>CM061130.1:48404470-49004470 GCA_030789695.1 Scilla litardierei
TGTAACGTGTGCAGCAGATAATGTGACAAGTGTCTTGTGTACAGCAGATAATGTGACAAGTGTCTTGTGTACAGCAGATAAAGTGACAATTGTAGTGCATACAACAAATAACATGGCAGTTCTAAGCATGCTGGAATAAAGTAAGACTTGGCAATTTGCAATTTCACGTCCGTGGTTTCTATTCACTCCTAGGGTTCTCGCCTTTAGGTCGTGATGAGAAGGTCGTTCCTCTCACGGGGGCTTACCGTGATTGACGCTAACCCACCGCATGCGGGTGGTGCTCTTGAGGAGAGTACCTTTCATACGCCCAGTGGCCGCTCAACCCTAACCCCACCCAAAAGTTTTCCGGAACACGAGCCGGCCTAGTCGTATTACAAGCACGAAGTTTGTCAACTCACATGACGCTCACGAAAGTCACGATTTCGCCGCTTGGGCGCATGAACTCACAATTTCAAGTATTCCAATATATTCTATCATTGTGCATTCCATCAATAACCGTTCAATCAATCAAAGGTGCAAAACATAATTTGTAACATGACGTAGGGTAAACTAGCAGTCTTGATTTATCATTTAAAAGTAGCGATATCAAAAATTGTAAATGTACACTTGCCTATCAGAATATCTCAGGTCAAAGCGATTAAAGCAAGATATGTAAAAAGTGCACTTGCCTGTCGTAGTCAAAACCGGGTGTCCACGTGATCTCGATGAAAGACGCATCATGTCTGCGTAGTTGGATTCATAATATTAAATCAAAGAACAATATTAATCTTACTTATATCACTGCCTACCTCATATTAGTTACTGCTATACTCAAACTAGTATACACCAACCTACACTGTGAACTATATTTATATATATTGCTATATAATAATAAACAGGCATGTGTGAATTAACATATAAAAGGTTGTCACCCTATAACCTACTGTCTGTGATATAATTATGACCAAGGTTTATAAAGAGTCATGTTATACTTAAAAATTCATCAAACTTGCATTTACATATCTTTAACCAATTAACTATATATTCCAACTAGTGAACTAATATACTGTCACTTTAAAAACCAGCACACACATCTATAACTTATATATAAGGCAGTAGGGTGATCATTGTTCTAATTTAACTCTCTATCACCAGCTGCCATCTACTTCCTTAGATTTCCTCGTCTCTTTCTTTTGATGCAGGGTGATGGGAGTTCAAGGGTACAGCTCGGGAAAGGGCCAACGCACGTCGGCGACGCCTCCGGATGGGCGGTGATCGGTGAGGTCGAAGCGATGGTGCGGCCTGATGGAAGCAAAAGCGGGAGGCGCCGATTGCAGGTGCGGTTGATGGGCTGCGGGGTTCGCTGATCGACGGAAGGGGGAACCTCATGAGGGGGTCAGAGATTTGAGGGGTGGCGACAAGCGGGGTTGTGGTCGGGTTTGGTGGCGGACTGGGCTCGGCGGCGAAGGAGGCCGAGGGATGCGGTGGAATTGATGTGGTGGTCGGGCTAGCAGATGGCTCGAGGCAGAGGAACGCGGGTTGACAGGGCAGAGATGAGATGTGAAGGGTACGGCATCGGTGACTGACGGCGAGGGCTGAGGCCTGGGTGGCGTTGCGGGGGAGATAGGGGAGGAGATTGGGGAAGATTGCGTGGGCCCATGGGATTGCTGATTCCCGGAGGCGGCGATGGCTGGGATCCTCTGTTCGGAACAGAGGAAGAAGGCGAAACAGGGGAGATGGGGGTTCATGGGGCTGCCGGCGTTTTGAAGAGGAGAGGGAACGGTGTGGGTTCGAGGAGGGAGGACGCCGGAGGTGCGGGATGCCTGGGTTTCAGGGGAGGAGTAAAATGCTGCCGGTTGTGCTCTTGGGTGTTGTGGCTGTGAGGAGTCGAGGCCTGTCGGAGGTTACGGTTTGTGGAGAGGGGAAGAAGAGGAGGAACTCAGGGGGCTCGGCCTGGCTGCGGAGGAGGGGAGGAGAGCCGTGAGGGGGAGAGGACTGGGCGGTGCGGGTTGGGGTTCGGCGTGATGGAGCAAGGAGAAGATAGATGAGGGGCGGCGGCTGTAGATGTTAGGGAGAAGAAAAATATAAAACTAGGGCTTAAATAAAGGCACAGTAGGTTTGCATCCTATAGGAGTAGGGTGAGGTTATATAAGAATAGGGTTCATTCCAGGGATGCACGTGAGAGGGCTATTGGGTTAAGATCTAGGGTTCTATATTTATATTGGGGAAAGAAGGCTGATGTGTTAAGGGTTTGTTTGTATAATGAACAAAAAGGTAGGGTAGTCTGTGCTTGCTTTTAGGGCTTTTACAGTAGCCTATGCTATAAAAAAAGTGTAGAAATTGGTTGCAGTTGCCTAGGGTCTGCAGACTTTGGTTTATAATATTAAAGGGCAAGTCTATGTTTCAAAGAATCTAGTGTGTGCTTACGGATGGTGTGCGTGAGTGCAACTATGGGGTGTGAGTAAGCTGCTGGGTGCGGCCTAGGTCCAAGAATAGGCTAGGGTTTAATTAGGAAGGAAATTTGAAGAATCATTAATAGTGTTTAATAAGGGTAATCAGGAGAAATAATAGCTAATCATATATTTAAATGGGTCCAACAATGGTAAGTTTCATTTGACTTTTAAAAAGGTTGACATGATTGAAATTTGAATTTGAAAATTTTAAAACTAAGTATAAGAAAAGATATTTTAAAATAATTATAAAAAGGGATTTATCTTAGTAGGTTTAATATAATGATAATAGCTAATTTGCAAAAAGTTAGAAGCTGGTACGGGTACGGGGTCTGATACGTCTAACAACGGATACGAAAAGAATAGCACACGAGAGAATACAGATAGAGTGTATCGATAAAAAACTGGTCGTTACATCCTACCCACCTTAAGAACGATTCCGTCCTCGGAATCTTATCGGCTAAGACACGGGGAAAACGTAAGGGTCACTCTTGCATCTCTTCTTCTAACGTTTACACGCCCTAAATAAACCTCATGTCATATCCAAATAGTATTTCTAATATTAATATCAACACCAATGTATTACCACCGATAATACTAATAAACGCCAATGCTACTAGTAGTAACCATACACACATTACTAATTACGTATTTACATAACATGTTTTATATAATCTCATCCTACAAATACAATCTAACCAAAATTATACTCGGGTGAATAATAACACTTTACAATTTATACTGATATAGTACCACATGTCACATAAACATTCCACTAATAAAAATACAATCATTCCTTGTCAATTAACATTTTCAATCATACGATCACTTTTACATACCCCATATTACCATATACGCGTAATAATATATATATATCACTATATGTATATACATGCACGTAATATCTTACACCATACAGAGATTTATATAAGCCTCACTCCTAGCATTAGGGTCATCGTAATCTACCCACATTAGGATCAAGTCCGTCCTCAGACTTCCTTAAATAGGTCGACATAGGGATTCGCGGGCTTAGACACTAAGGTCATTCTACCCTAGTCATGCATATATTATAATCAAACAATCTTCATCCACATGCATATATTTACTCATACATCACACACTTTCAAATTCCTATACATATACATACGTTCATTTTACATACATATACATACTTACCCTACTACACGTCTATCTCGTATCTATATAGGACATATATATACACACCAGTACATACAACCATGGTCATCCACATATGGCAAGTATACTATTCCATACATCCACATATACGTAGTCACAAACATACGGCTCTGTATACCTCCTGATATACACATGCTCACACATCTCCCGTAGGGGTAATATCACAATCCTACCATACATAAAACAAACTTATTCATACAATATATATACACCTATAACTAACCACATACATATGTACACAAGCACACGCCAAACATACTAACATATAGATCACATAATAAATCTGCACGCACAACTATACGTACCCTATTATCATTATACCTAATATGCATATCACTGTACTAGCATATAACCACAACCATTAACAAGTATGACTAAGGTACATATACTTCTAGTAATTAGCCAATATTAAATCTAATACGCACAGATATTCCTATAGTGATATAACTAATCGCCTGCCTAAGTATAAATACACACTTGCTACTCTATACTCGACTATATACATATATATCTCAAGTTACCGTGCATGCACATACGACACAATAGATCATCACACTATACTAATATATCAAGGGAAAACACAAGTAGACCTAAGTGGTACATAGAGATTCACACGCACGGGCCCACACCCACTATCTATACATATGTACAACAACAAAACTACAATCACATCTAATGGTCCCACTATACTTATATTAAAGCTGACCTAAGCACTCATAAGCACCAAAGTGAAAACTAATCAATAGTGTTGAATTCAGAGTTTGAAAGATGTAATGAATTAATGCTGTGATGGACGGTTCCGGAGGTGGTATGGATAAGCGAGTAGTTTGGTTGGGTGACATAAAATATTTAAGAATAATTAAATAGTTAAAAAGATAAGGATATGTGTAAAATAACATCGTAAAATAGCGAACATATGGAATAAGTTAAAATGTAAAATGTGATTAGTCAATAATGAGTGAAGAGTAATATGGGCTTAGCGATGTAGTGCTTGTTTTGCAAATGGAAAATAGGTTTGTAAAAGGAAAAAAAATTTTCTTTTCTTAAAATACTTGAAGACAATGATTATAAAATTGACACACATGATTTTTTTTTTGAAGTTCTATTTAACTTAGGAAAGTATTTTAAAAGTATGTATCAATGACCGTTTCGAAATACATTAGTAAGAAAAGAAGGTGACATTTGAACTAGCGACTTAGAATTAAAGTTTTAAAAAGTTCATTGTCTGAGGAAAATAGAGCAGTTATGTGAATTAGAAGTGCGGAAGATGTATTTTGGAAAATCGCCATAAGATGGCAACTAAGGGTCGTGTCAGAAGAGTTTCATAATCAAGATCAGGTTCAAGTCAACTGAAGCGTAGAAATTCTAAGTAAGGAGTTTTCGAAAAGGATTTTAAACTTTGCGAAGAGTTCAATAAAAGAAATATCGAAAATACTTTTTAGGAGAACCTGGATCTGTAATGGGGGTTCAAGGTTAAAGATGACAGACCTGAAGATTTTACGCGAATCGAGGACAGGGAATATGTTCGACGATCGAGACGTAAGGACAACTAAGAGGTGACTCCGTGAATACGCTACGATGGTTTCTTGCGATCATTAATATGGAAGTGCCAATGATTAGGGAAAAGTACAATCGGGGGAACAGTAATCATTGGGTCGACTAATAATTCGAAATCTAAGACGTGCTAGGATTTTCTAAAGAACAGGGCTGGGATAGAGTTCAAAGAAGAGTGTTCTTGAGGATTAAGATTGTAATCTTGTATATGTTGTTTAGAGTGTTTTGCATATGCACGACCTGCATGGGCCACCACTAAAACCTGTCACGCCCCGCTTCCCATTGTACTTGGGGCGAGGACGAAACGAAGGCCCGCATGTGCTTAAAACAAGAAGGAGATACTTTTTCTTTTCCTTCCTCCTTGGTTTAAGCACATTACGCGTCTGTGTGATAACATCCTGCAGGGTCTTGCATGCAGCTCAAACAACACAGATAATTTAATTAATTACAATCTCAAGTCTCAGAAATAGATTACAATAATGAATGAATAAAGGAGGGTCATAGAGCCCATACAAGTTGTGAAAGAATTAACAAAGTACAAATGATACAAAGACACAAATGCTTCTCAGCGACGGTACACTCAGCAGCAGGGCACTCCAGATCAACCTGTTTAGTCTCTAAGCAAACTCCTCTGTGAACCTGTCTAATACCTGACGTATATTTCACAAGACAAGAAATATACGTCAGTGAGGGTCGCTCGGCAAGATTTAGAAAATTATGATAACTGACCCTCGGCAAGGTTTTCAAAAACATTTTATGATAATATGAGTGACACAATAGTTAAAGCATGAGTATGTCAAGCATAGTGCAAAAAGCGGTGGCATGTAGTGTGTGCAGCAGATAATGTGGTAAGTGTAACGTGTGCAGCAGATAATGTGACAAGTGTCTTGTGTACAGCAGATAATGTGACAAGTGTCTTGTGTACAGCAGATAAAGTGACAATTGTAGTGCATACAACAAATAACATGGCAGTTCTAAGCATGCTGGAATAAAGTAAGACTTGGCAATTTGCAATTTCATGTCCGTGGTTTCTATTCACTCCTAGGGTTCTCGCCTTTAGGTCGTGATGAGAAGGTCGTTCCTCTCACGGGGGCTTACCGTGATTGACGCTAACCCACCGCATGCGGGTGGTGCTCTTGAGGAGAGTACCTTTCATACGCCCAGTGGCCGCTCAACCCTAACCCCACCCAAAAGTTTTCCGGAACACGAGCCGGCCTAGTCGTATTACAAGCACGAAGTTTGTCAACTCACATGACGCTCACGAAAGTCACGATTTCGCCGCTTGGGCGCATGAACTCACAATTTCACGATTTCAAGTATTCCAATATATTCTATCATTGTGCATTCCATCAATAACCGTTCAATCAATCAAAGGTGCAAAACATTATTTGTAATATGACGTAGGGTAAACTAGCAGTCTTGATTTATCATTTAAAAGTAGCGATATCAAAAATTGTAAATGTACACTTGCCTATCAGAATATCTCAGGTCAAAGCGATTAAAGCAAGATATGTAAAAAGTGCACTTGCCTGTCGTAGTCAAAACCTGGTGTCCACGTGATCTCGATGAAAGATGCATCATGTCTGCGTAGTTGGATTCATAATATTAAATCAAAGAACAATATTAATCTTACTTATATCACTGCCTACCTCATATTAGTTACTGCTATACTCAAACTAGTATACACCAACCTACACTGTGAACTATATTTATATATATTGCTATATAATAATAAACAGGCATGTGTGAATTAACATATAAAAGGTTGTCACCCTATAACCTACTGTCTGTGATATAATTATAACCAAGGTTTATAAAGAGTCATGTTATACTTAAAAATTCATCAACATGCTGTAACTTGCATTTACATATCTTTAACCAATTAACTATATATTCCAACTAGTGAACTAATATACTGTCACTTTAAAAACCAGCACAAACATCTATAACTTATATATAAGGCATTAGGGTGATCATTGTTCTAATTTACCTCTCTGTCACCAGCTGCCATCTACTTCCTTAGCTTTCCTCGTCTCTTTCTTTTGATGCAGGGTGATGGGAGTTCAAGGGTACAGCTCGGGAAAGGGCCAACGCACGTCGGCGGCGCCTCCGGATGGCCGGTGATCGGCGAGGTCGAAGCGATGGTGCGGCCTGATGGAAGCAAAAGCGGGAGGCGCCGATTGTAGGTGCGGTTGATGGGCTGCGGGGTTCGCTGATCGACGGAAGGGGGAACCGCATGAGGGGGTCGGAGATTTGAGGGGTGGCGACAAGCGGGGTTGTGGTCGGGTTTGGTGGCGGACTGGGCTCGGCGGCGAAGGAGGCCGAGGGGTGCGGTGGAATTGATGTGGTGGTCGGGCTTGCAGATGGGTCGAGGCAGAGGAACGCGGGTTGACAGGGCAGAGATGAGATGTGAAGGGTACGGCATCGGCGATTGACGACGAGGACTGAGGCCTGGGTGGCGTTGCGGGGGAGGTAGGGGAGGAGATTGGGGAAGATTGCATGGGCCCATGGGATTGTTGATGCCCGGAGGCGGCGATGGCTGGGATCCTCTGTTCGGAACAGAGGAAGAAGGCGAAACAGGGGAGATGGGGGTTCATGGGGCTGCTGACGTTTTGAAGAGGAGAGGGAACGGTGTGGGTTCGAGGAGGGAGGACGCCGGAGGTGCGGGATGCCTGGGTTTCAGGGGAGGAGTAAAAGGCTGCCGGTTGTGCTCTTGAGTGTTGCGGCTGTGAGGAGTCGAGGCCTGTCGGAGGTTACGATTTGTGGAGAGGGGAAGAAGAGGAGGAACTCAGGGGGCTCGGCCTGGCTGCGGAGGAGGGGAGGAGAGCCGTGAGGGGGAGAGGACTGGGCGGTGCGGGTTGGGGTTCGGCGTGATGGAGCAAGGAGAAGATAGATGAGGGGCGGCGGCTGTAGATGTTAGGGAGAAGAAAAATATAAAACTAGGGCTTAAATAAAGGCACAGTAGGTTTGCATCCTATAGGAGTAGGGTGAGGTTATATAAGAATAGGGTTCATTCCAGGGATGCACGTGAGAGGGCTATTGGGTTAAGATCTAGGGTTCTATATTTATATTGGGGAAAGAAGGCTGATGTGTTAAGGGTTTGTTTGTATAATGAACAAAAAGGTAGGGTAGTCTGTGCTTGCTTTTAGGGCTTTTACAGTAGCCTATGTTATAAAAAAAAGTGTAGAAATTGGTTGCAGTTGCCTAGGGTCTGCAGACTTTGGTTTATAATATTAAAGGGCAAGTCTATGTTACAAAGAATCTAGTGTGTGCTTACGGATGGTGTGCGTGAGTGCAACTATGGGGTGTGAGTAAGCTGCTGGGTGCGGCCTAGGTCCAAGAATAGGCTAGGGTTTAATTAGGAAGGAAATTTGAAGAATCATTAATAGTGTTTAATAAGGGTAATCAGGAGAAATAATAGCTAATCATATATTTAAATGGGTCCAACAATGGTAAGTTTCATTTGACTTTTAAAAAGGTTGACATGATTGAAATTTGAATTTGAAAATTTTAAAACTAAGTATAAGAAAAGATATTTTAAAATAATTATAAAAAGGGATTTATCTTAGTAGGTTTAATATAATGATAATAGCTAATTTGCAAAAAGTTAGAAGCTGGTACGGGTACGGGGTCTGATACGTCTAACAACGGATACGAAATGAATAGCACACGAGAGAATATAGATATAGTGTATCGATAAAAAACTGGTCGTTACAGTGTGCAAAGCAACTGAGTTCAAATCTATTTAATCTCGCATCTGTGCGCTGAGCAATCCCTTTAAAAAGCAATGCCACGTCAGCAAAATGATCTGCTTCAATTTTCTTTCACAATTGATCACGACCGTTCATCCGTTTGGTTCGTGTCCATGAGGGGGTCTCCACATCAGCATGCAACGACTTCGCCTCCTCTCGAATTCGAGTTCCACGCTTCTTCTTCACGTGACGGTGGCGTTTTTGAGCGGCGATCGTCAGCGAAGCTCCGAGCAACGACTTCAAGCGGCACCCTCTTCTTGGCAGCAGCAAGGATAACGATCTTCGAGAGCGAACGGATGGCGGCGTCTTCGAACAGGCGGCCTCGACAATCAACTCGACGATGGAGGAGGATTCGTGGCGAGAAGCTATGCTTGCTTGACGGCGCCGTCGGTGAGTCTCTATGGTGTTTAGCTTACGGCAACGGTAGCGCGCAGCTTCTCTGGTGAGGTTACAGCAGCAATCCCTCCTCCTAGCGGGCTTCTTCTCCGACGAGCGTCTTCGGAGCGGTTGTTGTTTTAGTCGCGCCCCCGACGTGTTCGATCAAATGCCCGATCGAAGTCCTTCAACTCGAGTGGCGTTTTCTTGTTCTTCTCCGTCGTTGCAGCAGCTAGGCGTGGGTTTCTTCTATTGATCGACGGCGATGATGATTCCCCAATTGCTGCTCTGTTTCAGAACAGGGTAGCGGCGATGGCTTCTTCTTCATCTCCGTCGGTGGAGTTATCTTGCTGATGTGGCTTTGAGGCTTCGTCTGTGACGTGGATCCCTTCGACGTTCGGCGGGTAACCCCAAGCAAACGTTGGCAGCGGCGATCTCTTGTTTCTCCGTGCGATGGCGAATGTGGGCGGCGATGGCTTCAAAGGCGGGCTTCGATGGCGAGCAGATGGCGACTTCGATGTGGATGGCGATGGCAGCTGCTCCTACTTCTCCGACGATGGCTTCGGTGAGGTTCTTCTTCGTCTAGTGGCGGCGTCTTCAACGTGGCATGGTGGTGATCTCCGGCGAGGTAACTTGATGGTCACGGCACGATGCAACAGAGCACTGTGAGGGTTTAAACTTTGTGGGGTTTTCTTTGAAGATGAGTTTCGCATGTAGGAGAATGGGGATAGGCCTTTTGTTTGGGTTCCTTTTTGTTTTACAGCCGCAATATAATTTGGCTTGTGGAGATGATTGCTACAAGATGTTGAGGGTTTTTGAGAAATAAAGCTTAGGAAATATTGATTGGCTGCAAGTCCCTTTTGGAGTTTTTTTGTATGGCCGCAGCGTATAATTTTTGTAGCACTCCTCTCTCTTTTCAACCCTAGGGGTGATGCCCTTAAATAGGTTATGTGCTAGGGTTTTGACCAATAAGATTTACAATTTGACTATTGGATTTGATGCCATCTTCAATAGAAATCTTATTGAGATAATGAATTTGAATAGGAATTGGGTAGACCCTAAACTTTGATATTTGATATGATCACATCCAAAGTTGGTTTGATCTACTCCCATACTTGATTTGTACTTGATTTGAATTGGTCTCTTCTCATCTCTTCATCTAGATCAAGTCAAGAAATCTCATCACATCTTAAGTTGGACTAGGTCCACTTTGCTTAGGCCAAAGCTCTCCCTCACACCCAAATAGCTATATAAATAGCAATTCCTCCAAATAGAGACCATTGAATTGGTCTCTTCTCATCTCTTCATCTAGATCAAGTCAAGAAATCTCATCACATCTTAAGTTGGACTAGGTCCACTTTGCTTAGGCCAAAGCTCTCCCTCACACCCAAATAGCTATATAAATAGCAATTCCTCCAAATAGAGACCGCCAAGCCTGAAACACACTGAACACACACATGAGATATACCGACACGTTTGTCATCATCAAACCAAGATCCTAGATCGTTGCTTCCAACAATCTCCCCCTTTTGGTGATGACAAACCTATAAACGATTTGATCAATAAGTATGGGTGTGTGAAGTGTGTTGAAGGATGTGATGCAATATGAATCATGAGATGAATATTCAAGCACTACAACATGATAACAAATAATACAATAGCATGCTCCCCCTTCTTTCAAGCTCCCCCTTCAACATTATTTTTCATGCTCCCAACAAATAATACCGACAAATCTTCGACAAATCTTTTCTTTCTCCCCCTTTGTTATCACCAAAAGTGGATTAATGAAGTCATAAAAATACCATGCAAAAATAAATCATTATTAGAAGTTGCGTGCAATTTGCATGAGTATTCCAAATAATAGTCGAGTCAAGTTCATAGAATTTCATACCAAGACTTCTCCACCTTTGTGTAAGTGAAAAGATATAGACAATAAAGTGCAAGAGGAGATTCAATATCAGAAAATCAACCAAAACAATCCACATTTTCCATTTTTCATGAATATCACTAGGATTGACTTTTCTCACCTCATCAAAGATGAGTTCAAGTTACCGAACCCCGAAACATGGCCTAAAAGGACTTTTAAATGCGGGGTGGCATTGCTTGACGAGTTATATACACCAACGCTAATGATTACCCATTTAGCACAAGTTGGGTACTCGTGGGTTGTGTATTAGCCATGAAGTGTATCCATTTTTCATACGGAGCAAATATCGTTTTTTTTAATTCTTTTGTGCTCAATTTTAATTCATGGCTAAACACATCATATCCCTTAGAAATTCAGAAATTAATCATTCCTACATTCACTTTCCATTATTCTTCAAAAGAATCTCCAAAAGCACTAAAAAGTCAAATAACGTGAAAGTGCAAATGTAGGTGTAGAAGTCAAGTTTGAAACTTATGAGACATGTCATGGCTACTAAAAAGAATAACATCATGTTCATGTAGCAACAACAATAATGAATTGACTTCTACAAGGGATAGAATTGATCATTCATACAATATCACTCAAGAGATTCAAAAGAGGATTCAATAAGCACACATTTTTTTTTATTTTTGATTTTTCAATATTTTTTTATTTTTTTTCAGAAATAAAAACATTAAAAATCATCCATGCAAGCACACAAAACAAAATAAATCAAGCACACACAAAAAATCTATGAAGGTATGCAATGCAATGCAAAGAGGGATAGAAAGTTATACCTTCTCGTCGCTTTTTGACGAAGGAGCTAAAAGAATGAAACATTGAGTATATTGCTCCTCGCCAAAACTCCATCACACCTACATGAAAGGTGTTAAGTGTGACCTTGGAATCCAACAAGGTCCACTAGTGTTAGCCAATATTGTTTTAGGAACCCACACTTGTTTAAACTTGATTTTAGTGTTCCTAAATTTACAATAGTATGAAGTATGGCCTACACTATCACAAGTAAAGCACTTTGCATATAAGTTCTACGCAATAGACGGTGCATTGTGGAATTTCTTGAATTTTTGCTTTTCAACGTTTTTCAGACCAAAACCAAGTCCTCTTCTATTATTGCCATATAATTGATTCTCTAAAATAGTGTCCAACGATTGTTTTCCCGTAGAAAATTTCTTAATGGCCAATTCAAGATTAGAGACTTTGGTTTTCAACAATTTATTTTCCTCCACAAGCAATGTGCATTTACTTATAAAAGCTCTCTTGTTTTCCTTTTCCTTCTTTTCAAATTCAACCATTTTTCTTTTAAAATCATTATTCAACATGAAGAATTTATCATTAAGCTCTCTAATAACATAGTTTTTTTCAGTCTCGAGCTTAATCAAATCAAGTTTAAGCATGCTAATATTATTCATCAAGGAAGGGCAAGAGAGACAAGGTGCTTCATCATTAAAACTGGATTTTTCCTTTTTCAAAGTATCAATAGTAGAGTCACGAGCAACACTATCAATTTTGAGTTTTTCAATCTCTTTAGACATTTCATATTCAGATTGTTGCATTTCAAAGTTCTCATTTTGATAATCATCTATAGTGGATTCAAGCTCTACTATTTTATCTTGCATTTCTTTACAAAGAGTAAGGAGTTCAGTTTTACTACCAGAAGTTACCTCATTGTGTATTCCCATCAATGCCATGCATGAATGGGCTTCGTGTTCCTCCTCCTCGCTCTCAGCTTCGCTATCCATGTCCCAAGTAAGCACCTTGGATTTTCCCTTTTCTTTAGCTACCTGAGCTGTCTCATGTGGGCAATCCCTCATTCGATGTCCTCTTTTCTTGCATTTAAAACAAGTCATTCTATTAGTAGTATTCTGATCATAATTTTGCTTAGAAGACTGAAAAAAGTTAGAGCGATTAAACCTGGGTGCTATTTCAGCTCTTCCTTGCTTGGTCTGGACAAACTTTCTGAAATTTATGACCATTAGCGCTATGTCATCATCATCTTCTTCACTTTCGTCAGCTTTCAGAGCAAGTGGCTTGGTAGCTTTCTCTTTTTCTTCAGGTTTCTCCCTTTCATCAATATTTTGCAATTCAAGCTCGTGGGACATTAAATTACCTATTAAGTCCTCCACCCTCATCTGTGACAAATCTTTCGCTTCTTGGATGGCAGTGACTTTAGGCCTGAAAGAGCTTGGCAGAGCTCTTAATATCTTTCTCACCTGCTCAAGGCTAGAATATGGCTTACCGAGCGAACTAGACTTGTAGACAATGTTTGTGAACCTCGCAAACATTTCTGATATAGTCTCTGATGGTAGCATGAGAAATCCCTCGTATTCTGTGCTCAGAAGTGCAAGTCTAGACTCCTTCACCTGTGACGTTCCCTCGTGCGTCACCTCCAAAGTATGCCATATTTCCTGCGCAGTTAAACAATGTGAGATACGATTGAATTCAGATTTATCTAATGCACAAATAAGAGCATTCATAGCTTTAGCATTTAGAGAATAAAGCTTCCAATCATTATCATCCCACTTATCATCAGGTTTAGGCATCTCAGTATTTTCAATTTTAATAACAGGTGATTTATAGCCTTTTTCAACAATTTGCCAAGCTTTATAATCAATAGAAATAAGGTAGATTTTCATACGATTTTTCCAGTAAGCATAATCTCCTCCATTAAATCTAGGTGGTCGGGAAATAGACTGACCCTCAGCAAAAGCACTATCAATGTGGTCCATGGTCAACTAGGCTAGATCTACTAAACCTGCTCTGATACCACTTGTTGGATCTGGATCCTAGCCTAGAGGGGGGGTGAATAGGCTAATAAAAAATTCTCGTGCAACCCACGAGAAATCACACGCAGTTAAGAGCACAACCAGAGTAATGAAAAACAGACACAGAGTACACAGCAGATTTACCCTGGTTCGGTCGTCCCAACGACCTACTCCAGCCCCCAAAGCTAATACTAGATTGAATAGTGCAATAGGTACAAAGTCACAAGTTAGAGCACGCTCAGAGCACCCTCTACGTCTCTACACTCGCCGGACTCTCAGTACCCCACACACAGTGTTTCCTCTCACTATCAATCCTAGCAAAGCTTTCTACCAGCTAGTCCCAAACTAGTTGGGTCCCACTTGTCTAGTCCCAACTAGACAAGTCCCAAAATAGTCACCAAAAACAGGTAAAAGTTTCCCCAACAGAGAACACTACACTAAGACACAAATAAAGGAGTTTAGGGTTTATAAATGCTCAGTTTGAGTCTGTGTAGGTGTCTCTGTCAATCTGCACGTCGTCAGCTCCAACCTGACGCAAACGGTGTCTCAATCTGACTCCTGGATTGCAAGATACACACTGGTCTGTGTGTAAAGAAATTCAGTTCAAATCTATTTAATCTTCGGTCTGTGCGCTCAGCAGATCTATGGTCGGTGTGCAAAGCAACTGAGTTCAAATCTATTTAATCTCGCATCTGTGCGCTGAGCAATCCCTTTAAAAAGTAATGCCACGTCAGCAAAATGATCTGCTTCAATTTTCTTTCACAATTGATCACGGCCGTTCATCCGTTTGGTTCGTGTCCATGAGGGGGTCTCCACGTCAGCATGCAACGACTTCGCCTCCTCTCGAATTCGAGTTCCACGCTTCTTCTTCAGGTGACGGTGGCGTTTTTGAGCGGCGATCGTCAGCGAAGCTCCGAGCAACGACTTCAAGCGGCACCCTCTTCTTGGCAGCAGCAAGGATAACGATCTTCGAGAGCGAACGGATGGCAGCGTCTTCGAACAGGCGGCCTCGACAATCAACTCGACGACGGAGGAGGATTCGTGGCGAGAAGCTATGCTTGCTTGACGGCGCCGTCGGTGAGTCTCTATGGTGTTCAGCTTACGGCAACGGTAGCGCGCAGCTTCTCTGGTGAGGTTGCAGCAGCAATCCCTCCTCCTAGCGGGCTTCTTCTCCGACGAGCGTCTTCGGAGCGGTTGTTGTTTTAGTCGCGCCCTCGACGTGTTCGATCAAATGCCCGATCGAAGTCCTTCAACTCGAGTGGCGTTTTCTTGTTCTTCTCCGTCGTTGCAGCGGCTAGGCGTGGGTTTCTTCTATTGATCGACGACGATGATGATTCCCCAATTGCTGCTCTGTTTCAGAACAGGGTAGCGGCGATGGCTTCTTCTTCGTCTCCGTCGGTGGAGTTATCTTGCTGCTGTGTCTTTGAGGCTTCGTCTGTGACGTGGATCCCTTCGACGTTCAGCGGGTAACCCCAAGCAAACGTTGGCAGCGGCGATCTCTTGTTTCTCCGTGCGATGGCGACTGTGGGCGGCGGCGGCTTCAAAGGCGGGCTTCGATGGCGAGCAGATGGCGACTTCGATGTGGATGGCGATGGCAGCTGCTCCTACTTCTCCGACGATGGCTTCGGTGAGGTTCTTCTTCGTCTAGTGGCGGCATCTTCAACGTGGCATGGTGGTGATCTCCGGCGAGGCAACTTGATGGTCACGGCACGATGCAACAGAGCACTGTGAGGGTTTAAACTTTGTGGGGTTTTCTTTGAAGATGAGTTTCGCACGTAGGAGAATGGGGATAGGCCTTTTGTTTGGGTTCCTTTCTGTTTTACAGCCGCAATATAATTTGGCTTGTGGAGATGATTGCTACAAGATGTTGAGGGTTTTTGAGAAATAAAGCTTAGGAAATATTGATTGGCTGCAAGTCCCTTTTGGAGTTTTTTTTCGTATGGCCGCAGCGTATAATTTTTGTAGCACTCCTCTCTCTTTTCAACCCTAGGGGTGATGCCCTTAAATAGGTTATGTGCTAAGGTTTTGACCAATAAGATTTGCAATTTGACTATTGGATTTGATGCCATCTTCAATAGAAATCTTATTGAGATAATGAATTTGAATAGGAATTGGGTAGACCCTAAACTTTGATATTTGATATGATCACATCCAAAGTTGGTTTGATCTACTCCCATACTTGATTTGTACTTGATTTGAATTGGTCTCTTCTCATCTCTTCATCTAGATCAAGTCAAGAAATCTCATCACATCTTAAGTTGGACTAGGTCCACTTTGCTTAGGCCAAAGCTCTCCCTCACACCCAAATAGCTATATAAATAGCAATTCCTCCAAATAGAGACCGTTGAATTGGTCTCTTCTCATCTCTTCATCTAGATCAAGTCAAGAAATCTCATCACATCTTAAGTTGGACTAGGTCCACTTTGCTTAGGCCAAAGCTCTCCCTCACACCCAAATAGCTATATAAATAGCAATTCCTCCAAATAGAGACCGCCAAGCCTGAAACACACTGAACACACACATGAGATATACCGACACGTTTGTCATAATCAAACCAAGATCCTAGATCGTTGCTTCCAACAGTTACTACAGGTAACGCTCATTCTAGCTATTTTTCTTCCTTAGTTAGTTTGATTGTTGATTATGTTGGTTGCTTGCTCATGTTTGTTACTAGAATAGGATTTGATTGTTAGACTGTTTGCTAGGTGTGATTTTGGTTTGCACATTTCCTGCACGAGTCCTCTTTGACTCAGGTGCGTCGATGTGCATTTTGGCCCGGAGCTTCATGGAGAAGCATTCCTTGTCGACGTCCTCTCTTCCAAAGAGTTGGAATATTGTCACAGGGAACGGTGTGGTCTCGGTGCATCGTGGGTGCAATTCTTGCCCGTTGGTGGTTTGTGGACGTGAGCTTGGTGCTGATTTCATTGTCCACAACATCATCAACTACGACGCGGTCCTTGGGATGGATTGGCTTGCGAGCTTCTATGCTACGATTGACTGTCGGAGGAAGAAGGTGGTGTTCGAGATTCCCGGACATCCAGTATTTGAGTTCAGTCGAGGTAGACGTTCACTGGGTCCCGTCAGATTTCGGACCAGACCGGTGGAGGTTGTGGCTATGCAGATGGAGTTGGAGAGGCCAGCTGTGGTGCGAGATTTTGATGACGTCTTCCCCGAGGAGATGTCTGGATTGCCGCCTGATCGAGCTTTGGAGTTTTCTATTGATCTTATTCCAGGTGCGCATCCCATTTCGAAGGCACCATATCGTATGGCGCCAGCAGAGTTGGAGGAATTGCGTAGGCAGTTGGATGAGCTTATGTAGAAGGGTTACATCAACCCTAGTGTGTCTCCGTGGGGAGCACCGGTGTTGTTAGTGAAGAAGAATGATGGTTCGCGTCTCATGTGCGTGGACTATCGGAAGCTGAATGCGGTGACCATTAAGAACAAATACCCATTGCCTCGCATCGATGATATATTTGATCAGCTGGGAGGATCGAGGGTGTTTTCTAAGTTGGATTTGAGGAGTGGTTACCATCAGTTGAAGGTGAAGAAGGATGATGTGCCGAAGACAGCTTTCAGGACGAAGTATGGACACTATGAGTTTGTGGTTATGCCTTTCGGCGTAACTAACGCACCCGCATTTTTCATGAATCTGATGAACATGATTTTCTATGACTTTTTAGACAAGTTTGTCGTTATCTTTATTGATGACATTCTGATCTATTCGAAGTCGGAGGAGGAGCATGCCACGCACTTGAGGACGGTGTTGGAGATTTTGAGGAAGCATCGGTTGTATGCTAAGTTTTCGAAGTGCGAGTTTTGGTTGGACAGAGTTGCTTTTCTCGGGCATGTGGTGACTGGAGATGGTATTTCAGTGGATCCCGAGAAGATTAGGGCCATCAGGGAGTGGCCTGTTCCGTCGTCTGCGTCTGAGATTCGGAGTTTCCTTGGTTTGGCGAGATATTATCGGCGTTTCATTAAGGACTTTTCCCGTATTGCGGAGCCGATGACCAGGTTGACGCGGAAGGATGTTGTTTTTGTTTGGTCGGGTGATTGTGAGGATGCCTTTGGTGTTCTGAGGGAGAGGCTGACGACTGCCCCTGCTCTTGCTGTGCCTGATCGCAGTGGAGGATTCGAGAACTTTTGTGATGCTTCTGGTAAGGGTCTTAGTTGTGTTTTGCATCAGCATGGACATGTTGTAGCTTACGCTTCTCGTCAGCTCAAGGTTCATGAGAAGAATTACCCGACGCATGATTTGGAGTTGGCTGCTGTTGTGTTTGCTCTTAAGATTTGGAGACACTTCTTGCTGAGTGAGAAAGTGAAAATCTTCACCGATCACAAAAGCTTGAAGTATATTTTTACTCAGAAGGAGCTCAACATGCGACAGCGTCGATGGTTGGAGCTCATGGCGGATTATGAGATTGATTTGCAGTATCACCTTGGCAAGGTGAATGTGGTTCCAGATGCTTTGAGTAGGCTTCCCGCGGTGATGATGTTGACTTCGCAGTGGAGATTGCAGCAGGATTTTTGCGAGTCTAGAGTGGAGATTGTTCTTCCTGGGGAGGATTCCTCGTTGATGTGTATGCAGATACAGTCGACGCTCGTGGATCGGATTAAGGCGAGTCAGGCCGGAGATCCGAAGCTGGTGAAGATTCGAGAACAGGTTGAAGCCGGTCTGCAGACTGACTTTTTGGTTCATGAGGATGGCTCACTGAGGTTTGGAACCAGGTTATGTGTGCCTGCTGGGGATATCAGAGAGGAGTTGTTGGTGGAGGCACACAGTTCGTCGTATTCTGTGCATCCTGGTGGGACCAAGATGTACAAGAATCTTCGTCTGAACTTTTGGTGGCATGGCATGAAGAGGAGTGTGGCTCGGAGTGTAGCCAAATGTTTGGTTTGCCAGCAGGTAAACGGCGGAGCATCAGCGTACGGCCAGGTTGCTACAACTGCTTCTGATTCTGGAGTGGAAGTGGCAACACATCACTATGGACTTCGTGACTGGACTACCTCGGAGTCCGAAGCAGAACGATGCGATTTGGGTGATCGTAGATCGATTGACCAAATCCGCGCACTTTATTCCATTCCGAGTGGGACAGTCCACTGAGGCGCTAGCGAGGAGATATATGGAGGTAAATTCTTTTACTCTCTGTTTCTGTTTCCTTTTCCTAGCTTAGATAGTGATGTAACGTGAATCGTGCAGGAGATCATGCGACTTCATGGGGTCCCCGTGAGTATCGTGTCGGACAGAGACACGAGATTCACATCTTAGTTCTGTCAGAGTTTACAGAAGAGTTTAGGTACGCATCTGAGTTTCAGCACGGCGTACCATCCACAAACGGATGGACAGTCCGAGAGGACGATTCAGATTTTGGAAGACATGCTGAGAGCGTGCATGTTGGATTTCAAGGGTTCGTGGGAGGACCATCTACACTTGGTGGAGTTCTCTTACGACAACAGCTACCAGGCGTCTATTGGCATGGCGCCTTTCGTCGCTTTGTATGGGAGGAAATGGCGATCGCCATTGAGTTGGGATGACGTTGGCGATCGGGAGCTGTTGGGGCCTGAGATGATTGTGGAGGCTGTGGAGGTCGTCAGGAACATTCGGGAGAGGTTGAGGATTGCTCAGGACCGTTTTAAGCATTGGGCGGATGCGAAACGTCGTCCTTTGGAGTTTCAGCCTGGGGATCATGTGTTTCTGAGGATTTCCCCGAATCGTGGAGTGATTCGTTTTGGGAAGCGAGGGAAGTTGAGCCCGCGATACATTGGACTGTTTGATATTCTGGAGAGGGTTGGCGAGGTAGCTTACCGCTTAGCCTTGCCGCCATCTTTGGAAGGAGTTCACGATGTTTTTCATGTGTCGCAGCTTCGTCGATACATCAGCAATCCATCTCATGCTGTGGATTTCTCGGAGATCGCCGTTCGCCCAGATTTGACGTATGACCAGCATCCAGTGCAGATTCTGGACAGGCGTCAGAAGTCACTTCGGAACAAGGTCGTCGATCTTGTTAGAGTGATGTGGCGGCACGGTTTGCCGGGAGAGTCTACTTGGGAGAGAGAAGATGAGATGCGAGAGCGCTACCCACTTTTGTTCCCAGACACGTGAGTGTTGGGAATTCCGAGGACGGAATTTTTCTTAAGTTGGGGAGGATGTAACGACTGGTTTTTCATGTATGGATTTTATTATTTATATATATATATATATATATATATATATATATATATATATATATATATATATATTTGGTTGCTTCTCCTTGGTTGCGATTTCCATTTCCGTCTCCGTAGTTTTCATTTTCGTTTGTTTCGTCGTGATTCTCTAGATTCTTCCGTCGGTCGGCGTGTTTGAAGTAAGTCATTCGTGACAGGCTTCATAACGTCGATATCATAGAGTTAGAACGAGCCTAGGAGACTTAGGAAACCATCCCGGAGCTTCGCGCTCCATTTCGGAACTTTCAGTGCACATTAGCCGGTGTAAGAAGGGGCACCGACCGACTAGATGACGATCCAGTCGGTCGGAAAACCTTCTTGAACCGACTAGTGGGCTTTGAAATTTATTCAGGAGTTACTGTTTATCGTTAGTCGGTCTAAGAACGTTGGTCGACCGACTAGGTTGCAAACTAGTCGGTCAGCAATGCTTCTTTAACCGACTAACTCTTTAATTATTTTTGACACTAGTTACTGTTTACTCTTAGTCGGTCTAAGAACGTTCGTCGACCGACTAGATGTCAAACTAGTCGGTCAGTAGTTGTTCTTTGACCGACTAACTCTTAGTTCAGGTTTTCGTCAGGGGTTACTGTTTACACTTAGTCGGTCTGCGTTGGTCAACCGACCGACTAGTTCCCAAACTAGTCGGTCAGTGGTTGCTCTTTGACCGACTAAACAGTACAGGAAACCCTAGTTTTGCCCTAGCCGCCACCAAACTCTATAAATACCCCTCCAAACGTTTTCTTCTTCTTCTTCTTCATCTCTAAACCTAATTTCTCCCCCATTGAGCCCCCTACTACCTCAAACCCTTATTCCTTCATCCCAAGCCCAAAATCCATCATCCAAACCCTCACTTAACACATTCTACCCCTCATCTTCCTCAAACTTTCATCACACCCCCAAAATCCACACCCAAACAAATTTCTCCAGATTTTTCCCTCATTTCCAGATCTGAGCCGGATCGTTCTTCCGTTGCCGTGGTTGCTCGGCATCGTTCCTCCGCTTCTTCACGGTAATACTCGATTCTTTAGTTTTAGCATAACCCACATTGACATTTGTGAAACCCTAATAAAATGGATTATTAGACAATTAGGATTCTATTAAGAAATCGATTTAGAATCGTTGTTCTAATAATTGTTTTGCTATAACAGTGATCTATTCCGTAGTTAGCTTGTGTGACGATCTTCATTGCTCGTCAATCCCGGTATCAGGCAAGTGAAACTTGTATCTCTTGATTTGGGCCATGTTTTAGGCCATTTCCTTGCTTTAGCGTAAAAGAGACTAGACGGTGAAAGGATAGCCGTCTAGACGCCATTGACCTAGCTTGACAACGAAGCTTGGTCCGTCACCTTCATCATGCTTGTATGTCACGTTTACTTTTCCTTAACGGTACGCGTATTAACTGTTCATGTCATCCATGCATCCTTAACTGCTATTGCATTTTGCCTGTCACGTTTAATTTCAATTAACGGTACGCAAATATTTGCTCATGTCATGCATGCTTGAACACTCATCGTGATTACGTAGCTTCGCTACATACTTGTACTATTTGTTCCGGCTAGGCACCCGTTCTGCGGGCACAACCCTAGGCCAATTACAATTCTGGCTCGTGGTCCAGAAAACGAGCTCAACACAGCCTGCGTGCAATAGGGCACTCTCTGAGTGATCCCTTGGATATGAATACAGCATGTGGGCAATATGGCATCCATGTGTGGGTGATCCCTTGTACTTGTACTTGTTACTTGACATTACATGTCACAACTACCACTTGCTACTTGTACTTTACTTTACTTGTTACCACCTTACTTTACTTGCCATGCACCATACTTTAACTGCTAGGTTGTTAGTTTACCTTTCTTTCAGTTTCCTTGCACAAGTCTGTCGACTTGCTGACATGTTCCCCTTTTCTCTTTTGGGTGACACATGTTAGAGCCCGAGCCTGAGTTACTTGCTGTGGACGCGGTGTTCGCTGACGCTGAGTCAGAACCCGCGTTGATCGAGGACTTCGTAGACACTGGAGATCAGTCTTAGTGACTATATTTGGTGTTGTTAGATTGCTTAGGTTGTCGGTGCGTAGCACCTAGTTTGATACCCTGTTTGTGTTTGTCTTTTGTTTGGCCTTGTTCTGGGCCTTTAGACTCTTTCCTGTTAGCCTGGTGGCTTTTTCTGTGATGTTGAATATTTTGTGGACAAACTTTGGGATTGGTATTTCATATCCGTCTCGTTTTATTTTTATTATTGTTGTTATTCCGTTTGCGTTTACAGTGACCTGCTTATACTAAATTGATGCTTATCAGGCGTGCAGCTTCACAGCTCCACATCTGAGCGGACCTTCTCACGTCTCGTCTCCATTTTAGGGAAGCGGGGTGTGACAGGATCCTTATGAATGGATGTGTCCTCATCCTGATGTACGACCTCCTTGGTGATAAGCTCTGGCTCTGTGTGTAAGGCCTCCTCAAAAGCATGCTCTGGCTCCACATGTGAGGCCTCCTCGTCAATATGCTCTGGCTCGACAGTGTGCTCCTTTGCCTTCTCATCAACTATCAATGTAGGCTCTCTCTGGAATGGTGATGCTAGCTGCTCAGGTGTGTCAACTTATGGGGATGTATCATATGGAGGGTAATGCCCGCAAGCAATCTGAAAATATAGTCTATCCCCCTCAAGACTAACATGGATGTCCTCCTTAATTGTTCCTGTAGCTGAAACACGGTTCATAACAAAATCTGCAAATCGTAGCTCAAATGCATCACCTGCTGTAATGCTCTCAAAACCGGTGAACCTCACTGACTCTAAGAGGCCATCCAATAATCTCTGAAATGCGTCCTCCTCTGGCTGCGCATATGACTCGGTTTCTGCTTCCTCCACGGCCTCTTCGTCCATCCATTCTTTATATGCAATAGTTGTATCGTAGGATGTGGGATCGATGACGGCACATTCTGGCTCTGGTAATATAACCGGTGATGCTTCTTGCCCATAAAATGAAGAAGCAGAACTGATATCTTTGGAAATCTCTGCAACCTTAAGCATGAGCGCATTCATTTCAAGTTCCCTCTTCACCCATTCCAATTGAAGGTCGCCCTTATCAAGCCTGGCTTGTATTTCAACTTGGTGTGCATGCATCTCATCAAAAAAAATCCTTTGTTTCTCATCAAGCTCGGGCCAGTGCGTTTCCTCAAAAAAGTATTCTCCCATCTGAGCACTCTGATCATAATAGTATTCTCCCATCTGAGCACTCTGATCAAAATCTGTGGTCCACGTAGTATAATCCATAGCACCTGATCAACAAAGATAAATACCTGGGGAAAAATATCAGTGGCACAAAAGAATATAGAAATGATAATAATGGTGGCGGGGGTAAAATTTTCCTTTTGTTAAAAAAAAAATTCGTAGTCTAATCAACCTAATTGTGACAAATTGGCACCCAACGGTAAACACCTCCCCGGCAACGGTGCCAAAAACTTGATCGGCCCCGGATATACACCCGGAGAACGATTTTAGTTTTACCGCAAGCGTACGGTCAAGTGGCGAGCCGGTATCAAACATGAGGAGGTGGTGTTGGTTCCAATCTATCCTAGATTGGCTCGACTACGAATGTTTTATTGGTGGAGATGGGTATGGTATGATGTAATGACAGTGGTGATGGATGTCGGTGTCGGTGATAGAGATGTTGGTCAAATATCGATTCAAATACAATATAATAAAAGTGTCTAGATGTAGGAAATCCCCACTACGGATCGTCATTCATTCTTGTAAATAGTGAATCTCAATATTACTAGACTTGTGTTGAGGTGAACTAGTTGTAACTGAACATAGAACCAAGCTCACGCTCTCGTGCTATTGTCGGTCTATATCAACCAAGATTAGGGCCTACTCTCGTGCAAACCCTAACCTAAGCCGCTAGCAAGAAGATCGACATCATCGTCCAATCGCACCTCGAGCCCACTCCCGTGCAAACTCGAGTTACGATCTAGATTGTGATAGCTCGTATTCGTCCAATCTCTTGCAAACGAATATGGGTATAGATTTATAATAAAAATCCTAGCTTTGGTCCAATCTCTTGCAAACCAAGTCTAGAGAATCTCGATTATAAACCTAAATCGAATATCTAGGCCTTCCCATCGATCGGAATCCAATCTCTTGCAAACCCCAAATCGATGGAAATTCCTAACTATCCATGATAAATCAATCACAACCTAACCCCTTTAGCAATTCTAGCAACAAAGAGATTAATTCATCACAAATCTGAAATTAGATCCATAGGGTTCATCCCTTTGCCCTAAAACGACGAATCAACTCAAGCATAGCAATAACGATAGAGAAATCGATAAAAACATTGCTTGCATATATATCAAATCAAAGATTCAAACAACAAGAAAAAGGATACTTAGCTTTGATGAAGAACTTTAATCCAATTACAAGCTTTTAGATCCAAGAGGGGGCCTAGGGCATGGCCTAACCTCTAAAATAATCCCTAAGAAAACATATGGGAACCCCCCTCTAATGACGGCTACAAACCTCTTATATAGCCTCCCCAAAACCCTTGAAAATAACCTTTCAAAACCCCTCAAATTCGTGCCCAAAAACAGCACTGGACGCAACTTAAAATCTGGGCCCGCCGTCACTCGGGCCGAGTGGCAATCTGGCTCGGCCGAGTGGAAATTCCAGCACTGCAGCATCAACTTGCAGAAATTCTCCAAATTTCATCCGACCTCCGATTGGTATGTTCTCGGTGGTGTTGGAACCGTCATGAAGTCTACTATCCATAAAAAATATGAGAAATATACTTTAATTGCTGAAATGTAGCAGATTTCAAAATAGTGGAAGGTTATCTGAAAATCTGGGTGTGTGTGTCATCGGCGTCACTCGGCCCAGTGGACTTCTCCACTCGGTCGAGTGGGCTTCTCTACTCGGCCGAGTAGAGTCTTTTTCTGTTCTCCAAAAATTCCAGAGAGTCTGCTCAGATCTCATGAGAGAAACCATGTCGTACTCGGGCGAGTGGCGATCTCTACTCGGTCAAGTGGGATCTGCCACTCGGCCGAGTGAGGCTTCTCCAAATTCAAGTAAGTTGGCCTCCTCTCTGGACAAAATCTCTGTAGCACTCAGGCGAGTGGGCTTTCTCAATCGGCTGAGTGGTCTTCC
Source organism: Scilla litardierei (assembly GCA_030789695.1). Classification (NCBI taxonomy): domain Eukaryota; kingdom Viridiplantae; phylum Streptophyta; class Magnoliopsida; order Asparagales; family Asparagaceae; genus Scilla; species Scilla litardierei. The sequence goes on from CM061130.1 coordinate 48,429,807, forward strand.
TTGCTCGGTCGAGTGAACATGGCAAATCTTCAGCGTGTATCTGTTTCACTCGGGCGAGTGCGATCCTTCGCTCGGCTGAGTAAGCAGTCTGCTCGGCCGAGTGGGGTACTCTTGAGCTCTTTCTTCTCCTTTTCGCCTCCTCATCGATTCTACCAATTTTTTTCCTTCTCCACTCATTCTCTAGCGCTGATAACTCCTCAATAAGGCCATGAACGATGCTCAGTTATGCGTGCAATTTCTTTAAGCTCATTTTTGCTCCCGATTGCTCCATATTTCCTGAAATCCGATAAAAACAAGAAATAGTGAAAAGTAATGCAATATCATCGAATAATCGTGAAAATCGCAATATGAGCAATCGAAATGGCGTGCAAACATGCAGAAAAAAGGTGTAAAATATGGACCGATCTAACATTCACACTCTTTCTCACCAACCTTACAGCTGCATCCTGACTATAGTCTTTCGTCATTTAAATATTGATCTTGAGTCATATGAGTCTGTCCCTCTTGGTCCTCTCTTGGATGAGTCTGCACAGCTGAAGTCTTCTTCAGCTCTGTAGGTTGCATCCAATAAGAGTAAAGCTGCTTCTGAGCCCTCCTCTTTAGTGCCTCCTGTTGACACCACCATTTAGTCGTCATCATCTACTCCATCTCCTCTAGACCCCTTCTTTATCCTGCTTGAAAAGAAAGTGAATTTGATTTTAGAGATGCTCAACTCCTCTATGGTGCATCATGGTTTACCATTGCCTTCCACTCTCCAGTCCCTGATGCACCCCACTGAGGCTAGGACATCTTCAGATGTTCCTCATACTGATGCTGCCACTACTTAAGCTCCACATGTCATCACTCCTTCAGCTGAGCTTACTAATGCTGCTGATGTTACTACCACTTCAGAGCTGGAGACACATGACTTCATAGTGTAGATGAGAGCTCCATAGACCACCTCCTCTGCTCCCAGAGTTTCCACCATCATCACCCAGCTAGATGCTTGATGATTGTTGGAGATCTTTCACCCTTGGTCTTAGTTTGTTTTGTTAGGGTTTGAGATTCTTTGTGATGTTTTGATATGTGTTTGTGATGTAGTTTGACATGGTATTTTTCTATATATGACTGGTTGATTATACTTCATATTGGAGTACTAGCGAATGACTGTGCCCGGAGGGAATGGCAAAGGTCGTCTCCTAGGTACGAAATCGAGGGGGGACAGCCGGTTTACGGGTGAAATGGCGACGGGCTGTCGTCTCCCGAGCCCAAGAACGATGGAGATAATCATCTCCGGATGCAATACTGATGGCAAAAAAAACACTATGTCAGTCATCGCAGGGGCACAAAAGCTGGGAATAAAGCGTAAAAAACACGGGTGTAAAGCGGAAAAAGAGCGAGTGCAAATCTGTAAATAGGGGGAAGATGAGGGGTCTTTGGATTTTATGAAAAAACAATGGCAAACTTGCAAATAAGGGGAATGTGGTGGGCTTTTGTTTGGGGGTTCCAGCAAAACACCTAACTCCACACCCAACCACTCACCCACACTCCATTGGGTCCCCCACTCTCCCAAACATTTTATCCTATTCAAATTTTGATGCCATGTTGGACAAAGATTCAAAAAAGTCCTCATTTGTATAATAGATGACTTGTAGTATGATCTTATGGAGTTGGTATATTTCTTTTTGTACTCCGTATTCATATTAATTTATATATGGTATCTCTTTTGGCCAAATTATACTCTTGTATTGTCTTATCTTTTCTCTTTGCTCTTGATTATATATGTTGAATGTTGAGATGTATGAGATTACAATCTCTTTTTTCATGGCATGTGTATTGCTATTGGACTTCTCTCCTCGAGCCAACTATGATTTTGATGATTTTGATAAGTATTTTTTTGATTCACCTTTATGTATTTTAGTTTTCATTTGGTATCACATTAAATACATATCATACTATTTATACTTCTATGTTGTTTTCTTTTATTTAGCCCTAGTTGTTGTTTCATTTGGTATCACATTAAATACATATCATACTCATAATTTTGTGCTAATTAGATGCTAAACATTATCCTGAATTTAATATAGAGATATCCTTACATTTAGGGGGAGTAAGATATAGTGAATTTAGATTCAAATATCCTAAATTCAAAAACTTTGAATTTATTCCATACTCTCTCTATACATGTATGTCATACACTATTTTCAATTGATCATTTGATGCACATATCTTTATTGACTAACTTGATTGACATCTATGTAGAGGGAGTAAGTATTTTTTAAGCACAATTATTTATTTTTGTTTATGATTGTTTGTCATCACCAAAAAGGGGGAGAGTGTTGAGTATTGACTTCTCCCTACTTGGTTTTGATGATGAGCAAACATAACTACTTGTGACTAATCTCCTCCATGCATTTAAGTCATTGCCAAATCTAATCATGAAGATCAATTGCAATGAATAAAAATCAAGATCAATCAAAGCTCAAAGAGCTGATTGAGTGATAAAGACAAAGAAAGAAGACTCAAAGACTTCAAGATCAATCAAGAGAAAGAAAAGAAGCGAAATCTCATTGTAAATCTGTTTGCTCTTTTATTTCTTTCTCTTAGATTGTAGCCTTGAGGTAAAGTTAACTTGGAGCACATACTCATCACTCACTTTATCCTAGGAAACCCTTAGATTCAGTTTCCTAAGACTCTGGATCATAAAACTCTTACTAGGCAATTTGAGTGTTTGACAGCTGACTGCTGAGCAATAGCTAGGCAACTGTCTCATTACAGGCGCCTATGATTTGTTCTTCAGTCGTCTGTAATGCACACACTTTTACTAGGGTTTTTGGTCTTTTCATTATTCACTTCTAACAGGTGACTGATGTACAATATACATGCGACTATCTAACGTTTAGACGCATGTGCTTTGTTAATCAGTCGCATGTATTCTCTTGCCCAAAATCCAATTTTGTCAACTTACGCACTGATGAACTTTCGGGCGTTGTACGTTGGTTTTACATGAGCCTGCCCAAGGCATAGGCGCCTGTCAATTCCACTACAGTCGCATGTCCATCCTTGGCCAAAGTTCTTATTTTTGGTAAGTTACACACTTGTTCTTTCAAGCGATGCATATTGGTTTTATAGGCACCTACCCATGGCACATGCGCCTGTCTAAACCACATCAATCGCAAGTCCTTGCTTACCCAAAATTCTTGATTTTAAGAACTTACGCACTTCTGCCATGATGGCACCTGCCTTTGATTTCACAGCCACATATATGTTATAAGTCACATGTCCTACGGGGTAAGTTACTGTTTGTAATTTCACCTACCATCTGACACAGTGTGACAGGCACCTGCTCGTGCTTCTTCAGTGGCATGTCCTGTCTGAGTTTTAAATCGTTGGTTTTTCTAAGTGGGGTTTTAAAAGGTCTTTGGGTAATCTTGTGGGGGTTTTGGAAGATCATATAAATATGGGTTTTACTGTTCCAGTGGACTAATCTTAGATGCTCCAATTTCTCTTTGGAATTCAACTCTCTCATTTCATTCCAAAGCCCTAAAGGCTCAAAATCTCAAAATCTTATCTTGTCTTCCAACCAGAAATAAATCTCATCATCTAGCTTTGGTGAAGACGAGTGCAAGGGATTTTCTCTCTTCAAGGAAGAGGATCAACACACGTCACTCACTCGTCATTTCAAGTTATACACTTCAAGGAATATGAGTTTGTAAGTGTGATTTCATATTTCATTATATATCTCTCTTGTTGATTTACTCTTGGTTGTGAGTGTATTTTCTTGTTCCCGGTTTGTGGAAGACAAGGACATCAATAGTTGTATTGATTGCACTTGTAGGGTTTCTACAAGTGGGTTTATTGGAAACTCAAGCTAGGGTTTTCGCTTGAGTATCTAAGTGGTATCCCGGGTGGTAGAGACGTAGGCTTACCAGGAACAAGTCGGGTTTAACTTTGGTAATCCGAACACTCGAATATATTGTGTTTGCATTGTTCTATTTGGTGTTTCTTATTATTTCTGGATAGTTGTTTGGTTAAGATTTTAATTAGGCAAAATTTCCTCTTTAATTTTATAAATACTATTCAACCCCCCTTCTAGTGTTTTCCTCATAGCATAGTGTCCTTATAGTTTTGAGAATGCAAAGTGGCTTTCTTATTAACAAGTGTGTGTGGTGTCAACATGCAACATGATAGGCTTAGATGAAGTAGCAATACTAGTAAGTTTGCTTGAAGCAAGCTTATAAGAGTTGAATAACTTTTGATAATTATCAAATAGTTGTTCATTTGCTAATTTAAGATCATCCATGGTTACCTCATCCATGTCACTATCCATCTCACTTGAAGAGTCCTTTGAAGAGTCTACTCATGCCATGAATCGCATGTGTGCAACCTATCCATTTTCCTCATCCGATTCATCGCCACTTGAATCTTTGCTAGAGTCATCCCAAGTTCGTACCAAGCCCTTCTTCTTCTTATTCTATTTGTACCTATCTCCCTTTTTGTACTTGAGAGCCTTCCACTTTTCTTTATTTTTAAGCATGGGGCAATCCTTCTTAATGTGCTCTGGCTTATTACATTTAAAAAATAAAGAGGAATTGTTAGTAGAATCGAATTTATTCTTAGGTTTGAATTTTCCTTCCCAGAAGAACCGTTGGAACTTCCGTGCCAAGAGAGCCATGGACTCCAAGTCTGTTTCATCATCAGATTCTTCATTGTCCGATGTGGTTGTTAAAGCAATCTTTTTCTTCTTTGGTTCAGCTAGACCCCTTTGAGCATCCATTTGCTCATGGTCTTCCTTCCTAACTTCGTAAGCCATAAGGTTTCCAATGAAGGTTACCATGGTGTATGTGGACATGTCATTGCGTTCTTTAATGGCCATGGTCTTCTTCTCACATTCCAAAGTGACGGCTAAGATAAGCTTCTGAACCTTTTCTACTTGAGTGTAGGTCTTTCCTAGTGCCTCTAGTTCATTCATAATGTCGATGAACTTAGTGTATATGCTTGATATTTTCTCTTTATCCTGCATTTGAAACATCTTAGAACATTGTGCACAAACATGGAGTTTGGAAAGTTTTAACTGAGTGGTCCCTTCATGTGTGACTAGGAGGTGTTTCCAGATTTGGTAAGTGGATGTGTAGTTTGATACCTTGTTAAACTCCAACACCGTCAATGCACAAATAAGTGAGTTCATTGCTTTTATATTGTTTGCATATACGGTCACTTGAATGGGGGTCCACTTGTTGAATTGTTCTTCTAGGGGATCTTTGTACTCAATTTGCACAGATCTCTATCGGGAAATGCTCTTGAGAAATATCATTATATGGGACTTCCAATAGCCAAAATTGGATCCACTAAATAGAGGATGCCAAATGGTGGATTTTCCTTCGACAATAGATGAAGCAATATCACTGTTGTTGTCGTCGTCGTTAGTTTCCATAATTAAAACATTGCTCTGAAACCAATTGTAGAAGCTGAAACTATTAGGAAAAACAATAGAGAGGGTAAATATTGTTTTATGATAATAAAAAGGAATTTACACATAATAAGAATCCCTAATGCAACTAAACGTGCGGAATAGATTATGTAATAACAACAGTACATAAATTGCAAACACAAACATGTTATGTACCCTGGTTTGGATTCCACTAAGTCAAATCTCAACTCCCTAAAATCCTACTCTAGCAATCCACTAGCAAATCCCGATAGTGATTATTATCCATTAATATCTCACTTGCCAAATACCGGCAAGTGTAAATCTATTACAACCTTGCTCACCACTTCCCACAACCCAGGAATGGTCCACTCTCACAAACTGAGAGTAATCTCAATAAGAGAAGAGAAGAGAATTAAAACAATTCAATATGAAACAAATTACACAAACCTATGCCTTGAATAATGACTTAATAGTATGAGGCAAAGAGGTGTGTGTGTTGTGCTCTAAATAATAGGAGTGGGATCACTTACTACTTGTCTCAAAATGAGGAATAAATCTAGGATGAAGATCAGCTTTGAGTGCCTTGAATGCTTTGGGAGACAAGTGTAGAAGTTATGAGCTTGAGAGCTTGTTGGAGCTTTGAATGCTATTCAATGAAAGAAATTTAACTTTTAAATGTTCCAAAAGTTCTGAAATAAATGCCAACAAACCCTATTTATAAATCTCTATAATCGTACCAAAATCCAGCAAAGATCTCCCTCATTTAATGATGTAAACGACTATTAACGGGCATAAATCATAGTTACCATTCGACGGGAGTTACTAACCATTCAGCTGAAGCATTAATTAATAGTGTAATTAATGAAGTCAAACGGCTAGCTGCAGGCAACTGACTTATACGGTAATTAATGCACTCAACACCAAGCATATACGATGACTTGTCATATTCTCCTCTATAAAGAGCTTGTAAGAAACAAATAGATTTCATTTGATTAGTTGTAATATATAAAGAAGAATATAACCACTACTACATAACTGACCCTTAGCCACAGACGAAGCCATGGCAAAACATCGGTTTTCTGTGGCTGAAGCCCATCAGCCATCGACGTTGAAAAATTCTAAGGCCGAGAGTCCATGGTTGATAGCGGGGTGGCTAAAGGCACTTTCGATCACGGATTTTTCGGAGCAGATTGTCGGCCACAAACTAACATCCATGACAATCCATGGCCGTACCGAGGATTAAATTAATGAAAACCCTACAACCACAGAATTATGCGTGGCTAAAAACAATCTGTGGATGAAGATTATCGGCCACAAACAAATCAGTGGCCGATAATGGTCATCAGCCATGATTTGTTCGTGGCTGATCACCATCAGGCACGAAAAATGTGCATAATGTGCACGATTTCTTTGACCGAAGGTCATTAGCCACGTCCAAAGCCGTGGTAGAAGATTGTTTCAGGCACAGATTTGTCCGTGGCTGAAATTCCCAGGCACGGAAAACGTGCACAATGGTGTATGTTATCCGTGGCTGATGGTAATCAGCCACGAACAAATACGTGGTTGATGACAACCATCGGCCACAGATATGTCTGTGGCTAATTGTCTGATATGTTTTTCCATCGGCCATGGATATGTCTGTGGCTAATTGTCTGATATGTATTTAAAATCTAAATTGCAGAAATCCATGTATATAATATAAAATTCACAAATCCACATAATATATATACAAAACCATAACATATAATTAAAATCAGCCATACAATATATATACAAGCCAACCACAAATCCACACAGTAAATATTTTATATAAATTTATTAGTTTAGAATACATAATTTCCAACACTTCATATAATATACAAAAGCCACACAAATATATTATAAAAAATCCCAAACAAATTCACATAAAAACATAAAACAACCACCACAATCCATCACACCATTACCACAATGTCATATAATATAAGACAATATTATTTTGAAACAAAAAGTACATAAATATAACTCCTCAAGCGTTAAGCAGCTCCACCATCACCCTGATCATCTTCGACATCCCGCCCCTACAAATTAAAAACAAAATAATTGATACAAATGGTATAGAGAAAAAACCAAATTTTGTTTAAATCCCCTTTGCACATACTTGCCCATACCTTGTGTTTCTGTAGCAAAGAGAAGAGAGCATCATGCGCTCGTCTCTTTGAGGCAGAAACACCGGGGGAGAGAACTTAAAGATTTGATGGATTATTTTGGTTGAATATGAAGCTTTGAGGGACTTGTAAGAAAATACGGTGATTCAAAGGACAAATATCAAATCGTGGTAGTGGCCGTCGTGGTAAGGCCCCTCTGACTCGTCCGGTCGTGGCGGCGGAAATGTTAGAGGTGGGGTTCCATGTAAGCCTGGGTTCATCAGAGTGGTCCCGAACCCAAGCAGTGCTTCAACTGCCTCGAGCCCCCCGATTTGCTCAGATAAGATGACGGTTGATAACCCGGCGTGGTAGGCGCGCTTATACCAAGGTGGTGATGTCGAAGTCAAAGGCCCAGAAAAGAATTGTTCCACCAGTCACTCGCTTTAAAGCGGTGGCGTCTAGCTCTGCATTTGCAGGGCATTCACATTTGATGCTTTGAGTTGCGGAGCTTCGTGGTCCGTGGTGGGCGTCTTGCGTTGGACGAGTGGGGTGATTCTTTCTTAGCCTGGCTTAGTGTTATGTGGGTGCGTGTTTGGGTGTTGTGGAAAATGTCTAATTGTTAGGGGTGTTTGGGGTCATATTACTTAGTTATGTTGTTTGGGGCTGGCGCTTGTGCATTGCCCTACTTTTGGGGTCTTTCCGTGTCTGTCCGATTGCTAGCACCTGGTGACTGCTTCCTGGCCTATCCCATGTTTGCAATCAGGAAAAGCAGACGTGATGTTCCCATATTTTGTACTTACCAGCATATATAAAATTACTTACTTTTCAAAAAAAATATACAAAAAACTCTTTCTGCTGCTTTGTGCTCCGCGAGGCGACTTTGAGGCGAGCTCAACCCTACCCTACCTGTCGAGGGCTACTGCTTCCTCCGACAGATCTGATCATTCTTTGTCCTCGCTCAACTTCCCCCACCCCTAATCCATTGTTCTATTCTCTCGGGCACCTGTGGAGCTTGTGAGTTTCTTCTCATGACATCCTGTTTCGGCATCTATGGTCCCTCATCTTTGGGTGATGATGATCTCAGGTTTGCTAATGACAAGGCTGCAGAGGCGACGGGCTATGATGTGACTAGCACTTTGATTCCAATGACTTCTCGTCAAAACCATGGCAAGCAGAAGATCCCCCGCAATGATGAAAGCTAGGGCTCCTGATCAGTAGGAGGCAACAGGTGGCAGTGGGTGACTGGGCTCCTCCTCCCCTTCGTGACTGTTGCTGGGCACACTTTGAGGTCTAACTCCCTCCTTGGTGCGGTCCCCCCTGCAAACTTGGGGAAGGGGCAGCCGGAGGCACGTCAGGTGCTCAATGCTTTGCCACAAAGACATACCCCATCCATTTCTCGTTCTTCTTACTCGACAACCCCCTCATACATTGAAATTTGTTCTGTAATGCATTCTATCTCCACCGATTGTGATCTCCACTTCTGCCACCGAGGTCCACAGACTCTAGAGTTGTCGTTGCTATCCCTCCCGTGGAAGTCACGGTTGGTACGGGAAGCTGGGCATGCACTCTGGTTGGGTATGTGGTTGGTGAAAGGGCCTACTTTGGCCATACGTGCTTAGGTTGGTCGTGCTTAGAAAACCAAGGGTGATGTCCGCATCTGACCGGCGCCCCGTTTACGGTTTGGGCGCGGTGTCGTTTTACCGCAAGTGCACGGTTAGTGTAGGGTGCGGGTATATCGAACACAGGGAGGTGGATGGCTTGAGTGGCTACTAGCCTCGCCTAGGTCGCGTGCTAGCTACGCGGATGATGTGGGTGGAAGTGTAGAAATAAAAGAAAGAAATGAAAAAGACACGAAATGAATCCCCGCTAACACGGGCTAGAGCACTCATGACACTTGGCATTTGACTTGATCCAGGGTGAGACATTGCCCCAAAAGGTGGTACCTAGCGTCCATGGCCCGATATTCCGGTCGGTGCCAAGCACGCTAGGCCTACCCGGTTCCGGACGGTGGGCACTCCCGTGTCCATAAACACCTTCTGCAACCGGGAGCATTAAGGCCACAATGATATCTCCCAACACTTCGTCCAAGCCGCTCCCGCGCGCGAGGACTCGATGTCTACGCTGGGGGCGTGAGCTATGGCTAGGGAGTCAACCGCCAAGTTTATTCCCCCTCGTCCCGACGGTCAAAGGCGGTCTTTTTCCCGCCGATGACAATGAAACACCCCCGCGTAACCCTAATGGCCAAATAGGTCAAATGTGATTTCTAGCAATACATCGAAGCGGATCTTGACAGGACAAGCACCGGACCCCAATCCCCAACACATCTAGTGTGTTGCCGTACGAATTGGAACCAGATTGCTAGAAATCCCCATTGACACATTTCATCGAACACGTGCCATGCAACCAAGTCTAATGTAAATTCCCAAGCAACAATCCTACCCTAACCCGTATTAGGGTTCATCAATACTACTCCATGATGAAAGACATATAAAGAAACAACACAAAACACACACAAACATTCATCATGAAGCAAAAGAAATACAATACAAAAAATGGAGAACAAGAGAAAGAAATACTTATCTTGAGTGAATCGTTGATCCCATACAAGACTTATTGAACAAAATACCTAATCTAAAACTAACCTAGAACTCCCAAGAGAAGGGGGGCAAAAGCCCTAAAAAACTGAGAAAAGATCCCCCTTCAGTCGGCCAACTTCGAGTATTTATAGCCCCACTTCGAAACCCTAGTGGTTCGGGTCCAAACCCGCAGGAAAAGCGTCACCCGATCGGTTGACAAGTCAACCGATCGGGTGATCTGTTACAAATAACAAACAGAAAACGGCGGAGCTTCACCCGGTCAGATGAACCGGTCGGGTGAGTTCTTGAGTGACCGGTTGGATCTTGGAGCCGTCGGGTGAAGCGATCGGTTTGGTGCCCGTGTCTTCAGCTCTTCATCTTTGGCTACAGATGAACCGATCGGGTGAGAGTCACCCGATCGGTTGGAATTCTGCTCGAAAAAACAGAGAACAGCCGCCCGCAGAACCGGTCTGTGAACCGGTCGGGTGACTTCCTTATGAGCTGCGGCAGAGACCGGGTGGTGCACGCGTGCATCACCCGATCGGTTGGAGATGACCAACCGACCGGGTGAGGGGCTGAAAGATGAATTCTTTGACGTTTGACCCCCTGGATCACGCGCGACTCCTCCCGTTGCTCCGGGGACTTGAGATATCATCATTAAACGTCCCCTACACGGTCAATCTCCTGCAAACATGGGCAAACAAGGAAAAGTGAAGGAAAACGAGAAAATACGAGAAAACGAATAAAAGACGGCGGAAAAACACGGGGAAACACGGAAGAAAACGTGCGCAAATATATGAAATATAAACGCACGTCAAAATCCCCCAAGCTGAACTCTTCCTCGTCCTCGAGGAAGACGAGTGAGAGTAGGAGCTCGGAGGGAGAAAATAGAGAGAAGGAGAGAAAAAGAGAATTCTATATCCTAGATCGCCCGTAAGGGCCAACAAAATCAAACACGCCACACGAAGCAAGCATACGACAAAACACAACACTAAACCAAGGAATGTGAGTCCAAACAAGTGTCGTGGGCCCACGCGGTGAAGCGCAAGTGAGCGTGGTCGTGTGATAGCAAACGGTGTCACTATCTACATTGTGTAATAAAGCTCGATATACACAAATCCAAGATATGACCCAAATATCGATTCGAATTGAATAAAGCGGTGAATATATAGTTCAAGCATGCATGAGAATAGAGAGAGAATCGAAACATATCATGTGTCAGGGACTCCACAACTAGGGTTAAGGAAATCACCTCACTAAAGCCTAGATAATAGCTAAAAAGTTCCTAAGCCAAGTGTTTTCGAAAACGATGGGGGTTGAGATGATGTGGAGTAGGACACTCGGTGCAAATTCTCGCCTTCCCTTTATTCTCGGCAAGTAGGAAAAAAATATTCACACGGGAATTTTTTTCGGTTTTGGGTATTTGTATTTTTTTGTTGGATTTTGGGCTATACAAAATTTTTCTTTTCTTTTCTTTTTGGGTTTTTCTTTTCTTTTCTCCTTTTTTGGATTTTTGGATATTGGGATATATACATGTGTACTCTCCCAAGTGGGAGAACGGTACACGACGAGGGGATTTGCACCAAGTAAAACAGAAAAGAAATCAGAATCTAAACACTTGGGCAAAGGAAACTATTCTCGCTAATTATAGCATGGGCTAAATGGGTTATCCTAGTCCTTAGTTGTGGAATCCTGACACATGCGAAATGAAGTATACGATATATATAGCATGCATATAGAAGCAGACATTAGAAGCAAATACCGCATATTCAACATCGAAGCATGATAATCTAGGGGTTAACTAAGGGTAGGTATATAAATCAATATCACAAAGTAGAAGCACACTATAAGCTAGATACGATACACGACTCACATAAAAGCAAAGTGGACCCACGAAGCGTGAAATGCAATGGGATTCGACTTCCAAGAGTTAGTGAGTGTGATTATCTAGGCCATACTAGGTGTGTGTGCAGTTTGTGGCAATTCATCATATAGGGTCATCTCTAGGAGGGAGGACAAAAGAAGAGAAGAAAAAGAAAAACACGATGGAAAACGACTCAAAAACGAAGAAAAACGACACAAATGACGCACGAAGTGCGACTCCCCCAAGCTGAAACTTGCATTGTCCTCAATGCAATAGTAGTGAATACGGGAGGGCAATGAAAATGGGGGGAAGTTACGCACCGACACAAAAAGAAGAAAAACACGAAAAACACATGAGCGAAACTAAAAATAAGACACACGAAAACATGCACACAAATCGATTTCCCCCAAGCTGAACATGACAATGCTAGCAAAATGATATGATCAATGTGATGCAGAAATTGAAGGATCCTGTCCAAAACAAAGTTAGGATCGATAATTAAAGTGGAGACTTACGCTTGCGTATGCGGAACGATAGTCTCGGAACTTTGCCTTCGGATTCGCCACGACGGATCGAGTCTTCTCACGAACGGAGTAAGGCTACTAATCCACAATCTAAATCTCTATTTTAGATTAAGAACTTGGAAGGAGGGAGAGGAAATATTTCTGCAGAGCTTCGCTATGAAGAAGATGCATGCATGAATTTCATGCAAATATGTAAGGAAAATGGCTACCCTTGGGTCTTATTTATAGCCCCCAAGGTAGTTATTTTAGGGTAAGTTGTTCCTTTGGAACAACTTAATTAAGGTGTACCATGATGCATGGCACATTATAAGCTTAAGTTGTACCATATGCATGGTACAACATAAGCTTAAGATATTCCCCCTTTATTAGCCATATGTCGCATGCACTTATGCATATATAATGCGACTTTCCCGCTCATACAGAGATCCTCTCCGCAAGGGAACAGATTCCCTTTGCACATGACTTCGTGTGCGCGACGTTCGAGGTCCGTATTCCCTCGTACATCCCCCACAAGGGTGTACAAACGTCTTCCATATCCAACATCTCCCACTCACACTTGAGGGGATTGTAAGAGAACGTCTTTCCCTTAGTTCTTTCATCTATCATACCGAGAAATAGACCGTGCGACCGTCATGCGCGTAGAGTCTGTTGTTGTGCACTTGTTAGAGATACACAACGACCTCGAAGGTGCAAAGTTGAGTAGTTCAACGCATGCTTTACCCTAGATTATTTCTTCACATTTCTTATACTTTATATTCAACAATTGAATCCCATCTGGATTACAATTGGCTGGCCAGCTTTGAATCATTAAAGTCCAAATGTGAATATGAAATCAATCTTCCTCTTCTTGTGAACCTTCTGATCTTGACTTGATTCGCTTTTCTAACGTGCCCCGCCGAGCCGAATTACCATAGCCCATTAGTAACACGCTAAGATAGCAATCATCTCGTCAAATCTAAAGGAACTAATTGGAGTCCTTGAGGGTAAGTGTTAAGACCCGTATGGCCTTTGAGTCTCATATAATAGCAAACACTATTGCTACTAAATCAGTGGTCGAAATGCATACGTGGTATGAACACGTATTACAACATCACTCCTTTCCCAGGGAGAGTATGTCTTAATGATGTTGTACGGATGAAAAGATCAGACACCACAGTGCCTATCTTTTTGAGTCCCCATACTACTCGTGAAATACTCACGGACTCTCATCCTGCATAAGACAGATATGATTCAAAAAATCCAATGAGATCTTTATATCCTTGTGATACAGATCTCAGATCTTTTGTAAGCATCCGTATGATGCAGATCTTTTATTCGACTATCTTGTTTAAGTCATGACTCTAAATCATTTGTCTAATGATTTTGACTTTAAACTAGTCTAATCTCTATCGTATCCATCTGATAAGATAAGGCGGTTGCTCATGTGAGAGAGCCAACCTTAATCTGTCCGACATACACACAAAAATAGCTGAGACTTAAACACAAATGTATATAAAATCATTTGTAAGAAACTTGTATGCAAATTAAATTTTGATCTTCTATAGACATGGGAAATATTACATGATACAGCTCAGCACCTACGCATTCCCATAGATGATAAGTGTTTGAAAAACACATCTCTGGGGATCGCCTTAGTAAGGGGATCCGCTATCATCTCATGCGTGGATATGTATCCTATGTCTACTTCCTTCCGTTTATCATAATCCTTCGCAAACTTGAATCGAATGTCAATGTGTTTGGTCTTACAATGAAATTTAGGATCTTTGACATAGGCAATCGAAGCTTGACTATCACTGTATATAGGAACAGTGCTCGAGTCAGAGGCATTCGTCAGCCTGTCTAAGAATTTCCTAAGCCAAACAGCTTCTTGGACCGCCATGCTGAATGCTACGAACTCGGCTTCCATGGTTGATAGAGCGATGCAGGTTTGTTTCTTGCTGCTCCAGGATATTGCACCATTCCCGAGTAAGAAAACAAAGCCTGAGGTAGATCTTCGCTCGTCGAGATCACCCGCCCAATCAGCATCGGTATAGCCTTCGAGTCTCAAGGTATTGCCTTGATAGCATAACGCATAGTCCGCAGTCCCTTTGAGGTATCTTAATATCCTCTTCACCCTTTCCAGTGTGCCTGCCCTGGGTTGGATTGGTAACGGCTTACCATACCAACATCATAGCAAATATCGGGTCTAGTACACATCATGGCGTACATCAGACTCCCGACAGCACTGGAGTATGGAACTTTTTCCATAGCTTTCTTTTCTTTTGGATCTTTGGGACACATCTCCAAACATAGACCCTCGCCTTTTCTTATTGGAGTATCAATTGGCTTGCAGTCCTGCATATTAAACCGTTCTAAAACTTTCTTTATATACGTCTCTTGAGAGAGAGAAAGAAGTTTCTTGGAACGATTCCTTGAGATCTTAACCCCAAGGATATATGCAGCTTCACCCATGTCTTTCATCTCAAAGACGGATGAAAGCCAAGCTTTGATATCCAATATAAGACGCTTATCATTTCCGGCTATAAGTATGTCATCTACATAAAGAGACATAATTATATACTTGTTTTTAATCCTCTTAATATATACGCAATTGTCTTCGTCGAGCATGGAGAATCCATACGACAAAACAACTTCTTGAAAGCGCATATACCACTGCCTTGAGGATTGTTTAAGACCATATATGGATTTACGAAGTTTACAAACCTTATGTTTGTTTTCTTCTTGTACGAACCCGTTTGGTTGTTCCATGTAGATCTCCTCATCTAGTTCTCCGTTAAGAAAGGCAGTCTTTACATCCATCTGATGTAATTCGAGGTCCAAACAAGCCACCATTGCCAGAATTAAGCGAATCGAGGTAAAACGCACGACAGGAGAGAAAGTCTCTTCGTAGTCTATTCCTTCCTGTTGCGTGAAACCTTTCGCAACAAGGCGAGCTTTATATTTCTCGATGGAGCCATCAGCCTTATGCTTGATTTTGAGAACCCACTTGTTCCCAATGGCTCTACGTCCCTTAGGTAAATCAACCAAGTCCCAGACTTGGTTTGTTTTCATGGATTGAAGTTCTTCTTCCATTGCCGCTATCCATTTATCTTTAGCAGGGCATGTGACGGCCTGTTTGAAGTTTGCAGGTTCGTCATCATCTTGTAGTAATGTCATGAATGTTTGAGGAAATTCATCCTCAAATCTCAGAGGTGTTAGCCTCGTTCGATTACTACGTCTTGTTTGAGTTTGATCACTCCCACTTGGAATGACATCACTCCCACTTGGAATAACATCACTCCCACTCGGATTAGGATTGGTATCGTTCGTATCATCCATTGGTGAAGTTTGAAACGTATTTTCTTCTTCACCAAGGATTCTCCCACTCGAACGTTCCGATCCTTCTTGATCCCAAGTCTCAAACAAGGATAAGTCTTGACTTATCTCACCCTGTCTTGGAAACTCTTTTTTCAAGAAGACAACATCCCTCGATTCGAATTCTATTAGACCCCCATTGTCCTCTTGACCGACGAAAACATATCCTTTGGAGTTTTCAGCGTATCGGATGAAGATACACTTCCTCCCACGTGGCCCAAGTTTGCCATATTTGTGAGAGGATAAATGTGCGTAAGAGGCACAACCCCAAGGTTTTAGAATGTTTAAGTCTGGAGTTCTATTGTTCCACAACTCATAAGGAGTAGAACTTACCGACTTCGAGGGTACACGGTTTAAGATGAATGCTGCCGTCAATAATGCGTCACCCCAAAAGGTGATAGGCAAATTTGCCTGAGACATCATTGATCGGACCATTTCCATCAATGTCCTATTCCTTCTTTCCGCAACACCGTTTTGTTGCGGAGTGTAAGGCATAGTTACCTGATGTACTATGCCTTTTTCATCACAAAGTTCCTTAAAACTTATTGATTGATATTCACCGCCCCTATCGGTTCGCAAAACCTTAATCTTGCGATCTAATTGATTATCCACCAAACTCATATAGTTTTTAAAGCAAGCCAAAGCTTCACTTTTGTGGGATATCAAATAGATATGTCCGAAACGGGTGAAGTCATCAATGAATGTGATGAAATAGGACTTCCCGTGTCTTGTCTTAACATTCATTGGACCGCAAATGTCCGAATGGATAAGCTGTAATGGAACTTCGGCCCTTGTGCCAGTTCCAAACGGCTTGCGACAAGTTTTCCCTACAAGACAATGTTCGCAAGTTGACATTTCAACTTTTGAAACATTAGATAGCAAGCCACTTTTGGCAAGTCTATCCATTCTAGTTGGTCCAATATGACCAAGTCTTGCATGCCAACAAATGATTTCAGACTCAGAGTTAGAAGCATTTGTCAAATGAAAACTTTCATTAATGGAAGAAGCAACATCATACATTGTATTTAAAACAATTAATCCATTACAAACATTACCAGAACCAATCAAAGAATTATTACAAACAAGGTCAACACATTGTTTATAGAACCTCCACTCATAATCTAAAGACATTAACATGACCACGGAAACGATATTCCTTCTAATATCTGGAGCAAAGAGGACGTCGTGCAATAATAAAGTCCGGCCGTTGTCGAGAACTAGCTTGCATGTTCCGACGCCTTTGACTTCAACACGTGTGTTGTTGCCGACGTATATCCACTTTGTTCCTTGAGTTATCTTTCGATACTCTACGAAGAACCTTCTGTCCTTCGCAACGTGGTCTGTGGCCCCTGAATCAATCAACCAAAAATAGTTAGATTCAGCAAGAAACACGGAACTAGAAACACATATGTAACTAGCCCTACAAGTTACCTTGTCACTTCCATCCGTACACTTACGGGCGAAGTGACCGTACTTGTTGCACTTAAAGCACTTGATCTTCTTCAAGTTTTTCTTCTTTGAGTGCACATTCTTTTGCCACTTTTTGTTCTTTGTCTTCTTTGAGGTCTCCGGTTCTTGCTTACGTTCGTTCACAAACCTTAAGCGTTTCCGCTTATTTCCTCCATGTGAGGAACTAGCGGCCACGTGCACTTCTGCACTTGGTTTTGCGGCTTGAATCCGCTCTTCCTCGAGTTCGAGGTGTTTCGAAACATCGCTTAAAGTTTTAATGCATTCATTATGAGTGAGATGCATTTTCATGTTATCCCAGCTATCTGGGAGTGAACGAATGACCGCTTGGATCTGCTGTTCGTCAGACAGCGTAACACCCGCATCCTTTAATTCAGATATAAGATTCACCATGTGGCGGAGATGCTTTTTCATAGAATGATCTCGCCGCATCTTGTACGAATCAAATTGAATATTCAAGGAGCGGAGTTTGGTAACCGAAGTTCCACCAAACTTTATCTCTAGCTCAGACCATATGTCTTTAGCTAGGTCGAATTCCCGAAATAGGCGCATTATGTCATTGTCCATCGCGGACAGTAACGTAATACGTGCTATTTTGTTCTTTCGAGTCCAAGTGTCATAAGCTTCCCGGTCCCTTTTGTGTTGGGCCGTATTGCCCAACTCAGGTTCTACCATTATGTTTTGGAGTGTTTCGAGCACATCTTGCTCCTCCAAAACATATTGGATCTTTATTGACCAAAGTTTATAATTGTCGCCGTTGAGCTTTTCACCTTTGTTAAGCTCTGCGACAATATTCTTAGAAGCGGTAGACATTTTCGATTCAAAAAACTGCAAAGAGAATGAAAAACACGATCAAAATTCTATGCATAAAGTTTCGATTCTTTAAACACTTGATAAGTTCCTTGGATGCGTTGAAATGTTACTCTAGAATCGAGAAGTTCACTACGTTCCCAACTACCATCTAGTAGTAACTTTCAAAGTATCCCTCTTACTTATCTCAAGTAAAAAGAAATCAGAAATAATACCCGTATGGTATTAGCAGCGGAAAATCACTTTGAAAAACTTATCTTTCAAAATAGAATAGGTGAGAATTAGCGCAAAGAATTTTAACGCAACAATTGCCAAGCCACGAGACCTGTTCTACACACCCATGGGTTAGATAACCATGGCCGGATCGTGGTAGGACTTGGAATTCTAAATTGCGCTATCCCGATTTAAGGACGGGACATAACCTATTTGAAAAACATCTTTTTCCAAAAATTTTGAAAGCACGTTGGCTAATCTCCGTAGAGTAGAGCACAACGTCACAAGTACATTGGCTAATCTCCGTAGAGTAGAGCACAATGACATGGCTAATCTCGCATGAAGTAGAGCACTATGGCTAATCTTCAAGGAGTAGAGCCCAAATGAAAAACTTCATTAAAACGTTAGTCCCGTATGAACTATTCGGCACTGTGGTTAGCCCCGTATGGACTAATCTACACATTCGAGTTTGACCAAGGCCATTTGTTACCCCGTATGGGTCATCTGGCAAGTTTACAATCGACCCAGACCATTTGTCGGATTGGTCGACCAAAAACACAAAATTGGTCGACCAATTTTCGAATTCAACTTCTTCCTGGTCAGGGCCTCTGCCCTGACCCGGGCTTGGCCAAAGGCCGGCCAGGGCCTCTGCCCTGGCCGGCCAGGGGGCCTGGCCCCCTCGGCCAGGGCCGGCCAGGCCCTGGCCTCTGCCAGGGCCGGCCGGCCAGGCCCTGGCCACTGCCAGGGCCGGCCGGCCAGGCCACTGGCCGGGGCCAGGGCTCCTGCCCTGGCCTCGGCCAGGCCCTGGCCTGAGGCCAGGGCGCCGGCCCTGGCCTCTGCCAGGGCCGGCAGGCCGCTGGCCGGGGCCAGGGCTCCTGCCCTGTCCTCGGCCAGGCCCTGGCCTGAGGCCAGGGCACCGGCCCTGGCCTCTGCCAGGGCCGGCCTGGCCCTGGCAGTGGCCAGGGCGCCGGCCCTGGCCTCTGCCAGGGCCGGCAGGCCGGCCAAGGGCCGGCCCTGGCCACTGCCAGGGCCGGCCTGGCCGGCAAGGCTCTGCCAAGGCCGGCCACTGCCGGCCTGGCCCTTGGCCGGCCACTGCCGGCCTGGCCATGGCCGGCCATGGCTTGGCCATGGCCGGTCATGGCCAAGGCCATTCGGCGTTGGCCGGCCATGGCCCCTTTGGCCATGGCCGGCCACCCCCTTTAAACGGGGTTACCGCACTCATTCCTCCCCCTTGATGGGGTGGTCGCCGGTGGTTATTGGCCGTAGCCAACCCCCTCCGCATGGGGAGAGGGGATGCATGACCTTCATAGCCCATTTGGCCATGGTGCACATGTACCAAATTTTCCTCTTACCCGATGGAAATAACTTCCATCTTCTTCTTCGATGAAGCACCCGTTCGTCGATGAAGTTAGTTATTGCCTAATGGCCGTGTGCCAAAAATGACTAACGTACTACGTGAACGGTCGGTTCTTCCCGTCACGGAGAGTTCCTACCATATCCGTAATGATAGGAGACCCTAACGTGAAAAGAACAACCGCTGCGTTCTCTCCGTCACGAAGCGTTCCTACTATATCCGTAATAGTAGGAGACCCATTCGTGAAAAAGACAACGACTCGTTCGTAGTTTCGACGGGGCGGTGGATTGACCGGGGCGAACCCATATGGCTCTGATACCAATGAAGGATCCTGTCCAAAACAAAGTTAGGATCGATAATTAAAGTGGAGACTTACGCTTGCGTATGCGGAACGATAGTCTCGGAACTTTGCCTTCGGATTCGCCACGACGGATCGAGTCTTCTCACGAACGGAGTAAGGCTACTAATCCACAATCTAAATCTCTATTTTAGATTAAGAACTTGGAAGGAGGGAGAGGAAATATTTCTGCAGAGCTTCGCTATGAAGAAGATGCATGCATGAATTTCATGCAAATATGTAAGGAAAATGGCTACCCTTGGGTCTTATTTATAGCCCCCAAGGTAGTTATTTTAGGGTAAGTTGTTCCTTTGGAACAACTTAATTAAGGTGTACCATGATGCATGGCACATTATAAGCTTAAGTTGTACCATATGCATGGTACAACATAAGCTTAAGATATTCCCCCTTTATTAGCCATATGTCGCATGCACTTATGCATATATAATGCGACTTTCCCGCTCATACAGAGATCCTCTCCGCAAGGGAACAGATTCCCTTTGCACATGACTTCGTGTGCGCGACGTTCGAGGTCCGTATTCCCTCGTACATCCCCCACAAGGGTGTACAAACGTCTTCCATATCCAACAGAAATATGCTAGGGGAAAATCGGAAAAGAAAGAAATCAGAATGCAGGAGAGACAGTCTACTCGTTCTCCTCTGAAGAGGATGTGGGGTGAAATGATAGAAGGGCACGACATGAAGGGTTATTAAGATGCTAAAGCAAATCCTAGATACGCTCCCCTCGCTAATGAGAGGAGACGAGATTATTCAAATCTAAACTAGAAAGCGGTAAATTTTTACACTACTGGATTAGGATACACCTGAGCATAGGCGGATCCAAGATCTGAAGTGGGGCAGGTAGCTGCTCTAACTGCTCCTTCTGTGGCTCCGCTAGAAGCGCTGTGCCACGTGTGCCAATGGACCCAAGCAATGCACCTCCAAGCATCCCTCGTAGGTGTCCACCTGCGACCTGCAAAGGACGAGGTGCATTAGTCCATGGCAAAAAATCTTTCCCCAAAATAAAAGTATCCCAGAGATAGTCGCCGGTAAATGATAGTAAAATATATGAAATGTGGCGAACACTCCCTGGAAATGGTATGCTATCCTCTGTGCTAGCGACGATCAAATCCCCGCTCTCCATGTGAAGTTGCTCTCCAGGTGGTGACACACCGCAGCATACCTCAAGGGAAGTCGATCCTGTGTCCTGTGAGAGATATGGTGTGTCAAATATATATAAGTCTAAAGAAATTGGACGTGAAAAGCGAGACTCAAATGTGGAGTGAGAGTGAGTATGAAAATCTCCCTGAATAGGGGCAATATGCTCAAGTAGATGCTCAGCCGCAGAAGAAGTGGAGCGTGACGGTAGAGGTAGATGTGGCTCGGGCTCCATGAAGTGGACGATCGTATCCAAGCCCTCATGCACATCCTCCTCGATGATATGCTCATGCTCCTCTATCTGCCCGATGTCCTGAATGACATCCTCATGGTTGACCACCGACCAAGGAGGAAGCTGTGACAGAGATGGCTCTGGAGGTGGATGTGGAGCGGACCCCTCATATGTGGTCGTGGTGTCCTCGTCCTCACACACATCCTCCTCGCCCTTTTGCATAAGCTCTGTAAACTCCTCGGTCCTCTCATAGGACTCATGTGGGGTATCTAAATCAAGACAAGAAGTCTCTCCCACAGATCCTAGGTAAATTTCCCCATCCTCACTATCATCATCAAAAAATGCTTCGTCATCCAAGTGGTAGTGATGGAAAAATGGGGGATCGGCATGAGATGTGTCTATGGTGGCCGACGGCATGGTAGTCTCAACCATGAAAGTAGGTATATCATCTCCTTCATCCCCTCTCCTCGGTGTAGGCTCGGTGATTGGTACCATCAAGTTTTGTAACATTTGGCCTTGGTTAAACATGGCACTTTCAAGGAGAGACACGAGGCTTGATTCTTCTTGTATTTGTGGAGGGGTATAAGGTTGAGGAAATAGATGGGAGGTGTTAGGGCTAAGATTGTGGGAAAATATTTGGCCTTGGAGTGGGGGGAGGCTCTCAAGGCAATCATAATACACGTGCCCCGCCATCCCACAAGTCTCACAAACCAAAAATGAATAGGGATTGTAGCCTCTCATCTGAGCATCGAAATTTGATCTCCACATGGTTACACCAAAGATACCTGGACAACAAAAATAAGAAAACTAGAGAGGAGCGTCAATAGCACAAGAAAATAACAAAAAGATAATATAACAGTGGGGGAAAAATTTCTTGGTTATTGAATATATTTTTTTTTATAAAAAAAAGAAAAAGAAATTTTTGTGTTTTTATACGTAGACTAACGAACCCAAGCTAAGCTAATATCAAACCGAACGCCTCCCCGGCAACGGCGCCAAAAACTTGACCGGCGCCCCGTTTACGATTTGGGCGCGGTGTCGTTTTACCGCAAGTGCACGGTTAGTGTAGGGTGCGGGTATATCGAACACAGGGAGGTGGATGGCTTGAGTGGCTACTAGCCTCGCCTAGGTCGCGTGCTAGCTACGCGGATGATGTGGGTGGAAGTGTAGAAATAAAAGAAAGAAATGAAAAAGACACGAAATGAATCCCCGCTAACACGGGCTAGAGCACTCATGACACTTGGCATTTGACTTGATCCAGGGTGAGACATTGCCCCAAAAGGTGGTACCTAGCGTCCATGGCCCGATATTCCGGTCGGTGCCAAGCACGCTAGGCCTACCCGGTTCCGGACGGTGGGCACTCCCGTGTCCATAAACACCTTCCGCAACCGGGAGCATTAAGGCCACAATGATATCTCCCAACACTTCGTCCAAGCCGCTCCCGCGCGCGAGGACTCGATGTCTACGCTGGGGGCGTGAGCTATGGCTAGGGAGTCAACCGCCAAGTTTATTCCCCCTCGTCCCGACGGTCAAAGGCGGTCTTTTTCCCGCCGATGACAATGAAACACCCCCGCGTAACCCTAATGGCCAAATAGATCAAATGTGATTTCTAGCAATACATCGAAGCGGATCTTGACAGGACAAGCACCGGACCCCAATCCCCAACACATCTAGTGTGTTGCCGTACGAATTGGACCCAGATTGCTAGAAATCCCCATTGACACATTTCATCGAACACGTGCCATGCAACCAAGTCTAATGTAAATTCCCAAGCAACAATCCTACCCTAACCCGTATTAGGGTTCATCAATACTACTCCATGATGAAAGACATATAAAGAAACAACACAAAACACACACAAACATTCATCATGAAGCAAAAGAAATACAATACAAAAAATGGAGAACAAGAGAAAGAAATACTTATCTTGAGTGAATCGTTGATCCCATACAAGACTTATTGAACAAAATACCTAATCTAAAACTAACCTAGAACTCCCAAGAGAAGGGGGGCAAAAGCCCTAAAAACTGAGAAAAGATCCCCCTTCAGTCGGCCAACTTCGAGTATTTATAGCCCCACTTCGAAACCCTAGTGGTTCGGGTCCAAACCCGCAGGAAAAGCGTCACCCGATCGGTTGACAAGTCAACCGATCGGGTGATCTGTTACAAATAACAAACAGAAAACGGCGGAGCTTCACCCGGTCAGATGAACCGGTCGGTTGAGTTCTTGAGTGACCGGTTGGATCTTGGAGCCGTCGGGTGAAGCGATCGGTTTGGCGCCCGTGTCTTCAGCTCTTCATCTTTGGCTACAGATGAACCGATCGGGTGAGAGTCACCCGATCGGTTGGAATTCTGCTCGAAAAAACAGAGAATAGCCGCCCGCAGAACCGGTCTGTGAACCGGTCGGGTGACTTCCTTATGAGCTGCGGCAGAGACCGGGTGGTGCACGCGTGCATCACCCGATCGGTTGGAGATGACCAACCGACCGGGTGAGGGGCTGAAAGATGAATTCTTTGACGTTTGACCCCCTGGATCACGCGCGACTCCTCCCGTTGCTCCGGGGACTTGAGATATCGTCATTAAACGTCCCCTACACGGTCAATCTCCTGCAAACATGGGCAAACAAGGAAAAGTGAAGGAAAACGAGAAAATACGAGAAAACGAATAAAAGACGGCGGAAAAACACGGGGAAACACGGAAGAAAACGTGCGCAAATATATGAAATATAAACGCACGTCAGCATCCATACTCATGATAATGGTTCTTATTCTTTCAATTTATAGATGAAGTCAATGTTCTCCATGGAGGGCAGTGGCTATATGACGGGCGACTTGTTGTTGTAACAGCCGGTATTTAGTAGTACGTATTTCTTTTCGTATTCTATTTTTCTGTCTGGTGACCTTCCATTTCTTACACTATACCTATAAACGTATCTGTATTTCGTATGTATTTTAATATGCATTTCTATTAGCTATAATTATATTTAAACCTTTGATTATAAAATTTCAAAAGAATTATTATTTCAAATCTTAAATTCAATTTCCCCTCCTTAAAACTATCAGGAGACTTTAACCATAGTAATGAATCCCATTTAATTACAATAATAATTCTTGCACCTTCCATTTTCTTCTCTAGTTTTTAAACCTTTCCAATTTTAACTTATCTTAACCAAATCTTTTCATCTTTCCCGTTGTGCAACCAATCTCCTAAAAATCCTAACCCATCCCTCATCTCATGTAGCCCCATGTTCACGCACGATTTTGTGCCTGGATTCCCCCTCAACTGCACACGTTCTCCCCCGCGTTTCACATTTCTCTCTCCATATCCCATCTACAAGGCTAATAGAAAACAAACCAAAATAAATCTGCCAACCTACCTATACCTTATACAAAACAAAAGGGAAAAACAAAAGCAACGTCAGCTTCTCTTTCCTCCCCATCAACCTCCTCTTTCATCTCACCCTCTCCCTCCGATTGTCATCGTCTGCACCTTCCTCCTCTTCACAAAGCCTCACCACCCACAGAAACCTCCGTCTAGAAAACCCCCGCCTCCTCTTCGATCAGCTAGACCGTCCTTCGACTCAGCGCCATCGCCATCGCTGCAGGCCTCGCCATCCTATTTCCCGCTTGCCACCAACCCAACAGCCCCACGAGGAACTCATCTACTCCGTCAGTCCTCGACCTTCCAACCAAGGTGAACCCCCTCTCGTGTTCACCTTCCTCTCCTTCAAAGGCCCTGCAAGTCCCACTCTTAAATTCATCAAACTCCAGCGAGCCCTCTTCGAGCTCAGGCCAAACTCGGCACTGCCCCCACTTCAAACCACCCCGACCCTTCTCCCTCAGCCACGCAACCTCCAGCAAGCCTCCAGGCGACCCCAAACTCCGACAACCTTCTTCCTCGTCCAACGCCCCATCGCCAACCCTCCTTTCCCCTCGCCACAAGCCTTCGCCGCCCTCAACTCTGATCTCTTCCCTGATTCTCAGACCTCGCCGCAGACCGCCAGTCCCCCCTTCTCCTTGCAACCCCCAAGTCGCCAGCGAGTCCAACACCCGCAGGCCTGAAATCATGCTCCCCTGGCGCGAATCCCGCTCCCCTGTTCCGGATCCCCCTCCCATGTTCCTCTTGAATCTCATCAAACGCCGCACCCACACAGTGCCTCCGACAACCCACACCTTCGAACACCCTCCACCAACAGTCCGCCCTCTCCAAACCTCTCCTTTGACCAGCAAACCGAGCACGCTGTCATCGCCCGTCCTGATCTCCATCCGCTGCCCCCTGCTGTTTGCTCTCAGCCCCGGCGTCCCCTCTCTGTTCGACTGCAGCTCCGACCGAAGCCGCCACCTCCAGTACCCCTTCGACGACCCAAACAGCCGTCGGAGCCCCCTAGGGCTCGAGCAGCAGCCCTCGCTGCTGCGGACTTGCATTCGTTACCTGCCCACTGACAGGTTTCCTCCGCTTGCCTACAACCGCTACCAGACCCCGAGCCTATAGAATCACCTCTCTCCCGACGCCTGCACCGATGCCTCACTTGCCGAACGCTGCCGCCGTATGCCATCCCCTGCCGAGCTCCTCCACTTGAGCTCCCTGCGAAGGAAAAGAAAGGAAGAAAGAAAACTGAGGGAAGCGAGATAGAGAAGGAATTCAAAAAAAAACTGTAAGTGTTATTTTAAGATTAATATACATCGTACCTCTCTATAAGTCTATAGTATTGATGAAACATTAGGTTAGTACCTTCTTAAAGATATGAACAGTACCCTATATTGTTAATAGGACTTGCATGTTATGGACAATGACAGTAGGTATAAATAATAATCTTATGATCAATATTTGGTATGTAGAACTGTGCCACTATTACTTATCTCAGATAAATATGATAAGTTATAATATAGTTTATTTTAGTTATGCTAATGTATAAACTGTGTACAAAAAAAGTGAGTGGACATTAACATTTTATTTGGAGCAATACAGAAATTTTGGTATATAAGTTATATTAAAGTACTCACAGTTATGTAGGTTGGTCCTTATATAAGTTTATTAAAGATTTACATACACAACAATGAATTATATTATTTGTTGAACAATGTATCTTATAGTAAATCTAGTGTTATTTTAATTAGTTATAGACTTGTAACTAATATGAAAATTTAATGACGCAGATACATCATACCTATCCCCGCAAATAATATGGCACCCAAAATCGTCATAACAGGCAAGTGTGCAAATTTAAATTAATCATTTTAGTATTGATGTTTAAATGCTTTTTCTGTGCGTGCGTGTGTGGACCCCTATTTAAGTGAATTGATAATGCATGAGTGCGTGTGTCTGGACACTTGTTAATTGAAAATCGTCGATGGCATGAAACTCTTAAACTGCTTTGAACACATTTGATTATAATACACAACCTACGGGCAATATGGCACTCTCCAAGAAAGAGAGAGTGATCCCGTGTACAGATACACAGTCTACGGGCAATAGGGCACTCTCCAAGACAGAGAGAGTGATCCCTTGTTCGGATACATAGCATGCAGGCAATAGGGCACTCTCCAATACAGAGAGAGTGATCCCTTGTACGGATAGCTTGCGGGCAATATGACAATCACCTAGCATAGTGAGTGATCCATTGTACCTACTTGTCTTGTGCACTTAGGTTGGGGTAGTGTTGAGCGGTTGCATGGTTTAGAGGGTTTGATCCCCCTCAAAACTGTAAGGCGTGAACCCTCTTGACCCATGATCGCGCCATATTTTAACCTTTTTTCTGCATGTTTTCACGCCATTTCGATTGCTCATATTGCGATTTTCATGAGTATTTGACGATATCGCGTTACTTTTCACTATTTCTTGTTTTTGTCGGATTTCAGGAAATACAGAGCAATCGGGAGCAAAAATGAGCTTAAGGGACTTGCACATGTACCGGAGCGTCGCCTATGGCCCTATCAAGAAGCTAACTGTGCTGGATGATGAGTGGAAGAAGAAGGAAATCGATAGAATCGATGAAGAGGCAAGGAGAAGAAGAGTTGACTCCAGAAACAGGCCACTCGGTCGAGTAACACGGCCCACTCGGCCGAGTGAAGCTGCGTACTCGGCCGAGTACGACTGATACAAAGACATCTGCATACCTGAGTGCCACAATGCACTCGGCCGAGTGGTGAATTCCACTCGGCCGAGTAAAGAACTCCACTGACCCGAGAGAGTCAGAATTTCTGAAGAAAATCAATACGAACTCTCTGGAATTTTGGGAGAACAGTAGAAGACCTTATTTGGCCGAGTAGAGAAGTCCACTCTGTAATGCCCTACAAGCTACTGCACAGGTACTAGAGGGGGGGTGAATAGTACTTTAAAATAACAAGGAGTATAATTCCAAATTAAATTGCAAACAACTACCAAATCAATTTGCGGAAGCTTAAATTGAATGACAACAACAAAATTAACAATGCAAACAAATGATGTTAATGGGTTCGGATCCACCCAAGTCTCCCCGACTTGTTCCCGGTGATCCTACGTCCCAACCACCCGGATCCCCTCCGGATACTTAGGTTAGAAATCCTAACCCAAGATTTCCACTATGAATATCTTGTGAAAAACCTTCACAAGAT
Organism: Scilla litardierei; assembly: GCA_030789695.1. Taxonomy (NCBI): domain Eukaryota; kingdom Viridiplantae; phylum Streptophyta; class Magnoliopsida; order Asparagales; family Asparagaceae; genus Scilla; species Scilla litardierei. The sequence goes on from CM061130.1 coordinate 48,457,824, forward strand.
CAAATCATACATCAACGGCAATAGTGAATCCCACAACCCGGGATCACAACCTTCTCTCACAACCGAGAGAATCAACAAGCAATATAAAAGAGTTTATATTGAAATAAGCAAACTTACCACAAAATCCTATACCTTGAGTTTTTCTTACCCAATAGGTGAAATGAAGGATTTGAGGAAGATGAAGTCACCAAGTCCAAGCACCAAGGAAATGACCAGCAATAGGTGCCTAGGGATGATTTGGAGACTTGGATCAAGCTATAGCTTGAAGAGCTCACCAAGAACAAACTTCTCTCAATATGGATTCTAGATCTAGAAATAAGAGAGAATGAGTTTCTTGTGAGGAAGAGAGCTTTAGATTTGAGTGAGAATGGCTATCTCTTTTGATCTCAATGAATCTCTGAATGGAAGCTCTAACCTAGAAAGAAATGACCTAGGTTCGTATTTATATGGTTCCATAAAAACAAGTTAGGTCATTCTCCAACGGATAGAAATCTGGGAGAATTAGTCGGTCAAAGAACAATCACTGACCGACTAGTTCATCAACTAGTCGGTCAGTCAAACAGCATGGACCGACTAAGTGAGGAACTGAGAAGAGATAGAATTTCAGACCTAGAAATCTAGTCGGTCCAAGAAGACTTTCTGACCGACTAGTTTCATAACTAGTCGGTCAGTCAATGAACGTAGACCGACTAAGAAGCAAAATGAAATAGTCTGAATACAAATTGACTTAGTCGGTCCAAGAACAAAAGTTGACCGACTAGATTGTCAACTAGTCGGTCACCAATCGTTCTTAGACCGACTAACGATAAACAGTAGCTTAGGAGAGATTTAGTATGAACAGTAAGTCACAACTAGTCGGTCAAAGAAGCATCACTGACCGACTAGTTCACAAACTAGTCGGTCGGTGAGTCAACGTAGACCGACTAACTGTAAACAGTAAAGTCCAATAAATTAAGGAATCAAACTAGTCGGTCCAAGAAGAGTTGCTGACCGACTAGATCACCATCTAGTCGGTCAGTACTTCTTCTTGTACATACTAACATGCACAAACAAGTCCGAATCGAAGCGCGACGCTTCGAGGAAGTTAGAATGAACTTGTACTAAGATCCTAGAGCTACGATATGAGCGTTATGAAGATAGAAACGTAAGATATACTCAAGGCTTAACATTCTATCAATCGAAGCTAAAAGACTATGAATAAAACCTTAAAGAACGGTCTTCGAGAGCTTCGATTGAATCTTTATAACTTCCAAAACGGCGCAAGAGCTTCAACGAAGCTTTAGGCATGAATACGAGCTTTGAGAAGTGTTGAGATGTCGCTTTGAATGTTCTCGTGAATTTGGCGACGATCTCCAATACTGCGCTCACAAATTGTTAGTTCATGAATTATTTATGTTTGCTCATCATCAAAACCAAATCCGGGGAGTCCAATATTCAACATTCTCCCCCTTTTTGGTGATGACAAACCAACATAAATAATAATCAAAAATAATGATTCAAATGTAAATTACTTACTCCCCCTGCATTGATGACACGTTAATTCCAAAATGAATATATATGAATTGCATCAATCAGACGAGTAAGATAAATAAAGAGAATCGATTTTCGAAATATCGGATTTTGAAAATCCTTATATATATCTTAACTCCCCCTGAATCTAACATATCAAACTAGATTATTGGAAATTGAGTTAAATTTTCATTTGCCCTATTTATTATCATTATCTCTCCCCCTTTGGCATTATCCCAAAAATAGGGGGCATACAACGACAACAACTAGGAAATGAAAAATCCAACATCGGGAGTCGTAGACGGTGACGATGGACCTACTTGACACCAAGGGAAAAATGATGAAATCAAATCAAGGTGTGCCAAATTGTCCATTATCAAAAAGCGATAATCAAAATCATCAAAAATACCAAATAATTGTTTATATCTTGAATAAAGAAACATACTCTTCAATATTCAATATTCTTGATTAAATTTGTGCATGGAAAACAATTCTATACAAATATAGAAATATAATCTATTTAACCAAGTTTTTCAATCGTCGAGCGACGATTTTACATAGCATGGACATTTGAATGAGAATTAATGTGCATGACGAAGTAAATATCACAACATGAACATCGATGTATATATAGATAGAACCATCATGAGTACATCCAAAAAGATATCGATACATCAAAAGCAATATACCCATCAAAAAGAAATACAGCATACATCGTCAACATCAAAATACAACATCATCATCAACATCAACATCATCCAAAGTACATCAAAATATCCAACACCGACATCCAGAAAACTCAAAAATACATCAAAACAACCCTCAATCTCCATCCTAACCCAAAATACTCTCAATAAGATATATCATCCAAAGAGCAGTGGAGAGTCCTCGGAACAGACGATCACGAGGAAGTGGCTGGATCTGCAGTGTCCGTGGGTCCAGTCGACGGAGTGGACTCAGGCTCTGCAGGGAGGAGAGGCGTCTCAACAGATGTGATCGTCGGGGTAGGAGTGGAAACGACGGGCTCAACAGCTGGGGTCGCAACAGCAGGGGTCTCAACAGCAGCAGGTGAGACAGGAGCATGCTCGTCAGCAGGAGTAACAACAGCCACAGAAGTCTGGACTACTGCTGCAGAAGTCTCTGGAACACCGGAAGAGGTGCCAACTCCAGGAGCAGAAGTGGTAGCAGCAGCATCAGCAGCAGTGGCCTCATCGCCACAGGCTAAGGAAGTGACAAGCTCGTCAATCTCCTCATCGTCCATCTCCTCGGCCTCAGAAACTGAAGGAGGAAGATCAACCCCCATCATCTGAGCCATACGGCAGACGACTTCCTCGGTACGAGCCAAACGCGACTCGTGCCGAAGAAGAAGGCGTACGACATCATCCAATGTAGCAGGAGGAGTGGAGGCTGCAGCAGCTGAGGGGGTAGCCTGGGAAGCAGATGTGGTCGACCTCTGCACGTGACGAAGCGCCGCTAGAGATTTCTTAACGGCCGTCGCGTTCAGAGGGGGACCCAAAGGACGCTCATCGTCAGGAGGGAGAGGGACTCGGAAATGACGAAAGACAAGGGTCAGCAGACACGGATATGGAATATGCGCAGATTTATTGGTCTTGCGTATACACTCGAAAGAGTCCATCTTATCGAGTATAACGCGAGCCCAATTAATCTCGCAACCCAAGAAAAGAGCGTAGATAAGCTTCAAAAATGGCTGGGATGGAAGTGAAGATGAGCCGTACTTGGGAAGCAAGCACGACTTCAGAATAAGATTCAATACCCATGCATTAGGCTTGAACGACTTCAAAGGAACTCCAATGAGGGCAGGAGGGATCACATGGAAAATATCAGTAAGAACGGACTGATCCAAGGAAGTGATATCATCGACGGAAATGTCAGAAGGAAGGAGACCGGACGACGAACAACCAAGTATCTCCCTCAAGATTTCTGCCGTGAGAACTATAGGAGTTCCCAAGACAGTAGTCTCGATGGAGTGACTCGCATCGTACTGGCCTCGGACACGATTGGCATAGAACAATTTCACTAGGCGAGGATAAGGTTTAGGGTTGGCCTTAAGATCATAGCGAAGATAATCAAGGAGCCCACTATAGGAGAGGAGATCAGCTAAGCCAAGGAAATCTGAAAACTGAACATAGTGCTCCAATAGCATCGGGCAGTGTTCAATACGGTTGTAGGCCGCGAGACACATAGGGTCGTCGCGACACAACGATATGTCAACACCACCCGCTGGCATTGGGCCTTTTCCTTTAGGCTGGCGAGTCCTAGGACGAAGTGGAGGAGTGGGTTCCCTATGGCTAGGCTCATCCTCAGGCACAAACTCAGTATCGGAATCAGGAGGAGTCGAGGGTGAGTGGAGTATGGGCTTTTTGGTCTTAGATTTTCGGGGTTTGACAGTCGCCGTCCTCTGCTTCTTCAGAGGAGGCGAAGACGGAGAAGCTTGGGTAGATTTAGCACGACGCTTAGGCTTAGATGGATTCCTAGGCTCAGAAGGCTCTACAGACATTGGGGAAGCCCCAGATGAAGTGATAGGGATCCTCATCTTTGCCATGATCGTGGCACGACGAGTACAAGCAACCGAAGATGGTTGAAGAATCCTAAGCACACAGCCCTAGAAAAGAAAATCCGAAATACACAAGCCCTAGATGAAATTCGAAACCCTAGCAACTAGATGAGATATAAAACAAACCCTAGAGTATGAATCGAGACCTAGGAGAGGGGAGATATACCTAGGAGGAGGAGTCGACGGCGGCGGACGGTGGGGATGGCCGGAGAGATGGCCGGAAGTCGACGGAAGTTGAAGGGGCTCGAGGGGGTTTGGGAGTTATCGGGCTGGAGATATGAAAGAGACCGACTAAAAGAAATTTTAGTCGAATGAAATAGATTTAAGTCGGTCGGGAAAGCTAAAAGACACATTTGCCCTAACATACTTAGTCGGTCACAGTTCAAGCACTGACCGACTAGATTACGATCTAGTCGGTCGGTCAATGAGCTTGAACCGACTAAGTCGAAACAGAGGCAAACAGGAGATTTTTAGGGATAGAATTAGTCGGTCGCAGTATACTCACTGACCGACTAGTTTTCAATCTAGTCGGTCGGTAAGTGTACTATGACCGACTAAAAGAAGTTAATGACAATAGAGAGCTAAAAGCTTGAACTAGTCGGTCTGAGTTCACTTGCTGACTGACTAGATGAGCATCTAGTCGGTTGACAAATGAACTGAAACCGACTAGAAGAGTCCAAAAATTGATAAATGAGTTCTCTTCATAAACCACTTGGATGGGACATCATAACTCTCTCATTAGTCATCTAAATTACCCCATAAAACATCGAAATCTTAAATACGACTTTCAAATAAGAATTCGAGCAAAAATTCAAACATATCACATTAAATTCCCAAAAATTCAATAAAGCTAGCATGAACGAAATATCGCGAAATCGAATAGCATGCAAGACAATTGAATGAAACATGAATCCTATATCTCGGATTCACCCATAATCCCCAATTCTCGACACAATCGCACAAAGGAGTCCTCCTTTAGGGGTTTCGTGAAAATATCGGTGATTTGCTTTTGGGTTTCAACGTACACTAAAATGATGTCCTTTTTAGCAACATGATCATCTAAAAAATGGTGTCGGACATCTATGTGTTTTGATCGGGAATGATGCACCGGATTCTTTGAAAGACAGATAGCACTTTGGTTATCCACCATGATAGGGCTAGTATCACAGTGAATACCAAAATCCTTCAAAGTGTGTCTCATCCAAAGAACCTGGGCACAAGCGGCACCGGCGGCAATATATTCCGCCTCGGTGGTTGAAAGTGATACGGAATTTTGCTTCTTGGAAAACCAAGAGACAAGAGAATTTCCTAGAAAATGGCAAGTGCCACTAGTACTTTTCCTGTCGGATTTGCATCCCGCATAATCGGCATCACTGTATGAGACTAACTCATACGTGCTAGATTTTGGATAAAGTAATCCAAAATCAAGTGTATAACTTAGATAACGGAAAATACGCTTTACCGCTACTAAGTGAGACTCCTTAGGTTGAGACTGATAACGAGCACATATGCATACGGCAAACATAATATCGGGCCTACTTGCGGTAAGATAAAGTAAACTACCTATCATACCTCGATATAGACGAATGTCTACATCCTTACCGCCCGTATCCTTGTCAAGATGCGTAGTCGTGCTCATTGGAGTCTTTTTCCCGGAAGCACTCTCCATTCCAAATCGCTTAAGCAACTCCACCGTATACTTCGTTTGGTGGATGAAGATTGCATCGTTCAATTGGCGAATTTGGAGACCTAAGAAATATTTGAGTTCGCCCATGTGGCTCATCTCAAATTGATCCTTCATAACATTAGAAAAATCTTCGCAAAGAGTGAAGTTAGTAGCACCGAAAATGATATCATCAACATAAATTTGAACTAATAAAATATCATTATTCACATGCTTAACAAAAAGTGTAGAATCGGCTTCGCCCATTTTAAAATTCAAATCCAAAAGAAAATTCTTTAGGCGATCATACCAAGCTCGAGGAGCTTGTCTCAAACCATAAAGAGCTTTCTTTAGTTTAAAAACATGATTTGGAAATTTTTCATTTATGAAGCCCGGAGGTTGAGAAACGTAAACTTCCTCAACAACATCTCCGTTTAAAAATGCACTTTTAACATCCATTTGAAATAACTTAAAATTTTTATGGCATGCATACGACAATAAAAGTCTAATTGATTCTAATCTAGCTACCGGAGCGAAGGATTCTTCGAAATCGATACCCTCCTCTTGGCGATAGCCTTGAGCAACTAACCGAGCTTTGTTCCGGACGACGACTTGATTTTTGTCGGTTTTGTTCTTGAAGATCCACTTTGTCCCTATGACGGTGTGGTTCTTCGATGGCAAAGGAACAAGCTCCCATACCTCATTCCTCTCGAATTGAATGAGTTCCTCCTCCATGGCAAGGATCCAAGCACTATCTTCGCACGCTTCAACTATATTCTTTGGCTCTATTGATGAGGCAAAGGCACAAGTGGCGAAGTGGTGGACTTGAGATCTCGTCTTGACACTATCATTAATATTGCCAATGACTTGCTCATGGGGATGGTCGCGAACGGTATGAAGCCGCTTGGGAATACCTTGATCACTAGGCACATTCTCAACAACTTCATTAGTCGGGTTAGTCTCAATAGAATCAATTGAATCAATAGTCTTAGAATTTTCAAACGAATCACATAAAACATCCATAGAATCATTATCATTTGAAATTCTAGAAGTAGTAAAATTCTCATTAAAAGAGACATGAAGTGATTCCTCGATCGTAGAGGATCTTTTGTTGTATATCCGGTAGGCTTTGCTACGTGAGGAATACCCAACAAATATCCCCTCATCCGATCTCGGATCAAACTTGTCCAAATTATCATATGTGTTTTTAATAAAACATTTTGCGCCGAAAACACGAAAATGTTTAACTTGAGTTAATCTACCAAACAACAATTCATAGCAAGTTTGTTTGGTGCCGAGCCTCAAAAGTATTCTATTAAACGCATAACAAGCGGTGTGTACCGCTTCCGCCCAAAATTGATAACCAAGTTGACTATCTTCGAGCATAGTGCGAGCACACTCCACAAGCGTTCTATTCTTCCTCTCAACAACACCATTTTGAGGAGGTGCGCGAGGGAAAGAAAATGTGTGAGTAATTCCAAGATCATCACAAAAATTTGAGAAAGACTCATTCTCAAATTCACCCCCATGATCACTACGAATAGTGATAATGGTGGTTCCGATGAGATTTTGTACTTTCTTCACAAATATTGTGAAGTTTTCAAAAGCTTCATTTTTATTACATAAGAAAAATACCCATGTAAATCTTGAATAATCATCAACGATGACTAGTCCATATCTTGCATTTTCTAAGGAAGCAACTCTAGTTGGCCCAAATAAATCTAGATGTAATAGCTCTAGTGGCCGTTTCGTAGAAATGCTTTTCTTAGGTTTAAATGAAGATTTAGGAAGCTTGCCACGTTGACAAGAATCACAAAAACTTTTCTTTTCAAAAACGAGCTTCGGAAAACCTTTAATGGAATTTAATTTCGAAAGCTTATAAAGTGTTCCAAAGTTCACATGTCCAAAGCGTCGATGCCATAAGTGTTGTTCACTTGTGTTGGCAACGAGACATTGTTCATATGACTTAGGAAGATCCAAAATATAAATATCTTTATGGCGTGTGCCGGAAAATAATAATTTATTATTATCATTTGAAATATGACACAATCCTTTCGCAAAGCTAACTTTGTAACCTTTGTCACAAAGTTGGCTTATTGAAATACGATTATGATTTAAACCATTACCTAGATAGACATCACTAATTAAGGGTTTAGAAGGGTTACCCACTTTACCAACACCGACGATGGTTCCGCTCTCGTTGCCTCCAAATACGACGCGATTTCCATTTGCAATGGGAACCACTCCAGAGAGCAATTGAGCGTCACCCGTCATGTGTTTTGAACACCCGCTATCGAGTATCCAATTCCCTTTGGAGCTAAATTTAAATTTGTTGCTCCTTTTCTTTTTCTTTTCCTTGAGTACCTAAAGATAGAAACATTCATATCATGGTACCCAAGGTCATTGGGTCCTCAAAAGTTAGACCTTTGGAAGCCAAGTCCAATTGGACTTTGACTTCCCCACATAATTTCTACTATGCACAACATCCGAAAAATAAGCATTCATATATACTTGTTTTTCATCCATGCTTGTGTCCTTTGGGCTCCAAATAGTGAAAATTTTGGGAGCCATCATCCTATTGGGTGCATGCATGCGACGTTGATTTCTACGTGATGCATGTTGTGGATAGGCATAAGGAACATGATGGAATGATGCACGACGAGAATTATTCATATGATGAGGTGGGTGAACATATGCATGTGTGGAAACACGTGCGTGAGGGTGTCTCACATGGTGTGCACGTGCCCGTGAACGTGTAGCATAGAAATCATCATATGTGTGAGATGGTGGAGTAGGATGTGTGTTCCTACGTGGCATGGTATTGGTGTACATATAAGCATGCCCCTTCTTTGGAGGTCCACCCAAAGTGGGTTTCTTTCCAAAAGAGGGTGTGGACGAGGTGGAAGCACCATTGGTAGATGAACTACCAATAGAGTGTTTGCTACCACTCGTAGAGTCACCGGAAGTTGGCCTAACAAAAGTAGTGGCCGCTTTGGATGGACATCCCATCGTATACCCCAAACCAATGTGGTGATTGGCCGGAAGTAAGTCACTTAGGATTTTATCCAAATGGTCCTTACCCTTATTGAATCTATTGATTCGGCCTAATGTGTTCTCATATTTCTCTTTGAGAGAGCGCATAGAAGTATCCAAAGTAGATACTTGCGATGTGAGCACATAAATACGAGATTTAAGATTCTCGTTCTCAATACTCAAAGTCGAGTTTTGAGAAGTTAAATCCGCTATCCTATGTTCTTCCGGATCATTAATGCTAACATGTTCAAGTTTAGATTTGAGATTTACAATCTCATTTCTTAACTCTTCAACAACGGTGTCGTTGTTGGTGATGATAGTCTTAGGCGAGGTTTGAATGCTAGCTAGGTCATCTTTTACCTTAGTATATCTATTTACTAATTTAGTGTATTTTGACCATAATTGAGAGTTAGCATCCCTAAGATCATCCATAGTTACCTCATTGCCTTCGTCGTCGCTATCATCGGAGGAGGAAGATCCTTGATCATGCTCCTCTCTTGCCATGAAGCACATGTGCGCTTGCTCCACTTTCTCATCGTCCGACTCTCCGCTTGAGGAATCCTCGGAGTCGGTGAATGTTGCTCCGACAAGTCCCTTTTTGTACCCCCTTTTGTACTTCTTTGACTTGTCGAACTTCGGCGCCTTCCACTTCTCATTTTGCTTGTTTTGAGGACAATCTGCTTTGATGTGTCCTGGCTTATTGCATTTAAAGCACAAAGGTGGAGAGGCGTTAGTAGAAGGAAATTTAGATTTTTGTTTGAAGTTACCCTTTCGGAAGAAGCGATTGAACTTCTTTGCCATGAGTGCAATGGATTCCATGTCCATTTCTTCTTCCGAGTCCTCATCATCGGTAGAGGTGGATGAAGCCGCCTTGAATGCAATCGCCTTTTTCTTAGGCGCGTCTTGGTTCAAATAGGACTTCATCTTTTCTTGTAACTTCACCTTGCTATCTTTGCGTACCTCGTATGACATCAAAGTACCCATCAATTGAACTACGGTATACTTATTCATGTCGTTACCTTCCTCGATGGCGAAGGTACGTTTTTCCCAAGACGAGGGAAGTCCTTCAATAAGCTTTGAGCACTTCTCCTTTTGAGTGTAGGACTTGCCGAGGGCCTCTAACTCGTTTATTATGTCAACGAAGCGAGCGTAATATTCTTTCATCTTCTCGCCCTGTTGCATATGAAACATTTCGTAATCTTTGTTTACGACTACGAGTTTAGAGTCTCTTACCCTACTCGTCCCTTCATGAAGTATGAGGAGGGAGTTCCAAATTTGATATGCACTCTTACATGTGCATATCTTATTGAAGTCCTCGGGCTCCAACGCGCATTGCAAGGCGTTCATTGCCTTGGCATTGCTTACCTCCGCGGCGACCTCCGCGGTTGTCCATTTCTCAAAGTCTTCTTCTTCGGGCTCAATGTATTCCTTCATTGTGGTCCTCCATAAAGATGCACTCCGGAGGAAGGTTTCCATCCGGCATTTCCAGTACCCGTAGTTAGTACCGTTGAAGAATGGAGGCCTCGTAGAGGAATGTCCTTCCATCACCGAAGATGCTCCTTCACGGTTCCTGAAGGTGTCATAGTTGGAAGGTGGACGCACGGTCTTGTTGTCGTTGGCAGACATAGCTAAGTATCTGGCTCTGATACCAAATGTAATGCCCTACAAGCTACTGCACAAGTACTAGAGGGGGGGGGGGGGGGGGGTGAATAGTACTTTAAAATAACAAGGAGTATAATTCCAAATTAAATTGCAAACAACTACCAAATCAATTTGCGGAAGCTTAAATTGAATGACAACAACAAAATTAACAATGCAAACAAATGATGTTAATGGGTTCGGATCCACCCAAGTCTCCCCGACTTGTTCCCGGTGATCCTACGTCCCAACCACCCGGATCCCCTCCGGATACTTAGGTTAGAAACCCTAACCCAAGATTTCCACTATGAATATCTTGTGAAAAACCTTCACAAGATCAAATCATACATCAACGGCAATATTGAATCACACAACCCGGGATCACAACCTTCTCTCACAACCGAGAGAATCAACAAGCAATATAAAAGAGTTTATATTGAAATAAGCAAACTTACCACAAAATCCTATACCTTGAGTTTTTCTTACCCAATGGGTGAAATGAAGGATTTGAGGAAGATGAAGTCACCAAGTCCAAGCACCAAGGAAATGACCAGCAATAGGTGCCTAGGGATGATTTGGAGACTTGGATCAAGCTATAGCTTGAAGAGCTCACCAAGAACAAACTTCTCTCAATATGGATTCTAGATCTAGAAATGAGAGAGAATGGGTTTCTTGTGAGGAAGAGAGCTTTAGATTTGAGTGAGAATGGCTATCTCTTTTGATCTCAATGAATCTCTGAATGGAAGCTCTAACCTAGAAAGAAATGACCTAGGTTCGTATTTATATGGTTCCATAAAAACAAGTTAGGTCATTCTCCAACGGATAGAAATCTGGGAGAATTAGTCGGTCAAAGAACAATCACTGACCGACTAGTTCATCAACTAGTCGGTCAGTCAAACAGCATGGACCGACTAAGTGAGGAACTGAGAAGAGATAGAATTTCAGACCTAGAAATCTAGTCGGTCCAAGAAGACTTTCTGACCGACTAGTTTCACAACTAGTCGGTCAGTCAATGAACGTAGACCGACTAAGAAGCAAAATGAAATAGTCTGAATACAAATTGACTTAGTCGGTCCAAGAACAAAAGTTGACTGACTAGATTGTCAACTAGTCGGTCACCAATCGTTCTTAGACCGACTAACGATAAACAGTAGCTTAGGAGAGATTTAGTATGAACAGTAAGTCACAACTAGTCAGTCAAAGAAGCATCACTGACCGAATAGTTCACAAACTAGTCGGTCGGTGAGTCAACGTAGACCGACTAACTGTAAACAGTAAAGTCCAAGAAATTAAGGAATCATACTAGTCGGTCCAAGAAGAGTTGCTGACCGACTAGATCACCATCTAGTCGGTCAGTACTTCTTCTTGTACCAACTAACATGCACAAACAAGTCCGAATCGAAGCGCGACGCTTCGAGGAAGTTAGAATGAACTTGTACTAAGATCCTAGAGCTACGATATGAGCGTTATGAAGATAGAAACGTAAGATATACTCAAGGCTTAACATTCTATCAATCGAAGCTAAAAGACTATGAATAAAACCTTAAAGAACGGTCTTCGAGAGCTTCGATTGAATCTTCATAACTTCCAAAACGGCGCAAGAGCTTCAATGAAGCTTTAGGCATGAATACGAGCTTTGAGAAGTGTTGAGATGTCGCTTTGAATGTTCTCGTGAATTTGGCGACGATCTCCAATACTGCGCTCACAAATTGTTAGTTCATGAATTACTTATGTTTGCTCATCATCAAAACCAAATCCGGGGAGTCCAATATTCAACACACTCGCCCGAGTGAAGAATCCCACTCGGCCGAGTGAAGTCGATGACACGAGCGCCTAGATTTTCAGACAAACTCTCACTCTTTTGAAATCTACTATCATTCCAGATGTCAAATTATTTTTGTCATATTTTTTATGGATAGTAGACTTCATGACGGTTCCAACACAGCCAAGAACGTGCCAATCGAAGGTTGGATGAAATCTGGAGAATTTCTGTAAGTCGATGCTGCAGTGCTGGAATTCGCATGTCAGTGTCACTCGGCCGAGTGAGATTCCCACTCGGTCGAGTGACCAGTTTTTGCCAGTTTTTGACAGAGTGCTGTTTTCTGGAAATTCTGCAGGAATTCCCACTCGGCCGAGTGAGCTTCCCACTCGGCCGAGTCACGACTGGCGCAGGATTTAAGTTACGCGCAGATTCAGTTTTGGGCGCGGGTTTCAGGGGGTTTTTGGGCAGTTTTGTTGGGGTTTTCTGGGGGCTATTTAAGAGGGTTGTAGCCGTCATTAGAGGGGGTTCTCATGATGTTTTCTTAGTGATTATTTTAGAGGTTAGGCCATGCCCTAGGCCCCCTCTTGGATCTAAGAGCTTGTATTTGGATTGAAGATCTTCATCAAAGCTAAGTATTTTGTTCTTGTTATTTAAATCTTTGTTTTTCTATCTTTTTGTATGCAAGCAATGATTTTTATTGATTCGCATATCGTTATTGCTATGCTTGAGTAGATTTGTTGTTCTAGGGCATGGAGATGAACCCTATGGATCTAATTTCAGATTTGTGATGAATGAATTTCTAAATTGCTAGAATTGCTAGGAGGTTAGGTTGTGATCGATTTATTACGGATAGCTAGGGATTTCCATCGATTGGGGTTTGCAAGAGATTGAATTCTAATCGATGGGAAGGCCTAGATATTCGATTTTGGTTTATAATCGAGATTCTCTAGACTTGCTTTGCAAGAGATTGGACCAAAGCTAGGATTTTTATTATAAATCTATACCCATATTCGTTTGCAAGAGATTGGACGAATACGAACTATCACAACCTAGATCGTAACTCAAGTTTGCACGAGAGTGGGCTCGAGTGGCGATTGAACGATGATGTCGATCCTAATGCTAGTGGCTTAGGCTAGGGTTTGCAAGAGGTTGGGCCCTATCCTAGGGTTGCTATAGACCGTCCATAGCGCGAGGGCGTGAGCTTGGTTCTCTATTCAGTTACGACTAGTTCACCTCAACACAAGCCTAGTAATATTGAGATTCACTATTTACAATGATGTATGACGATCCGTAGTTGGTATTCCCAAGCTCTAGACTCTTTTATTGTATTAAATTTGAATTGATACTTTATCCGATCACTGACACCGGCATCCACCACCATTCCCATTATATCATTCCATAACCATCTCCACCAATAAAACATTCGTAGTCAAACCAACCTAGGATAGATTGGAGCCAACACCAAATCCTCGTGTTCGATACCTGCTCGCCACTTGACCGTGCGATTGCGGTAAAACTACAATCGTTCTCCGGGTGTGTACTCCCGGGGCACGAACAAGTTTTTGGCGCCGTTGCCGGGGAGGTGTTTCCCGTTGGGTGCCAATTTTTCACAATTAGGTTGATTAGGCTACGAAAAAAAGTTTTAACAAAAAGAATTGTTCACCACCACCACCATTATTATCATTTCTATATTCTTTTGTGCCACTGATATTTTTCTCCTGGTATTTATCTTTGTTGATCAGGTGCTATGGATTATACTACGTGGACCACAGATTTTGATCAGAGTGCTCAGATGGGAGAATACTATTATGATCAGAGTGCTCAGATGGGAGAATACTTTTTTGAGGAAACGCGCTGGCCCGAGCTTGATGAGAAACAAAGGATTTTTTTGATGAGATGCGTGCACACCAAGTTGAAATACAGGCCAGGCTTGATAAGGGCGCCCTTCAATTGGAATGCGTGAAGAGGGAACTTGAAATGAATGCGCCCATGCTTAAGGTTGCAGGGATTTCCAAAGATATCAGTTTTGCTTCTTCATTTTATAGGCAAGAAGCATCACCGGTCATATTACCAGAGCCAGAATGTGCCGTCATCGATCCCACATCCTACGATACAACTATTGCATAGAAAGAATGGATGGACGAAGAGGCCGCGGAGGAAGCAGAAACTGAGTCATATGCGCGGCCAGAGGAGGACGCATCTCAGAGATTGTTGGATAGTCTCTTGGAGTCAGTGAGGTTCACCGATTCAGAGAGCATTACAGCAGGTGATGCATTTGAGCTACGATTTGAAGATTTTGTTATGAACCTTGTTTCAGTTGCAGGAATAATTGAGGAGGACATCCATGTCCGTCTTGAGGGGATAGACTATATTTTTGGATTGCTTGCGGGCATTCCCCTCCACATGATACATCCCCACAAGTTGACATACCTGAACAGACAACATCACCATTCCTGAGAGAGCCTATATTTGTAGTTGATGAGAAGGCAAATGAGCACTCTGTCGAGCCAGAGCATGCTTTTGAGGAGGCCTTACACACAGAGCCAGAGCTTATCACCGAGGAGGTCATGCGTCAGGACGAGGACACATCCATTCATGAGGATCCCGAGCACTATCCCCCTCCCTTAGAGCTCCCGCAGCCACCTCTTCCTTCCATTGACGCCGAGGACTATCCCACAGAGCTTATGGCTCCCTTTCAGGATACACATACATATGACAAAAAAGGTACAATGGGATGTATACGAGGAGGAGAGCGAGGAGTTAGCACCCATCGACGCATATGAATATGATCAAGAGGTGCGCTGGGATGAGTCTGACGATGATGAAGAGTACTTTGATGAGGTCCACACCTATGATCTAGATTTACCTGGGCATCATAGAGAAGACACCATGGAGACAGCTATCACAGCACATGAGGATATTGGATTATTCCTGGGAAGTATCGTCCACCATTATTTATTCCATATATTTCTATAGACGATCCTCTTTGGGATACTTTTATTACGAGGGTGAATTTTTTGCAGCGAACTGATGCATCCTATTCTCTGCAGGGTACAGGTGGAGTCCTTGTGGGAATGCTGGAGGATGTATTGCTGGAGTTCGTTGGAGTCAGTGGACACACGCATCTGGCAGAGCCACGGAAGGAGCAGTTGGAGTAATTGCCTGCACCGGCAAAGATACTGGATCCGTCTTTTGCTATAGGTGATATCAATCCAGTAGTGTAGAAATTTTTATGCTTTAAATAAACACGAATTCTCTCGACAACGAGAGGACCATATAGATTTGCTTGAATAAATATTACCTCATATAACGGTAACAAAAATTTTTACACCCCAAACCCATTATATATATTAATTGCCTTCTTTATATTTTGATGTGTCACATCCTTTTTGCTCACCACCCATCGAGCATTTCTTTCAAGTGAATACTCACAATCTTATTTGTTTCACTCAATCTCGCTTAACAAAGCCATGGCATTTTTGATCGAGTCATTTGAATAGGATTGTTTAGCATAAGCTTGGGCGAAAGCGCTCTCATGCACCATTGCATGTGCATGTAGTTGCATTAGGATTTCATATCATTCATTTCATCATTTTTCATTCACCTCACTAATATTTATCGTTGTTCCTCATATTTTTCCTTTTATGCTCACATTGAGGACAAAGTGAAGTTTAAGCTTGGGGGAGTGCATTTCCATGCCATCTAGTTGCACTTTTACTTTATTTTTAGGGTTTTTTAGAATTTTTCAAAATTTTGCATCATCTTTTTGAATTTTCCATCTTATTTTCCTTTTATGTGTGTTCATGCATCATGTTGTGTGCTTGGTTTTCTTTTCTTTCCTCTCTTTTATTTTTTTTATTTATTTATTTTCCTTTCTCTTCTTCCGCTAGATGAGTTTTGTATAATGATATCTCTTATTGCATTACCAACCATCACAATGCTTATTATTCCTTGCCATGCTACTTTGAGTATTTCATAGTCTTGCTATCCATGTGCTTGCTTATATATTCTTTTGATGATTCCTCGATATGAATGCATGATATTAATTGAAGCTGAATGTATGGATTATTGTTTCCTATGCTTTTGTTGGAAATGCACCAAGATTCACGTATCATTAGTATATCTGAAGAATCATTTTTTTTATCTTATTCACCTTCTGTTGCATGCTTGATATGATTGTAAACTTTACTGCTTGACTTCACTATTTATTGAAATGATTGAGAATATCCATGCTTACATATAAGTTTAGTGATGTATTATCTTATTGAACCATTTGTGCACATCTTAGAGTGAACTGAGCGTTACACCATTTCCTTCTCTACATATATCTTTTTATTCTCTACATGTCACTTGAGTTCACCTACTAAAGCTACTTATATCGCATCTATTTCCCAAAAATCCCTACAAAAGAAAAAGGTTGCTCCAAAAAGTCCAAAAAGCCAAAAAGGAGCCAAAAACCAAAAAATACAAATCATATAGCTCCTACAAAAATCCAAAAAGAAAAATGAGAAACAAAATGTTCAAAAAGAAAAAGAAAGATATTTCTCTATCTAATTATTGTAGCCACAAAATACTTGGGAAAACCAAGGCAAAAATCCCATTTTCCACTATCATATTCCTTTAGATGTGATGCCTCAAGCTAAGCTTGGGGGGTGAATTCATTCGACCATATGAGTGAGTATGACATTAGAGTGGAGACGTGCATGAATGAGAATATTCGATAATGCTTAGACTTTGCAAAATATATTAGATATGGAGATTTTTCATGATTTGAAATAAATATGTGAATGCCATGACTATTATTCTATTCTCTATTGCATGCTTGGTGTGCATCTTATATGCTTCATTTATAACTTTTGATTGAAAAGTGCATCGCCAACATTTGTATATTAAATTCTATGAAATGCGTGATGTGGATATGAATTGATTGTATGAATTTAGGGAATCCCTTTTGTCGTTCTTAAAAGCTTGCAAGTACCATGTTTAAGTAAGATATGAAATCCTTATAGCATGTGATTCGCATTTTCCAAGTTATCGTGATGTGTAGCTTATGGCTTGAGATCTGAGAGAATAATCTAGCGACCCCTTCCACCTCGTGTTCTTTCTTTTTCATTTCATTTTCTTTGTTTTCATCTCCCGAGTTCGTCTCTATACTTATCTTCCTCGTGGACGAGTAAGAGGTAAGCTTGGGGGATTTTGATCGCTCCATATTTTAACTTTTTTTCTGCATGTTTTCACGCCATTTCGATTGCTCATATTGCGATTTTCACGAGTATTTGACGATATCGCGTTACTTTTCACTATTTCTTGTTTTTGTCTGATTTCAAGAAATATAGAGCAATCGGGAGTAAAAATGAGCTTAAGGGACTTGCACATGTACCGGAGCATCGCCTATGGCCCTATCAAGAAGCTAACTGTGTTGGATGATGAGTGGAAGAAGAAGAAAATCGATAGAATCGATGAAGAGGCGAGGAGAAGAAGAGTTGACTCCAGAAACAGGCCACTCGGCCGAGTAACACAGCCCACTCGGCCAAGTGAAGCCGCATACTCGGCCGAGTATGACTGATACAAGACATCTGCATACCTGAGTGCCACAATGCACTCGACCGAGTGGTGAATTTCACTCGGCCGAGTAAAGAACTCCACTCGCCCGAGAGAGTCAGAATTTCTGAAGAAAATCAAGACGAACTCTCTGGAATTTTTGGAGAACAGTAGAAGACGTTACTTGGCCGAGTAGAGAAGTCCACTCGCCCGAGTGAAGAATCCCACTCGGTCGAGTGAAGCCGATGACACGAGCGCCCAGATTTTCAGACAAACTCTCACTCTTTTGAAATCTTCTATCATTCCAGATGTCAAAGTATTTTTCTCATATTTTTTATGGATAGTAGACTTCATGGCGGTTCCAACACCGCCGAGAATGCGCCAATCGAAGGTCGGATGAAATCTGGGGAATTTCTGCAAGTCGATGCTGCAGTGCTGGAATTCGCATGTCAGTGTCAGTCGGCCGAGTGACATTTCCACTCGACCGAGTGAGATTCCCACTCGGCCGAGTGACCAGTTTTTGCCAGTTTTGGACAGAGTGCTGTTTTCTGGAAATTCTGCAGGAATTCCCACTCGGCCGAGTGAGCTTCCCACTCGGCCGAGTCGCGACTGGCGCAGGATTTAAGTTACGCGCAGATTCAGTTATGGGCTCGGGTTTTAGGGGGGTTTTGGGCAGTTTTGTTAGGGTTTTTTGGAGGCTATTTAAGAGGGTGGTAGCCGTCATTAGAGGGGGTTCCCATGAAGTTTTCTTAGTGGTTATTTTAGAGGTTAGGCCATGCCCTAGGCCCCCTCTTGGATCTAAAAGCTTGTATTTGGATTGAAGATCTTCATCAAAGCTAAGTATTTTGTTCTTGTTACTTGAATCTTTGTTTTTCTATCTTTTTGTATGCAAGCAATGATTTTATTGATTCTCATATCGTTATTGCTATGCTTGAGTAGATTTGTTGTTCTAGGGCATGTGGATGAACCCTAAGGATCTAATTTCAGATTTGTGATGAATGAATTTCTAAATTGCTAGAATTTCTAGGAGGTTCGGTTGTGATCGATTTATTACGGATAGCTAGGGATTTCCATCGATTGGGGTTTGCAAGAGATTGGATTCTCATCGATGGAAAGGCTTAGATATTCGATTTTGGTTTATAAACGAGATTCTCTAGACTTGCTTTGCAAGAGATTGGACCAAAGCTAGGATTTTTTATTATAAATCTATACCCATATTCGTTTGCAATAGATTGGACGAATACGAACTATCACAACCTAGATCGTAACTCGAGTTTGCACGAGAGTGGGCTCGAGGGACGATTGAACGATGATGTCGATCCTAATGATAGTGGCTTAGGCTAGGGTTTGCAAGAGGTTGGGCCATATCCTAGGGTTGCTATAGACCGGCAATAGCGAGAGAGCGTGAGCTTGGTTCTCTATTCAGTTACGACTAGTTCACCTCAACACAAGCCTAGTAATATTGAGATTCACTATTTACAATGATGTATGACGATCCGTAGTGGGGATTCCCTAGCTCTAGACTCTTTTATTGTATTAAATTTGAATCGATACTTTATCCGACTTCTTTATCACCGACACCGACATCCACCACCATTTCCATTATATCATTCTATAACCATCTCCACCAATAAAACATTCGTAGTTAAACCAACCTAGGATAGATTGGAGCCAACACCACCTCCTCGTGTTCGATACCCGCTCGCCACTTGACCATGCGCTTGCGGTAAAACTACAATCGTTCTCCGGGTGTGTACCCCCGGGGCGCGATCAAGTTTTTGGCGCCGTTGCCGGGGAGGTGTTTCCCATTGGGTGCCAATTTGTCACAATTAGGTTGATTAGGCTACGAAAAAAAAATTTTAACAAAAAGAATTTTTCACCACCGCCACCATTATTATCATTTCTATATTCTTTTGTGCCACTGATATTTTTCTCCAGGTATTTATCTTTGTTGATCAGGTGCTATGGATTATACTACGTGGACCACAGATTTTGATCAGAGTGCTCAGATGGGAGAATACTATTATGATCAGAGTGCTCAGATGGGAGAATACTTTTTTGAGGAAACGCACTGTACTAAGCTTGATGAGAAACAAAGGATTTTTTTGATGAGATGCATGCACACCAAGTTGAAATACAAGCCAGGCTTGATAAGGGCGCCCTTCATTTGGAATGCGTGAAGAGAGAACTTGAAATGAATGCGCTCATGCTTAAGGTTGCAGGGATTTCCAAAGATATCGGTTCTGCTTCTTCATTTTATAGGCATGAAGCATCACCGGTCATATTACCAGAGCCAGAATGTGCCGTCATCGATCCCACATCCTACGATACAACTATTGCATAGAAAGAATGGATGGACGAAGAGGCCGCGGAGGAAGCAGAAACTGAGTCATATGCGCGGCCAGAGGAGGACGCATCTCAGAGATTGTTGGATAGTCTCTTGGAGTCAGTGAGGTTCACCGATTCAGAGAGCATTACAGCAGGTGATGCATTTGAGCTACGATTTGAAGATTTTGTTATGAACCTTGTTTCAGTTGCAGGAATAATTGAGGAGGACATCCATGTCCGTCTTGAGGGGGATAGACTATATTTTCGGATTGCTTGCGGGCATTCCCCTCCACATGATACATCCCCACAAGTTGACATACCTGAGCAGCCAGCATCACCATTCCAGAGAGAGCCTACATTGATAGTTGATGAGAAGGCAAATGAGCACACTGTCGAGCCAGAGCATGCTTTTGAGGAGGCCTTACACACAGAGCCAGAGCTTATCACCGAGGAGGTCATGCGTCAGGACGAGGACACATCCATTCATGAGGATCCCGAGCACTATCCCCCTCCCTTAGAGCTCCCGCAGCCACCTAATCTTTCCATTGACGTCGAGGACTATTGATCGCGCCCCAGGCGTACACCCAAAAGTGCGACCGTGTAGTTTTATCGCAAGCGCACGGTGTAGCGGTGAGCGGGTATCGAACACAGGGAGGACGTATGACAGTGCCTTCTCCGAACAACCTGGCTATAGGAACAGAAAAGAGGGAATTTGCCTTGCAGCGATCCTGTCACAATCGTCAGACAAAGTATGGAGATATAAAATCAAATAAAGACGCCTATGGAATATGGAATCCCCGCTACTCACCGTATCTCTTCAATGTGATTCATTGGTATCACAATTGCTAGGGTAGAACTTCGGATGAACTAGTTGCAACTGAATGTAAAACCTAGCTCACGCTCTCGCGCTGTTGCCGGTCTATAGCTAACCTGGGTTTGGGTCCAATCTCTTGCAAACCCTAGCCTAGGCAAGCTAGCATTAGGATCAACATCATTGTTCAATCACGCCCCGAGCCCACTCTCGTGCAAACTCGGGCCACGACCTAGGTTGGGATAGTTCCTACCCGTCCAATCTCTTGCAAACGGGTATCAGTACGGAATTGCAACCGAGAACCCTAGTATCGGTTCAATCTCTTGCAAACCGATACTACGGAAACTCAATTTCTACCCAATTCAGATTTCTAGGGTTTCCTATCGAATTGGGATCCAATCTCTTGCAAATCCCAATCGATATGAACACCTAGCTATCCGTAGTAAATCGATCACAAACTAACCCTAATAGCAATTCTAGCAATAGTTCTACCAAATCGTCACAAATCGGAAATTGGGCTTGTAGGGTTCATCCCCACGCCCCAAGACATTAGGACTACTCACAAATCATTTCACAAATACAAAAATAATCAATTGAAATAGCAATAGAATTCATCACAATATTCAAATAAGCAATAAAAATGGGATTTTTAATGAAGAGGGAGACAAACCAATAGAGTTCTCCAAGAATCCAACAAAAATAAACTTTTCTCTCCTCTCCAATCACAAGAATCAAAAGCTAAAAAGTTTAATCTAAAAAGCTGCTAAAAAGTCAGGAAAAATCTCTCTAACCTAGGTTAAAAACTGGGGTTAAATACCCCCCAAAATCGCCCAAAAAACTGTCACCAAAATGCCCCTGCGCAGCATGAAAATCGCAATTTACGCTACATGCAGCGCGGCTCACTCGGCCGAGTGACAACAGTCGCTCGGCCGAGTGAGAAACCCTGAGAATTTCCAGTAAGTCTGGGGTCTTGGGGGTCTTCACTTCGGGGGTCGCTCGACCGAGTGAGTTACCGTCACTCGGCCGATGGGCTTCTCTTCACTCGGGCAGTCGGCAATTTCCACTCGGCCGAGTGAGTCTTCTGATGCTCAGACAGACGAAAAACAGTAAGTTCGGAGTTTTTGATGAGTGTCGTCTGAGCGCCACTCGGGCGGACGGAGTTCCGTCACTCGGCCGATGTGGCTTCCGATGCTCGGCCGAGTGCACACTTGAAGCGTGTCCGATCTGGTCGGCCGAGCGGGGTCTCGCTGGACGGCCGAGTGACTCCTTCACTCGGCCAAGTGAGACACCAAAAATGCCCATTCTGAGTGTTTTTGCCTCCTCGTCGCTCCTACGACGTTCTTTCTTCTTCCGCTCCTCTCCAATGGCAAAATACCCCTCGGGGAAGTCATCGGTGACACTCTGGAGTAGGTGTATCTCGGAATCACTCCAAATCACTCCAAATCTCCTGAAATACGACAAAAACAACAAATCGTGAAAAGTATCGCAATATTGTCGATAAATCGTGAAAAGCATGATTTGAGCGATCTAAATGGCATGCAAACATGCGGAAAAAAGGTGTAAAATATGGAGTGATCAAAATCCCCAAGCTTACCTCTTACTCGTCCTCGAGGAAGATAAGTAAAAGGCGAACCCGGTGGATTCAGAAAATGAAAACGACGAAAAACGAAAAACAAAAAACGAAGAAGAAAGAAGAAAGCGAAGAGGGAAGCTGCTAGATCATTTTCTCAGGACGTGGGTTTTGCTTATTCATATAGCATGCACCGAATGTAAAACACATGTCAAGGACTTTTATTTCGATATCATAGTATAATGGTGCAAATAGAAATAGAAAACCCAAGAATAATGATATAGCATGAAAAACAGAATATTTTCTAAAATTAACATCGTCTGAATCATTTAAAGCGGTATACAATATCGCAGATCACACACTTTTCAATTGAATGCTTCCTATGAGGAGTATAAGAATATCACGCTATAGAATAGAAAGAATAGAAAAGCGTGGATTTCATGAAATGAGTGCTAGGCATTGATTTCTGGATTTCGTGAAGCTAAAACAATCTCACCGAGTATAGAATATTACTTAGCCTAGGTTGTCGTGCACCGTCAAGTAGTCACTCTCTCACACATCATTGGATTCTCTCCCCCAAGCTTATCTATAAGCGTGGTGGCATAAAAAACAATATTTACATCCCCATTTTTATGAAGCTCCAAAAGTAATAAAAATAAAAACAAAAGGAGGGAAGAAAGAGAGAACATGAGATGGGATCATTTATTGAGATTCTTTTCTCTTTTCTTTTCTTTTTCTTTTCTTTTTCTCTTTTTTTCTTTTGTTTTTTTTTCAAATAGCATATATACACAATGATCCCAAATCAAAGAGAAATAAGGATATACAAGAATTTTTCTTTTTCTTTCTTTGGTTTTGGGAAATTTGGAGCTAGGATTTTAATGACGGGGGAAATGCCATATATTAGAGTCGCTAAGGGGAGATTCACCAATGATTTTAAAATAGAGAATTGATGTTCAAGATATGTGGAGAAAGAAATAAATATGTCTCTCAGTTCACTCTATAAGACGTGCACGACAACTTCAGCAGGGTAATCTAATCTACTCAGTTTCGATTACAAAAAAGCTACTAATCCAGATTTATCATAGCTAACATCATTCAATCATCCTGAAGTGAAATGTACAAATCATGCAAATAGAAGTGATATAGGAAAAGAAAACGGTACTCCAGATATAAGCATTCAATGCGTGAATCTTGGTGTGTTTTCTGCGATAGCATACATATGAATATTCAGACTCAGCTAATAATAAAATTTCATCCATTTTCACGCGGAAAAAGTGTGGGTTACTATCTCTAAATGCAAGGCAAATCACATCATATGATATCAGAAATAAAATCTAAGACATGAAAAATATAGCATGCATATAGAGAAAGCTAACTCCACGTCATTATCATCACAGAAAAGTCATCTCTAGCATGAGATGAAAAAGAAATAAAGATAAAGAGGGAAAATAAAGCTATTTACAATGCAGCATACAAAGAAAATAAGAAAAACGTGATGCATGGTAAAAAAAGGAAAAAGTGATGAAAGTGAGTGCAAAAGCGGAAAATGGCGTGAAAAAAACTAAAAATAAAGGTGGTAAATCGAAAAGGACGTGAGAACTCACTCCCCCAAGCTAAAGTGCACAGTGTCCTCAATGTGCGAAGTGTGGCACACCGAGAGACGTGCAATGTGAGGGGAAGGTGAGGATGCATGCATGATGAAAAAGAAAATAAAAATAACGAAATGAAAAATATGATGCGAACATGATGCATGCAGATACAGGAGTGAATCAGATATAAAAGTGTGACACCAAAAACTCTCCCTCTCTCCCAAAAAATGATATAGAAAGATATGAACAAAATGTGGACCCAAAAACAGTGAGGGGAGGGGGGGGGGGGGGGGTGGGCAAAAATCATCAGGACCGAGCAGAGACGGGTAGCATGACGGCAAAAAAGATCAATGGCATCAAGGGTGCCTAAGAGGGTGGTGCTGCGCCGTCTCCATCCTGAGGCGAAGGTGGTGGTGGTGGTGGCTGGGGAACAGTCTGCTGAGTGGGTGTGGGTGTGGGTGTGGGAGCAGGCTGGGTGTGTGTAGGAGTGGGGGTGGGCACCTGCTGGGTGGGTGTGGGTACGCGAGGCAGCCGCTCGAGAATCTGAGTGAGGCAATAGTGAATGCCCAGAAGTAGGTCGAAGCGACTGGCCATAGCGGTGACGGTGGCAGACATGGTCCTAAGGTCGCCTCTGATGGCACTCACCGCCCCCTCGAGAGCACGAATGCTCTGAAGTACAGTGTCAGAGGGAGGTGGCGCAGAGGGACGCACCTGTCTGTGCTGTGCAGGACGGGGCTGGCGGACTCTGGTGGTGTAGTGTATGGGCTCAGCAGGCATGTGGAGGAAAGGTGATGTGCTCACAAGAGTGGGCCTAGCCTCAGTGCGAGGCCGGGGCGCAGGCTGGTAAGAGGTGGAGGCAGCAGCATCGGAAGTGGAGTATAAAAGTGGCAACGAGGCGACCAGAGAGGTCGGTGACACAGGCGTGGGAACAGACGTCACGACACTCTCAGAAAAAACGGCTGCGGTGGAGACAGAGGTGGCAACCACGGTCTCCACGACGGCAGCAAAAGAGGGCTCTCCGCTCTCAACTATAGTCGGTGGGCGCTCGGGAAGTACAGAGCAAACGGGCTCAACGGACAGAGGGCCAGCTGTGGTGGGAGTGGTGGTGGGCGTGGTGGAGGTAGTGGAGGTGGGCTCAGCGAGTGTACTCCCGACACCGGCAGAAGTGTGGACAGAGGTGTCGGGAGCAGCAGAAATATCAGGCTGCTGAGGGGCCACGGGGTCAGCAGGTGCAGCGGGGTCAGCGGGTGCAGCGTGGGCCTGCTCAGCCTGCTCATCCTCCTCGGCCTCAAGCACGTAGGCGGCGGGGATCAGGAGATCCATCGTCGGAAGCCAGTCCACCTGTGCTGGTGCTATCTGTGTCCGAGCTGGGCTCGGAAGGATCATGTAATCAGCACCGAATGGACCGTGCAACCAAACCCAGTGCCGCTGACCATGCGGACGAAGCATCTTCATCCGGGCCATGACATCTATGGACAATGAAGTGGGGCCCGAGGCTCATCGCAGGTCATCTGGAAAGTCCTCGACGGTCATCAGGACGAGCAGGGTGATCAGACCGCCGCAACATATCGGTAAGCGAGCGCCCACCGATACGATGATGCGATCCAAAAACCAGCTCGCGATATCAATCACGACAGCGGGGACCAACTCGACACCCTCCCTAGATAGAGATCTGGGGCGCATCAGCGCGTAGAGCATATAAAGCTCCGGCGTGGACATCGTCCCAGACTCATATCTCGCCAAAAAGGTAGTCGCCATAAGGCGCTGAGTTATGCGGAGGCAAGGGTGGACGATGGCCGAGGCCTTGGCCCTACTAGGGTCGAAGGCGGCAGGTAAACCTGTGATCCGGGCCCAGAAAGCGCCGGAATCGAAGGAAGGTGGGGGAATGTGAGTGGGGGCATAACCACGGTCGCCCCAGGGACGTCGGGCCACGAAAACAAAGCTCTCATCATACCGAGAGTGACCTGACACTCTCGGTCCATAAACCTAAATGAGCATTCCTCGTCGGTCCGGGCGATAGAACTAAGCACCTCAAGTGTCGGACGGACGAACGTGTCCGCCGACATCTGGAAGAAATCTCGTCATCCCACGTTGTCATACAACGTGAGCATCCCCTCGAGTACCCCCAGGCTTCCTAGATCTGCAAGGTGTGCGAACCTGGAGGGTACAATCGAGCGCTGGGAAATGCGCTCGAAGACGACGCGGTGTGCGTCGTCTCGGAACGTAATCCCCAGAGGCCCGACAAGTGGAGCCGGTGGTGGTGGCTGTGGGACAGCAGGGAGTGGCTGTGCGGGGTGAACAGGCTCTGTAGGCTGTGCGGGGAGAACGGGGTGTGGTGGTGTAGGCGGAGGAGAGTCTTCCACCTCATGGGAGGGACCGGGCTCATCTGGCCGCTTTCGCTTGGCGGAAGCTCTCCTGGTGCGAAGCCGTGTCCGGGGCGGCATGTGGGCCCCGGGTGCTCACCAAAAGCAGTAAAAATGCGACGTGTAAAAATAAATGGAACGAGTATACCGTGACACGCCGTGAGAGCAAGGAAGTGGATGAGTGCGAAGACGACGCCTCCACGAAGCCAAAATCGCTCCCCGGAAGCTCCCCTGGGCTCCCCTAAGCTCCCCAATATACCCTGCACATCAAACGGAGATATCTGCGAGTAATATTCAAAATGTATGGGGGGTTAGGGGTATGATAGATAGATTATGAAGTTGATTTGAATTTGGGATTCGTTAAACACACAGATCGTCGAAAAATAGGCAAAAGAGGAGGAAATAGGCGAAATAAAGCTACCGGAGCTCGGCCGGTGAGGTGGTCACCGGCGGTGACTCGGGGCGAGGCGGAGGAGGCTCGGCCGGCGGTGGGTGGCCGAGCGCCGGCGGCGGGGCGCGTGGTCGGGCGAGTGAGGGGGGCATCGGGCGAGGGAAACGAAGGGTCGGGCGATTGGGAAATTTTTCTCGTTTTGAAAAACATGCCGTCCCGCTCCCCCTTTTATAGAAAAATTTACGACTCGGCTGAGTGACTAAGTCGCTCGGCCGAGTGAACGCAACGGAAATATTTTGAAAAATTCCTCCCCGCTTACGACTCGGCCGAGTGTCCTTGCCATCCTCGGCCGAGTGGAATAAGTCCATTCGGCCGAGTGGCTCAAGCTACTCGGCAAGACTCGCCCTAGGAGCGTATCAGTTTTACTCGGCCGAGTGATTATATATACTCGAACGAGTGGCAATTGTACTGAAATCAAGAAAAGAAACGGAGAGTTGGGTACAGAAGACTTCCCTCGTTCGTGAGCCGCTCGGGCGGATGAACTTATGTGCTCGGCCGAGTGACTAGTATACTCGGCCGAGTGAACCATGATTTCTGCTGTTTGGCTTCGTTTGGGCTCTAAACTCTGTTTTTCTTCCTCCAGTCGATTTCATCTTCCTCTTAAGCATCGAGCGCATTCCTGGAGCACTCCTCGTCACCTTGTTCATCATCCTAATGATAGATATCCCTTTCTCCTCTCCTGTCAAAGAAAAATAGGAACCGTTATCACGAAATTTTTAGGCAAACGACTCAAAACACTAATAATTTCTAAAACAAAAATAAAGGAAAAGTAAAAATAAAGCGATAACCGTCGGGTTGCCTCCTGACAAGCGCTCGTTTAAGGTCTTGAGCTCGACCTCCTTTGATTTTCAATTCAATGCGGGATATTGGGTGCATATGAGATGCACCCGTCAAATTTATTGGGAAGAACGCTTAAATTTGGATGTTGTGGCGGCGTATTCTTCCTTGGTACTCCTTTGCCTCGGGTAGTGTTGGGGGGTGACTCCCCCAAGCTAGTGCTTGCTCCGGGCCTCGGCTTCACCGGTGACACCGATTTTCGTATCGGTGGGGCTTTCTTTGGAGTCTTCATCTTTGAGAGCTTGCAGAGCTCTCGTATTCTCGCCACATCAGCGTCGCCTTCATCAATTTCCATGGAGGGGTCGGGGGAATGCTCCATCTTTTCTTCTTGGCCTAAGTCCGGCCCTTCCTCAAAATCTTCTTTGAATAGAGCTCCGATGGAATGGGGGATCGCCTCCTCAATAACCTCGTCATGGAGGTCCATATAGTCCAGCTCCTCATGATAAGGCATGTGTTTCATTGCCTTGGGAATATGAAGCTCCACCTCGATGTTACCGACATTCAATGTTAGAGTCCCTTCACGTACGTCGACAATGACACCGGCGGTGGCGAGGAACGGGCGTCCAAGTATCAGCGACGTATCTCCCTCCTCCTTGACATCCATGATCACGAAGTCACATGGCAAAATATGCCCCCCCGGGACTCGTAACGGGATGTCCTCTGCGATCCCTACCGGCCTTGTGATCTGACCATCGGCTAGTTGTATCCGCATGTTGGTAGGCTTCAATTTTGTGCCGGTGTTTAGTCTTAGGAACATAGAGAGAGGCATGAGGCTAACACTAGCCCCTAGGTCCACTAATGCCTTTTGTAGAGGGGCACTGCCTAAGGTGCAAGGAATTCGGAAACTCCCCGGGTCTTTGAATTTGGCGGGCTCCTTCTCTCTCT
Source organism: Scilla litardierei (assembly GCA_030789695.1). Taxonomy (NCBI): domain Eukaryota; kingdom Viridiplantae; phylum Streptophyta; class Magnoliopsida; order Asparagales; family Asparagaceae; genus Scilla; species Scilla litardierei. Next base: position 48,486,379 of record CM061130.1, read on the forward strand.
TGGTGAACCAAGAGCCCTCCTCAGCGAGCATGATTTTCTCCTTCCTCTTTCTTCTCGTGATCAAATCTTTTAGGAACTTGGCGTATGTCGGGATTTCCACGATAGCGTCGAGGAAGGGGATATTGAGGCTTACCCCTCTCAAATACTCGAGAAACTTGGCTAGCCGTTTCTCCATTTTTGCTCTAGCAAGCCTATGAGGGAATGGGATCGGTGGCATAAAACGCCTCTCTTCAATCAATTGCTCCGCTCTAGACTTTTCTTCCCTTTGCGGCTCTTTCTCTCTCTCAACTTCAATGACCGGCTCGCTTGGCTCTACAATCTCCACCACGGGCTCCTTGGTAGGAATCATGACGGGAGTGGTATCTGTAACGACTGCTTTTCATGTATCTGGATTTTATATATTATAATATATGTTTTGGTGGATTTTCTCCTCTTGTGTGGTTTTCGTCTCCGTAGATTTCATTTTCGATCGATTCGTCGTATTTTCTCGCTTCTTCCTTAGGATTGTCGATTTCGAAGTAAGTCACTCGTGACGGACTTCATAACGGTCGTATCTAACTATTAGATCAAGCCTAGGAGTCTTAGGAATCGATCCCGGGGTCTCGCGCTCTGTATCGGTACTTTCTGTGCTCATTAGCCGGTGTAAGAAGGGCCACCGACCGACTAGATGACGATCCAGTCGGTCGGCAATCCTTCTTGGACCGACTAGTTAGCTTTCTAAATTTCTCAGGAGTTAATGTTTATCGTTAGTCGGTCTAAGAACGTTGGTTGACCGACTAGGTTGCAAACTAGTCGGTCAGCAATGCTTCTTGAACCGACTAACTCATCAAATTATTTTTGTATCAGTTACTGTTCACTCTTAGTCGGTCTAAGTTCATCTTTCGACCGACTAGTTATCAAACTAGTCGGTCAAGTTTTGTACTCAGACCGACTAACTCTTAGTTCAAGTTTTCGACTGGAGCTACTGTTTACACTTAGTCGGTCTGCGTTGGTCGACCGACCGACTAGTTGTCAAACTAGTCGGTCAGTGGTTGTTCTTTGACCGACTAACTAGTGCTGTAAACCCTAGTTTTGCCCTAGCCGCCAGCCTAGCCTATAAATACCCAACCCAAACGTTTTCTTCCCCTCCAACTCGACCCTAAACCCTAAAATCGCCCCCATTGATCCCCCACCTTCCTCCAAGCTCCATTGCTTCATTCCAAGCCCTAAGTCCATCATCCAAACCATCCATCTACCCCATCTACCTCTCATCTTCCCCAAAATCTCACCGAAATCCATCAAATCCCCAAAACCCCCAAAACCCTAGTTTCCCCAAACTTCTCCAATCTTCTCCAGATTTGATCCTAGGGTTCCCCGGAGTGTTCCTTCCGTCTTCTCTCGGTAAGAAATCGATCTACCGTTGTTTTCATAGCTTATTTATAATTTTATGAAAACCCTAATTTATTTCATGTATTTGTTGATTGTTCCCCCAAAACAGCGATTTCCTCGTAGATAGCATCCGTGTGACGAGGTTGATCGTCATCCCCGGTGCTAGGCAAGTGAAACTTGCCACTTAGGGTTTAGGCCATTTGCATGTTGTAGGCGTAAAAGAGGCTAGGCGACGAAATGATACTCGCCTAGGCGCAAATTGGGGAATTAGCTTGACAACGAAGCTAATTCCGACTTTTAGCATGTTGCACAATTACCATGTCATGTTTACTTTCAATTAACGGTACGCGAATATGTCATGTCATTGCATTTCGCCTGCCACGTTTAATTCAATTAACTGTACGCAAATAAATTGTCATGATCTCGCATTCTTAGGTATTGCTGTGATTGCGTAGCTTCGCTACAATGTTGTGTTCCTGGCTCGTGTTCCAGAAGCGGGCCATGTGTTGGTTGATAGCCAATGCCCGAATTGCGTGTTCCGGCTAGGTGTTCCCTACGCCATACTAGTGTTCCTGGCTCGTGACCAGAAGCGAGCATAATGAGTTGCTAACCCCAACGCTCGATACATTGAATTGTGAACTAAGAATGCGAGCTCAATGGCGGGGCAACCCTAGGCTCACTAGATGAGCTCAATGTGCAGGGACCCCAGGCTCCATATCGTGTGAATATTGGGTAGTGTTTAGTGCCGATCGGTCTGAAATGCTATGCCATTCAGCGAATGGCGTAAACACCTACAAAATGTGAATGTATTGAATTGATAGTAGCTTGGCTACTCTTGTCTTGTCCCGATAAATTGTTCTCTTGTACAAATTGCCTTGCCATGTTTCAATCGTGCACTCATGTTATAACTGCCATGTCATGCATACTAAACTGCTAGGTTGCTAGATGCCTCACTTTCAGTTTCCTTGCCCAAGTCTTTTAGACTTGCTGACATGTGCCCCTTTACTCTTTTGGGTGACACATGTTAGATCCTGAGCCCGAGTACCTTGTTGAGGACGAGGTGTTTGCTGACGCCGAGCCCGAGCTTGTGTTTGGCGGGGAGTACGTGGACACTGGGGACCAGTCCTAGTGTCTTCGTGGTGTTTTACTTTTATTAGACAGTTGTTTGTTATTGGTGCGTGGCACCCATACTTTGTTATGTCGTCGCTTTTGTTGGCCTTGTTCTAGGCCTTTAGACTCTTTTCTTTTAGCCTGGTGGCTTTTCTGGATGTTGGACTTTTGTTGATGTTGGACAATTTGTGAGATGTGGAATTTTATTTCAGTCTCTACTTGTGTTATTATTGTTATTCTGTTGTGGTTACAGGGACCTGTTTATGTATTGTGGACGCTTACCGGGTTTGGGGCTTCACAGCTCCACTCTCGTGCGGACCTTTTCACGTACTCGCCTCCATTTTAGGGAAGCGGGTCGTGACAGGTTTGAGTGGTGGCCCATGCAGGTCCCCTTCTGTAACTGCGATTTTTGGAATAGCGATAATAATATTAGAATGTCCAATAAATTAAGTTCGACGTCCGAGTCATAAGCTATGAGTCTAATCTGATTTGTTTTCCGTGTCATTAGATGGCAGGAAGGCGTTTCACCCGCGGTGGTGGTAGTGGTGCGCCCCCTCATGATGAGGAGCCTGAGCGGGAACCCACCAGCGGTGAGATGATGCGGATGATGATCCAGATGATGCAAGTGCAGCAGGGCGTGCTTTTGCAAGTCCAGAATGCTCCACCTGCTCGAGCTGCCCGGGCTCTTCAGGATGCCCCTCACTCTGAGCCAGGAGCAAAGCAATTTCGGGAGCTGGGTCCCGCATATTTTGATGGTTCTGAGGGTCCTCTGGCGGCCGATGAGTGGATTCGGAACGTCGAGGACAATCTGAAGATGGCCAAGATCACCCCGGCTGGATGGGTTGATTTGGCGAAGAGGCAGCTCAAGGATAACACCAGGAATTGGTGGGATGCAGAAGAGAAGTTGTTGGTGGAGCCGATTGCTTGGGCTACCTTCAAGGCTAGGTTTGAGGGTGAGTTCTTCCCGAAGGCTGCCAAGGAGGAGATGCTGCAGCGTTTTATCGATTTGAAGCAGGGGAACTCGTCGGTGGACATGTACCACCAGGAGTTCATGAGGCTTAGTCGGTTTGCGCCGAAGATGGTGCAGGACGCTGAGGAGAGAGCTCAGAGGTTCCTGCAGGGGCTTGCTTCGGAGCTCCAGAGTTTTGTGACATCCTCTGACCGGGAATCTTATCAGAAGGTTCTGGTAGCAGCCAAGAGGCAGGAGCTGCTCGTGAACCAGAGGAAGGGGTCGGTTGTTGGTGCTGGGAAGAGGCCTGTGGAACAGGCGAGAGCTGTGGTTAGACCTGGATTCAGGCCTAATCAGTCCGCTCAGTTTAAGAGGCCAGGAGGGTCTATTCCGAAGATCTGCCATTTCTGCGGCAAGCCTGGCCACGTCAAGGATCAGTGTCGGAAGTTTCTGGGCCAGTGTCTGGTTTGCGGTGATGCTTCTCATGTCGCGAAGGATTGTCGGCATGCGGATCCGCTGCGGAGGGCTCCTGTTGCAGCTCAGCCGTTGCAGCAGCGAGCGCCTGTTCCTGCTGGACGTGGAGCAGCTCTTGTTCCGCAGAGGCAGGCTTTTCGGCAGGCTGTTCCGCCGAGGAGGCAGGCTTTTCTGATGACCGCTGCGGAGAGCGCGGCTGTGGATGAGGTTATCGCAGGTAATCCTCATTCTAGCTATTACTTTCCTATTTGGTCTTGATTGCTAGATTATGTTGTTTGCTTGAACATGGTTGTTTGCTAGATTAGGGTTTGATTGTTAATTGCTTGATTAGGTGTGATTTTGGTTTGCACATTTCCTGCACGAGTCCTCTTTGACTCTGGTGCATCGATGTGCATTATTTCTCGGAGCTTCGTGGAGAGGCATTCCTTGTCGACATCCCCTCTCCCCAAGAGATGGAATATCGTTACAGGGAATGGTGTGGTCTCGGTGCATCATGGTTGCAATTCTTGCTCGTTGGTGGTCTGTGGACATGAGCTTTTTGCTGATTTCATTGTCCACGACATCATCAACTATGATGCAGTTCTTGGGATGGAGTGGCTGGCGAGCTTCTATGCTACGATCGACTGTCGGAGGAAGAAGGTGGTGTTCGAGATTTCCGGACATCCAGTATTTGAGTTCAGTCGTGGTAGCAGTTCGCTTGGTCCTGTCAGATTTCGGGCCAGGCCGGTGGAGGCTGTGGCTATGCAGATGGAGCTGGAGTGGCCAGCTGTGGTGCGAGATTTTGGTGACGTCTTCCCCGAGGAGATGTCTGGTTTGCCGCCTGATCGAGCTCTGGAATTTTCTATTGATCTTGTTCCAGGTGCGCAGCCGATTTCGAAGGCGCCGTATCGTATGGCACCTGCAGAGTTGGAAGAGTTGCGAAAGCAGTTGGATGAGCTTTTGCAGAAGGGTTATATTAATCCTAGTGTGTCTCCGTGGGGAGCACCGGTGTTGTTGGTTAAGAAGAAGGATGGTTCACGTCGCATGTGCGTGGACTATCGGGAGTTGAATGCGGTGACCATTAAGAATAAATACCCGTTGCCTCGTATCGATGATATTTTTGATCAGCTTGGAGGTTCGAGGGTGTTTTCTAAATTGGATTTGAGGAGTGGTTACCATCAGTTGAAGGTGAAGAAGGGGGATGTTCCGAAGACAGCGTTCAGGACGAAGTATGGACACTATGAGTTCGTGGTTATGCCTTTCGGCGTAACTAACGCGCCCGCAGTTTTCATGAATCTGATGAATCTGATTTTCTACGACTTTTTGGATAAGTTTGTCGTTATCTTTATTGACGACATTCTGATCTATTCGAAGTCGGAGGAAGAGCATGCCTCGCACTTAAGGACGGTGTTGGAGATTCTGAGGAAGCATCGGTTGTATGCTAAGTTTTCGAAGTGCGAGTTTTGGCTGGATAGAGTTGCTTTTCTCGGGCATGTGGTGACTGGAGATGGTATTTCAGTGGATCCCGAGAAGATTAGGGCCATCCGGGAGTGGCCTGTTCCGTCGTCAGCATCTGAGATTCGGAGTTTCCTTGGACTTGCTGGTTATTATCGGCGATTCATTAAGGACTTTTCTCGTATTGCTGAGCCGATGACCAGGTTGACGCGGAAGGATGTTGCTTTTGTTTGGTCGGGTGATTGTGAGGGTGCTTTTGGTGTTCTGAAGGAGAGGTTGACGAGTGCCCCTATTCTTGTTGTGCCTGATCGCAGCGGTGGATTTGAGATCTTTTGCGATGCTTCTGGCAAGGGTCTCGGTTGTGTGTTGCATCAGCACGGGCATGTTGTGGCGTATGCGTCTCGTCAGCTTAAGGTTCATGAGAAGAGTTACCCGACGCATGATTTGGAGTTGGCTGCCGTCGTGTTTGCTCTTAATATTTGGAGGCACTTCTTGCTGAGTGAGAAAGTGAAGATTTTCACCGATCACAAAAGCTTGAAGTATATTTTCACTCAGAAGGAGCTCAACATGCGACAGCGTCGATGGTTAGAGCTTATGGCGGATTATGATATTGATTTGCAGTTTCACCCTGGCAAGGTGAATGTGGTTCCAGATGCTTTGAGTAGGCTGCCAGCGGTGATGATTTTGACTTCGCAGTGGAGATTGCAGCAGGATTTTTGCGAGTCTGGTGTGGAGATTGTTCTTCCTGGAGAGGCTTCGTCGTTGATGTACATGCAGGTGCAGTCGACGATCGTGGATCGGATTAAGGCTGGCCAGGCTGAGGATCCGAAGCTGGTGAGGATTTGGGAGATGGTGGAAGCCGGTCTGCGGACTGACTTTTTGATTCATGAGGATGGCTCGCTGAGGTTTGGAGCCAGGTTGTGTGTGCCAGCTGGGGATATCAGAGAGGAGCTGATGGTGGAGGCACACAGTTCGCCGTATTCTGTGCATCCTGGTGGCACCAAGATGTACCAGGATCTTCGTCTGAATTATTGGTGGCATGGTATGAAGAGGAGCGTGGCTCGGAGTGTAGCCAAGTGCTTGGTTTGCCAGCAAGTGAAGGCGGAGCATCAGCGTTCGGCCGGGTTGCTACAACCGCTTCCGATTCCGGAGTGGAAGTGGCAACACATCACTATGGATTTCGTGACTGGACTACCTCGGAGTCCGAAACAGAATGACGCGATTTGGGTGATCGTAGATCGATTGACCAAGTCCGCGCACTTTATTCCGTTCCGAGTGGGGCAGTCCACTGAGGCGCTAGCGAGGAGATATATGGAGGTAAAATTCTTTTACTCTCCGTTTTTTTTATTATTTCCTTTTCCTAGTTTGGATAGTGATGTATCGTGAATCGTGTAGGAGGTTGTGCGACTTCATGGAGTCCCCGTGAGTATCGTGTCTGACAGAGACACGAGGTTCACATCTCAGTTCTGGCAGAGTTTGCAGAAGAGCTTGGGTACGCGTCTGAGTTTCAGCACGGCGTACCATCCGCAGACGGATGGCCAGTCCGAGAGGACGATTCAGATTTTGGAAGACATGCTGAGGGCGTGCATGTTGGATTTCAAGGGTTCGTGGGAGGACCATCTGCACTTGGTGGAGTTCTCTTACAACAACAGCTTCCAGGCGAGTATTGGCATGGCGCCATTCGCCGCCCTTTATGGGAGGAAATGTCGATCGCCATTGAGTTGGGATGACGTTGGTGATCGGGAGTTGTTGGGACCTGAGATGATCGTGGAGGCCGTGGATATCGTCAGGAATATTCGGGAGAGGTTGAGGATTGCTCAGGACCGTTTTAAGCATTGGGCGGATGCTAAACGTCGTCCTTTGGAGTTTCAGCCGGGCGACCATGTGTTCTTGAAGATTTCCCCGAATCGTGGTGTGATTCGTTTCGGGAAGCGTGGAAAGTTGAGCCCGCGATACATTGGACCGTTTGACGTTTTGGAGAGGGTTGGTGAGGTAGCTTATCGCTTGGCCTTGCCGCCATCTTTGGAAGGAGTTCACAATGTTTTCCATGTGTCGCAGCTTCGCCGATACATTAGCGATCCGTCTCATGCGGTAGATTTTTCGGAGATTACCGTTCGCCCCGATATGACGTATGACCAGCATCCAGTGCAGATTCTGGACAGGCGTCAGAAATCACTTCGGAACAAGATTGTCAATCTTGTGAGGGTGATGTGGCGACACGGTTCACCTGGAGAGTCTACTTGGGAGAATGAGGATGAGATGCGAGAGCGTTTCCCACTTTTGTTTCCGGACTCGTGAGTTTTGGAAATTCCGAGGACGGAATTTTTCTTAAGTTGGGGAGGATGTAACGACTGCTTTTCATGTATCTGGATTTTATATATTATAATATATGTTTTGGTGGATTTTCTCCTCTTGTGTGGTTTTCGTCTCCGTAGATTTCATTTTCGATCGATTCGTCGTATTTTCTCGCTTCTTCCTTAGGATTGTCAATTTCGAAGTAAGTCACTCGTGACGGACTTCATAACGGTCGTATCTAACTATTAGATCAAGCCTAGGAGTCTTAGGAATCGATCCCGGGGTCTCGCGCTCCGTATCGGTACTTTCTGTGCTCATTAGCCGGTGTAAGAAGGGCCACCGACCGACTAGATGACGATCCAGTCGGTCGGCAATCCTTCTTGGACCGACTAGTTAGCTTTCTAAATTTCTCAGGAGTTACTGTTTATCGTTAGTCGGTCTAAGAACGTTGGTTGACCGACTAGGTTGCAAACTAGTCGGTCAGCAATGCTTCTTGAACCGACTAACTCATCAAATTATTTTTGTATCAGTTACTGTTCACTCTTAGTCGGTCTAAGTTCATCTTTCGACCGACTAGTTATCAAACTAGTCGGTCAAGTTTTGTACTCAGACCGACTAACTCTTAGTTCAAGTTTTCGACTGGAGCTACTGTTTACACTTAGTCGGTCTGCGTTGGTCGACCGACCGACTAGTTGTCAAACTAGTCGGTCAGTGGTTGTTCTTTGACCGACTAACTAGTGCTGTAAACCCTAGTTTTGCCCTAGCCGCCAGCCTAGCCTATAAATACCCAACCCAAACGTTTTCTTCCCCTCCAACTCGACCCTAAACCCTAAAATCGCCCCCATTGATCCCCCACCTTCCTCCAAGCTCCATTGCTTCATTCCAAGCCCTAAGTCCATCATCCAAACCATCCATCTACCCCATCTACCTCTCATCTTCCCCAAAATCTCACCGAAATCCATCAAATCCCCAAAACCCCCAAAACCCTAGTTTCCCCAAACTTCTCCAATCTTCTCCAGATTTGATCCTAGGGTTCCCCGGAGTGTTCCTTCCGTCTTCTCTCGGTAAGAAATCGATCTACCGTTGTTTTCATAGCTTATTTATAATTTTATGAAAACCCTAATTTATTTCATGTATTTGTTGATTGTTCCCCCAAAACAGCGATTTCCTCGTAGATAGCATTCGTGTGACGAGGTTGATCGTCATCCCCGGTGCTAGGCAAGTGAAACTTGCCACTTAGGGTTTAGGCCATGTTTTAGGCCATTTGCATGTTGTAGGCGTAAAAGAGGCTAGGCGACGAAATGATACTCGCCTAGGCGCAAATTGGGGAATTAGCTTGACAACGAAGCTAATTCCGACTTTTAGCATGTTGCACAATTACCATGTCATGTTTACTTTCAATTAACGGTACGCGAATATGTCATGTCATTGCATTTCGCCTGCCACGTTTAATTCAATTAACTGTACGCAAATAAATTGTCATGATCTCGCATTCTTAGGTATTGCTGTGATTGCGTAGCTTCGCTACAATGTTGTGTTCCTGGCTCGTGTTCCAGAAGCGGGCCATGTGTTGGTTGATAGCCAATGCCCGAATTGCGTGTTCCGGCTAGGTGTTCCCTACGCCATACTAGTGTTCCTGGCTCGTGACCAGAAGCGAGCATAATGAGTTGCTAACCCCAACGCTCGATACATTGAATTGTGAACTAAGAATGCGAGCTCAATGGCGGGGCAACCCTAGGCTCACTAGATGAGCTCAATGTGCAGGGACCCCAGGCTCCATATCGTGTGAATATTGGGTAGTGTTTAGTGCCGATCGGTCTGAAATGCTATGCCATTCAGCGAATGGCGTAAACACCTACAAAATGTGAATGTATTGAATTGATAGTAGCTTGGCTACTCTTGTCTTGTCCCGATAAATTGTTCTCTTGTACAAATTGCCTTGCCATGTTTCAATCGTGCACTCATGTTATAACTGCCATGTCATGCATACTAAACTGCTAGGTTGCTAGATGCCTCACTTTCAGTTTCCTTGCCCAAGTCTTTTAGACTTGCTGACATGTGCCCCTTTACTCTTTTGGGTGACACATGTTAGATCCTGAGCCCGAGTACCTTGTTGAGGACGAGGTGTTTGCTGACGCCGAGCCCGAGCTTGTGTTTGGCGGGGAGTACGTGGACACTGGGGACCAGTCCTAGTGTCTTCGTGGTGTTTTACTTTTATTAGACAGTTGTTTGTTATTGGTGCGTGGCACCCATACTTTGTTATGTCGTCGCTTTTGTTGGCCTTGTTCTGGGCCTTTAGACTCTTTTCTTTTAGCCTGGTGGCTTTTCTGGATGTTGGACTTTTGTTGATGTTGGACAATTTGTGAGATGTGGAATTTTATTTCAGTCTCTACTTGTGTTATTATTGTTATTCTGTTGTGGTTACAGGGACCTGTTTATGTATTGTGGACGCTTATCGGGTTTGGGGCTTCACAGCTCCACTCTCGTGCGGACCTTTTCACGTACTCGCCTCCATTTTAAGGAAGCGGGTCGTGACAGTATCCTTCCCGCCTCTCGTAGTAACTGCAACAACGGCGTTGATGTGGCCGGTGTTGCCCCGTGGATTTTGCTCGGGTTGAGCCGGCAACTGTTGACTGTTTCTATTGAGCAACGCAAGTTGCTCCGTAATTTGTCCAACGACAATTGTAAGAGAGGCTTGGCCTGCCTTCAAGGAAGCATTGATCTTCTTCTGCTCGACCATAAACTCCTTCACCTTAGCTTCAAATTCAGATCGTTGTTGAGCTTGTGGAGGGTTTTGATTTCTCCACCCTTGATTGTATCCGGGCGGCCTATAGGGTCCAACTTGTTTCTTTGGTGGGAAATTTTGTTGCGGAGGCCCCCTCGGTGGATAATGTTGTTGTTGTTGTGGTGGTCGAGCTTGTTGAGGTAGTTGTTGCGGCGGGTTCAATGCTCCTTCATTGTTGGCATAGGAGAAACCGGGATGGTTTCTAGTGGCCGGATTGGCCCAATATCCTTGGTTCCCCGCGACGTATTGAACTTGCTCCAAAGATCCCTCTCCTTGTTCTCCTCCCAAATACATAGCTTGAGATTGGTCTTGCCAATCACACATTTGATTTGTTGGTGCGGATGTGGAAGGGGTTCCTTGGGGCTCTGTAATATACTTCTCCAGTCTCTCCACCACCTTGTGGAGAGAATCGAACTTGTTGGTCAGCTCCGCTACGGTCTTTGCCTCATAGATGCTAGATGGCTTCAAGGAGGACGAAGAGTGTCCTCGCTCGTCGCCCCATTGTTGATTGTTCGAGGCCATCTCCTCAATTAAGGCTGTAGCTTCGTCGGGAGTCTTCGATAGGATGGCCCCATTTACCGCGGCATCAATAATCTGCTTGGTCCCCGGTTGGAGACCATTGTAGAAGCTATGGACTAGATCCCAATCTTCAATGCTATGGTGGGGGCACTGATGCTGCAGGTCTTTGAAGCGCTCCCAAGCCTCGTAGAGTGTCTCTTGAGGTCCTTGCTTGAAGGACATGAGAGCACTCCTAATCTTTACCGTCTTGGAAGGCAGATAGAACTTGTCGATGAACGCGCTTGCCAACCCATCCCATGTGGTAAAGACTCCATCAACTTGCGTCCTCAACCAATAAAGAGCTTTATCCTTTAATGTGAAGGGGAAGAGGCGCAGTCTGATGGCATCTAGGGTAATGCCTGGCATCTGGAAGGTGGCGCACTTTGATAGAAAGAGCTGGATGTGGTAGTGGGGATTTTCATGGGTGTTCCCTTGAAATGGATCTTGCTGCATCAGAACCACAAGCCCGGTCTTCAACTCAAAATTCTTGTCGACCGCCAACTCCGGCATGGCTATGGACAAGGTCGTCGAGGAAGTCTTAGGCCGGAGCCTATCTCGAATAGAAATAATCCTCGCTATTCTTGCCGCTAACTCTTTAGGTGTCTCCCGGACGTTCATAAACCTCCCTTCTGTTGGAAGCAACGATCTAGGAACTTGGTTTGATGATGACAAACGTGTCGGTATATCTAATGTGTGTGCTTAGTATGTTTCAGGCTTGGCGAAACGATATATTCTCAATATTTAGCGGAATTGCTATTCGTATAGCACATTGGGAGAGAAGGAGTGTGTGTGTGCACAAAGAAGTTTGACTTGGTCAAAAGATGATTGGATCAAATCAATTGGTGATTGGTGCAAATCCAATATTGATTTTTGATTTGATTAAGTCAAATGCCATGGAGATCCAATTCAAAAATCGTATTTCAAATCCTATTCAAATCCTACTTGATCTCCTATTCAAGTATCTAATCTTTTCTTATTCATATCCCTATGGCGTTTCAAATTCCTTGAGTATAGGGACTCCTCCTAATCATTCTACAACCTTCCCCAAAAACCCTAGCCCTAGCCTATAAAGACTCAATTGAGGGGCTACATCATGCCAGGAGCAATCAATAGTTGAGGGATACAATATTTTGCGGCATACACCAATAAAAAGGAGGGGTGATACAATTCTCAAAAGTTTACGGCTTACAAACAAAAACAAAGTAGGGTAGCCAACAAAATTAAGCCACCCACCTTGAATTCCTCAAACACCAATACTGATAAACCCTCTCCCTGCTTTTATCATCCTCGCAAAATCTCCAAGCACCCTAGCGACTTCATCATCCTCGCCGCTCAACACGCTGAGAGACCGTCGTCATCCACGAACATCGAAGCTGCACATCGAAGAGCCTTCATCATCACCACTCCGTCATCCACAGACGTCGAAGGAGTTCTCCACGTTGCCGTCGCTGCTGCTGTCGTGTGACGAAGTCGCCGAGAGATCGCCGTTCAGCGAAGAAGTCGAAGCATCCTTGCAGAGTTGAGGAAGTCGACGTAGCCATCGTGCGAAGCATCGCCCCCACTGCTGCACGAAGATCCGCCATCATCGCTGAAGTGGATCAACGAACTCATCGTGCGAAGCATCGCCGGAGGACGTCGACAACGAAGAACTCGCCGTTGATCATAGCCATCGTTGTCGTGACGAGGAAGTCGCCGGCGAAGGACCGCCCAAGCCCGAGGAGCGCCAGAAACATTGTCGTCGTCATCTGTGAGCAGAAGAAGCTGCCAACATCGGAGTTGTGAACGGAGCAGCCGCTGACCCCATTATCTCGACGTCGCCGTAGCCGCCATCACTGTTAAACACCGCTGCAGTCGGAGCGACATCGTACGCCAACGAAGAAGGAGAGACCGCCTGCCATCATCACCATCAAGTCCGAAGACGACGTCGCCGTACACACCGTCTCCGATCATCCTCGACGTCGCCGAAGACAGCAGCTTGCCGTCGAAGTCGGAGAGATCTTCGAAGCCGCCATCTCCTTTCAAAGCTCACCGATGTCCGCTGCCAACGCCATGAAGTCGCCGCCGTGACTTCCTCGCCGCTGACGAAGTAGAATTCGAAGCCGCCGTCGCCACGAAGTCGCCGCCGACATCGGTGTGAGAAGCGCCGTGAAGAACTCGCCGTCGCAGTCGTTACGCCTGCATACCCTAGACGAAACAACAGCCGCTCGATCACGAAGTAACGGCGGAGATCGAAACGAATCAATTCGATTGCCTGGTGACGTGGCGAGTGCGGAGAAACGGAATCAAATGGAGGCGGAGAAAATATTTACGAGCTGACGTGGCGAACGAAAAGAGACGGAGAAGCACAATTCCGCATGCTGACGTGGCCAGAGTTTTATTTGGAATTGCTATGCGAACCGACCGATAAGAATTTGGTTTTGAACTAAATTGCTCTGCGCACAGACCACCAAGATTTAAGGGAGTTGCTGAGCGCACAGCCTGCTGTTTTATAAGGATTTGAACTGAATTGCTTTGTGCACAGACCAGTGCATAACTTGACATCCAAGAGTCAGATTGAGACACCGTTTGCGTCAGATTGGAGCTGACGACGTGCTGATTGGACAGAGACGCCTACACGGACACGAACTGAGCATTTCTAACCCTTAAACTCTTTTATTCGTGTATTAGTGTAACGTTCTCTGTAGGGGAAACTTTACCTGTTTTTGGTGACCATTTTGGGACTTGTCTAGTTGGGACTAGACAAGTGGGACCCAGCTAGTTTGGGACTAGCTGGTAGAAAGCTTTGCTAGGATTGATAGTGAGAGGAAACACTGTGTGTGGGGTACTGAGAGTCCGGCGAGTGTAGAGACGTAGAGGGTGCTCTGAGCGTGCTCTAACTTGTGACTTTGTACCTATTGCACTATTCAATCTAGTATTAGCTTTGGGGGCTGGAGTAGGTCGTTGGGACGACCGAACCAGGGTAAATCTGCTGTGTACTCTGTGTCTGTTTTTCATTACTCTGGTTGTGCTTTTAATTGTGTGTGATTTCTCGTGGGTTGCACGAGAATTTTTTATTAGCCTATTCACCCCCCCTCTAGGCTAGGATCCAGATCCAACAAGTGGTACCGAAGCCAGTTTAGTAGATCTAGCCTAGTTGACCATGGACCACATTGATAGTGCTTTTGCTGAGGGTCAGTCTATTTCTCGACCACCTAGATTTAATGGAGGAGATTATGCTTACTGGAAAAATCGTATGAAAATCTATCTTATTTCTATTGATTATAAAGCTTGGCAAATTGTTGAAAACGGATGTTAATCACCTGTTATCAAAATTGAAAATACTGAGTTGCCTAAACCTGATGATAAGTGGGATGATAATGATTGGAAGCTTTATTCTTTAAATGCTAAAGCTATGAATGCTCTTATTTGTGCATTAGATAAATCTGAATTCAATCGTATCTCACATTGTCTAACTGCGCAGGAAATATGGCATACTTTGGAGGTGACGCACGAGGGAACGTCACAGGTGAAGGAATCTAGACTTGCACTTCTGAGCACGGAATACGAGGGATTTTGCATGCTACCATCAGAGACGATATCAGAAATGTTTACGAGGTTCACCAACATTGTCTACAAGTCTAGTTCGCTCGGTAAGCCATATTCTAGCCTTGAGCAGGTGAGGAAGATATTAAGAGCTCTGCCAAGCTCTTTCAGGCCTAAAGTCACTGCCATCCAAGAAGCGAAAGATTTATCACAGATGAGGGTGGAGGACTTAATAGGTAATTTAATGTCTCACGAGCTTGAATTGCAAAATATTGATGAAAGGGAGAAACCTGAGGAAAAAGAGAAAGCTACCAAGCCACTTGTTCTAAAAGCTGACGAAAGTGAAGATGATGATGATGACATAGCGCTAATGGTCAGAAATTTCAGAAAGTTTGTCCAGACCAAGCAAGGAAGAGCAGAAATGGCACCCAGTTTTAATCGCTCTAACTTTTTTCAGTCTTCTAAGCAAAATTACGATCAGAATACTACTAATAGAATGACTTGTTTTAAATGCAAGAAAAGAGGACATCGAATGAGGGATTGCCCACACGAGACAGCTCAGGTAGCTAAAGAAAAGGGAAAATCCAAGGTGCTTACTTGGGACATGGATAGCGAAGCTGAGAGCGAGGAGGAGGAATACGAAGCCCACATGCATGGCATTGATGGGAATACACAATGAGGTAATTTCTGGTAGTAAAACTGAACTCCTTACTCTTTGTAAACAAATGCAAGATAAAATAGTAGAGCTTGAATCCACTATAGATGATTATCAAAATGAAAACTTTGAAATGCAACAATCTGAATATGAAATGTCTAAAGAGATTGAAAAACTCAAAATTGATATTGTTGCTCGTGACTCTACTATTGATACTTTGAAAAAGGAAAAATCCAGTTTTAATGATGAAGCACCTTGTCTCTCTTGCCCTTCCTTGATGAATAATATTAGCATGCTTAAACTTGATTTGATTAAGCTCGAAACTGAAAAAGACTATGTTATTAGAGAGCTTAATGATAAATTCTGTATGTTGGATAATGATTTTAAAAGAAAAATGGTTGAATTTGAAAAGAAGGAAGAGGAAAACAAGAGAGCTTTTATAAGTAAATGCACATTGCTTGTGGAAGAAAATAAATTGTTGAAAACCAAAGTTTCTAATCTTGAATTGGCCATTAAGAAATTCTCTACGGGAAAACAATCGTTGGACACTATTTTAGAGAATCAATTATATGGCAATAATAGAAGAGGACTTGGTTTTGGTCTAAAAAACGTTGAAAAGCGAAAATTCAAGAAATTCCACAATGCACCGTCTAGTGCGAAGAACTTATATGCAAAGTTCTTTACTTGTGATAGTGTAGGCCATACTTCATACTATTGTAAATTTAGGAACACTAAAATCAAGTTTAAACAAGTGTGGGTTCCTAAAACGATATTGGCTAACACTAGTGGACCTTGTTGGATTCCAAGGTCACAATTAACACCTTTCATGTAGGTGTGATGGAGTTTTGGCGAGGGGCGTTAAATTCAATGTTTCATTCTTTTAGCTCCCTCGTCAAAAAGCGACGAGAAGGTATAATTTTCTATCCCTCTTTGCATTTCATTGCATACCTTCATAGATTTTTTGTGTGCTTGTTTTTATTTTATTTTGTGTGCTTGCATGCATGAATTTTTAATGTTTTTATTTCTGAAAAAAAAATGAAAAATCAAAAAAATAAAAAAAAATGTGCTTATTGAATCCTCTTTTGAATCTCTTGAGTGATATTGTATGAATGATCAATTCTATCCCTTGTAGAAGTCAATTCATTATTGTTGTAGCTACATGAACATGATGTTATTCTTTTTAGTAGCCATGACTTGTCTCATAAGTTTCAAACTTGACTTCTACACCTACATTTACACTTTCACGATACTTGACTTTTTAGTGCTTTTGGAGATTCTTTTGAAGAATAATGGAAAGTGAATGTAGGAATGATTAATTTCTGAAATTTCTAAGGGATATGATGTGTTTAGCCATGAATTAAAATTGAGCACAAAAGAATGAAAAAAAACGATATTTGCTCCGTATGAAAAATGGATACACTTCATGGCTAAAACACAACCCACGAGTATCCAACTTGTGCTACATGGGTAATCATTAGCGTTGGTGTATATAACTCGTCAAGCAATGCCACCCCATATTTAAAAGTCCTTTTAGGCTATGTTTCGGGGTTTGGTACCTTGAACTCATCCTTAATGAGGTGGGAAAAATCAATCCTAGTGATATTCATGAAAAATTAGAAAATGCGGATTGTTTTGGTTGATTTTCTGATATTGAATCTCCTCTTGCACTTTCTTGTCTATATCACAACACTTACACGAAAGTGGGAAGTCGTGTTTTGAAATTCTATGAGCCTGGAATGTCTACTTTGTGGAAAACTCATGTAAATGCACGTTACTTTCAATAATGGTTTATTTTTGCATGGGATACATGTGTGACTTCATTAATCCACTTTTAGTGATTACAAAGGGGGAGAAAGAAAAAGATTTGTCGACGATTTGTTGAAGGGGGAGTATGAAAAATAATGTTGAAGGGGGAGCTTGCGAGAAGGGGGAGCATGCTATTGTATTTGTTATTCGTTTGTGCATGCCATGTTGTAGTGCTTGAAATATGCCATGTTGTAGTGCTTGAAATATTGAAACACGCCTCACACACCCATTCTTATTGCTCAAATCTTTTATGGGTTTGTCATCACCAAAAGGGGGAGATTGTTGGAAGCAACGATCTAGGAACTAGGTTTGATGATGACAAACGTGTCGGTATATCTAATGTGTGTGCTTAGTGTGTTTAAGGCTTGGCGAAACGATATATTCTCAATATTTAGCGGAATTGCTATTCGTATAGCACATTGGGAGAGAAGGAGTGTGTGTGTGCACAAAGAAGTTTGACTTGGTCAAAAGATGATTGGATCAAATCAATTGGTGATTGGTGCAAATCCAATATTGATTTTTGATTTGATTAAGTCAAATGCCATGGAGATCCAATTCAAAAATCGTACAAATCCTATTCAAATCCTACTTGATCTCCTATTCAAGTATCTAATCTTTTCTTATTCATATCCCTATGGCGTTTCAAATTCCTTGATTATAGGGACTCCTCCTAATCATTCTACAACCTTCCCCAAAAACCCTAGCCCTAGCCTATAAAGACTCAATTGAGGGGCTACATCATGCCAGGAGCAATCAATAGTTGAGGGATACAATATTTTACGGCATACACCAATAAAAAGGAGGGGTGATACAATTCTCAAAAGTTTACGGCTTACAAACAAAAACAAAGTAGGGTAGCCAACAAAATTAAGCCACCCACCTTGAATTCCTCAAACACCAATACTGATAAACACTCTCCCTGCTTTTATCATCCTCGCAAAATCTCCAAGCACCCTAGCGACTTCATCATCCTCGCCGCTCAACACGCTGAGAGACCGTCGTCATCCACGAACATCGAAGCTGCACATCGAAGAGCCTTCATCATCACCAATCCGTCATCCACAGACGTCGAAGGAGTTCTCCACGTTGCCGTCGCTGCTGCTGTCGTGTGACGAAGTCGTCGAGAGATCACCGTTCAGCGAAGAAGTCGAAGCATCCTTGCAGAGTCGAGGAAGTCGACGTAGCCATCGTGCGAAGCATCGCCCCCACTGCTGCACGAAGATCCGCCATCATCGCTGAAGTGGATCAACGAACTCATCGTGCGAAGCATCGCCGGAGGACGTCGACAACGAAGAACTCGCCGTTGATCATTGCCATCGTTGTCGTGACGAGGAAGTCACCGGCGAAGGACCGCCCAAGCCCGAGGAGCGCCAGAAACGTTGCCGTCGTCATCTGTGAGCAGAAGAAGCTGCCAACGTCGGAGTTGTGAACGGAGCAGCCGCTGACCCCATTATCTCGACGTCGCCGTAGCCGCCATCACTATTAAACGCCGCTGCAGTCGGAGCGACATCGTACGCCAACGAAGAAGGAGAGACCGCCTGCCATCATCACCATCAAGTCCGAAGACGACGTCACCGTACACACCGTCTCCGATCATCCTCGACGTCGCCGAAGACAGCAGCTTGCAGTCGAAGTCGGAGAGATCTTCGAAGCCGCCATCTCCTTTCAAAGCTCACCGACGTCCGCTGCCAACGCCACGAAGTCGCCGCCGTGACTTCCTCGCCGCTGACGAAGTAGAGCTCGAAGCCGCCATCGCCACGAAGTCGCCGCCGACATCGGTGTGAGAAGCGCCATGAAGAACTCGCCGTCGCAGTCGTTACGCCTGCATACCCTAGACGAAACAACAGCCGCTCGATCACGAAGTAACGGCGGAGATCGAAACGAATCAATTCGATTGCCTGGTGACGTGGCGAGTGCGGAGAAACGGAATCAAATGGAGGCGGAGAAAATATTTACGAGCTGACGTGGCGAACGAAAAGAGACGGAGAAGCACAATTCCGCATGCTGACGTGGCCAGAGTTTTATTTGGAATTGCTATGTGAACCGACCGATAAAAATTTGGTTTTGAACTAAATTGCTCTGCGCACAGACCGCCAAGATTTAAGGGAGTTGCTGAGCGCACAGCCTGCCGTTTTATAAGGATTTGAACTGAATTGCTTTGTGCACAGACCAGTGCATAACTTGACATCCAAGAGTCAGATTGAGACACCGTTTGCGTCAGATTGGAGCTGACGACGTGCTGATTGGACAGAGATGCCTACACGGACACGAACTGAGCATTTCTAACCCTTAAACTCTTTTATTCGTGTATTAGTGTAACGTTCTCTGTAGGGGAAACTTTACCTGTTTTTGGTGACCATTTTGGGACTTGTCTAGTTGGGACTAGACAAGTGGGACCCAGCTAGTTTGGGACTAGCTGGTAGAAAGCTTTGCTAGGATTGATAGTGAGAGGAAACACTGTGTGTGGGGTACTGAGAGTCCGGCGAGTGTAGAGACGTAGAGGGTGCTCTGAGCGTGCTCTAACTTGTGACTTTGTACCTATTGCACTATTCAATCTAGTATTAGCTTTGGGGGCTGGAGTAGGTCGTTGGGACGACCGAACCAGGGTAAATTTGCTGTGTACTCTGTGTCTGTTTTTCATTACTCTGGTTGTGCTTTTAATTGTGTGTGATTTCTCGTGGGTTGCACGAGAATTTTTTATTAGCCTATTCACCCCCCCTCTAGGCTAGGATCCAGATCCAACACCTTCCGTATCGGGTCTCCTCTCCGCTCTGATTCTCCGCAATGTACGCTCGATCTCAGGATCAAACAATATATCAATGGGGTCCGCAGTGGATCTCGTGTACATGCACGGGAAAACAAAGTTTCAAAGAAGTGATTAGCACAATGGAAGGGTTAGATAAAAATAAAGAAATAAAACAAAAAGAAAGAAATAGCTAGGGTGGTAGGATCAAACACAATCGCCTCCCCGACAACGGCGCCAAAAACTTGATCGCGCCCCGGGCGTACACCCAGCGACCGTGTAGTTTTACCACAAGCGCACGGTATAGCGGCGATCGGGTATCGAACACAGGGAGGACGTATGACAGTGCCTTCTCCGAACAACCTGGCTATAGGAACAGAAAAGAGGGAATTTGCCTTGCGGCGATCCTGTCACAATCGTCAGACAAAGTATGGAGATATAAAATCAAATAAAGACGCCTTGGGAATAGAGAATCCCCGCTACTCACCGTATCTCTTCAATGTGATTCATTGGTATCACAATTGCTAGGGTAGAACTTCGGATGAACTAGTTGCAACTGAATGTAAAACCTAGCTCACGCTCTCGCGCTGTTGCCGGTCTATAGCTAACCTGGGTTTGGGTCCAATCTCTTGCAAACCCTAGCCTAGGCAAGCTAGCATTAGGATCAACATCATTGTTCAAT
This sequence comes from Scilla litardierei, assembly GCA_030789695.1. Taxonomy (NCBI): domain Eukaryota; kingdom Viridiplantae; phylum Streptophyta; class Magnoliopsida; order Asparagales; family Asparagaceae; genus Scilla; species Scilla litardierei. Next base: position 48,506,760 of record CM061130.1, read on the forward strand.
CGCGCCCCGAGCCCACTCTCGTGCAAACTCGGGCCACGACCTAGGTTGGGATAGTTCCTACCCGTCCAATCTCTTGCAAACGGGTATCGGTACGGAATTGCAACCGAGAACCCTAGTATCGGTCCAATCTCTTGCAAACCGATACTACAGAAACTCAATTTCAACCCAATTCGGATTTCTAGGGTTTCCTATCGAATTGGGATCCAATCTCTTGCAAATCCCAATCGATATGAACACCTAGCTATCCGTAGTAAATCGATCCCAAACTAACCCTAATAGCAATTCTAGCAATAGTTCTACCAAATCGTCACAAATCGAAAATTGGGCTCGTAGGGTTCATCCCCACGCCCCAAGACGTTAGGACTACTCACAAATCATTTCACAAATACAAAAATAATCAATTGAAATAGCAATAGAATTCATCACAATATTCAAATAAGCAATAAAAATGGGATTTTTAATAAAGAGGGAGACAAACCAATAGAGTTCTCCAAGAATCCAACAAAAATAAACTTTTCTCTCCTCTCCAATCACAAGAATCAAAAGCTAAAAAGTTTAATCTAAAAAGCTGCTAAAAAGTCAGGAAAAATCTCTCTAACCTAGGTTAAAAACTGGGGTTAAATACCCCCCAAAATCGCCCAAAAAACTGTGACCAAAATGCCCATGCGCAGCCTGAAAATCGCAATTTACGCTACAGGCAGCGCGGCTCACTCGGCCGAGTGACAACAGTCGCTCGGCCGAGTGAGAAACCCTGAGAATTTTCAGTAAGTCTGGGGTCTTGGGGGTCTTCACTTCGGGGGTCGCTCGACCGAGTGAGTTGCCGTCACTCGGCCGATGGGCTTCTCTTCACTCGGGTGGTCGGCAATTTCCACTCGGCCGAGTGAGTCTTCTGATGCTCAGACAGACGAAAAACAGTAAGTTCGGAGTTTTTGATGAGCGTCGTCTGAGCGCCACTCGGGCGGATGGAGTTCCGTCACTCGGCCGATGTGGCTTCCGATGCTCGGCCGAGTGCACACTTGAAGCGTGTCCGATCTGGTCGGCCGAGCGGGGTCTCGCTGGTCGGCCGAGTGACTCCTTCACTCGGCTGAGTGAGACGCCAAAAATGCCCATTCTGAGTGTTTTTGCCTCCTCGTCGCTCCGACGACGTTCTTTCTTTTCCGCTCCGCTCCAATGGCAAAATACCCCTCGGGGAAGTCATCGGTGACACTCTGGAGTAGGTGTATCTCGGAATCACTCCAAATCGCTCCAAATCTCCTGAAATACGAGAAAAACAACAAATCGTGAAAAGTATCGCAATATTTTCGATAAATCTTGAAAAGCGTGATTTGAGCGATCTAAATGGCATGCAAACATGCGGAAAAAAGGTGTAAAATATGGAGTGATCAACTTTCCCACAGAGCTTATGGCTCCATTTCAGGATACACATACATATGAAAAAAGGTACAATGGGATGTATACGAGGAGGAGAGCGAGGAGTTAGAACCCATCGACGCATATGAATATGATCAAGAGGTGCGCTGGGATGAGTCTGACGATGATGAAGAGCATCTTGATGAGGTCCGCACCTATGATCTAGATTTACCTGAGTAGCATATAGAAGACACCATAGAGACATCTATCATGACACGTGATGATATTGGATTATTTCCAGGGAAGTATCGTCCACCATTATTTATTCCATATAATTCTATAGACGATCCTCTTTGGGATACTTTTATTACGAAAGAAAAATCCAAAAGGTTGCTCCAAAAAATCCCTACAAAAGAAATAGGATACTTTTATAGACGATCCTATTTCCCAAAAATCCATACAAAAGAAAAAGATTGCTCCAAAAAGTCCAAAAAGCCAAAAAGGATCCAAAAACCAAAAAATACAAATCATATAGCTACTACAAAAATCCAAAAAGAAAAATGAGAAACAAAATGTTCAAAAAGAAAATAAAGATATTTCTCTATCTCATTATTGGAGCCACAAAATACTTGGAAAAACAAAGGCAAAAATCCCATTTTCCACTATCATATTCCTTTAGAAGTGATGCCTAAAGCTAAGCTTGGGGGGTGAATTCATTCGACCATATGAGTGAGTATGACATTAGAGTGGAGACGTGCATGAATGGGAATATTCGATAATGCTTAAACTTTACAAAATATATTAGATATGGAGATTTTTCAAGATTTGAAATAAATATGTGAATGCCATGACTATTATTCTATTCTCTATTGCATGATTGGTGTGCATCTTATATGCTTCATTTATAACTTTTGATTGAAAAGTGCTTCGCCAACATTTGTATATTAAATTCTATGAAATGTGTGATGTGGATATGAATTGATTGTATGAATTTAGGCAATCCCTTTTGTCGTTCTTAAAAGCTTGCAAGTACCATGTTTAAGTAAGATATGAAATCCTTATAGCATGTGATTCGCATTTTCCAAGTTATCGTGATGTGTAGCTTATGTCTTGAGATCTGAGAGAATAATCTAGCGACCCCTTCCACCTCGTGTTCTATCCTTTTCATTTCGTTTTCTTTGTTTTCATCTCCCGAGTTTGTCTCTCTACTTATCTTCCTCGAGGACGAGTAAGAGGTAAGCTTGGGAGATTTTGATCGCTCCATATTTTACACCTTTTTTTTGCAAGTTTTCACGCCATTTCGATTGCTCATATTGCGATTTTCACGAGTATTTGACGATATCGCGTTACTTTTCACTATTTCTTGTTTTTGTCGGATTTCAGGAAATATGGAGCAATCGGGAACAAAAATGAGCTTAAAGGACTTGTACATGTACCGGAGCATCGCCTATGGCCCTATCAAGAAGCTAACTATGTTGGATGATGAGTGGAAGAAGAAGGAAATGGATAGAATCGATGAAGAGGCGAGGAGAAGAAGAGTTGACCCCAGAAACAGGCCACTCGGCCGAGTAACACAGTCCACTCGGCCAAGTGAAGCCGCGTACTTGGCCGAGTATGACTGATACAAAGACATCTGCATACCTGAGTGCCACAATGCACTCGGCCGAGTGGTGAATTCCACTCGACCGAGTAAAGAACTCCACTCGCCTGAGAGAGTCAGAATTTCTGAAGAAAATCAAGACGAACTCTCTGGAATTTTGGGAGAACATTAGAAGACCTTACTCGGCCGAGTAGAGAAGTCCACTCGCCCGAGTGAAGAATCCCACTCGGCCGAGTGAAGCCGATGACACGAGCGCCCAGATTTTCAGACAACCTCTCACTCTTTTGAAATATTCTATCATTCCAGAGGTTAAATTATTTTTCTCATATTTTTAATGGATAGTAGACTTCATGACGGTTCTAACGCCGTCAAGAACGTGCCAATCGGAGGTCGGATGAAATCTGGGGAATTTTTGTAAGTCGATGCTGCAGTGCTGGAATTCGCATGTCAGAGTATCTCGGCCGAGTGACATTTCCACTCGGCCAAGTGAGATTACCACTCGGCCGAGTGACCAGTTTTTGCCAGTTTTTGACAGAGTGCTGTTTTCTGGAAATTCTGCAGGAATTCCCACTCGGCCGAGTGAGCTTCCCACTCGGTCGAGTCGCGACTGGCGCAGGATTTAAGTTACGCGCAGATTCAGTTTTGGGCGCGGGTTTTAGGGGGTTTTAGGCAGTTTTGTTAGGGTTTTTTGGGGGCTATTTAAGAGGGTGGTAGCCGTCATTAGAGGGGGTTCCCATGATGTTTTCTTAGTGATTATTTTAGAGGTTAGGCCATGCCATAGGCCCCCTCTTGGATCTAAAAGCTTGTATTTGGATTGAAGATCTTCATCAAAGCTAAGTATTTTGTTCTTGTTATTTGAATCTTTGTTTTTCTATCTTTTTGTATGCAAGCAATGATTTTTATTGATTCTCATATCGTTATTGCTATGCTTGAGTAGATTTGTTATTCTAGGGCATGTGGATGAACCCTATGGATCTAATTTCATATTTGTGATGAAGGAATTTCTAAATTGCTAGAATTGCTAGGAGGTTAGGTTGTGATCGATTTATTACGGATAGCTAGGGATTTCCATCAATTGGGGTTTGCAAGAGATTGGATTCTAATCGATGGGAAGGCCTAGATATTCGATTTTGGTTTATAATCGAGATTCTCTAGACTTGGTTTTCAAGATATTGGACCAAAGCTAGGATTCTTATTATAAATCAATACCCATATTCGTTTGCAAGAGCTTGGACGAATACGAACTATCACAACCTAGATCGTAACTCGAGTTTGCACGAGAGTGGGCTCGAGGGGCGATTGAACGATGATGTCGATCCTAATGCTAGTGGCTTATGCTAGGGTTTGCAAGAGATTGGGCCCTATCCTAGGGTTGCTATAGACCGACAATAGCGCGAGAGCGTGAGCTTGGTTCTCTATTCAGTTACGACTAGTTCACCTCAACACAAGCCTAATAATATTGAGATTCACTATTTACAATGATGTATGACGATCCGTAGTGGGGATTCCCTAGCTCTAGACTCTTTTATTGTATTAAATTTGAATCGATACTTTATCCGACTTCTTTATCACCGACACCGACATCCACCACTATTCCCATTATATCATTCCATAACCATCTCCACCAATAAAACATTCGTAGTCAAACCAACCTAGGATAGATTGGAGCCAACACCACCTCCTCGTGTTCGATACCTGCTCGCCACTTGACCGTGCGCTTGCGGTAAAACTACAATCGTTCTCCGGGTGTGTACTCCCGGGGTGCGAACAACCCACACTGTCGTATCTTATCTTGTAGCTGGTAGTACACTTTACGGCCATTGCCATGCCACGTTTACCTTTTTGTACCGTCTTTTACTTTCCTACCATGTCTATATAAATGGCCATTCTCATTACTTGACATTAAAAATGTTTAGAACTGCCATGCTAGAAGTAGCTTACTTTCTCTTGCTTTCAATTGCCATGTTTAATGCTGTTGACACCTCGTATAAAATCATTAATGCTTCATAACTTATTATCATTCGCACACTTTGCCTTGGGCCTTCTTACTTTTACTCGCAGGCCCTTGCTGACATACATTCATGTTTTTTTGGAATGTATGTCAGATTACGAGACATGTTACCAGGAGGACTAGTTGAGGCAGATGACCTAGGGAGCCAGGAGTGGTAGTAGACGCTGAGTCGCTTTCTTCAGAAGGCTAGAGACTCTTTTCCGTCACTACTTTAGTTTCTGCTTTAGTACCTTGTTGTAGGGATGGTACTATTGTTGAAGTTTCCTTTGGCCATGCTGAGTCCTCGTTGTTATCTCTTTTACGAACTCTGGATGTGGTTTTAATTTAATGAAATGTTATTTTTATTGTTCTGAAATGCATACAAGAACCTGTACGTTGAATGATGTATCATCATAGGCGCTTATTCGACTCGAGTTTCATAGCTCTAGCACATGCGGACCTTTGCCTCGTTCTCGATTCCATCGTTTGGAAAGCAGGGCGTAACAAGTTTTAGTGGTGGCCCATGCAGGTCGTGTATTTGCAAACTTCAGAACAATAGAAATACTATAATTAGCCAAAAAGTCTATAATTATCTCGTACATGAAATTTAACCAAATATCTTGTCTCAGCCTGATAGGGAAAATCATTAGAGCAGGATTGTAAGAAGACTTAGTTAGACATCCAAGCTTGTTAGTTAGATACCTTTGTTAAGTTTTAGTCACTAGCAACTTATGAGTCACCTCAATTGTATTACTATCTTGGGTCATATCCAATTCTGACCATATGGGAGTATCTTTTGGTCGTTCTCTTGAACCTATCGAATTTCGAGCCCAGCAGAACATAATGAACGTCACACATGTCCTCAAGGGAACCTTTCCTTGAATTCTCTATCACAGACTAGTTTATTAGAAAATCTTAGTACTAAACCTTCTTAATCTTTAGTCGACCCCATAATCATGCCCCTGATTTTTATTATTATTCCTAATCATTACACTTCTATGGTAATGACCGTAGAATTCCATCGTAGCAGATTCACTAAGTTAGTTCCTAGCTGTATTACATTTTGATCATTCGATTCTATTTATCACCCACAATTTCCGTGATCCTTTCATCAGCCATCATTAACCTTTTGAACTTTCCCCATTGCATATCTTGATCCTTTTGAAAGTACTTTTCGATGTTCCTTTATTAAATTCTTCACTAGTTTAATTTCTTTAAAATCCTCAGTATATACTTAGATTTCCTACCTTTCAGCTGACTTAAATTCATTCTTGATTATGAAACTTTCTTTAACAAAATCTCTATTGCTTACGTCAACTTTAGTATAATATAGTGGGTCCATTAGCATTAATGGTGATGGTGTTGTGGTGCATGCATTTAGGTAGAGTGTGTGGACTTGTGTGTATGAATCCCCATGTACCACTCATGTATGAGGGTGCTTACACTTAGTATATATATATATATATATATATATATATATATATATATATATATATATATATATATAAAATGGTTGTGTTATATATGCGTATTCAGTATTATACTTGATATATATGAAATTGTATGTAGGATATTATAGTGTAATAATTATACATATATGTGTGGATAGCTATATCACTATTGAGATGTCTGTGTGTATTACAATTAGTGTTTGAATATCTACTAGGGATGTGTGTAGTTTGAATGTACTTGTCAATACTTGTAATTGGATGCTAATAAAGTTATGTGCATGTTAGTTGCAATGATAATAGGTGTACTTATAGTTGAGTGTATAGGTCTATTATATGATCGATATGTTAGTGCATATTGGCGTGCGCTCGTGCGTAGATATGTTTGTGCTTAGTTATAGGTAGATATATACATATTGCATGAGCATGTTTGTTTTGCGTATAGTAGAAAGATTATCATACTATATTGTGTTGCTTGCCCCTAGGGGATGATGTACGTGCATGTGTTTACCAGGAGGTATGTATGATTGTATGCTTATAACTATGTATGGATGTATATGTATATAGTATGATTGTATACACATTAGTCAAATAATGTTGGACTTCTTCCAATATACTCTGATCAGAGATTTTGCTAAAGACCGAACTAACTCTACGACACTAACTCCCATTGACCGAAAGAGGCGAATCCTTTCTTGTTCATTACTATCCTCGTATGCTTCAAGAGACACCCAATCAAAGACCTTTCGATAGGCCTAGCCTCGAAGTTAAGTCAGTGATCTAAGTGGCACCGTTCACGCACAGGTTCGTAAAATGATCTCAAGTCAAAATACCAACTTGCCTATCATCACTAAGAGTTGTCATTGACAGATTGGTCAATATAACCATATGATAACTCTTGTGGATCGTTCAGTGAACTCATTCTCTAATGAGCACATGTGTCTTGTCTTCGACTTCGCCAAGTCAAACGATCATGAGATCATCGCCACCGCTAAACGGTGAAGACTAAGACACAATGGTCTATCCAATGTTTCGATATCCTTGTCTCGAAACATCTACGACCACGAACCCTTTAGACTTATGCTACAGACGGTCAAACATTTCTTCATGATCGAGATACTCATCTCGATACATGTTTGACCGTGCATAAAGTCTCAGGACTTTACCTAAGTTAATATGTAATTATAATATAACTTAGATAAATTATAACCAAACAGCTTATTGTTATTTCGAACAAGATGTTTGTGCTATTCACACAAAGATAAATAGCCTTGAGGGCATCATCTCTCTACAGCGTCTTCATTCGAAGCTGCAGTCGAAAGGAGAGGGGATGCCGAGGCTGAGAGCGAGCAGCAAGGGGCAGCAGACGGAGATCAGGACGGGCGGCGGTGGCGAGCTCGGTTTGCTGGTCGAAGGAGATGTTTGGAGAGGGCAAGACTATTGGTGGAGGGTGTTTGGAGGTGTGGGTTGTCGGAGGCACCGTGCAGGTGTGGCGTTCGACAAGATTCGGGAAGAACATGGGAGGGGGATCTGGAACACGGGAGTAGGATTTGCGACAGGGAAGCGGGATTTTGGGCCTGCAGGTGCTGGGCTTACCGGCGACTTAGGGGTTGCAAGGAGAAGTGGGGACTGGCGGTCTGCGGTGAGGTCTGAGAATCAGGGAAGTGATCGGAGTTATGGGGGGTGAAGGCTTATGGCAAGGGGGAATGAGGGTTGGCGACGGGGCGTTGGACGAGGAAGAAGGCTGTCGGAGTTTGGGGTCGCCCAGAGGCTCGCTGGCGGTTGTGCGGTTGAGGGAGAAGGGTTGGGGTGGTTTGAAGTGGGGGCGGTGCTATGTTTGGCTTGAGCTCGAAGAGGGCTCGTCGGAGTTTGATGAATTTGAGAGGGGGACTTGCAGGGCCTTTGAAGGAGAGGAAGGTGAACACGAGAGGGGGTTCACCTTGGTTGGAGGGTCGAGGGCTGACAGAGGAGATGAGTTCCTCGTGGGGCTGTTGGGTTGGTGGCGAGCAGGAAATAGAACGACGAGGCCCGGGGAGATGGCGATGGCACTGAGTCGGAGGAAGGTCTAGCTGATCGAAGAGGGGTGGTGGTTTTGTAGACAGAAGGTTCTGTGGGTGGTGAGGCTTTGTGAAGAGGAGGAAGGTGCGGACGATGTCTATCAGAGGTAGAGGGTGAGATGAAAGAGGAGGTTGATGGGGGAGGAAAGAGAAGCTGACGTTGCTTTTGTCTTTCCATTTCGTTTTGCATAGGGTATATGTGGGTTGGCTGATTTCTTTTGGTTTGTTTTCTATTAGCCTTGTAGATGGGATATGAAGAGAGAAATGGAAAACGTGGGGGAGAACGTGTGCGGTTGAGGGGGAATCCGCGCATAAAATCCTGCATGAACATGGGGCTACGTGAGATGAGGGATGGGTTAGGATTCTTAGGAGATTGGTTGCACAACGGGAAATACGAAAAGATTTGGTTAAGATAATTTAAAATTGGAAAGGTTTAAAAACTAGAGAAGAAAATGGAAGGAGCAAGAATTATTATTGTAATTAATTGGGATGCATTGCCATAGCAAAAGTCTTTTGAGAGTTTTAAGGATGGGAAATTGAATTTAAGATTTGAAATAATAATTCTTTTGAAAGTTTATAATCAAAGGTTTAAATATAATTATAGCTAATAGAAATGCATATTAAAATACGTACGAAATACAGATATGTATATTGGTATAGTGTAAGAAATGGAAGGTCACCAGACCGGAAAATAAAATATGAAAAGAAATATGTATTACTAAATACCGATTGTTACATTCTACCCACCTTACAAACAATTCCTTCCTCGGAATTTCTATCAACTAGGGTGCAGGGATAGATATGGATGGCGCTCATGTATGCTTTCTCTCGATATACATTCACCACACTCTCTACATTATGCATATAATACCAATAATAATAACTACGCGATCATGCATAGACGTTCAATCAATATTACTAACACTAATAGTAATAATAATAGTAGTATCACTATTAGTGCTACTAATTAATAACCATGCTAGTAATAATAATAACACATATTCATACATCACTAATTCATATTAATATTATTACTAATATACCATAACTATAACACAACACAATTTATACTTAGCCATCATACAATACATTTATATTTAAGGTAAATACTTTAATTTACACACACGTCCACTTACTAGTTGTACGTGTGCCGTCACTCTGCACACCCACATTATTACTATACATCATGCACCACTATATGCATACAATAATAATCCACAATCACATCGTACTGCATGTCATAAAAACATCCTACTCAATACTAATACGTAAGTATAATCATATTCAATCAAATAATATTACAATAGCATAATCACTTTACACATTACGTATCACACTATACACACCACACAATACGTATCATTACATACTTATCCATTCTTACGTTATTACACACCTCCTTTAGATCTACGTAAAAACATAGACACACATACCATATGTTTACTCAAATATACACAACCATAGTAATCTACATAAAGCTAGTACACTATTATATACATATACATCCATACATAGTTATAAGCATACAATCATACATACCTCCAGGTAAACACATGCACGTACATCCCGGATCTAAATGTGACCACGTAGTAGATGTATGGATGTATAGTGGTCACATGGCGGAGCACCTGCAGTGCCCCCCAAACACCAGAATTCTAACTCTGGCATAGTATACTGGGTCACCCCGGATCTGTTATGATGTACCGCATCATAAAGAGCTCAAGGGGCATAAACTTAAAGAACCTGAAGATTCTTTAAAAAGGTAAATTCCCATGTCCACCATGTTACAAGGGTAAACTGATTACGAGACCCTCTCCACTGAAAGTGGACATGGAGTCTCCAAGTTTTCTGGAAAGAATTCACGGAGACATTTGTGGGCCTATACACCCATCAAGTGGTCCGTTCAGGTACTTTATGGTCCTGATTGACGCATCTACTAAGTGGTCACATGTGTGTCTACTGTCCACCCGTAACCTAGCACTGTCTAAGCTTTTAGCTCAGATAATCAGGTTGCGGGCCCACTTCCCCGGCTACCAGATAAAGAAACTTCATCTGGACAATGCGGTGGAGTTTACATCACAACTCTTTCTATACTATTGCCAAACACAGGGAATTGAAGTCGAACATCCTGGAGCGCATGTTCACACCCAAAACGGGTTAGCAGAATCTCTAATTAAGAGACTGCAATGGATTGATCGTCCATTATTACTTCAATCCCAGCTGCCAGTGAATGCATGGGGTCATGCAATTTTGCATGCTGCATCTTTAATAAAATTAAGACGTTCTAGAGGTAAGCCATCTTCTCCAATGCAACTAGCACTTGGAGCCCCACCAATTGTCTCACACTTGAGAATATTTGGTTGTGCAGTATACGTCCCCATAGCACCACCACAAAGGACAAAGATGGGTCCACAAAGTCGCCTAGGCATTTATGTTGGGTTTGACACCCCCTCCATAATTAGATTCCTAGAACCTCTTACGGGAGACGTTTTCAAGGCACGTCTAGAAGACTGTGAATTTGATAAAACATCATTTCCAAGACTAGGCTCACAGACTAAGAAGCCCGAAGCTTTAGACTGTATCACTTGTGATACAAAGACATTATGTCATTTTGATCCGCCCACAAGCCAGTGTTAGGAGGAGGTCCTGAAGATTCTCCATATCCAAAACACTGTCCATCTCTTGCCGGACAAATTTACTGACAACTAGAAAATTGTCAGATCACACGTCCCTGCTGCTAACACTCTAGCTAGGATTGACATACCGCAAAATGGATGCAATCCGCCTGCAGTAGAAATGGTTGGACCTCTCAAGAAGAGAGGACGACCACCGTGATCCAGGGATCAAGTCCCTAGAAAGAGTAGGACCCTTGGCAATGGTAAACAAATACCACCACAGGATGCTACTATAAGCCCTGCTACCCCATCTCTCCCAAACTCTCAAACAGAGGAAAAACCGGGAGAAAATAAAGTTTCGATACACTATGTACGAACTGGGGAGTATTGGGACAGAAAGAGCATAACCATAGATGACACATTTGCGTGTAATATTGCCATCAACGTCGCGTACTGCGACGATGATATTGAACCACGCTCTCTGACAGAATGTCAAAGCAGAGATGATTGGCCAAAGTGGAAAGCAACAATATGAGTGGAGTTGGATTCACTCACCAAACGCAAGGTCTTCGGACCTACAGTCCAGTTTATTTTAATTATGCTAATGTATGAACTGTGTACAAAAAAAGTGAGTGGACAATAACATCTTATTTGGAGCAATACAGAAATTTTAGTATATAAGTTATATTAGAGTACTCACACCTAGGTAGGTTGGGCATTATGTAAGTTTATTAAAGATTTACATACACAATAATGAATTATATTATTTGTTGAACAATGTGTCTTATAGTAAATCTAGCGTTATTTTAATTAGTTAAAGACTTGTAATTAATATGAAAATTAAATGACGCATATACATCATACCTATCATCGCGAATCACCTGGCACCCGAAATCGTCATTATAGGCAAGTGTGCGAATTTAAATAAATCATTTTAGTATTGATGTTTAAATGCATTTTCTGTGCGTGCGTGTGTGGACCCCTATTTAAGTGAATTGATAATGCATGCGTGTGTGTGTGGACACTTGTTAATTGAATATCGTCGATGACATGAAACTCTTGAACTTATTTGAACACATTTGATTGTAATACACCGCCTGCAGGTAATAGGCCACTCTCCAAGAAAGAGAGAGTGATCCCTTGTATGGATGCACAGCTTGCGGGTAATAGGGCACTTTCCAAGACAGAGAGAGTGATCCCTTGTACGGATACACAGCCTGCGGGCAATAGGGCACTCTCCAACACAGAGAGATTGATCCCTTGTATGGATACGCTGCGGGCAATAGGGAAATCACCTAGCAGAGTGAGTGATCCCTTGTACGGACTTGTCTTGTGCACATGGGTTGGGATATGGTTGAGCGGTCACCTGGTTTAGAGGGGTTGATCCCCGTCAAAACCGTAAGGCTTGAACACTCTTGACACACACCGTCTTGTCTTGTTTTATAGCTGATAGCACACACTACGGCCATTGCCATGCCATGTTTATCTTCTTGTATCGTCATTTACTTTCCTACCATGTCTATATAAAATGGCCATTCTCATTACTTCACATTAAAAATGTTTAGAACTGCCATGCTAGAAGTAGCTTACTTTCTCTTGCTTTGAATTGCCATGTTTAATGCTGCTGACACCTCGTATAAAATCATTAATGCTTTATAAATTATTATTATTCTCACACTTTGCCTTGGGCCTTCTTACTTTTACAAGCAGGCCCTTACTGACATACATTCATGTTTTTGGAATGTATGTCAGATTACGAGACAGGTTACCAGGAGGACTAGTTGAGGCACATGATCTAAGGAGCCAGGAGTCACTGTAGACGCTGAGTCGCTTTCTACAGAAGGCTAGAGACTCTTTTTCGTCACTACTTTAGTTTCTAATTTAGTACCTTGTAGAAGGGATACTACTATTTTTGTAGTTTCATTTGGCCATTCTGAGTCCACGTTGTTATTTATTGTATGCACTCTGGATGTGGTTTTAATTTAATGAAATGTTATTTTTATTGTTCTGAAATGCTTGCAAGAACCTATACGTTGAATGGTGTATCATCACAGACGCTTATTGGACTCGAGTTTCATAGCTCTAGCCCATGGAGACCTTTGTCTCGTTCTCTCGTCTGTCGTTTGGGAAGCGGGGCGTGACAGTTGTGCTACGACATTGGCCCCCGAAATTGGGCTCAATTGCAACCTCCTGTCTACTATCCCTTTGTAGATTCGGTTCTTGAACACACCCTCTAATTTTGGTCTATGACCATAATCCAAAGACTTGCTAGCGCCATCGGCAACCTTCTATTCACCGATGACGCGACCGCCTCTGCCTCCCGATTGGCATAGCTGCTTTGTGGAGATCGACTCTATCTCTACCTTCCCTGACTCGTTTGATGTCTTGCTCCACGATGGTAGTCTCTTGGCGTTCCCAGTTCAATACGAGCGACATCCCCCGACTGCTCTCACTATCGCTGCTTTGGCCACGACATCACCCAATGTGCATCTCTGATGAGGTCACTAGACATCCCCCTACTGAGCCTTCCTATCCTCCATTGCAACAGCCTCAGTCCCCTCCTCATGAGCCCATGCTTCCCCTCGACTCCTCATATTGCTGAAATTGGTACTGTCGAGGGTCCTCCTCCTTCTCCTTCTAGTGGCATAGTGTCTGATACTGGTTGACCCTTGGGAGATGCCATCCTGCAACAACCACTACTCTCTACTGCTGAGCCTCCTGACCCTTTAGTTCTGGCTGCTGTTGAACCATGTTCATCTGTCATTGTTAAAGTGACAACCGCTAGCCTTACTCTGCCAGTCACACTGTCTACAACTATTGCATGTCCCCTGGAAGTCGCCATTTTGTAATAGCCTCTCTGCCTTTCCTCTAAGGCTGTAAACTCCTCGGTCTTATTCGTCGGTGTATCATGTTCCCCTAGAACTGACGATTCGCTCGGTGAGTTACTCTCTGGAGCTTCACTCTTGTAGTCTGACCCCCTTCCTCCCTCTAGCCATGCCTACCGTGTGTAAGTATCCTTGTCACTAGGAATTCTCTTGCTGATGCTTTACCAACAGATTGTGTATTTGATGGTGCCACTCTACATGATGCTTTGGTGTTTGATGGTGAAGTTGATAGTTTGGATAGGCCTGATTATGTGGTTGATAGTACTGTTTAATTATCTAATGGAGAGGTAGGTTGCTTGTATCGATCAGTTGAGGTCCAAAAACTTGCCTCGTCTCAAATGATGTGAGCACTACTCCCAAGCACAGGAGATCGAACAAGTAATATCCTGGTGAGTCCAGGTATCGAATCCACGGGACCACTAACCTGCAAAACCACGAACTTCAGTTTGTATAGAGTAATAATACGGTAATAGCCAACCACCTAACACATATAAAGAGTTTAGAATAACAAAAGAAAATCCTATGATATTTACGGTGACTTCGGTATGGGGTACAAGTATGAAGAGTATGTGTTGGAAATGATTTCGTTAGGGTGTGTGCAATCAATGATTAATAATATCTTTTATATAACTCAACGTTTTGTCCGGTCAGGGCACGAGAATGTCGGAAAATATAACGATCAAGCGCATAAAAATATGCCAAAGGATTAATCACGTATAACGTTAATTTCATAAAGAAAATAAACACAATCACATCACGAATAAGTCCGCAAAGATCAGATTCGACTCAAGCATGTACACGTCTCTGTATAACATACCCAAACAAGATATATGTAGAAACTAACAAAATATGTGATTATACAATGCAAATAGGGCGAAAAGATATAGAAATCAATAATTATGACACCCTAACTACGTCAACACCAACACATATGAGATGGATGTGCTACGGTTATGACTTTATTAGGAGTTTATAATCGCTGAAATATCATGTCTTTTATATCACACAACGCTTCACCCGGTCAAGGCGTGAAGACGTCGGAAGATGAATCGATAAAAACTAGTTAAAATAGCCTGATACGCATTACTAGCAACGTTGATTTCATTAAACGATAAGCATGATGATATGTCCTGATTAGAGAACATGAATTAGCTAGCCTTATCAGGACCTAGCCATAGGGAACATCAAAGATATCGACAATGAAGAATACCCAACAAATACGATGTAGAAATCAACGTTACGAGCAATTTTGACATGATAATAGGGCTAAATACATGAAATTTCACGACTACATACTCCTACTTACATCACAACCATAGCACATGAGATTAGCCATGCATGGTGCAAGAAAAATCAGATTTCATAGATGAATACATCGTTCAAACACCGAAATACAATGAAAAATCACCAAATACAGGGTATAAGTTCAAGAATTTATCACCAAATCTCCAAGATAGACACCAAAACTCCCTGGAAATAAGAGGAATAGCCTCGAGAATTTATAAGAATTTTTCCCTGGAGAAATACGCACAGTAGCCTCTCCAAAAGCCCCAAAATACGCCAGAATACGCCACACAACCCAAGAATACGCTTAAATAATAAGCATTGCGGGTTTGGGGCGCTTAACGGGTCCAAACCGCATCCAATATCACTTTAAACCCGATCCGCCAGCCGCATCAATTATGGGCCGCCCGATCTGGGCGGGAACGCCCAGATCATAGCCACGTGTCCTGTCACGCCCCGCTTCCCTAAAATGGAGGCGAGACGTGAAAAGGTCCGCACGAGAGTGGAGCTGTGAAGCCCCAAACCCGATAAGCGTCAATAAAACGTAAGCAGGTCCCTGTAACCACAAACGGAACAACAATAATAACACAAGGAGAGACAGAAATAAAATTCTCACATCTCATAATTTGTCCAACACGAAAATAAGTTCAACATCCAGAAAAGCCACCAGGCTAAAAGAAAGAGTCCAAAGGCCCAGAACAAGGCCAACAAAAACAACAACGTAACAAAGTATAGGTGCTGCGCACCGACAACAAAACAGCAGTCTAAACAAAAAGGAAAGCACAACGAAGACACTAGGACTGGTCCCCAGTGTCCACGTACTCCCCGTCAAACACACGCTCGGGCTCCGCGTCAGCAAACACCTCGTCCTCAACAAGGTACTCAGGCTCAGGATCTAACATGTGTCACCCAAAAGAGTAAAGGGCACATGTCAGCAAGTCTAAAAGACTTGGGCAAGGAAACTGGAAGTAAGGCAACTAGCAACCTAGCAGTTCTAGTATGCATGACATGGCAGTTATAACATGAGTGCACAAGCAAGACATGGTGAACAATAAGTATAAGAGAACAATTATCGGGACAAGTCAAGAGTAGCCAAGCTACTAACAATCTCAATCAATTCACTATTCACGTTTCACTGTTGTTTGTAGATGTTTACGCCTTACAGCTGAATGGTATAACATTCACGCTGATTGGCCGCTTAACACTACCCCAAAACCCAGAGTTTACGCCTTACTACTGCTATTGCTGATCGGGCAGACTCCCAGTTGATTGGCCGCTTAACTCTTACCCCAAAACCCAGATGCAAACAAGCCAGGGTCCCTGTACATGAGCCCAGTAAATGAGCCAGGGTTGCCACGCACGAGAGCTTGTTTTCCTAGTTCACAATTCAATATCGAGCGTTGGGGTTAGCAACTCATTATGCTCGCTTCTGGTCACGAGTCAGGAAACACAAGTATTGTAGCGATGCTACGCAATCACGGGATCACTTAAAGAATGCGATAACATGACAATTAATTGGCGTACCGTTAATGGAATTTAAACATGACATGGTAATTGTGCAACATGATAAATGTCGGATCTACCTTCGTTGTCAAGCTAGTTCCTAAATGTGCGCCTAGGCGAGTATTATTTCGTCGCCTAGCCTCTTTTACGCCTACAACAAGCAAAATGGCCTAAAACATGGCCTAAACCCTAAGTGGCAAGTTTCACTTGCCTAGCACCGAGGATGACGATCACGAAGGTTCGTCTCGCGGATGCTAATCTACGGGGAGGTCGCTGTTATGGAGAAACAATCATCAAACAACATGTAATTTCATTAGGGTTTCATAAAACATAGCGGGTTATGAAAACATCAAGAGATCGATTTCTTACCGTGAGGAGGCGGAAGAAACACTCCGGAGAACCTAGGGACCAGATCTGGAAACGAATGGAGAAGTTTGGAGCACTAGGGTTTTTGGGGGATTTTGGGGGTTTGATGAAGATTTGTGGAAGATGAGAGGTAGAATGCAATAAGGGAGGGTTTAGATGATGGAGGATGAGCTTGGGATGGAGGAATAAGAGTTTGAGGAAGAAGGGGGCTCAATGGGGGAGAAACTAGGGTTTTTGGTCGTGAGGGAGAAGAAGAAATCGTTTGGGAGGGGTTTAAATAGGATGGGCTGGCGGCTGCCCAGAAATTAGGGTTTTAACACAGATTAGTCGGTCACAGAGCAACCACTGACCGACTAGTTTGGGAACTAGTCGGTCGGTCAATTAACGTAGACCGACTAAGCCCAAACAGTAACTTCTGAACAAAATAGGATTTAGATTTAGTCGGTCAAAGAACAAATACTGACCGACTAGTTTGTCATCTAGTCGGTCGAGTACAAAACTTAACCGACTAGTTGAACAACTAGTCGGTCGAAAGATGAACTTAGACCGACTAAGAATGAACAGTACAAATACTAAAATTTAGATGATGTGTTAGCCGGTTAAATAAGCATTGCCGACCGACTAGTTTGCAACCTAGTCGGTCAACCAACGTTCTTAGACCGACTAACGATAAACAGTAACTCCTGAGAAATTTAGAAAGCCAACTAGTCGGTTCAAGAAGGATTGCCGACCGACTGGATCGTCATCTAGTCGGTCGGTGCCCCTTCTTACACCGGCTAATAAGCACCAAAAGTTCCGATATGGAGCGCGGAGCTCCGGGATCGATTCCTAAGACTCCTAGGCTTGATCTAACAGTAAGATACGACCGTTCTAAAGCCCGACACGAATGACTTACTCCGAAATCGACGATCCTAAGGAAGAAACGAGAAAACACGACGAAACGATCGAAAATGAAAATTACGGAGACGATAACCGCACATGAGGAGAAAATCCACCAAGACATATATTATAATATAATAAATCCGGATACATGAAAACCAGTCGTTACATCCTCTCCAACTTAAGAAAAATTCCGTCCTCGGAATTTCCAAACACTCACATGTCCGGAAACAAAAGCGGGAAACGCTCTCGCATCTCATCCTCATTCTCCCAAGTAGACTCTCCAGGCGAGCCGTGTCGCCATATCACCCTCACAAGGTTGACAACCTTGTTCCGAAGTGACTTCTGACGCCTGTCTAGAATCTGCACTGGATGCTGGTCATACGTCATATCGGGGCGAACGGTAATCTCCGAGAAATCCACAGCATGAGATGGATTGCTAATGTATCGACGAAGCTGCGACACATGGAAAACATTGTGAACTCCTTCCAAAGATGGCGGCAAGGCTAAGCGATAAGCTACCTCACCAACCCTCTCCAAAATGTCAAACGGTCCAATGTATCGCGGGCTCAACTTCCCTCGCTTCCCAAAACGAATCACACCGCGATTCGGGGAAATCTTCAAGAACGCATGGTCGCCCAGCTGAAACTCCAAAGGACGACGTTTAGCATCCGCCCAATGCTTAAAACGGTCCTGAGCAATTCTCAACCTTTCCCGAATGTTACTGACAATATCCACGGCCTGCACGATCATCTCAGGTCCCAACAACTCCCGATCACCAACATCATCCCAACTCAATGGCGATCGACATTTCCTCCCATAAAGAGCGGCGAAAGGCGCCATGCCAATACTCGCCTGGAAGCTGTTGTTGTAAGAAAACTCCACCAAATGTAGATGGTCCTCCTACGAACCCTTGAAATCCAACATGCACGCCCTCAACATGTCCTCCAAGATCTGAATCGTCCTCTCGGACTGGCCATCCGTCTGCGGATGGTACGCCGTGCTGAAAGTCAGACGCGTATCCAAGCTATTCTGCAAACTCTGCCAGAACAGAGATGTGAACCTCGTGTCTCTGTCAGACACGATACTCACGGGGACTCCGTGAAGTCACACGACCTCCTGCACGATTCACGTTACATCACTATCCAAACTAGGAAAAGGAAATAAAAATGGAGAGTAGAAGAATTTACCTCCATATATCTCCTTGCTAGCGCCTCAGTGGACTGTCCCACTCGGAACGGAATAAAGTGCGCAGATTTGGTCAATCGATCTACGATCACCCAAATCGCGTCATTCTGCTTCGGACTCCGAGGTAGTCCAGTCACGAAATCCATAGTGATGTGTTGCCACTTCCACTCCGGAGTCAGAAGCGGTTGTAGCAACCCAGCCGCACGCTGATGTTCCACCTTCACTTGCTGGCAAACCAAGCACTTGGCTACACTCCGAGCCACACTCCTCTTCATGCCATGCCACCAATAATTCAGACGAAGATCCTGGTACATCTTGGTGCCACCAGGATGCACAGAATACGGCGAACTGTGTGCCTCCACCATCAACTCCTCTCTAATATCTCCAGCTGGCACACACAACCTGGCTCCAAACCTCGGCGAGCCATCCTCATGAATCAAAAAGTCAGTCCGCAGACCGGCTTCCACCTGGCCTCGAATCCTTACCAATTTCGGATCTCCGGCCTGACTCGCCTTAATCCGATCCACGATCGTTGACTGCACCTGCATGTACATCAACGAAGAAGCCTCCCCAGGAAGAACAATCTCCAATCCGGACTCGCAAAAATCCTGCTGCAATCTCCACTGCGAGGTCAACATCATCACCGCGGGAAGCCTACTCAAAGCATCTGGAACCACATTCACCTTACCAGGGTGATACTGCAAATCAATGTCATAATCCTCCATAAGCTCCAACCATCGACGTTGTCGCATGTTGAGCTCCTTCTGAGTAAAAATATACTTCAAGCTTTTGTGATCGGTGAAAATCTTCACTTTCTCACTCAGCAGGAAGTGCCTCCAAATCTTAAGAGCAAACACAACGGCAGCCAACTCCAAATCATGCGTCGGGTAATTCTTCTCATGAACCTTAAGCTGACGAGACACATAAGCCACAACATGTCCGTGCTGATGCAACACACAACTGAGACCCTTGCCAGATGCATCGCAAAAGATCTCAAATCCACCGCTGCGATCAGGCACAACAAGAATAGAGGCAATCGTCAACCTCTCCCTCAGAACACCAAAAGCACTCTCACAATCACCCGACCAAACAAAAGGTACATCCTTCCGCGTCAACCTGGTCATCGGCTCAGCAATACGAGAAAATTCCTTAATGAAACGTCGATAATAACCAGCAAGTCCAAGGAAACTCCGAATCTCAGACGCTGACGACGGAACATGCCACTCCCTGATGGCCCTAATCTTCTTGGGATCCACAAAAATACCATCTCCAGTCACCACATGCCCCAGAAAAGCAACCCTGTCCAGCCAAAACTCGTACTTCGAAAACTTAGCATACAATCGATGCTTCCTCAAAATCTCCAACACCATCCTCAAGTGCGATGCATGTTCTTCCTCCGACCTCGAATAGATCAGTATGTCGTCAATAAAGATAACGACAAACTTATCCAAAAAGTCGTAGAAAATCAGGTTCATCAGATTCATGAAAACTGCGGACGCGTTGGTTACACCGAAAGGCATAACCACGAACTCATAGTGTCCATACTTCGTCCTGAACACTGTCTTCGGAACATCACTCTTCTTCACCTTCAACTGATGGTAACCACTCCTCAAATCCAATTTAGAAAACACCCTCGAACCTCCAAGCTGATCAAAAATATCATCGATGCGAGGTCACGGGTATTTGTTCTTGATGGTCACAGCATTCAACTCCCGATAGTCCACGCACATGCGACGCGAACCATCCTTCTTCTTCACCAGCAGCACTGGTGCTCCCCACGGAGACACACTAGGATTGATATAACCCTTCTGCAAGAGCTCATCCAACTGCTTCCGCAACTCTTCCAATTCTGCGGGTGCCATACGATAAGGTGCCTTCGAAATCGGCTGCGCTCCCGGAACAAGATCAATAGAAAATTCCAAAGCTCGATCATGTGGCAAACCAGACATCTCCTCGGGGAAGACGTCACCAAAATCTCGCACCACAGCTGGCCACTCCAACTCCATCTGCATAGCCACAACCTCCACCGGCCTGGCCCGAAACCTGATAGGACCAAGCGAACTGCTACCACGGCTGAACTCAAATACTGGATGTCCGGGAATCTCGAACACCACCTTCTTCCTTCGACAGTCGATCGTAGCATAGAAGCTTGCAAGCCAATCCATCCCAAGAACTACATCATAGTTGATGATGTCGTGGACAATGAAATCAGCGTAAAGCTCATGTCCACAGACCACCAACGAGCAAGAATTGCAACCACGATGCACCGAGACCACGCCATTCCCTGTAACGATATTCCAACTCTTGGGGAGAGGGGACGTTGATAAGGAATGCCTCTCCACGAAGCTCCGAGAAATAATGCACATCGATGCACCAGAGTCAAAGAGGACACGTGCAGGAAATGTGCAAACCAAAACCACACCTAACAAGCAATTAACAATCAACCCCTAGTCTAGCACACAATCATGTTCAAGCAAACAACACAATCTAACAATCAAAACCAACTAGGAATGTAACAGCTAGATTGGGAATTACCTGCGATAACCTCATCCACAGCCTCGCTCTCCACAGCGGTCATCAGAAAAGCCTGCCTCCTCGGCGGGACAGCCTGCTGAAAAGCCTGCCTTTGTGGAACAAGAGCTGCTCCACGTCCAGCAGGAACAGACGCTCGCTGCTGCAACGGCTGTGCTGCAACAGGTGCCCTCCGTAGCTGACTCGCGTGCCGACAATCCTTCGCGACATGAGAAGCATCACCACAAACCAAACACTGGCCCAGAAACTTCCTACACTGATCCTTGAGGTGGCCAGGCTTGCCGCAGAAATGGCAAGTCTTCAGAATAGGCCCTCCTGGCCTCTTAAACTGAGCCGGCTGATTAGGCTTGAAACCAGGCCTAACCACCGCTCTGGTCTGCTCCATAGGCCTCTTTCCAGCACCAGAAACATGTCCTCTCCTCTGGCTCAGGTTCAGCTTCTGCCTCCTGGCAGCGACCAGAACCTTCTGATAAGAGTCCAGATCGGAGGAAGACACAAAACTCTGAAGCTCCAAAGCAAGTCCCTGCAGGAACCTCTGAGCCCTCTCATCAGCATCCTGCACCATCTTCGGTGCGAACCGACTCAGCCTAGTGAACTCTTGGTGGTACAGGTCCACCGTCAAGCTCCCTTGCTTCAGATCAATGAAGCGCTGCAGCATCTCCTTCTTAGCAGCCTTCGAAAAGAATTCCTCATCGAACCTGGACTTAAAGGTAGTCCAAGCTATCGGCTCCACCAACATCTTCTCTTCCGCATCCCACCAGTTCCTAGCATTATCCTTGAGTTGCCTCTTCGCCAAATCAACCCATCCAGCCGGGGTGATCTTGGCCATCTTCAAGTTATCCTCTATGTTCCGAATCCACTCATCAGCAGCCAGAGGACCCTCAGACCCATCAAAATATGCGGGACCCAGCTCCCGAAATTGCTTCGCTCCCGGCTCAGAGCGAGGGGCATCCGGAAGTGCCCGGGCAGCTCGAGCAAGTGGAGCATTCTGGACTTGCAGGAGCACGCCCTGCTGCACCTGCATCATCTGAAGCATCATCCGCATCGACTCTCCATTGGTGGGTTCCCGCTCAGGCTCCTCATCATGAGGGGGCGCACCACTACCTCCACCACGGGTGAATCGCCTTCCTGCCATCTAATGACACAGAAAACGAAGCAGATTAGACTCATAGCTTATGACTCGGACGTCGAACTTAGTTTATTGGACATTCTAATATTACTATCGTCACTCCGATAATCGCAGTTACAGAAGGACCTGCATGGGCCACCAACAAAACCTGTCACGCCCCGCTTCCCTAAAATGGAGGCGAGACGTGAAAAGGTCCGCACGAGAATGGAGATGTGAAGCCCGAAACCCGATAAGCGTCAATAAAACGTAAGCAGGTCCCTGTAACCACAAACAGAACAACAATAATAACACAAGGAGAGACAGAAATAAAATTCTCACATCTCATAATTTGTCCAACACGAAAATAAGTTCAACATCCAGAAAAGCCACCAGGCTAAAAGAAAGAGTCCAAAGGCCCAGAACAAGGCCAACAAAAACAACAACGTAACAAAGAATAGGTGCTGCGCACCGACAACAAAACATCAGTCTAAACAAAAAGGAAAACACAACGAAGACACTAGGACTGGTCCCCAGTGTCCACGTACTCCCCGTCAAACACAAGCTCGGGCTCGGCGTCAGCAAACACCTCGTCCTCAACAAGGTACTCAGGCTCAGGATCTAACATGTGTCACCCAAAAGAGTAAAGGGCACATGTCAGCAAGTCTAAAAGACTTGGGCAAGGAAACTGGAAGTAAGGCAACTAGCAACCTAGCAGTTCTAGTATGCATGACATGGCAGTTATAACATGAGTGCACAAGCAAGACATGGTGAACAATAAGTACAAGAGAACAATTATCGGGACAAGTCAAGAGTAGCCAAGCTACTAACAATCTCAATCAATTCACTATTCACGTTTCACTATTGTTTGTAGATGTTTACGCCTTACAGCTGAATGGTATAACATTCACGCTGATTGGCCGCTTAACACTACCCCAAAACCCAGAGTTTACGCCTTACTACTGCAGTTGCTGATCGGGCAGACTCCCAGTTGATTGGCCGCTTAACTCTTACCCCAAAACCCAGATGCAAACAAGCCAGGGTCCCTATACATGAGCCCAGTAAATGAGCCAGGGTTGCCCCGCACGAGAGCTTGTTTTCCTAGTTCACAATTCAATATCGAGCGTTGGGGTTAGCAACTCATTATGCTCGCTTCTGGTCACGAGCCAGGAAACACAAGTATTGTAGCGATGCTACGCAATCACGGGATCACTTAAAGAATGCGATAACATGACAATTAATTGGCGTACCATTAATGGAATTTAAACATGACATGGTAATTGTGCAACATGATAAATGTCGGATCTAGCTTCGTTGTCAAGCTAGTTCCTAAATGTACGCCTAGGCGAGTATCATTTCGTCGCCTAGCCTCTTTTACGCCTACAACAAGCAAAATGGCCTAAAACATGGCCTAAACCCTAAGTGGCAAGTTTCACTTGCCTAGCACCGAGGATGACGATCACGAAGGTTCGTCTCGCGGATGCTAATCTACGGGGAGGCCGCTGTTATGGAGAAACAATCATCAAACAACATGTAATTTCATTAGGGTTTCATAAAACATAGCGGGTTATGAAAACATCAAGAGATCGATTTCTTACCATGAGGATTCAGAAGAAACACTCCGGAGAACCTAGGGACCAGATCTGGAAACGAATGGAGAAGTTTGGAGCACTAGGGTTTTTGGGTGATTTTGGGGGTTTGATGAAGATTTGTGGAAGATGAGAGGTAGAATGCAATAAGGGAGGGTTTAGATGATGGAGGATGAGCTTGGGATGGAGGAATAAGAGTTTGAGGAAGAAGGGGGCTCAATGGGGGAGAAACTAGGGTTTTTGGTCGTGAGGGAGAAGAAGAAATCGTTTGGGAGGGGTTTAAATAGGATGGGCTGGCGGCTGCCCAAAAATTAGGGGTTTGACACAGATTAGTCGGTCACAGAGCAACCACTGACCGACTAGTTTGGGAACTAGTCGGTCGGTCAATTAACGTAGACCGACTAAGCCCAAACAGTAAATTCTGAACAAAATAGGATTTAGATTTAGTTGGTCAAAGAACAAATACTGACCGACTAGTTTGTCATCTAGTCGGTCGAGTACAAAACTTAACCGACTAGTTGAACAACTAGTCGGTCGAAAGATGAACTTAGACCGACTAAGAATGAACAATACAAATACTAAAATTTAGATGATGTGTTAGTCGGTTAAATAAGCATTGCCGACCGACTAGTTTACAAACTAGTCGGTCAACCAATGTTCTTAGACCGACTAACGATAAACAGTAACTCCTGAGAAATTTAGAAAGCCAACTAGTCGGTTCAAGAAGGATTGCCGACCGACTGGATCATCATCTAGTCGGTCGGTGCCCCTTCTTACACCGGCTAATAAGCACCAAAAGTTCCGATATGGAGCGCGGAGCTCCGGGATCGATTCCTAAGACTCCTAGGCTTGATCTAACAGTAAGATATGACCGTTATGAAGCTCGACACGAATGACTTACTCTGAAATCGACGATCCTAAGGAAGAAACGAGAAAACACGACGAAACGATCGAAAATGAAAATTACGGAGACGATAACCGCACATGAGGAGAAAATCCACCAAGACATATATTATAATATAATAAATCCGGATACATGAAAACCAGTCGTTACATGTCTCCCATGCGGGTGCCGTGCCCGCATCCGCTCTTTTCAAATCCGAGTATCAATCGGAGTTAATCAGCGCCGTTAGATCAAGATCGTTTGGCTGTGGGCTCGCCACGTCGCTGGAATTTATTCGCCTGCGCTTTGACTTCGTCTTGAATCGGGACCGTAGGATCAAGATCGAACGCTTAGGAGCTGCCCACGTCGCCCCTAATTCGCCCGCTTCTCATCAGTTTCGGGATAAATTTCGACCGCATGATCGTCAATCGACCGTCCTCGAGAGGCCACGTCGACCCGCCTTTTCGATCGGATACGGTTCGATCCATACCATTGGATGAGAATCCAACGGTCTTCATTACGCCGCATCGTCCGAACTCAACTGCAGCGCGGAGAGCGTTTGATCCGTTGGATCGTGATCCAACGGTCGGTGAAATGCGCATCGATCAGCTCTTGATGGCCGTAGGATGAGGCGGGAATCAAACGGATGGCGCCACGTGGCCGCCAAGATGCGTGCGTCGACCGTATTTAAACGTATTTCTTCCGTATTTACCCAATTAAATGGTATTCTGCATTCAAAAATACACAGTAAGTAGCACAGATCTCAGAAAAATACAAATAAATAGTCGTTGGAATCGTGAGATCGAGACCTTGCCATGAAAAATATAAAAAGTGCAGAAATACTCTGTTTATTACTGTTTTGTGCTTAAATAAGGTGATTTCTCTAATAAATGATGGTTTATAAAATACAAACATATTAGAGACCAATTAGGCATCATATAGTCACAAAATATGGCTAAATGGGGGGTTAAATATGCAATATTCAACCCGAATCATACCCCCCAACTAGCGATTTGCTAGTCCCTAGCAAAAAGAGCGATTAGATGGATGATTAATATAACAATAAATTCTATCAATCGCTTATGGCATGGCTCAATGATACGCTTTCCAACTTGATCTTGACTATCAATATACACAATCCATGACCAAGATCAATCACATGATATTGTCTCTAATTTAATTTGAATAAATAACATGCAAGCATCGTTTTGCGCAAGCGAAAGTATAACACGTCGTTATATTCTAGTCTTCTCATTTCCAAGGAATTGGCCTATCAAAACAATCATTCAAAACATGGGTATTGAAGTTGCTTAGTATATTCACCATTTCTTTTCTTTTCCTTTTTCTTTTCTTTTATTAGTTCCGCGTAACGCGCATCAAGCAACATTTGCGGAAAAATATATAACTTGGATCGCTCCATCAAATGAGTGAGGTTCCGGTCAATGGCTCCCAAATTAGACGATAATAGGGCATTAGGCCAAAAAAGACCCCTCGGACTGTACTACTCGAGCCAACCAAGTTATTTATTTAGTGACTTACTTATTCATCATTTTTTGTTGTTTCTTCATCTCTTTTCCTTTTTTTCATAAGCAACTCAATACCCATTTTTCAAACATAAACATTAATAACAACGGCCAAATTCTTCTTCAACTTGAAGACTTTTCTAATAAATCGTGTATACTTAAAGCTTTTTCATTACATTAGCATGCATGAAATAGATTCAAACTATTTCGAGATATTAATCATGGCAATTGAAAATTTTCATGAATAGCATATTAACGGTAATTCCATGAAGGAAAAAAAAATTAATTCACGCCATAAACAATTTTTAGAACTCAATTAATGCATAATCATCCGTCTTTGTGGTATATGAAGGAATTTAAATAATGAGAATTGGTGCGTTATTTTTTTCTTTTGCCTTGTTTTTTTAAAAAAATCCTAAGGTCTCATACACACCCCCAATTAAAGATGGACATTGTCCTCAATGTCGAAAAGGGTACGAGTTTATTCAAGCAAGAAACCTAGAAAGCATATAAAATCTACACTACTGGAAATAACACACCGTGGTCAAATGGAGGATTACGAATCTTTGATGGTGGAGGAAGTTGTTCAATCTGTTCTTTGCGCTCCTCGGCAAGTATCCTTCCTCCAAAAGCTAAATTGGACCCCAGCAACACAACTCCAAGCATCTCTATAAGCTGTATACCAATGTCCTGCAAGAGATGAGTTATGTCAGTCCAAATTAGTTTAAAATTATTCGCCACAAACATATTCCAAATATAGTCATCAAAGTAAGTAAAATAAAATAAAGCATGTTGATGACTACTCCATGAAAGATATGCATTACTCTTGGTATGATGCTCAGTCAATGGGGAGAGGGGTAAATGATTTTGGGAAAAAACTGAGGGAGGGAATGGTTCAGGCCCGATAGCAATGATCTTTAAACTCATGTCCCTAGTGATCTCCTCCTCCTATTCATCCAAAATTGCTAGCTCGTCCTCTCTTTTGTACACACTTCCTGCCATGTCAATGTTTTCATTCGTGACTTCATCGTGGCATGGCTCGCTCGGTATACCTGCAATAGAAGACAAACTCACATTAGATTCTGGAAATTGAATTTCAAAAGGATTATTTTCTTCTAAGCAAGTGGCAATCAAAGTAAGATTTTCAATGGATTTCTGAATCTGCCGAATCCGAGCAAGGAAATTCTCTTGGAATTGATGGGATGTAGCCTCCTGTGTCTGAATGAGCAAGTAAACTTCCTCTTTCAACGATTGAAACAGTACGTCTACACTTTGCTCCCCTTGATCAAGGCTTGAAGGCTCCGTTGAGTCGCACTCTGAAGTCTTTTTCATGATTTATTCATTCTCTTGTAAGGACTCCATGTAATTCCACGCCTCTGGCAGCGTCATGACTCCCAAGAATTCCTACAGCTGTGGTCGTAGTCCACCTAGGAAGGACTCCATAAGTTCTTTCTTTGTGTACCCATGCTGCGGATAGCTCGATATTGTGTCTGTGAACCTCCTCCAGGACTGAAAGAAAGTTTCACAATCATTCTGATTAAAACCAACGATCTTGAGCTTCTCCTACATATGTTTGTGTGCAATTTCATACTCTGCATCATACTCAATGTTTGTGTGATAAAAATTCATGTATTCCATATACTCCATTTTTTTGAAAATTTTTTTATAAAGAGAAAACAAAAGAAAAAAATCCTAAACTACAAGATGGAAGGATCTCACCGAATGTTCCTCCAAACGAACTGAAATCGTAGATCGCAAGTATTGTTATCCCTGGCAACGACGCCAAAAAGTTGCCTCGTCTCAAATGATGTGAGCACTACTCCCAAGCGCAGGAGATCGAACACGTAATATCCTGGTGAGTCCAGGTATTGAATTCACGAGACAACTGACCTGCAAAACCACGAACTTCAGTTTGTAAAGAGTAATAATACGGTAATAGCCAACCACCTAACACGTATAAAGAGTTTAGAAGAAGAAAAGAAAATCCTACGATATTTACGGTGACTTCGGTATGGGGTACAAGTATGAAGAGTATGTGTTGGAAATGATTTCGTTAGGGTGTGTTGATCACTCCACATTTTACACCTTTTTTTCCGCATGATTGCATGCCATTTAGATCGCTCAAATCACGTTTTTCACGATTTGTTGTTTTTGTCGTATTTCAGGAGATTTGGAGCGATTTGGAGTGATTCCGAGATACACCTACTTCGGAGTGTCACCGAAGACGTCCCTGAGGGGTATTTTCAGATTGGAGAGGAGCGGAAGAAGAAAGAACGTCGTAGGAGCGACGAGGAGGCAAAAACACTCAGAATGGGCATTTTTAGTGTCTCACTCGGCCGAGTGAAGGAGTCACTCGGCCGACCAGCGAGACCCCGCTCGGCCGGCCAGATCGGACACGCTCCAAGTGTGCACTCGGCCGAGCATCAGAAGCCGCCTCGGCCGAGTGACGTATCCTGTCCGCCCGAGTGGTACTCAGACGACACCCATCAAAAACTCCCAACTTACTGTTTTTCGTCAGTCTGAGCATCAGAAGACCCACTCGGCCGAGTGGCAATTGCCGACCGCCCGAGTGAAGAGAAGCCCATCGGCCGAGTGACGACAACTCACTCGGCCGAGTGACCCCCGAAGTGAAGACCCCCCAAGACCCCAGACTTACTGGAAATTATCAGGGTCTCCCACTCGGCCGAGCGACCTTTGTCACTCGGCCGAGTGAGCAGCGCTGCCTGTAGCGGAAATCACGATTTTTGAGCTACGCAGAGGCAGTTTGGTCACAAATTTTTGGCCAGTTTTGGGGGGTATTTAACCCCTGATTCTAACCTAGTTAGGGGAGATTTTTCCTTGCTTTTTGCAGCCTTTTAGATTAGACTTTTTAGTTTTTGATTCTTGTGATTGGAGAGGAGAGAAAAGGTTTATTTTGTTGGATTCTTGGAGAACTATATTGGTTTGTCTCCCTCTTCATCAAAAATCCTATTTTTAGTGTTATTTTGAATATTGCCATGAATTCTATTGCTATTTCAATTGATTATTTTTTCATTTGTGATATGATTTATGAGTAGTCTTTACGTCTTAGGGCGTGGGGATGAACCCTACGAGCCCAATTTCTGATTTGTGATGATTTGGTAGAACTATTGCTAGAATTGCTATTAGGGTTAGTTTGGGATCGATATATTACAGATAGCTAGGTGTTCATATCGATTGGGATTTGCAAGAGATTGGATCCCAATTCGATAGGAAACCCTAGAAATCCGAATTGGGTTGAAATCGAGTTTCCGTAGTATTGGTTTGCAAGAGATTGGACCGATACTAGGGTTCTCGGTCGCAATTCCATACCGATACCCGTTTGCAAGAGATTGGACGTGTATGAACTATCCCAACCTAGGTCGTGGCCCGAGTTTGCACGAGAGTGGGCTCGGGACGCGATTGAACGATGACATTGATCCTAATGCTAGCTTGCCTAGGCTAGGGTTTGCAAGAGATTGGACCCGAACCTAGGTTTGCTATAGACCGGCAACAGCGCGAGAGCGTGAGCTAGGTTTTACATTCAGTTGCAACTAGTTCATCCGAAATTCTACCCTAGTAATTGTGATACCAATGAATCACATTGACGAGATACGGTGAGTAGCGGGGATTCCCTATTCCCTAGGTGTCTTTATTTGATTATATATCTCTTTACATTATTTGACGATTGTGACAACACCGCCGAAAGGCAAATCCCTACTCTTTTGTCCCTATAGCCAGGGTGTTCGGAGAAGGCACTGTCAGACATCCTCCATGTGTTCGATACCCGCTCGTCGCTACACCGTGCGCTTGCGGTAAAACTACACGGTTGCTCTTTAAGGTGTACGCCCGGGCACGATCAAGTTTTTGGCGCCGTTGTCGGGGAGGCGATTGTGTTTGATCCTACCACCCTAGCTATTTCTTTCTTTTTGTTTTATTTCTTTATTTTTATCTAACCCTTCCATTGTGCTAATCACTTCTTTGAAACTTTGTTCTCCCGTGCATGTACACGAGATCCACAGTGGACCCCATCGATATATTGTTTGATCCTGAGATCGAGCGTACATTGCGGAGAATCAGAGCGGAGAGGAGACCCGATACGGAAGGGAGGTTTATGAACGTCTGGGAGACGCCTGAAGAGTTAGCGGCAAGAATGGCGAGGATTATTTCCATTCGAGATAGGCTCCGGCCTAAGACTTCCTCCACGACATCGTCCATAGCCATGCCGGAGTTGGCGGCCGACAAGAATTTTGAGTTGAAGACCGGGCTTGTGGTTCTGATGCAGCAGGATCCATTTCATGGGAACGCCCATGAAAATCCCCACTACCACATCCAGCTCTTCCTATCAAAGTGCGCCACCTTCCAGATGCCGGGCGTTACCCTAGATGCCATCGACTGCGCCTCTTCCCCTTCACATTAAAGGATAAAGCTCTTTATTGGTTGAGGACGCAAGCTGAGGGAGTCTTTACCACATGGGATGAGTTGGCAAGAACGTTCATCGACAAGTTCTATCCGCCTTCCAAGACGGTAAAGATTAGGAGTGCTCTCATGTCCTTCAAGCAAGGACCTCAAGAGACACTCTACGAGGCTTGGGAGCGCTTCAAAGACCTACAGCATCAGTGATCACTCCATATTTTACACCTTTTTTCTGCATATTTGCATACCGTTTTGATCGCCCATATCACGCTTTTCACGATTATTCGACAATATTGCGATACTTTTCACTATTTCTTGTTTTTGTCGTATTTCAGGAAATATGGAGCGATTTGGATCGATTGTGAGATCAAGAGGATTTGCACCCATTCCGGAGTGTCAACCATGGCCCTTTTGAGGGTTATTCTGCAATGGAAGAGGAGTGGAAGAAGAAAGAACGTCGTAGGAGCGACGGGGGAGCGAAAAGATGAAGATTGGGCATTTTCAGCATGCCACTCGGCCGAGTGAAGGAGTCACTCGGCCGAGCATTGAGACCCCGCTCGGCCGGCCAGATCGGACACACAACAGAGATGTATCAGCGTGCACTCGGCCGAGCATTGCACGCCGACTCGGCCGAGTGCGGAGACTCCGTCCGCCCGAGTGCCACCCAGACGACGGCAAGCCAAAATGTCCAACTTACTGTAATCCGTCAGTCTGCCCCAGAAGCCCGACTCGGCCGAGTGACGAAAGCCGTCCGCCCGAGTACCAAATGCCCATCGGCCGAGTGACATTTGCCACTCGACCGAGTGATGCCGAGGACACACGACGCCCAGATTTTCAGACAGCCTCTCACTCTTTTGAAATCTGCTATCATTCCAGCAATCAAAGTATTTTTCTCATATTTTTTATGGATAGTAGACTTCAGGACGGTTCCAACGCCGCCAAGAACGCGCAAATCGGAGGTCGGATGAAATCTGGGGAATTTCTGCAAGTTGATGCTGCAGTGCTGGAATTTGCATGTCAGTGTCACTCGGCCGGGTCACATATTCCACTCGGCCGAGTGCGGCCTGGGCCCAGATTTTAAGTTGCGGTTTGGGCTGTTTTGGGCACGAATTTGAGGGGTTTTCTAGGGTTTCTTGCTAGGGTTTTTGGGGAGTATTTAAGGGGTTTGTAGCCACCATTAGAGGGGGTTCCCAAGATGTTTTAGGAGGATTATTTTAGAGGTTAGGCCATGCCCTAGGCCCCCTCTTGGATCAAAAAGCTTGTATTTGGATTGGAATTCTTCATCTAAGCTAAGTATTTCTATTCTTATTATTTGAATCTTTGATTTTCTATCTTTTTATATACAAGCAATGATTTTTATTGATTCATATATCCTTATTGCTATGCTTGAGTAGATTTGTTGTTCTAGGGTTTGGGGATGAACCCTATGGATCTAATTTCAGATTTGTGATGAATGAATTTCTAAATTGCTAGAATTGCTAGGAGGTTAGGTTGTGGTTGATTTACTACGGATAGCTAGGGATCTCCATCGATTGGGGTTTGCAAGAGATTGGATTCTAATCGATGGGAAGCCCTAGAAATTCGATTTAGATTTACAATTGGATTTCTCTAGATTTGGTTTGCAAGAGATTGGACCAAAGCTAGGATTTTTAATTGTAAATCTATACACATATTCGTTTGCAAGAGATTGGACGAATACGAACTATCACAACCTAGATCGTAACTCGAGTTTGCACGAGAGTGGGCTCGAGGAGCGATTGGACGATGATGTCGATCCTCATGCTAGTGGCTTAGGTTAGGGTTTGCACGAGATTGGGCCCTAACCTAGGTTTGCTATAGACCGGCAATAGCGCGAGAGCGTGAGCTTGGTTCTACATTAAGTTGCGACTAGTCCACCTCAACGCAAGTCTAGTAATATTGAGATTCACTATTTACGATGATGTATGACGATCCGTAGTGGGGATTCCCTAGCCCTAGACGTCTTTCTTTGATTTTATATTCCCATACTTTGCCCGACGATTGTGACAGGATCGCCGCAAGGCAAATTCCCTCTTTTATTATATTGTATTTAAATCGATATTTGACCGATTTCTTTATCATCGACACCGACATCCACCACCATTTCCATTATATCATTCCATAACCATCTCCACCAATAAAACATTCGTAGTCAAACCAACCTAGGATAGATTGGAGCCAGCACCACCTCCTCGTGTTCGATACCCGCTTGCCACTTTGCCGTGCGCTTGCGGTAAAACTACAACCGTCGCCTCGGGTGTGTATCCGGGGCGCGATCAAGTTTTTGGCGCCGTTGCCGGGGAGGTGTTTCCGTTGGTGCCAATTTGTCACAATTAGGTTGATTAGACTACGAAAAAAAAAAAATAAATAAATAAAAAGGAAATTTTCACCCCTGCCACCATTATTATCATTTCTATATTCTTTTGTGCCACTGATATCTTTTCTCCAGGTATTTATCTTTGTTGATCAGGTGCTATGGATTATACTACGTGGACCACAGATTTTGATCAGATTGCTCAGATGGGAGAATACTACTATGATCAGAGTGCTCAGATGGGAGAATACTATTATGATCAGAGTGCTCAGATGGGAGAATACTATTATGATCAGAGTGCTCAGATGGGAGAATACTATTTTGATCAGAGTGCTCAGATGGGCGAATACCTTTTTGAGGAGATGCACTGGCCCGAGCTTGATGAGAGACAAAGGATTTTTTTTGATGAGATGCATGCACACCAGGTTGAAGTGCAAGCCGGGCTTGAAAAGGGTAACCTTCTATTGGAACGGGTGAAGAGGCAACTAGAAATGAATATGCTCATGCTTAAGGTTGAAGGGATTTCCAAAGATATCAGTTCTGCTTCTTCATTTTATGGGCAAGAAGCATCGCCAGACTTACTACCAGAGCCAGAATGTGCCGTCGTCGATCTCACTTCCTACGATACATCTATTGCATATGAAGAGTGGATGGGCGAAGAGGTAGTGAAGGAAGCAGAAACTGAGTCATATGCGCAGCCAGAGGAGGACGCATTTCAGAGATTATTGGAGGGTCTCTTGGAGTCAGTGAGGTTCACCGGTTCAGAGAGCATTACGGCAGGTGATGCATTTGAGCTACGATTTGCAGATTTTGTTATGAACCGTGTTTCAGCTGCAGGAACAATTGAGGAGGACATCCATGTCAGACTTGAGGGGGATAGACTATATTTTCGGATTTCTTGCGGGCATTCCCCTCCACATGATACATCCCCACAAGCTGACACACATGAGCAGCCAGCATCACCATCCCAGGGAGAGCCTACATTGATAGTTGATGAGAAGGCAAATGAGCACACTATCGAGCCAGAGCATGCTTTTGAGGAGGCCTTACACACAGAGCCAGAGCTTATCACCGAGGAGGTCATGCATCGGGACGAGGACACAGCCATTCATGAGGATCCCGAGCACTATCCTCCTCCATTAGAGCTTCCGCAGCCACCTCATCCTCCCACTGACGCAGAGGACTACCCCACAGAGCTTATAGCTCCCCTTCAGGGAGATCTCTTTACTCCCTCGACCTTTATCTTTGATTTCCCTCCAGTGTATGATGTTTTTTATGATTCATCGTGCCTTTTGCAGGATTCATGTACATACGATCAAGAGGTACGATGGGACGTATATGTGGAGGAGAGCGAGGAGTTAGCACCCATGGACACATATGAATATGATCAAGGGGTGCACTGTGATGAGTCCGACGATGATGAGGAGCATCTTGATGGGGTCCACACCTATGATCTAGATTTACCTGAGCAGCATAGAGAAGACACCGTGGAGACAGCTATCACGGCACGTGAGGATATTGGATTATTTCCAGGGAAGTATCGTCCACCACTATTTATTTCATATATTTCTATTGACGATCCTCTTTGGAATACTTTTATTATGAGGGTGAAATTTTTGCAGCGAACTGATGCATCCTATTCTCTGCAGGGTACAGGTGGAGTCCTTGTGGGAATGCTGGAGGATGCATTGCTAGAGTTCGTTGGTGTCCGTGGACATGTGCGCCTGGCAGAGCCACGGAAGGAGCAGTTGGAGCAGTTGCCTGCACCGGAAAAGATACTGGATCCGCCTTTTGCTATAGGTGATATCAATCCAGTAGTGTAGAAATTTTTATGCTTTCAATAAACCCGAATCCTCTCGACAGCGAGAGGACCGTATAGATTTTCTTGAATAAATATCACCTCATATGATGGCAACAAAAATCTTTTACACCCCAAACCCATTATATATATTAATTGCCCTCTTCATATTTTGATGTGTCACTTCCTTTTGCTCACCACCATCGAGCATTTCTTTCAAGTGAATACTCACATTCTTATTCATTTGACTCAATCTTGCTTAGCAAAGCCGTGAGATTTTTGATCGAGTCACTTGAATAGGATTGTTTGGTATAAGCTTGGGGGAAGGCGCTCTCATGCATCATTGTATGTGCATGTAGTTGCATTAGGATCTCATGTCATTCATTTCATCATTTTGCATTCACCCCCCTATTATTATCGTTGTTCCTCATATTCTTCCATTATGATCACATTGAGGACAATGTGAAGTTTAAGCTTGGGGGAGTGCATTTCCATGCCATTTAGATGCATTAGTTGCAGTTTTACTTTATTTTAGGATTTTTAGAATTTTTTTCAAAATTTTGCATCATCTTTTTGAATTTTCCATCTTATTTTCCTTTTATGTGTGTTCATGCATCATGTTGTGTGCTTGTTTTTTCTTTTATTTCCTCTCTTTTATTTTTTATTTCTTTATTTTCCTTTTTTTTTCTTCTTCCGCTAGATGAATTTCGTATGATGATATCTCTTATTGCTTTAGCAACCATCACGATGCTTGTTATTCCTTGCCATGCTACTTAGAGTATTCCATAGTCTTGCTATTCACATGTTCTTGCAAATCTATTTCTTTTGATGATTCCTCTACATGAATGCATGATATTAATTGAAACTGAATGTATGGATTAGTGTTTAGTATGCTTTTGTTGGAAATGCACCAAGATTCACGCATCATTAGTATTTCTGAAGCATCAGTTTTATCGTCTTATTCACCTTCTGTTGCATGTCTGATATGGTTGTAAACTTTACTGCTTGACTTCGCTATTTATTGAAATGATTGAGAATATCCATGCTCACATATGAGTTTTAGTTGAAGTATTATTTTATTGAACCGTTCGTGCACATCTTAGAGTGAACCGAGTGTTACATTATTTCTTTCTCCACATATATCTTTTTATTCTCTACATGTCACTTGAGTTCACCTCCTAAAGCTACTTATATCGCATCTATTTCCCGAAAATCTCCGCAAAAGAAAAAGTTAGCTCCAAAAAGTCCAAAAAGCCAAAAAGGAGCCAAAATCCAAAAATACAAATCATATAGCTCCTACAAAAATCCAAGAAGAAAAATGAGAAACAAAGTCCAAAAGAAAAAGAAAAATATTTCTCTATCTCATTATCGGAGCCACAAAATACTTGGGAAAACCAAGGCAAAAATCCCATTTTCCACTATCATATTCCTTTAGATGCGATGCCTCAAGCTAAGCTTGGGGGGGTGAATTCATTAGACCATATGAGTGAGTATGACATTAGAGTGGAGACGTGCATGAATGGGAATATTCGATAATGCTTAGACTTTACGAAATATATTAGATATGGAGATTTTTCATAATTTGAAATAAATATGTGAATGCCATGACTCTTATTCTATTCTCTATTGCATGCTTGGTGTGTATCTTATATGCTTCATTTATAACTTTTGATTGGAAAAGTGCATCGCCAACATTTGTATATTAAATCCTATGAAATGCGTGATGTGGATATGAATTGATTGTATGAATTTAGAGAATCCCTTTTGTTGTTCTTAAAAGCTTGCAAGTACCATGTTTATGTGAGATATGAAATCCTTATAGCATGTGATTTGTATTTTCCAAGTCATCGTGATGTGTAGCTTATGGCTTGAGATCTGAGAGAATAATCTAGCGACCCCTTCCACCTCGTGTTCTTTCTTTTCCATTTCATTTTCTTTGTTTTCATCTCCCGAGTTCGTCTCTTTACTTATCTTCCTCGAGGACGAGTAAGAGGTAAGCTTGGGGGATTTTGATCACTCCATATTTTACACCTTTTTTCTGCATATTTGCATACCGTTTTGATCGCCCATATCACGCTTTTCACGATTATTCGACAATATTGCGATACTTTTCACTATTTCTTGTTTTTGTCGTATTTCAGGAAATATGGAGCGATTTGGATCGATTGTGAGATCAAGAGGATTTGCACCCATTCCGGAGTGTCAACCATGGCCCTTTTGAGGGTTATTCTGCAATGGAAGAGGAGTGGAAGAAGAAAGAACGTCGTAGGAGCGACGGGGGAGCGAAAAGATGAAGATTGGGCATTTTCAGCATGCCACTCGGCCGAGTGAAGGAGTCACTCGGCCGAGCATTGAGACCCCGCTCGGCCGGCCAGATCGGACACACAACAGAGATGTATCAGCGTGCACTCGGCCGAGCATTGCACGCCGACTCGGCCGAGTGCGGAGACTCCGTCCGCCCGAGTGCCACCCAGACGACGGCAAGCCAAAATGTC
This sequence comes from Scilla litardierei, assembly GCA_030789695.1. Taxonomy (NCBI): domain Eukaryota; kingdom Viridiplantae; phylum Streptophyta; class Magnoliopsida; order Asparagales; family Asparagaceae; genus Scilla; species Scilla litardierei. The sequence continues at coordinate 48,544,595 of CM061130.1, forward strand.
CAACTTACTGTAATCCGTCAGTCTGCCCCAGAAGCCCGACTCGGCCGAGTGACGAAAGCCGTCCGCCCGAGTACCAAATGCCCATCGGCCGAGTGACATTTGCCACTCGACCGAGTGATGCCGAGGACACACGACGCCCAGATTTTCAGACAGCCTCTCACTCTTTTGAAATCTGCTATCATTCCAGCAATCAAAGTATTTTTCTCATATTTTTTATGGATAGTAGACTTCAGGACGGTTCCAACGCCGCCAAGAACGCGCAAATCGGAGGTCGGATGAAATCTGGGGAATTTCTGCAAGTTGATGCTGCAGTGCTGGAATTTGCATGTCAGTGTCACTCGGCCGGGTCACATATTCCACTCGGCCGAGTGCGGCCTGGGCCCAGATTTTAAGTTGCGGTTTGGGCTGTTTTGGGCACGAATTTGAGGGGTTTTCTAGGGTTTCTTGCTAGGGTTTTTGGGGAGTATTTAAGGGGTTTGTAGCCACCATTAGAGGGGGTTCCCAAGATGTTTTAGGAGGATTATTTTAGAGGTTAGGCCATGCCCTAGGCCCCCTCTTGGATCAAAAAGCTTGTATTTGGATTGGAATTCTTCATCTAAGCTAAGTATTTCTATTCTTATTATTTGAATCTTTGATTTTCTATCTTTTTATATACAAGCAATGATTTTTATTGATTCATATATCCTTATTGCTATGCTTGAGTAGATTTGTTGTTCTAGGGTTTGGGGATGAACCCTATGGATCTAATTTCAGATTTGTGATGAATGAATTTCTAAATTGCTAGAATTGCTAGGAGGTTAGGTTGTGGTTGATTTACTACGGATAGCTAGGGATCTCCATCGATTGGGGTTTGCAAGAGATTGGATTCTAATCGATGGGAAGCCCTAGAAATTCGATTTAGATTTACAATTGGATTTCTCTAGATTTGGTTTGCAAGAGATTGGACCAAAGCTAGGATTTTTAATTGTAAATCTATACACATATTCGTTTGCAAGAGATTGGACGAATACGAACTATCACAACCTAGATCGTAACTCGAGTTTGCACGAGAGTGGGCTCGAGGAGCGATTGGACGATGATGTCGATCCTCATGCTAGTGGCTTAGGTTAGGGTTTGCACGAGATTGGGCCCTAACCTAGGTTTGCTATAGACCGGCAATAGCGCGAGAGCGTGAGCTTGGTTCTACATTAAGTTGCGACTAGTCCACCTCAACGCAAGTCTAGTAATATTGAGATTCACTATTTACGATGATGTATGACGATCCGTAGTGGGGATTCCCTAGCCCTAGACGTCTTTCTTTGATTTTATATTCCCATACTTTGCCCGACGATTGTGACAGGATCGCCGCAAGGCAAATTCCCTCTTTTATTATATTGTATTTAAATCGATATTTGACCGATTTCTTTATCATCGACACCGACATCCACCACCATTTCCATTATATCATTCCATAACCATCTCCACCAATAAAACATTCGTAGTCAAACCAACCTAGGATAGATTGGAGCCAGCACCACCTCCTCGTGTTCGATACCCGCTTGCCACTTTGCCGTGCGCTTGCGGTAAAACTACAACCGTCGCCTCGGGTGTGTATCCGGGGCGCGATCAATCAGTGCCCCCACCATAGCATTGAAGATTGGGAGCTAGTCCATAGCTTCTACAATGGTCTCCAACCGGAGACCAAGCAGATTATTTATGCCGCGGTAAATGGGGCCATCCTATCGAAGACTCCCGACGAAGCTACAGCCTTAATTGAGGAGATGGCCTCGAACAATCAACAATGGGGTGACGATCGAGGACACTCTTCGTCGTTCTTGAAGCCATCTAGCATCTATGAGGCAAAGGCCGTAGCGGAGCTGACCAACAAGTTCGATTTTCTCCACAAGGTAGTGGAGAGACTGGAGAAGTATATTACGGAGCCCCAAGGAACCCCTTCCACATCCGCACCAACAAATCAAATGTGTGATTGGCAAGACCAATCCCAAGCTATGTATTTGGGAGGGGAACAAGGAGAGGGATCTTTGGAGCAAGTTCAATACGTCGCGGGGAACCAAGGATATTGGGCCAATCCGGCCACTAGAAACCATCCCGGGTTCTCCTATGCAAACAATGATGGAGCATTGAACCCGCCGCAACAACTACCTCAACAAGCTCGACCACAACAACAACAACAACAACATTATCCACCGAGGGGGCCTCCGTAACAAAATTTCCCACCAAAGCAACAAGTTGGACCCTATAGGCCGCCCGGATACAATCAAGGGTGGAGAAATCCAAACCCTCCACAAGCTCAACAACGTTCCGATTTTGAAGCTAGAGTGGAGGAGTTTATGACCGAGCAGAAGAAGACTAATGCCTCCTTGAAGGCGAGCCAAGATTCCTGATCGCTCCGGAATGTAACCCAAAGAACGGTTGTAGTTTTACCGCAAGCGCACGGTATAGCGGCGAGCGGGTTATCGAACACAGGGAGGACGAATGACCGTGCTTGTTCCAATCAACCTGGCTATTAAGAAGAGAGAAATTTGCCTTTGGTGATCCTGTCACAATCGTCAGACAAAGTACGGAAATATCAAATCAAATAAAGAACGTCTAGGGAATGGGGAATTCCCGCTACTCACCGTATTTCGTAAATGTGGTTCATTGGTATCAAAATTGCTAGAATAAAATTTTGGATGAACTAGTTGCAACTAAATGTAATACCTAGCTCACGCTCTCTCGCTGTTGCCGGTCTATAGCTATCCTAGGTTCGGGTCCAATCTCTTGCAAACCCTAGCCTAGGGAAGCTAGCATTAGGGTCAACATCATCGTTCAATCGCGCCCCGAGCCCACTCTCGTGCAAACTCGGGCCACGACCTAGGTTGGGATAGTTCCTACCCGTACAATCTCTTGCAAACGGGTATCGGCACGGAATTGCAACCGGAAACCTTAGTATCGGTCCAATCTCTTGCAAGCCGATACTACGGAAATTCGATTCCAACCCAATTCGAATTTCTAGGGTTTCCTATCGAATTGGGATCCAATCTCTTGCACCTCCCAATTGATATGAACTCCTGGCCATCCGTAATAAATCGATCCCAAACTAACCCTAATAGCAATTCTAGCAAAATTTCTACCAATTCATCACAAATCTGAAATTGGGCTCGTAGGGTTCATCCCCACGCCCCAAGACGTGGAGACTACTCACAATTCATAGCACAAACACAAAAATAATCAATGAAATTAACAAAAGAATTCATCACAATATTGAGATATGCAATAAAAATAGTATTTTTAGAGGAGAGAGACACAAACCAATGGAGTTCTTCAAATAATCCAACAAAAATCAACTTTTGTCTCCTCTCCAATCACAAGAATAAAGCTAAAAAGCTAATCTAAAAGGCTGCAAAAATCTAAGAGGAAAAGCTCTCTAACCTAGGGTAAAAACAGGGGTTAAATACCCCCTAAAATCGTCCAAAAAACTGTGACCAAAATGCCCCTGCGCAGCCTGAAATCCGCAATTTTCGCTACAGGCAGCGCGTCGCACTCGGCCGAGTGACAACAGTCGCTCGGCCGAGTGAGAAACCCTGTAAATTTCCAGTAAGTCTGGGTCTTCGGGGGTCTTCACTTCGGGAGTCGCTCGGCCGAGTGAGTTGTCGTCACTCGGCCGATGGCTTCTTGGTACTCGGGCGGTCGGCATTTGCCACTCGGCCGAGTGGGTCTTTTGAAGCTCAGGCAGACGAAAAACAGTAAGTTGGCGATTTTTGTCATGCGTCGTCTGGGTGCCACTCGGGCGGACGGGATCTCGTCACTCGGCCGATGTGGCTTCCGATGCTCGGCCGAGTGCACGTATGAAATGTATCCGATCTGGTCGGCCGAGCAGTGTCCCGCTGGTCGGCCGAGTGAGTCCTTCACTCGGCTGAGTGGGACACCAAAAATGCCCAAACAGCTTGTTTTGGCCACCTCGTCGCTCCTGCAACGTCCTTTCTTCTTCCGCTCCTCTCCAACAGCAAAATACCCCTCGCGGAGGTCATCGGTGACACTCTGGAGTAGGCGTATCTCGAGATCACTCCAAATCGCTCCAAATCACCTGAAATGCGACAAAAACAACAAATCATGAAAAGCATCGCAACATCGTCGATATATCGTGAAAAACACGATTTGGGCGATCTAAATGGCATGCAAACATGCGGGAAAAAAGTGTAAAATAAGGAGTGATCAAAATGCCCCAAGCTTACCCAGTGGATTTGGAAAATAAGGACGTGGGTTTGGAAAACGAAAAAGTGTAAAATAAGGAGTGATCAAAATAAGGAAGATAAGTAAAAGGCGAACCCAGTGGATTTGGAAAACGAAAACGGCGAAAGACGAAAAACGAAAAACGGAGAAGAATGAAAAACAAAATAAAAACAAAGAAGAAAGAAAGAAGCGAAGAGGGAAGCTGCTAGATCATCTTCTCAGGACGTGGGTTTCGCTTACTCATATAGCATGCACCGAATGAAAAACACATGTCAAAGAGTTTTATTTTGATATCATAGTATATATAATAATGCAAATAGAAATAGAAAGCCCACAAAAAATGATGTAATCATGAGAAACGGAATAATTTTAGAATTAACATCGTCTGAATCATTTAAAGCGGTATACAAATCGCTGATCACACACTTTTCAATTGAATGCTTTCTATGAGGAGTATAAGAATATCACACAATAGAATAGAAAGAATAGATAAGTGTGGATTTCATGAAATGAGTGCTAGGCATAGATTTCTGGACTTCGTAAAGCTAAAAATAATCTTACCGAGTATAGAATATTACTTAGCCTAGGTTGTCGTGCAACGTCAAGTAGTCACTCTCTCACACATCATTGGATTCCCTCCCCCAAGCTTATCTATAAGCGTGGTGGCATAAAAAATATTTACATCCCCATTTTTATAAAGCTCCAAAAGTAATGAAAATGAATACAAAAAGAGAGAAGAAAGAGAGAACATGAGATGAGATCTTTTATTGAGGTGCTTTCCTCTTTTCTTTTCTTTTTCTCTTTTTTTTTTGTTTTTTTCTTTTTTTTTCATATAGCATATATACACATTGATCCCAACTCAAAGAGAAATAATGATATACAAGAGTTTTTCTTTTTCTTTCTTTGGTTTTGGGAAATTTGGAGCTAGGAATTAATAGCGGGGGAAATGCCATATAATAGAATCGCTAAGGGGAGATTCACCAATGATTTCAAAATAGAGAAATGATGTTCAAGATTTGTGGAGAAAGAAATAAATATATCTCTCGGTTCACTCTATAAGACATGCACGACAACTTCAGCAGGGTAATCTAATCTACTCAGTTTCGATCACAAAAAAGCTAACTAATCCAGGTTTATCATAGCTAACATCATTCAATCATCCTGAAGTGAAATGTACAAATCATGCATATAGAAGTGACATAGGAAAAGAAATCAGTACTCCAGATATAAGCATTCAATGCGTGAATCTTGGTGTGTTTTCTGCGATAGCATACATATGAATATTCAGACTCAGCTAATAATAAAATTTCATCCGTTTTCATGTGGAAAAAGGTGTGGGTTACTATCTCTAAATGCAAGGCAAATCGCAGCATATGATATCAGAAATAAAGTCTAAGACATGATAAATATAGCATGCATATAGAGTAAGCTAACTCCACGTCATCATCATCACAGAAAAGTCATCTCTAGCATGAGATGAAAAAAGAAATAAAGATAAAGGGGAAAATAAAACTATTTACAATGCGGCACACAGAAAAATAAGAAAAACATGATGCATGGTAAAATAAAAGAAAAAATGATGAAAATAAGTGCAAAAGCGGAAAATGGCGTGAAAAAAATAAAAATAAAGGTGGTAAATCAAAAAGAACGTGAGAACTCACTCCCCCAAGCTAAATGGCACAGTGTCCTCAATGTGCAAAGTGTGGCACACCGAGAGACAAGTAACGTGAGGGGTAAGTAAGGATGCATGCATGATGGAAGGAAGAAAAAGAAAAACAATGAAATGAAAAATATGATGCGGACATGATGCATGCAAATAAAGGAGTGATACTAATATAAAGGGGTGGCACCAAAAACTCTCCCTCTCTCCCAAGAAAGATATATAAAGATATATAAAGATAGTGCGCAGCCAAAAACAGTGAGGGGAGGGGGGTGGGCAAAATGCATCAGGACCTAGCAGAGACGGGCAGCACAACGACAAAAAGGAACGGTGGCATCAAGAGTGCCTAAGAAGGTGGTGCTGCGCCGTCTCCGTCCTGAGGCGGAGGAGGAGGAGGAGGTGGTGGTGGTGGTGGAGGCTGCTGAGCGGGGGTGGGTGTGTAAGTGGAAGCAGGCTGAGTGTGTGTGGTAGTGGGGGTGGGACCTGCTGGGTGGGCGGGGGTACGCGGGGGAGACGCTCCAGGACCTGGGTAAGACAGTAGTGAATATGTGGGAGCAGGTCAAAGCGGCCAGCCATCGCAGTGACGGTGGCGGACAGGGTCCGAAGGTCGCCTCTGAGGCCACTCACCGCCCCCTCGAGAGCACGAATGCTCTGAAGTACAGTGTCAGGGGGAGGTGGTGCAGAGGGACGCACTGGTCGGGGCTGTGCAGGTCGGGGCTGGCGTACTCTGGTGGCGTATGTGACGGGCTCAGCAGGCAAGGGAACGAAAGGTGCTGCGCTCGCAAGTGGGGGCCTGGCCTCAGTGCGAGGCTGGGCAGGACGGTGAGAAGTGGCGGCAGCAGCAACGAAAGAAGAATACTAAAGTGGCAACGGGGCGGCCGGAGAGGTCGGTGACACAGAAGTGTGGACAGACGCCATGACACTCTCGGAAAACACAGCAGTGGTGGAGACAGAGGTGGAGACTACGGTCTCTACAGCAGGGGCAAAAGAGGGCTCACCGCACTCAACTATGGTCGGCGGGCGCTCGGGTGGGGCAGAGGAAACGGGCTCGGCAGACAGAGGGCCAGTGGTGGTGGTGGCAGGCGTGGAAGCAGTGGAAGTGGGCTCAGCTAAGTTACTCCTGACACTGACAGCAGTGTGGACAGAGGTGTCGGGAGCAGCAGGAACATCAGGGATAGGCTGAGGGTCCATGGGGTCAACAGGGGCAGCAGGCTCGGCAGGTGCAACAGGGTCTGCGGGGGCAGCGTGAGCAGCGTGGGCCTGCTCGGCCTCCTCGGCCTCAAGCACGTATGCGGCAGGGATCAGAATATCCATCGCAGGGAGCCAGTCCACCTGGGCCGGTGCAATCTGAGTCCGAGCTGGGCTCGGAAGAATCATGTAATCGGCACCGTAAGGGCCGTGTAGCCAGACCCAGTGTCGCTCACCGTGCGGACGCAGCATCTTCATCCGGGCCATAACATCAATCGACAGAGAAGAGGGGCCCGGTGCGCATCGCAGGTCGTCTGGGAAGTCCTCGCCGGTCATAAGGGTGAGCAAGGTGATCAGGCCGCCGCAGCATATCGGTGAGCGAGCGCCCACCGATACGATGATGCGGCCCAAAAACCAAGCCGCGAAATCAATCACGACGACGGGGACCGACTCATCGCCCTCCCTAGATAGAGCTCTGGGCCGTGTCATCGCGTAGAGCATATAGAGCTCTGGCGTGGACATCGTGCCCGGCTCATATCTGGCCAAAAAGGTCGTCGCCATAAGGCGCTGAGCTATACGGAGGCAGGGATGGACAATGGCCGAGGCCTTGGCCCTACTAGGGTCAAAGGCAGCGTGAAGACCCGTAATCCGGGCCCAGAAGGCACCGACATCGAAGGAAGGTGGGGGGATATGGGTGGGGGCGTAACCTCGATCGGCCCCGGGGACATCGGGCCACGAGAAGAAGGCTCTCATCATACCGAGAGTGACCTGGCACTCTCGGTCCATGAACCGAAACGAGCATCCCTCGTCGGTCCGGGCGATCGAACTAAGTACCTCAAGTGTCGGGCGGATAAACGTGTCCGCTGACACCTGAAAGAAATCTCGCCAGCCCACGTTGTCTACAACGTGAGCATCCCCTCTAGTACCCCCAGGCGTGCTAGGTCTGCAGGGTGTGCGAACCTGGAGGGTACGATCGAGCGCTGGGAGATACGCTCGAAAGCGACGCGGTGTGCGTCGTTCCGGAACGTGATCCCCAGCGGCCCGATAAGTGGAGCCGGAGGTGGTGGCTGTGGAGCGGCAGGGAGTGGCTGTGTGGGCTCTGCAGGCTGTGCGGGGTGTGCGGGGCCTACAGGCTGTGCTGGGTGGACAGGGTATGTGGGAGAATGCGGAGGAGAGTCCTCCACCTCGTGGGAGGGGCCGGCATCATCCGACCGCTTCCGCTTGGCGGAAGCTCTCCTCGACCTCGGCCGTGTCCGGGGCGGCATATGGGCCCCGAGCGCTCACCGAAAAGCGTGAAAAGTGCGGCGTGCGTAAAATAAAGGAAAGAATATACCACGACACGCCGCGAGTGCAAAGCAATGGAAGCGTGCGAAGACGACGCCTCCACGTAGCCCAAATCAGTCCCTGGAAGCTCCCCTGGGCTCCCCTAAGCTCCCAAAATTAACCTGCGCATGAAACAGAGATATTAGTGAGTAATATTCAAAACGTATGGAGCATTAGGGGTATATTAGATAGAAATAGAAATCAATTTGGGTTTGGGGTTCGTTAAGCACATGGATCCTCGAAAAACACACAAAAAGAGGAGAAATAGGCGAAAATGGGGTTACCGGAGTCGGCCGGAGCAGTGGCCGCCGGCGGCGACTCGGGCGAGGAGCGGCGGCGGCTCGGCCGGCGGTGGGTGGCCGAGCGGCGGCGCGGGGTCGACGGTCGGGCGAGTGGGCAGGGGTTCGGGCGCTGGGGAATGCGAAAAGTCGGGGGAGATCGATTTTAACTCGTTTCGAAAAACGAGCCCCCAGCGACCCCTTTTATAGCAAAAGTTACGACTCGGCCGAGTGACTGGGTCGCTCGGCCGAGTGAACTTTTAAGAAAAAGTCCGCCCTGCTACGCTTCGGCCGAGTGGCCTTGCCACCCTCGGCCGAGTGGAATAAGTCCATTCGGCCGAGTGGCTCAAGCTACTTGGCAAGACTCGCCCTAGGAGCGTATCAGTTTTACTCGGCCGAGTGAATATATATACTCGGCCGAGTAGCAGTTATACTGAAATCAGGAAAATAAACAGAGAGTTGGGTACAGCAGACTTCCCTCGTTCGTGGGGAGCTCGGCCGGACGAACTTGTGTACTCGGCCGAGTGACTAGTATTCTCGGCCGAGTGAGCCTTGTGTTCTGCTGTTTGTCTTCGTTTGGGCTCTAAACTCCGTCTTTCTTCCTCCAGTCGATTTCATCTTCCTCCTAAGCATCGAGCGCCTTCCTGGGGTGCTCCTCGTCGCCTTGTGCATCCTCCTAATGATGGGTACCTCATTCTCCTCTCCTGTCAGGAAAAATAGGACCCGTTATCACAAGATTTTTGGGCGAACGACTCAAAACACTAAAAATTTCTATAACAAAAATAAAAGAAAAGTGAAAATAAAGCAATAACTGTCGGGTTGCCTCCCGACAAGCGCTCGTTTAAGGTCATGAGCTCGACCCCCTATGATTTTAAATTAATCCGGGATGTTTGGTGCATATGGGATGCACCCGTCAAATTTTCCGGGGAGAACGCTTAGATTTGGAAGTTGCGGCGGCGTGTTCTCCCTCGGTGGTCTCCCGTCTCGAATAGTGTTGGGGGGAGGCTCCCCCAAGCTAGTGTTTGCTCCGGTCCTCGGTTTCACCGGTGACGCCGATTTCCGTATCGGCGGAGCTTTCTTCGGAGACTTTAATTTCGAGAGTTTGCAGAGCTCTCGAATCCTTACGACATCAGCGTCGCCTTCATCAATCTCAGCGGAGAGGTCGGGGGAATCATTTATCTTCTCATCGTGGCCTAGATCCGGGCCTTCCTTGAAATCTTCATCGAATAGAGCGCCGATCGAGTGAGGGATCGCCTCCTCAATTACCTCGTCAAGGAGGTCCGAAAGATCATCCGGCCGTCCCTTAAGCAAATATATTCTATTGGTTTCACCCGTTGGGACTCCCTCGGAATAGTGTTTGAGCCTCTGACCATTTACTTTGAATGTGGAACCGTCCTTGCTTTCCAACTCGAAAGCTCCTCCCGGTTGTATGTGCTTGATGGTTAAAGGTCCGGACCAACGTGACCTCAACTTACCGGGAAATAGTCGGAGCCGGGAATTATAGAGCAAGACCTTGTCCCCTACCTTGAAGTCTGTGACGGTTATGCGGGCATCGTGGAGAATCTTGGTCCTTTCTTTGTAAATTCTCGAGCTCTCGTAGGCGTCTCTTCTTATCTCATCAAGCTCGTTGATGTCTAAGAGTCGCCTCACCGCCGCACTCTTGTAATCATAATTGAAGGTCTTGATGGCCCAATATGCGCGGTGTTCCAACTCTACTGGCAAGTGGCAAGCTTTCCCATAAACAAGTCGGAACGGTGTGGTGCCGATGGGAGTGCGAAAGGCCGTTCGATATGCCCATAAGGCATCGTTTAACTTCATTGACCAATCCTTTCTAGATCGATCTACGGTCTTCTCGAGGATTTGCTTGATCTCTCTATTTGAGACTTCCACTTGGCCGCTTGTCTGGGGGTGATATGCCATGCCAACTCTATGGTTTACCCCGTACTTCTTTAGCATGGCTTCAAACTTGTTTTCTATGAAATGGCTCCCCCCGTCGCTTATCAAGGTGTGAGGCACTCCGAAACGTGGGAAGATATTCTGCTTGAAGAACTTAGAGACGACCCTTGCATCATTGGTAGGGGTGGCGATTGCTTCCACCCATTTGGAGACATAGTCAACGGCCAATAGGATATATTTGTTACCATTGCTCGACGGAAATGGTCCCATGAAGTCTACTCCCCAACAATCAAAAGGCTCAATTTCTTGGATGGGCCTCATTGGCATCTCATTGCGTTTGGAGATATTCCCGGTCCGTTGGCATCTATCGCACCCCTTTACAAAAGCGTGGGTGTCTCTAAACATTGTTGGCCAGAAGAATCCGCTCTGCAAAATCTTAGCGGTGGTTTTAGAGGCGGCGTGATGTCCTCCGCATGGTAGACCGTGGAAGTGCAAAATGATAGACGTTGCCTCCTCTTTAGAAACACACCTCCGAATGACACTATCTTTGCATATCTTGAAGAGGTAAGGATCTTCCCAAAAATAGCTACGGACCTCACGCAGAAATCTCCTCTTTTGATGCGTGGGCATCCCATGCGGTTTAATTCCACAAGCCAAGTAGTTGACAAAGTCCGCGTACCAAGGTACTTCGCCGGTCCTTACGGCATATAGCCTTTCATCCACGAATGTGTCGTCGATAGGTAAACTCTCATTGTAACGGCCGCTTTCCGACCGTTCGTATTTCCTGCGTGCACGTGCCTTATCGTGCACGTATTTTTAATTTGGCTATTTCCGAGCTATGGCATATGCGGTGCAATATGCCATTGCGATCGTTTCGGGGTGTTGGAATTTATTGTAATTTTTGTGAACATCTTTTCACGACTCGTTTTCTCGCAAAACGACTTTGAACGATGGGGCGTTTTAGTCTTTTGACTCGTAACGCCGTCCCGAATTTTACGTAAATTTTTGGTAGGCGCTACGCACGATCGGGCTCTGTAGATCTGTGCGTCTCGTCTTCGCGATCGCCCCGGTATTTTCGGATTATTTTTCTGACGCCCGGATTGAGAGTTATCGCTCCGAGAAATCTAGACCGTTGATTTACCCTGATCTTTTCAAATTCAAATCTGTTAAACAAATCTGGCCAAATCTCCTTTTTTAAAACTTTTTAAATCTTTCCAAATCTGGCCCTCTATTTATCCCTAGGCTTACCCCCAATCTGCACCCCCTTAGCTCTACCCTATGCCCACTTAAGATTTAAACTTAAAGCTGTGTAACAAATGAAAATCTTATTATATACCCAAACCCTAAGAATTAACCCTAACCCTAAAAAAATCAAAACCCCCTCACGCATCCGCCGCCGGCCCCCCAAATTCTCCCCCTCTTCCATCCGACCCCCCTACCCTCTCTCTCCCACGGCGGCCATCCTCCGCCGCCGACCTCAAAACCCCCTCCCCTCAGATCTCTCTCTCCCTCGCGGCAAACCGCCGCCCTTTCCGTATCCCCGCCACCGTGGCAGCCTGAAGCCCCGCCGAGGCCGCCCTAGCCGCGATCGCCGTCGCCATGTTCGCCGCAGCGCGCTCCTCCCCGCTCAGCACGCCCCGCTCCCCGGCGTCATCGAGGTCACAGATCCGGTCGCCGCAGTACCCCCTCGCCCTCGCTCCGTGCCACCCCGCCGCCGCATCCGCCTCGCCGAGGCGCCTCACGATCGCCCCGCCTCGATTCTCGACAGCGCCACCGCGCTCCGCCACGCCGCGATGCACCGCCCTCTCAGCCTGAAGCCGCCGGCGCCCCGATCGCCCAATCCCCCCGATCTCCGATCCCCGTCACTCCCTCACGGTGATCCGCAGCTCCCATGGCCCCTTCACTGCCGCAGCGCCCCCATCTGCATCCCCTCTCACGGCCGCCTCTCTCGGCCGCCCCGCTGCCGTCGCCCGGTGACCCACGCGGCCGCCGTCTCCCCTGTACAGCGTGCAACCCCGCCGCGTCGCGATCTGCTGCGCTGCCTCCGTGGCTCTGCTTGTGATGCGATCCCCGCATCTCCCCGCATCCTTCAGCAACATCGCGCCGCTTCCGCCGCACGATCCACAGCCGGGCGCCGCTTTTTTCCCGAGCACTGCACATCGCTCTTCGCCGCGCCGTTGTTGCTGATCCCACCGTCGCCGTGCCCTGCACGCTGCACGCAGAGCCCCCGACTGTCGTCGGTGGCCTCTCAGATCCGGCCAAGCACCCCTAGGCCAGAGGCACCCTGCGACGACTTCTAGGCCGAACGGCCTTTGGACTAGCATTCCTACGGGCGTTTCATCGTCGTTGTGCACCATTATTCACTATTCTTGCTGTCGGACCGATCATACTCGTTGCCACACTGCGTCCGCTGCCCGGACGAGTCTCACTATGCTACCCGTAGTCGAGACGTCGTTGACGCCGCAGACCTTCCCGTTGACAGCCGCACATTCCTTTGCTCCACCCACGGCAGTCCCTTGCATGCCACATATGTCGTGGCCTCCCGTCGTCGCGACTCTGTTATCATTGCCATAGGCGTTTTGTTGCCGGGACCACAACTGAAGCGATCTCGATACCGTACCTGTAGCCGTGACATCTCGGCTGTGCTACCCGCAGCCGCTACGATCCTGAGACGATTTCGAGACGAGCTCCACTGCGCTACCCGCAGTCGGGGACACGAGCACCGCCACTGTTTTCAGACCCGACGCCAGATTTACGCATGGACATCATTCAGGTTGGTACCCCTAACTCGTAGCACAACCCACACCGTAGCGAAACTGAAAACCTAACTAAAATCGGACAACTGTAACTAAATTTAATTGCTGCACCAGTAAAACGCTGCTCACTGTAGAAATCGACCATCAGACAAATTTTCTGTGCACATAGGGTAGTGGTCGATTTAGGTTGATAAAACATCAAATTGTGACTTTTGACGAATAGGATAGTCCCGATAATCTAGAAACGAACCTAAATAGGATTTACTGAAAACGCGACCTGACACCGTCTCCCTGTCACTGTTTCAGACGTACTACCGCAGACTCGATGACTGGACGAGACGCTCCGGACGGACGACACACTCGTCACCGCAGGCAAGTGTATCCACTTGCGTTTTGACCATGCCTTAGTTCCAGTTGGTAGAACTGTTAGATTGTGTGTGATGAGAACCGGACGTGAAATGATAGCGTCCGGGACGACCCTTGACGGCTCAGACTTGACGACGAAGTCTGAGCCTGACAACAATAAACTGCTGACATCATAGGACTATCTTGCGTGTGCGTGCGTGTGGACACCCTAGAATAACAACTCCCTACACTTGTCATGTCGTGTCCTGTTACACAAAAAGCCTACGGGCGTTTCAGATGCTTCCCGAGCGGAAGTGATCTCTGTGATACCAAAAAGCCTACGGGCGTTTCAGATGCTTCCCGAGCGGAAGTGATCTCCGTGATACAAAAAGCCTACGGGCGTTTCAGATGCTTCCCGAGCGGAAGTGATCTCTGTGATACCAAAAAGCCTACGGGCGTTTCAGATGCTTCCCGAGCGGAAGTGATCTCCGTGATACAAAAAGCCTACGGGCGTTTCAGGTGCTTCCCTAGCGGAAGTGATCTCTGTAATTCTTGTCCTGAGTTCCTGGGTTGGGGTAGGGTTGAGCGTGCACACGGGGAGAGGGTCTGGCCGCCCTCGAACCGTAAGGCGTGAACCCTTTCGTGTTTCACTTGTCTTGTCTTGTCCTGTCCCGTCACGTCCCGTCTTGTCTTGACACCTGTAGGTTAGTCCCGTAGTTGGTAGCACACGCTACGACTACTACCTATCCCGTTTTACTTTCTTGCTGCGCTACCTCCTGTTGTGTTACTCTGTTATAACCACAGCATGCTAACCAACCAGTAAACTGTTGTGAAATAGAACCTCAGCATGTTAATCAACCAGTAAACCGTTGTTTAAAAGTTTGGTACACTTGCAGTTTGGTCTAACCCCTTTTTGTAGACCTTACCTGACGTACAGTTCCTTCTTTTGGTGATGTACGTCAGGTGTTCCGCCAGAGTTCGTGGACGAGGCAGACTTACTGGAGAACGTGGAGCCGAGGACGTCGACTCAGAGTACGCACCTGACGAGGTCCAAACCTAGCGGTCGTTTTAGTCGTCACTTCCAGCGGGTACTACTTTTAGGTTTGTCTTTAAATCTTTTGTTGCCATGCTTAGGCTTCTTTTAGACTTGGTACCAGTTGGATATTATATCACTATTTAATGAATGCAACTTCCTTTCTGTACTTTCTGTTGTTTCGAACTTTAATAATGCAAGAACCTGATATCTTTTAAAATGGTACCCCCCTACAGACGCTTATTGGGTCCGAGCTTCTCAGCTCTGGCCTAAGCGGGCCTTAGTCACGCTTCGCCTCCGTCCATTTTGGGAAGCGGGGCATGACAGGTTTTAGTGGTGGCCCATGCAGGTCTTGCAAAAGTTCGGAACAATAAAAGTACCGCATTCATTTAATATCCACGTACAAGTCTGAATTAGTTTCCCAGTCGTAGTTAGTGGGAAGACTTAGGTAGACGTCCCAGGTTTGATAGTCGGATGCCTTGGTTAAGATTTAGTTGTTCTCGTCCTAGACTACCTTAGCATCCCCATTTGATTCCGACCGTGTTAGAATTTCTAGAGCCACTCTCTTTTAGTCGTTCGCTCGGGCTCATCGACTTCGGGTCCAGCAGAACGTAACCTTGTTTCTCTTAGGAACTTTCCCCTTAGATCCTGATTGTAGTTTAGCTCATTAGGAAGTTTTAGCACTAAGTTATCCTGATCGTTGAACGACCCGATGAATAAAATCCCTGATTGCTAGCATCATTCAGATCATTACCCTTCTGTGTCATTGACCGTAGGATTCCACCGTGGCTTTTCATGGTTCATCTCCTAGTCATATTTATGTTTGGATCTTTCGATTCTTTTCCTTACCCTTGGACCCCGTGATCCGTTCGTCATTAGTCGCCAATCGTTGAATCTTTTCCTTTCAGCCTCCCGATCTCTCTAAAGAATTTTCAATATTATATTTTTCGAAATTCCTTCCCCAGTTTCAATTCCTTGAGGAAAAAAAAGGAGCATGGACTTAGACCTCCGACCTTTCGGTTAACTCGAATGCGTTCTTTGAATTTCAAAATTCTCATCAAAAATCGTTAATTACAGTCTTACAATCACATTCTTGCCCTCGACTCACGGGATCGCTTCATGACACTTATCGATAATTCTTCAAATCCATCCATTGCGAATCCTCCTTTCCTTGGAAGTGTTTTCAAAATTCATTATTAAATCCTTCGCTCGGTTTAAATTCTTTGAAAACTTTTATTTTTAATTTTAATTTCTTGCTTTTCAGTTGGATTATAAAACTTCTTTAGTTATAGATTTTCAAGTTATTATCTAGTAATTATTTCTAACCGGTATATATTTTAGTTTTAAAACCTTGTTATCTTTTGATAATTCAATATGTATATATTTCTTTAGACTACAAAATTTATTTCTAAATCACTTACCTTACATACTTTTTTTTAAATATTTTCCTAAACTAAAGGGAACTTCAAATTTTTATAAATATCAATTCTAAGTTCATCGTGATCACTCTTCAAAAGAGAAAACCTGGTACAACTTATTTATTTATTTGTTTTTCTTTTGCAAAACAATCGCTACCTCATCCTACTTTTAATTCTTCATCTAACTCTTTTCCAAATGATAATGATCTGCTCACTTTTCCCTAAATATTTTACACATAATTCTCTTTCCACCTATCTAATTATTTTGAGAAATATTTTCGTCACACCCCAACCAACTACCTCCTTATCTCGCCTTGTTTGAAACTCGTTCTTTCCGATTCATTTCGTTACACTCCTGGCTTCTGTTTTCTTTAGCTTGTGTAGACATTAGTCCTTGTAGTTGTCTACGTTGTCTCTGGTTTAGGAGTAGGTCCTTTGGTAGGTGATGTCATCGTGGTGGTTGAGCATAAGTAGAGTGCATAGACCTGTATGAATGTGTGTCATCTTTAGGATCTTGATATTTTCCTTTTGGTGTCTTGAGTGTGTTCTCAGTGTTAACCATGATATGATTGAAGTTGTCTGAATGACGGTATTCATACGTATATGAATAGGGTCATAGCAGACAATTTCCTTAGACGCAGTTTTTTTCGCAATTATAGAATAGCTTATTCTTGACTTCATGTGATGGTATCAAAATTTTGTTTTCTTTTAAACCAAATTTTTTTTTAAGTTTTTGGAAGTTAGCTCACAAGATCACAAATCAATTACCCTTTCTCATACATTACCACGACTCCACACGTTTTTTTTTCCAAATGTTTTAAAAATGTGTCACTGGTTTTAAGTTTCCCTTCCTCTTCTCTACCTCCATTTTGAAATGTTATGTTACGGTTGTTATAGTTTTGAGACTAGCTATTACTGTTGTAGGATTTTTTTTTGTTGCGGGTAGGCTCAGGGAGAGATGAGATTTGTTATAGCAATGATTAACCGATTTTGGAACAATAGGATATTGGAATAGATTTCTTCAGATGAAAAGAATGGGATGTTCAAGATTTATTTATAAAACCGAAGTGTGGCGGACTCAATGGAGAATTCTGGTTAAATGAGATTGTATGCGTGAAGGTGAGAACTTATCAGATTTGAGGCTTAGACGAATGGTAGATAGGGATGGCTACAGAGTGTGGTAGGAGTTAGGGTGATCATGTGATTGAGTAGAGTTTTTATTAGCATCGAGACTTGATTGTTGAGTTGACGTGAGAAGACATTGGGAGTAACCCGACATGCTGAGATAAATGGATGGTTAGGTAGCTAGACTTGATATTGGTTGGGATTAGATATAATGAGTAAGATAAGAGGAGGTTTTGATAGTTAAATTATTAGGCGGATAAATTCATGGGAAGATACGACAAGGAATGTATTGAAGATACGACGATTGTTGATTGGTGAATGTATTAAAGGATTGGACAAAGTTTTTGTTTTAGATTGGCGGTTGACTAGAATCTAATTTTGGAGATTGATTAATATTGGGAAGAGATTGAGAAATTCAAAAGATGTTTTTGAGCGATGATGTTTAGCGGAGTGGTATGGTATGAGAAGATGTTTTTTTTGTAAAGACTTGGAGTTGGAAATTTGAACTGTAGTGATGGATCTGTAGTTAAGTATTAGGAGGTGAGTTTAGTCGTAGCATTGTCCTGTGTAAAGAAGGGTTATGATGGATTATTTGAGGAACGTTGTTCGAGGTTACATGATTAGAAATCTTTATGAGTAGATATGATAGTTGCATGTATAAGGTTATATAGACGTTATTATTGTTAGTTTAAGTGATTCCGAGGGCGGAATCATTTTTAAGGTGGGTAGAATGTAACGGCCGCTTTCCGACCGTTCGTATTTCCTGCGTGCACGTGCCTTATCGTGCACGTATTTTTAATTTGGCTATTTCCGAGCTCTGGCATATGCGGTGCGATATGCCATTGCGATCGTTTCGGGGTGTTGGAATTTATTGTAATTTTTGTGAACATCTTTTCACGACTCGTTTTCTCGTAAAACGACTTTGAACGATGGGGCGTTTTAGTCTTTTGACTCGTAACGCCGTCCCAAATTTTACGTAAATTTTTGGTAGGCGCTACACACGATCGGGCTCCATAGATCTGTGCGTCTCGTCTCCGCAATCGCCCCGGTGCCGACCCCCCAAATTCACGGCGGCCATCCTCTGTCCCTCGTGGCAAACCGGCCCTTTCCGTATCCCTGCGATCACCGCCGCCATGTTCGCCGCAGCGCGCTCCTCCCCGCTCAGCACGCCCCGCTCCCCGGCGTCATCGAGGTCACAGATCCGGTCGCCGCAACACCCCCTCGCCCTCGCTCCGTGCCACCCCGCCGCCGCATCCGCCTCGCCGAGGCGCCTCACGATCGCCCCGCCTCGATTCTCGACAGCGCCGCCGTGCTCTGCCACGCCGCGATGCACCGCCCTCTCAGCCTGAAGCCGCCGGCGCCCCGATCGCCCAATCCCCCCGATCTCCGATCCCCGTCACTCCCTCACGGTGATCCGCAGCTCCCATGGCCCCTTCACTGCTGCAGCGCCCCCATCCGCATCCCCTCTCACGGTCACCTCTCTCGACCGCCCCGCTGCCGTCGCCCGGTGACCCACGCGGCCGCCGTCTCCCCTGTACAGCGTGCAACCCCGCCGCGTCGCGATCTGCTGCGCCGCGTCGTGAATTGATTGAGATTTGGCCTACACGATTTGGGCGATCTAAATGGCATGCAAACATGCGGGAAAAAAGTGTAAAATAAGGAGTGATCAATTCCCTTGCAACCGTTGTAGGCCAAATCTCGGAGCAACTTGTGTTGCTAAATCGAAATAGTCAACAGTTGCCAGCTCAACCTGAGCAAAATCCACGGGGCACCACCGGGCATATCAATGCCGTGGTTGCAGTTACTACGAGAGGCGGGAAGGACACCACCCCCGTCATGATTCCTACCGAGGAGCCCGTGGTGGAGAGAGTAGAGCCAAGTGAACCTATCATTGAAGTTGAAAGGGAGAAAGAGCCGCAAGGGGAAGAAAAGCCCAGAGCAGAGCAATTGATTGAAGAGAGGCGTTTTATGCCACCGATCCCATTCCCTCAGAGACTTGCTAGAGCAAAGATGGAGAAGCGACTAGCCAAGTTTCTCGAGTATTTGAGAGGGGTAAGCCTCAATATCCCCTTCCTCGATGCTATCATGGAAATCCCGACATACGCCAAGTTCCTAAAAGATTTGATTACGGGAAGAAAGAGGAAGGAGAAAATCATGCTTGCTGAGGAGGGGACTTGGTTCACCAAGAGAGAGAAGGAGCCCGCCAAATTCAAAGACCTGGGGAGTTTCCGAATTCCTTGCACCTTAGGCGGCGTCCCTCTACAAAAGGCGTTAGTGGACTTAGGGGCTAGTGTTAGCCTCATGCCTCTCTCTATGTTCCGAAGACTAAACACCGGCACAAAAATTGAAGCCTATCGACATGCGGATACAACTAGCCGATGGTCAGATCACAAGGCCGGTAGGGATCGCAGAGGACATCCCGTTCAAGTCCCGGGGGGCATATGTTTGCCATGCGACTTCGTGATCATGGATGTCAAGGAGGAGGGAGATACGTCGCTAATACTTGGGCGCCCGTTCCTCGCCACCGCCGGTGTCATTGTCGACGTACGAGAAGGGACTCTAACATTGAACGTCGGCAACATCGAGGTGGAGCTTCATATACCCAAGGCAAGGAAACACATACCTTATCATGAGGAGCTGGACTATATGGACATCCTTGACGAGGTTATTTAGGAGGCGATCCCCCATTCCATCGGCGCCCTATTCAAGGAAGATTTTGAGGAAGGGCCGGACTTGGGCCAAGAAGAAAAGATGAAGCATTCCCCCGACCTCTCCATGGAAATTGATGAAGGCGACGCTGACGTCGCGAGAATACGTGAGCTCTGCAAGCTCTCAAAGATGAAGACTCCAAAGAAAGCCCCACCGATACGAAAATCGGTGTCACCGGTGAAGCCGAGGCACGGAGCAAGCACTAGCTTGGGGGAGTCACCCCCCAACACTACCCGAGGCGAAGGAGCACCGAGGAAGAACACGCCGCCACAACATCCAAATTCAAGCGTTCTTCCCAATAAATTCGACGGGTGCATCCCATATGCACCCAATATCCTGCATTAAATTGAAAATCAAAGGGGGTTGTAATGACTGCTTTTCATGTATCTGGATTTAATATAATATAATATATGTTTTGGTGGATTTTTCTCCTCATGTGTGGTTTTCGTCTCCGTGGCTTTCATTTTCGATCGATTCGTCGTATTTTCTCGTTTCTTCCTTAGGATTGTCGATTTCGAAGTATGTCATTCGTGACGGACTTCATAACGGTCGTATCTAACTATTAGATCAAGCCTAGGAGTCTTAGGAATCAATCCCGGGCCCCGCGCTCCGTATCGGAACTTTTGGTGCTCATTAGCCGGTGTAAGAAGGGCCACCGACCGACTAGATGACGATCAAGTCGGTCGGCAATCCTTCTTGGACCGACTAGTTAGCTTTCTAAAATTTCTCAGGAGTTACTGTTTATCGTTAGTCGGTCTAAGAATGTTGGTTGACCGACTAGGTTGCAAACTAGTTGGTCAGCAATGCTTCTTTAACCGACTAACTCATCATCTTAATTTTAGTTGAGTTACTGTTTACTCTTAGTCGGTCTAAGAACGTTCATCGACCGACTAGATGTTAAACTAGTCGGTCAGTACTTGTTCATGGACCGACTAACTCTAGAATCCTATTTTCGTTCAGAAGTTACTGTTTGCACTTAGTCGGTCTGTGTTGGTCGACCGACCGACTAGTTGCCAAACTAGTCGGTCAGTGGTTGCTCTTTGACCGACTAACTAGTGTTGAAACCCTAATTTCTGGGCAGCCGCCAGCCCAACCTATTTAAACCCAACCCAATCGTTTTCATCTTCTCCAACACGACCCAAAACCCTAAAATCTTCCCCCTTGAGCCCCCATCTTCCCCCAAGCTTCATTTCTTCATTCCAAGCCCTAAACCCATCATCCAAACCATCCATTCACTCCATCTACATCTCATCTTCCCCAAAATCTCACCAAAACCCATCAAAATCCCCAAATCCCCCAAAACCCTAGTTTCCCCAAACTTCTCCAATCTTTTCCAGATCTGATCCTAGGGTTCCCCGGAGTGTTTCTTCCGCCTCCTCTCGTTAAGAAATCGATCTACCGTTGTTTTTATAGCATATTGGTATTTTTTATGAAGCCCTAATAAAATTCATGTTGTTTGGTGTTTGTTTCCCCCATAACAGCGATTTCCCCGTAGATTGGCATCCGTGTGATGAAGTAGTCGCCATTCCCGGTGCTAGGCAAGTGAAACTTGCCACTTAGGGTTTAGGCCATGTTTTGGGCCATATGCTTGTGTAGGCGTAAAAGAGGCTAGGCGACGATATGAAACTCGCCTAGGCGCAAATTGGGGAACTAGCTTGACAACGAAGCTAGTTCCAACACATATAGCATGTTGCACAATTACCATGTCATGTTTACTTTCTATTAACGGTACGCAATTTAAATGTCATGTCATTGCATTCTTTTGGTGATCCCGTGATTGCGTAGCATCGCTACACTACTTGTGTTCCTGGCTCGTGACCAGAAGCGAGCATAATGAGTTGCTAACCCCAACGCTCGATATATTGAATTGTGAACTAAGAATGCGAGCTCCATGTGCAGGGCAACCCCAGGCTCACTAGCTGAGCTCAATGTGCGGGGACCCCAGGCTCCATTACGTGTGGGTATAGGGGGTGAGGGTTAAGCGGCCATTCAACTGGGAGTCTGTTTGATCAACAACTGCAGTTGTAAGGCGTAAACTCTTTGGGGTGGGGGTAGTGTTTGGTGCCGATCGGTCTGAAATGTTTACAATTCAGCGAAGGGCGCAGACATCTACAAAACAACGTGAAATGTGATTAGTGTTTGGGGCCGATCGGTCTGAAATGTTTACCATTCAGCGAAGGGCATAAACACCTACAAAATGTGAATTGATTGAGATTGATAGTAGCTTGGCTACTCTTGTCTTGTCCCGATGATTGTTTTCTTGTACAAATTGTCTTGCCATGTTTAAATTGTGCACTCATGTTATAACTGCCATGCCATGCATACTAAACTGCTAGGTTGCTAGTTGCCTTACTTTCAGTTTCCTTGCCCAAGTCTTTTAGACTTGCTGACATGTGCCCCTTTACTCTTTTGGGTGACACATGTTAGATCATGAGCCCGAGTACCTTGTTGAGGACGAGGTGTTTGCAGACGCCGAGCCCGAGCTTGTGTTTGACGGGGAGTACGTGGACACTGGGGACCAGTCCTAGTGTCTTCGTTGTGTTTTACTTTTGTTAGACAGTTGTTTTGTTATCGGTGCGTAGCACCTATACTTTGTTATGTCGTTTCTTTTGTTGGCCTTGTTCTGGGCCCTTAGACTCTTTTCTTTTAGCCTGGTGGCTTTTCTAGATGTTGGACTTATGTTGATGTTGGACAATTTTTGATATCTGAATTTTATTTCAGTCTCTGCTTGTGTTATTATTGTTATTCCGTTGTGGTTACAGGGACCTGCTTATATCTTATTGATGCTTATCGGGTTTGGGGCTTCACGGCTCCACTCCCGTGCGGACCTTTTCACGTCTCGCCTCCATTTTAGGGAAGCGGGTCGTGACAGGTTTTAGTGGTGGCCCATGCAGGTCCTTCTGTAACTGCGATTTTTGGAATAGCGATAATAATATTAGAATGTCCAATAAATTAAGTTCGACATCCGAGTCATAAGCTATGAGTCTAATCTGATTCGTTTTCTGTGTCACTAGATGGCAGGAAGACGATTCACCCGTGGTGGGGGTAGTGGTGCGGTCCCTCATGATGAGGAGCCTGAGCGGGAACCCACCAGCGGTGAGATGATGCGGATGATGCTCCAGATGATGCAAGTGTAGCAGGGCGTGCTTCTGCAAGTCCAGAATGCTCCACTTGCTCGAGCTGCCCGGGCTCTTCTGGATGCCCCTCGCTCTGAGCCAGGAGCGAAGCAATTTCGGGAGCTGGGTCCCGCATATTTTGACGGTTCTGAGGGTCCTCTGGCTGCCGATGAGTGGATTCGGAACATCGAGGACAATCTGAAGATGGCCAAGATCACCCCGGCTGGATGGGTTGATTTGGCGAAGAGGCAACTCAAGGATAATGCTCGAAATTGGTGGGATGCGGAAGAGAAGTTGTTGGTGGAGCCGATAGCTTGGGCTACCTTCAAGGCTAGATTTGATGGTGAGTTCTTCCCGAAGGCTGCCAGGGAGGAGATGCTGCATCGTTTTATCGATTTGAAGCAAGGGAACTCGTCGGTGGACCTATATCACCAAGAGTTCATGAGGCTGAGTCGGTTTGCACCAAAGATGGTGCAGGACGCTGAGGAGAAGGCTCAGAGGTTCCTGCAGGGGCTTGATTCGGAGCTCCAGAGTTTTGTGACCTCCTCTGACCGGGAGTCTTATCAGAAGGTTCTAGTAGCAGCTAAGAGGCAGGAGCTGCTCGTGAACCAGAGGAGGGGATCTGCTGTTGGTGCTGGGAAGAGGCCTATGGAGCAGGCGAGAGCTGTGGTTAGACCTGGATTCAGGCCTAATCAGTCTGCTCAGTTTAAGAGGCCAGGAGGGCCTATTCTGAAGATTTGCCATTTCTGCGGCAAGCCTGGCCACGTCAAGGATCAGTGTCGGAAGTTTTTGGGCCAGTGCCTGGTTTGTGGAGATGCTTCCCATGTCGCGAAGGATTGTCGGCATGCGGGTCAGCTGCGGAGGGCTCCTGTTGCAGCACAGCCATTGCAGCAGCGAGCGTCTGTTCCTGCTGGTCGTGGAGCAGCTCTTGTTCCGCAGGGGCAGGCTTTTCGGCAGGCTGTTCCGCCGAGGAGGCAGGCTTTTCTGATGACCGCTGCGGAGAGCGAGGCTGTGGATGAGGTTATCGCAGGTAATCCTCGCTCTAGCTGTTACTTTCCTAGCTGGTTTTGATTGTTAGATTGTGTTGTTTACTTGAACTTGGTTGTTTGCTAGACTAGGGTTTGATTGTTAATTGCTTGATTAGGTGTGGTTTTGGTTTGCACATTTCCTGCACGAGTCCTCTTTGACTCTGGTGCATCGATGTGCATTATTTCTCGGAGCTTCGTGGAGAGGCATTCCTTGTCGACGTCCCCTCTTCCCAAGAGTTGGAATATCGTTACAGGGAATGGCGTGGTCTCGGTGCATCGTGGTTGCAATTCTTGCTCGTTGGTGGTCTGTGGACATGATCTTTTCGCTGATTTCATTGTCCACGACATCATCAACTATGATGCAGTTCTTGGGATGGACTGGCTTGCGAGCTTCTATGCTACGATTGACTGCAGGAGGAAGAAGGTGGTGTTCGAGATTCCTGGACATCCAGTGTTTGAGTTCAGTCGTGGTAGCAGTTCGCTTGGTCCTGTCAGATTTCGGGCCTGGCCGGTGGAGGCTGTGGCTATGCAGATGGAGCTGGAGTGGCCAGCTGTGGTGCGAGATTTTGGCGACGTCTTCCCCGGGGAGATGTCTGGTTTGCCACCTGATCGGGCTTTGGAATTTTCTATCGATCTTGTTCCAGGTGCGCAGCCGATTTCGAAGGCGCCGTATCGTATGGCACCTGCAGAGTTGGAAGAGTTGCGAAAGCAGTTGGATGAGCTTTTGCTGAAGGGTTATATTAATCCTAGCGTGTCTCCGTGGGGAGCACCGGTGTTGCTGGTTAAGAAGAAGGATGGTTCGCGTCGCATGTGCGTGGATTATCGGGAGTTGAATGCGGTGACCATTAAGAATAAATACCCGTTGCCTCGCATCGATGATATTTTTGATCAGCTTGGAGGATCGAGGGTGTTTTCAAAATTGGATTTGAGGAGTGGTTACCATCAGTTGAAGGTGAGGAAGGGAGATGTTCCGAAGACAGCGTTCAGGACGAAGTATGGACACTATGAGTTCGTGGTTATGCCTTTCTGCGTAACTAACGCGCCCGCAGTTTTCATGAATCTGATGAACCTGATTTTCTACGACTTTTTGGATAAGTTTGTCGTTATCTTCATAGACGACATTCTGATCTATTCGAAGTCGGAGGAAGAGCATGCCTCGCACTTAAGGACGGTGTTGGAGATTTTGAGGAAGCATCGTTTGTATGCTAAGTTTTCGAAGTGCGAGTTTTGGCTGGATAGAGTTGCTTTTCTCGGGCATGTGGTGATTGGAGATGATATTTCGGTGGATCCCGAGAAGGTTCGGGCCATCAGGGAGTGGCCTGTTCCGTCGTCTGCGTCTGAGATTCGGAGTTTTCTTGGACTTGCTGGTTATTATCGGCGATTCATTAAGGAATTTTCCCGTATTGCTGAGCCAATGACCAGGTTGACGCGGAAGGATGTTGCTTTTGTTTGGTCGGGTGAATGTGAGAGTGCTTTTGGTGTTCTGAAAGAGAGGTTGACGACTGCCCCTATTCTTGTTGTGCCTGATCGCAACGGTGGATTTGAGATCTTTTGCGATGCTTCTGGCAAGGGTCTCGGTTGTGTGTTGCATCAGCAGGGGCATGTTGTGGCGTATGCGTCTCGTCAGCTTAAGGTTCATGAGAAGAATTACCCGACGCATGACTTGGAGTTGGCTGCCGTTGTGTTTGCTCTTAAGATTTGGAGGCACTTCCTGCTGAGTGAGAAAGTGAAGATTTTCACCGATCACAAAAGCTTGAAGTATATTTTCACTCAGAAGGAGCTCAACATGCGACAACGTCGATGGTTGGAGCTTATGTCGGATTATGATATTGATTTGCAGTTTCACCCTGGCAAGGTGAAAGTGGTCCCGGATGCTTTGAGTAGGCTGCCAGCGGTGATGATTTTGACCTCGCAGTGGAGATTGCAGCAGGATTTTTGCGAGTCTGGCGTGGAGATTGTTCTTCCTGGGGAGGCTTCGTCGTTGATGTACATGCAGGTGCAGTCGACGATCGTGGATCGGATTAAGGCTGGCCAGGCTGAGGATCCGAAGCTGGTAAGGATTCGGGAGCAGGTGGAAGCCGGTCTGCGGACTGACTTTTTGATTCATGAGGATGGCTCGCTGAGGTTTGGAGCCAGGTTGTGTGTGCCTGCTGGGGATATCAGAGAGGA
Source organism: Scilla litardierei (assembly GCA_030789695.1). NCBI lineage: Eukaryota > Viridiplantae > Streptophyta > Magnoliopsida > Asparagales > Asparagaceae > Scilla > Scilla litardierei. The sequence goes on from CM061130.1 coordinate 48,570,851, forward strand.
GTTGATGGTGGAGGCACACAGTTCGCCGTATTCTGTGCATCCTGGTGGCACCAAGATGTACCAGGATCTTCGTCTGAATTATTGGTGGCATGGTATGAAGAGGAGCGTGGCTCGGAGTGTAGCCAAGTGCTTGGTTTGCCAGCAAGTGAAGGCGGAGCATCAGCGTACGGCCGGGTTGCTACAACCGCTTCCGATTCCGGAGTGGAAATGGCAACACATCACTATGGATTTCGTGACTGGACTACCTCGGAGTCCGAAGCAGAATGACGCGATTTGGGTGATCGTAGATCGATTGACCAAATCTGCGCACTTTATTCCGTTCCGAGTGGGACAGTCCACTAAGGCGCTAGCGAGGAGATATATGGAGGTAAAATTCTTTTACTCTCCGTTTTATTTCCTTTTCCTAGTTTGGATAGTGATGTAACGTGAATCGTGCATAAGGTTGTGCGACTTCATGGAGTCCCCGTGAGTATCGTGTCTGACAGAGACACGAGGTTCACATCTCAGTTCTGGCAGAGTTTGCAGAAGAGCTTGGGTACGCGTCTGAGTTTCAGCACGGTGTACCATCCGCAGACGGATGGCCAGTCCGAGAGGACGATTCAGATTTTGGAAGACATGCTGAGGGCGTGCATGTTGGATTTCAAGGGTTCGTGGGAGGACCATCTACATTTGGTGGAGTTCTCTTACAACAACAGCTTCCAGGCGAGTATTGGCATGGCGCCTTTCGCCGCTCTTTATGGGAGGAAATGTCGATCGCTATTGAGTTGGGATGACGTTGGTGATCCGGAGTTGTTGGGACCTGAGATGATCGTGGAGGCCGTGGATATCGTCAGGAATATTCGGGAGAGGTTGAGAATTGCTCAGGACCGTTTTAAGCATTGGGCGGATGCTAAACGTCGTCCTTTGGAGTTTCGGCCGGGCGACCATGTGTTCTTGAAGATTTCCCTGAATCGTGGTGTGATTCGTTTCGGGAAGCGTGGAAAGTTGAGCCTGCGATACATTGGACCGTTTGACATTTTGGAGAGGTTTGGCGAGGTAGCTTATCGCTTGGCCTTGCCGCCATCTTTGGAAGGAGTTCACAATGTTTTCCCTGTGTCGCAGCTTCGTCGATACATTAGCGATCCGTCTCATGCGGTGGATTTTTCGGAGATTACCGTTCGCCCCGATATGACGTATGACCAGCATCCAGTGCAGATTCTGGACAGGCGTCAGAAATCGCTTCGGAACAAGATTGTCAATCTTGTGAGGGTGATGTGGCGACACGGTTCACCTGGAGAATCTACTTGGGAGAATGAGGATGAGATGCGAGAGCGTTTCCCACTTTTGTTTCCGGACCCGTGAGTTTTTGGAAATTCCGAGGACGGAATTTTCCTTAAGTTGGGGAGGATGTAACGACTGCTTTTCATGTATCTGGATTTAATATAATATAATATATGTTTTGGTGGATTTTTCTCCTCATGTGTGGTTTTCGTCTCCGTGGCTTTCATTTTCGATCGATTCGTCGTATTTTCTCGTTTCTTCCTTAGGATTGTCGATTTCGAAGTATGTCATTCGTGACGGACTTCATAACGGTCGTATCTAACTATTAGATCAAGCCTAGGAGTCTTAGGAATCGATCCCGGGGCCCCGCGCTCCGTATCGGAACTTTTGGTGCTCATTAGCCGGTGTAAGAAGGGCCACCGACCGACTAGATGACGATCCAGTCGGTCGGCAATCCTTCTTGGACCGACTAGTTAGCTTTCTAAAATTTCTCAGGAGTTACTGTTTATCGTTAGTCGGTCTAAGAACGTTGGTTGACCGACTAGGTTGCAAACTAGTCGGTCAGCAATGCTTCTTTAACCGACTAACTCATCATCTTAATTTTAGTTGAGTTACTGTTTACTCTTAGTCGGTCTAAGAACGTTCATCGACCGACTAGATGTTAAACTAGTCGGTCAGTACTTGTTCATGGACCGACTAACTCTAGAATCCTATTTTCGTTCAGGAGTTACTGTTTGCACTTAGTCGGTCTGCGTTGGTCGACCGACCGACTAGTTGCCAAACTAGTCGGTCAGTGGTTGCTCTTTGACCGACTAACTAGTGTTGAAACCCTAATTTCTGGGCAGCCGCCAGCCCAACCTATTTAAACCCAACCCAATCGTTTTCATCTTCTCCAACACGACCCAAAACCCTAAAATCTTCCCCCTTGAGCCCCCATTTCCCCCAAGCTTCATTTCTTCATTCCAAGCCCTAAATCCATCATCCAAACCATCCATTCACTCCATCTACCTCTCATCTTCCCCAAAATCTCACCAAAACCCATCAAACTCCCCAAATCTCCCAAAACCCTAGTTTCCCCAAACTTCTCCAATCTTTTCCAGATCTGATCCTAGGGTTCCCCGGAGTGTTTCTTCCGCCTCCTCTCGGTAAGAAATCGATCTACCGTTGTTTTTATAGCATATTGGTATTTTTTTATGAAGCCCTAATAAAATTCATGTTGTTTGGTGTTTGTTTCCCCCATAACAGCGATTTCCCCCGTAGATTGGCATCCGTGTGACGAAGTAGTCGCCATTCCCGGTGCTAGGCAAGTGAAACTTGCCACTTAGGGTTTAGGCCATGTTTTGGGCCATATGCTTGTTGTAGGCGTAAAAGAGGCTAGGCGACGAAATGATACTCGCCTAGGCGCAAATTGGGGAACTAGCTTGACAACGAAGCTAGTTCCAACACATATAGCATGTTGCACAATTACCATGTCATGTTTACTTTCCATTAACGGTACGCAATTTAAATGTCATGTCATTGCATTCTTTTGGTGATCCCGTGATTGCGTAGCATCGCTACACTACTTGTGTTCCTGGCTCGTGACCAGAAGCGAGCATAATGAGTTGCTAACCCCAACGCTCGATATATTGAATTGTGAACTAAGAATGCGAGCTCCATGTGCGGGGCAACCCCAGGCTTACTAGCTGAGCTCAATGTGCGGGGACCCCAGGCTCCATTACGTGTGGGTATAGGGGGTGAGGGTTAAGCGGCCATTCAACTGGGAGTCTGTTTGATCAACAACTGCAGTTGTAAGGCGTAAACTATTTGGGGTGGGGTAGTGTTTGGTGCCGATCGGTCTGAAATGTTTACCATTCAGCGAAGGGCGCAGACATCTACAAAACAACGTGAAATGTGATTAGTGTTTGGGGCCGATCGGTTTGAAATGTTTACCATTCAGCGAAGGGCATAAACACCTACAAAATGTGAATTGATTGAGATTGATAGTAGCTTGGCTACTCTTGTCTTGTCCCGATGATTGTTTTCTTGTACAAATTGTCTTGCCATGTTTAAATTATGCACTCATGTTATAACTGCCATGCCATGCATACTAAACTGCTAGGTTGCTAGTTGCCTAACTTTCAGTTTCCTTGCCCAAGTCTTTTAGACTTGCTGACATGTGCCCCTTTACTCTTTTGGGTGACACATGTTAGATTCTGAGCCCGAGTACCTTGTTGAGGACGAGGTGTTTGCAGACGCCGAGCCCGAGCTTGTGTTTGACGGGGAGTACGTGGACACTGGGGACCAGTCCTAGTCTCTTTGTTGTGTTTTACTTTTGTTAGACAATTGTTTTGTTATCGGTGCGTAGCACCTATACTTTGTTATGTCGTTTCTTTTGTTGGCCTTGTTCTGGGCCCTTAGACTCTTTTTTTTAGCCTGGTGGCTTTTCTGGATGTTGGACTTATGTTGATGTTGGACAATTTTTGAGATCTGAATTTTATTTCAGTCTCTGCTTGTGTTATTATTGTTATTCCGTTGTGGTTACAGGGACCTGCTTATATCTTATTGACGCTTATCGGGTTTGGGGCTTCACGGCTCCACTCCCGTGCGGACCTTTTCACGTCTCGCCTCCATTTTAGGGAAGCGGGTCGTGACAGGGGTCGAGCTCAAGACCTTAAACGAGCGCTTGTCGGGAGGCAACCCGACGGTTATCGCTTTATTTTTACTTTTCCCTTTATTTTTGTTTTAGAAATTATTAGTGTTTTGAGTCGTTTGCCTAAACATTTCGTGATAACGGGTCCTATTTTTCTTTGACAGGAGAGGAGAACGGGGTACCTATCATTAGGAGGATGAACAAGGCGACGTGGAGCGCTTCAGGAATGCGCTCGATGCTTAGGAGGAGGATGAAATCGAGTGGAGGAAGAAAAACAGAGTTTAGAGCCCAAAAAAGCCAAACAGCAGAAAACAGGACTCACTCGGCCGAGTATACCAGTCACTCGGCCGAGCACATAAGCTTATCTGCCCGAGCGGCTCACGAACGAGGGAAGTCTGCTGTACCCAACTCTCTGTTTCTTTTCTTGATTTCAGAATAATTGCCACTCGGCCGAGTATAAATCTTCACTCGGCCGAGTGAAACTGATACGCTCCTAGGGCGAGTATTGCCGAGTAGCTTGAGCCACTCGGCCGAATGGACTTTTTCCACTCGGCTGAGGGTAGCAAGGCCACTCGGCCGAGTCGTAAGCGGGGAGGAATTTTCCAAAATATTTCCGTTACGATCACTCGGCCGAGCGACGTAGTCACTCGGCCGAGTCGTAACTTTTCCTATATAAAGGGGAGCGGGTCGGCGCGTTTTTCGAAACGAGAAAAAACCCAAAACGCGCGACCGCTCGTATCCCTCGCCCGCTGCCCCCCCACTCGCCCGACCGCCGCCCCGCCGCCGCGCTCGGCCACCCACCTCCGGCCGACGCCGTCGCTCCTCCGCCCGAGTCGCCGCCGGTGATCCCACCGCCGGCCGAGCTCCGGTAACGCGATTTCGCCCTATTTTCTCCTATTTTGTGTATTTTTCGATGATCCGTGTGTTTAACGAACCCCTAAACCAAATCAACTTTAAAATCTATCTATCATACCCCTAACCCCCCATACATTTTGAATATTACTCGCTGATATCTTCGTTTGATGTGCAGGGTATATTGGGGAGCTTAGGGGAGCCCAGGGGAGCTTCCGGGGAGCGATTTTGGCTTCGTGGAGGCGTGGTCTTCGCACGCATCCACTTCTTTGCTCTCGCGACGTGTCACGGTATACTCGTTCCATTTATTTTTGCACGCCGTATTTTTACTACTTTTGGTGAGCACCCGGGGCCCACATGCCGCCCCAGACACGGCCACGCACCAGGAGAGCTTCCGCCAAGCGGAAGCGGCCGGATGAGCCAGGCCCCTCCCACGAGGTGGAGGACTCTCCTCCGCCTACACCACCACACCCCGTTCACCCCGCACAGCCTGCAGACCCCGCACACCCCGCACAGCCTGCAGTCCCCGTTCACCCCGCACAGCCTGCAGACCCCGCACACCCCGCACAGCCTGCAGTCCCCGTTCACCCCGCACAGCCACTCCCTGCCGACCCACAGCCACCACCACCGCCACCGGCTCCACTTGTCGGGCCGCTGGGGATTACGTTCCGAGACGACGCACACCGCGTCGTTTTTGAACGCATTTCCCAGTGCTCGATTGTACCCTCCAGGTTCGCACACCTTGCAGACCTAGGACGCCTGGGGGTACTTGAGGGGATGCTCACGTTGTATGACAATGTGGGTTGGCGAGATTTTTTCCAAGTGTCGGCGGACACCTTCATCCGTCCGACACTTGAGGTGCTTAGTTCTATCGCCCGGACCGATGAGGGATGCTCATTTAGGTTTATGGACCGAGAGTGCCAGGTCACTCTCGGTATGATGAGAGCTTTCTTTTCGTGGTCCGATGTCCCCGGGGCCGACCGTGGTTACGCCCCTACTCACATTCCCCCACCTTCCTTCGATTCCCACGCTTTCTGGGCCCGGATCACGTGTTTACCAGCTGCCTTCGACCCTAGTAGGGCCAAGGCCTCGGCCATCGTCCACCCCTGCCTCCGCATAGCTCAGCGCCTTATGGCGACTACCTTTTTGGCGAGGTATGAGCCTGGGACGATGTCCACACCGGAGCTTTATATGCTCTATGCGATGACACGCCCCAGAGCTCTAGCTAGGGAGAGTGACGAGTTGGTCCCCGCCGTCGTGATTGATATCGCGAGCTGGGTTTTGGACCGCATCATCGTATCGGTGAGCGCTCGCTCACCGATATGTTGCGGCGGTCTGATCACCCTGCTCACCCTGATGACCGGCGAGGACCTTCCGGCTGACCTGCGATGAGCCCCGGGCCCCACTTCACTGTCCATAGACGTCATGGCCCGGATGAAGATGCTACGTCCGCACGGTCAGCGACACTGGGTTTGGTTGCACGGTCCCTACGGTTCTGATTACATGATCCTTCCGAGCCCAGCTCGGACACAGATAGTGTAACGGTACGTTTTCGTTGTACTTCGTTCGTGCACGTGCTTTTGGCCGTGCACGTGTTTATTTTGGACTTTGTTTGATTTTGAATACTTTTGTGTGATACGCCGTTGTGAACGTCTCTAAGAGTATTAAATAGTGGCACTATCTTGGAACGACACTTCTCGAGTCGTTTTTCCACAATTTAAACTTACTCGATGAGACGTGACGATTTTCACTTTTGACGGGAGACGTTTCTATTTTTAGTTTCGTCGTCCGAGGTCAAATTTGAGATCCGTCTTCTTAGTTAGCTCACATTCGTCAACACGATCACCACGATATTTATTTTATAATTTTTGGAGTTTATTTGACCACTTTTATAATTTTTACAAGTTTTATATTATTTTTAATAATTAATTTATAAATTATTTTCGGCCAAATAAAATTTCTTTAAGTTTTAAACGTTTTAAAGAATTTTTGAGCCAATTTCCAGCTCATTTGGACCAGGTCAAACCCTTGGATGAGTTGGAGTAATTGAATTTCAAATTTTAAATCTTTTTGAACTTCTAATCCTATTAGATTTAGCCCTAGACCAAGTCAACCCATCTATACTATATAAGCAACCCCTAGGAAGACCTATTTTCGCAAGAAATTAGCCCTAGCCTCTTCCAAACTTGAAATTGGACGTTGCGACGATTCGTCGCAACGTTGCGACGTTCAGCCCCCGACCTGACCGAGGAAAACCGCTCCGTTCCCCCGCTCCGACCGAAGCCCCGCCCCGCTGCTATCGCCGCTCGCATCGCACAGCAGCGCCCGCTCCGTTCCCTCGGTCTGACCGAGGGACAGGCCCGCACCCCGCTCCGCACAGCGCTCCGCACCGTGCCCGCTTCGTTCCCCCGCATCGCTCCGCATCTGACCGGTCGCCCCGCCCGCAGCGACCGACGTTGCAACGTTGCAACGTTGCAACGCTGCCCCGCCCCGCATCCAAGCGCCTGACCAAGGCTTCCCATCGATCTGACCGAGAAGAAACCCCGCACCAAGCACTGCACCGCAGCCGCTGCACAGCCCAAACGTCGCAGCCCCCGCATTTTGAGCGCACGACCGAGAGATCTCCCCGCACCGAGGCTGTACGACCGAGAGCCACTCGTCGCAACCCCGCATCCGTCGCACCACTTGCCTCCGTGGGCCCCCCAAGTTCTCCAGAGGTATTGTGGGTTCCCTAAAGGTCCCTAGGACTACTGTGGGCCCCACTTTGGTGCGTTCTCTTCGACGACTTGCCGCGTACGACGTCGTCGCATGTCGTAGCCCGTCGTCGCACGTGCTAACTTTGGAATCTGGAATCGTCACCCGAGTTATTTGCTCTGAAATTTCCAGCGAGGAATCTAATTGGGATCTGGACTTGGAGCGTGATCTTTTATTCCAACCCCCGGTGTCGCTACCCGACGCCGGTGTAGCTTTCGCGTCGTGTTGAGGTAACGTTTTGCACCCCTAGGACCCCCAACCCAATTGCATGCTAAGCAAGACTAAAAATCAGTATTTTAAATTATTTTAAATGTTTTAGAATTCACTAATCAAGATTAATAAAATGGATGTAGGCCGGTGGACTTGTGCACGTAGGAATCGTGACTTTGGACTCGTTGGACGGTGTTTTCTTGACGTGATAGTTACAGGCAAGTGAAACTTGCCAACTCTTGTGTAGGGCCATGTTTTAGGCCATTTCCTTGCTTTTAGCGTAAAATAGACTAGTCAGTGAAATGATAGCTGGCTAGACGCCTACTTGATCTAGTTTGACAACGAAACTAGATCCGTCACCTAAATGATCTAGCTTGACAACGAAGCTAGATCCAACCCTTAAACTTGTCATTCATACATGCTAAACTGTCACGTTTACTTTTCTTACTTGTACGCTTTACTACTTGCCATGCCATGTCATCCATGCATTGATTGTTGCATCGTAGCACACGCTACAATACTTGTCCTCGTACTACTTGTCCGGCTAGGTGCACCCCTACGCCATACTTGTTTAAACACTTCCTGGCTCGTGGACCAGAAGCGGGCCTCATGTGTTGGCCAGAAACCAATGCCCGATACACGTGGAGGGGTAGGGATAAACGGTTACTTGAGCTTAGGAGTTGGCCCGCGCAGCCACTCTAGCCAAAAGACGGAATCTCTGTGCACGAGGTGCTTACTTTACTTGTCGTGTTCTTGTCTTGTGAATGTCATGCCATGCTCGTACTTTACTTTACTTTACTGTACCTGTTGCACTCATTACTTTAACTGCCATGTCATCGCATCATGCTAGAACTGTTAGGTTGCTTTACTTTTTCCACTTCCAGTTTCCTTGCACAAGTCTTCCAGACTTGCTGACATGTGCCCCTTGCTCTTTTGGGTGTCACATGTTAGACCCTGAGCCAGAGACAGTTGCTGAGGACAAGGTGTTTGCTGACGCTGAGCCCGAGCCTACGTTCGTTGAGGAGTTCGAGGACACCGGAGACCAGTCTTAGAGACTGATTTTACTTGCTTTTGCTTTAGGTTGCTGTTAGTTGTCGGTGCTTGCACCATTTCTTTGTTTCGTACTTGTACTTTCGTTGGCCATGTTGGGCCTCTTTTAGACTCTTTTATTTTAGCCTGGTGGCTTTTCTGCGATGTTGAGATTTATTATTATGGATATTCTGAGATGTTCTTTTGTCTCTTTTCGTTATTATTATCTTTGTTTCGTTTCGCGTTGCAAGGACCTGCAGTTTAAAGTGATTGACGCTTATCGGACTTGCGGCTTTGTAGCTTCAAGTCTGAGCGGACCTTCTCACGCTTCACCTCCACGTTTTTGGGAAGCGGGGCGTGACAGGTTTTGTTGGTGGCCCATGCAGGTCCTCTTCTTGCGATTGCGAACTAACGGAACAACGATAATAAACGGAATATCCATTAAATAAATTTCAACATCCAAGTCATTAAGCTATGAGTCTAATTTGTTTGTTCGTTTTCTATGTCATTAGATGGCTGGACGACGACAGACCCGATCTGGCAGTGGGCCCGATCTGGCAGAACATCTAAAACATTTTTAAAATTTATCTCATAATTTTAAAAACATTTTACAAGTATTTAAAAGCATTCTTAAGTTTAAAATTAATCGCAGTACCTAGATCGCTACGCAAACCTAGGCTCTGATACCACTGTAGGGAATTGGGCGTTCCCTTAGGGCACAAAAACTCTAGTCCCGTCCTAAGTCGGACGGAACATAGACAGAAAAATCATAGCAGCGGAAGGAAAAACAGTTAATCTAAATTAACATGCAAGTTAAAACAATTTTAACTTGGCCCTAAGGTCCAAGACCCTATGCCAAGATCTATGCCGACTTGGGATGGGTCTGACCATCCCAAGAAGGATCTAGCCTACTGCGATTAAACTAAACTAAATGCTAATAAACTACTTTAGCCACATACCCGGAATCTCAGCCCTGGAGCAGGCGAGATGTTCCGCGCCGTCTTCCGAGCTGCTCCCGTCCCACGCCGAGCCGCTCCTTTGAACCGCTCCCCGAACCGCTCCTCGAACCGCTCCGCATCCCGAGGCGATCAATCCCCGTGCCGCCGAGCCAACCAACCGCCGAAGAAAGTTTCACGCGAGTGAAACCTCCGCCAAGATTTCAGATCCAGAATCCGAACTCCTTTGTGGCTTTGCTAGAGCCCGCAGGAGTAAGGCAGAATTTTTGGGAGATAGAGAAATATTTATTTAAGCTTAGATCCGAGCGTGCTCCAACATTTACGAGAGCCGCTCAGATCTAGAGCTTGGGACGAGTTTTGAGAAAGGGGGGAGACCCCTATTTATATAGGCGGCGGACTCTCCCCTTTTCTCAAAATCCGATGTGGGACTAAAAAATAGAGTTAATAAAATCAAGTTAGTTTGCACTTCACAAAGTGCAAACTTCCGTGAATTTTAACTCACTCACCGTTGAGCTTCAGGATTGATACAACCTATCAATACGACAAGCGTTCAACGGTGAACGCATAGGAAAAAACGGTTCGTCAATCGGAGGTCGTTTGACCCTCCAATTGAGTGTCCAAAGATCAGCCCTAGGCTAGTTTTTCACAAAACTGAGCCGTCAAATCTGTTCTGCCCTAGGGCAGAATTTTCTGCACAAACGGGACCCACCAATCTGACTGGGCGCCCAAACCCAGACTTGGGCACGGGCGCCCAAGTCTGGGCGCGGGCGCCCAGGCGCCAGCCTGGCGCCTGGCGCCTGGCGCCAGGCGCCCAGGCGGGCGCCTGGGCCGGGCCAGGCGCCCGGCCCAGAACGCCTGGGCGCCCAGCGCCCAGGCGTCCTGGGCCGCCTGGGCCCAGGCCCAGGCGCCCAGCGCCTGGGCCTGCGCCCAGGCGCCCAGGGCCATGGCCTGGGCCGGGTGCCCAGGCCTAGGCGGGTCTGGGCGCCCAGGCCCAGGCCGGCTTGACAGGGTCTGGCCAGCAGGCCAGACCAGGTTCAGACTAGTCTGTCTGGTCTGGCCTGATCTGACCCTTTGGGCTGTTTTGGGCATAACTTGATCATTTGGAGTCCGATTTGGACGCCGTTCGAACCTGGGTCTAGACCGGGACATTCCCGTCTTACCCGTGAACTTTTCCTTGCATTTATTTTATTAAATATTGTATTAAACAATTTAATATATATTTAATCACTTTTGCATCAAATGCAAAATAGTCCCTATCTAAGCTTAAATTATCATATTGCATCAAATGCAATTATCTCTTCTTTTGCATCAAATGCAAATATTCTCCCTAACTATTTTCTACCTATTACTAGACGAAGCATTGCACTCTGTGTGAGACCCTACAGCCTGACCCTTACAACAGGTTGGGCTCGAAGCCCTATACGGCAGTGACCACGAGCAGTGGTTGCCGTCCCTGCTTCAGGAATCATCATTATGTGGTTGACTCATTGACATGAGTATTGTCGGGACCACCTGACTGTTTCCGTGATGAATTCCGTAGTTATAGTCTTTTCGTCTAAACTGTGTCGTGTAGATCAAGTCTGGGGTACGGTCAAACTGTCAACCCCAATAACTTGACTCCGGTTAGTTTCTATCGATCTTTAGTCAACTAATGTTGGACTTCTTCCAACATACTCTGCGCAGAGTTTTTACTAAAGACCGAACTAACTCTACGACACTAACTCCCATTGACCGGGAGAGACGAATCCTCTCTTGATCATTTACTCGCCTCGTACGTTTTAAGTGACACCCAATCAAAAGACCTTTCGACAGGCCTTGCCTCGAAGCTAGGTCAGTTGATCTAAGTGGCACCGTTCACGCACGGGTTTGTCAAAATGACCTCAAGTCAAAAGACCAACTATCCTATCATCACTCAGAGTTATCACTGACAGATTGGTCAATATAACCATATGATAACTCTAGTGGATCGTTCAGTGAACTCATTCTAATGAGCACCTGTGTCTCGTCTTCGACTTCGCCAAGTCTAGCGATCATGAGATCACCGCCACCGCTAAACGGTGAAGACTAAGACACAATGGTCTATCCGATGTTTCGATATCCTTGTCTCGAAACATCTACGACCACGAACCATTTCAGACTTATGCTACAGACGGTCAAACGTTTCTCCATGATCGAGATACTCATCTCGATACCCGTTTGACCTTGCATAAAGTCTCAGGACTTTACCTAAGTCGATATCTAATGTTAACTACATTACAATATAGCTTAGATAAATTATTACCAAACAGCTTACTGTTATTTCGAACAAGATGTTTGTGCTATTCACACAGGAATAAATGGCCTCGAGGGCACCATATTCCTACATCTCCCACTTGCACTCAGGCCCATTTATCTCGGTATCTTATATCGTTTTTACACATAAGTTTTCCCGACTTCATGTGGTAGAGCCTTCGTGAGTGGATCTGCTAAAACCGTCTACACTATAGACTTAAGGGGTTTTTATGTTTAAGTCAGACCAACCATTTGAATCTCATTCAAATAATTCATTTGGTCTATCGGAATCTATAATATTTTATTTCCCTGGATCTTATCCAGTTTATCGTACTTTACGATAATCATTTAAATTTGTTAATGGTCATTTTAAATGGCTCATATTTATTTCTGATAAAGTATCAAACCTTTTGATTACTTAATCAAAATATATGTTCCATCCTTTTTGATGATTCGCATGTAATTTATACGCTCCCACTGACCTTGAAAACTATCTGTCCAATTCATATAAGTTGGTTTGTCTAAATCATATTTAGAAAAAACGAACTTATAAGTGAATGCTCAAATTTTCATGGTCAACTTGAGCGTTTACATCGAGTTTGGTCCGTGTAGATCTGTACACATCTGTTGGTGAAACCGGTTTCATCATAATCCGTTTTAAAGAAATTAGGATGAAAACCGTTCTCGTCCAACATTATTGTACTTCACTATTTCCCTTTCTGCACCAATCTTTTAACTTTAAAGATTTACTTGCAGAAAGTGAGGAAACATTTTCCTTGGGCACGTAAACTAAATTCTCAAATTTATTTACGCACACGGACCTGCATCAAGTTTTAAATCGGAGTTACTACTCCGGATTTCATCCTAAAAGTTGACTAAGTCATCATTAGTTATGATGTCTTAACTCGACTTTTCGTCTTACGAAATTCGAGTAAATATACAACTTCCTCATGTTTGATTTAATGAATATCTTATTGATAATGTTCTCATAGAACTTTATCAAAACCTAGGCATTACTATTTGGGACTTAACCCAGAGGGAGGACTTAGCTCAGAGTCACTTACAATGGATCACACTAAATCTAATTAGGTGTGATTCATACCTTTTAACACACCGATGTGTTAACAGACTTGATCTGAGAGAAAATCACATTTTCTTTTAATTACACAAGATTTTATTTAGCTAAGTATTTGACCATTCGATCTAATCGAATCAGTTTAAATACTTTGGTCACTTCGTTCTTTATTTTATCAGACTTGCGTTTCATCAAGAACACGTGTCTTAGTAAAATATACGAATAACTTATTTTGTTAAAAATAGACTCGGGTACATCAGTATGTAAGAGACTGAGTTCGACAACTCATTCTCCCACTGTCTTACAGATGGGTTTTGGCCATTGTATCTAAGAGGCTAAGACTCACAAATGTCCGTAGACTTCATAATACGAGAGGTCAGACCCCTCTTTATGTGACTTGTGAAGCTTAATCTCTAGATACGGCCTAGTCTAATTTTACCATATAAGTTTGCTACTATCTTGTGTATTTATATATTAACATTTAATATATATTTAGTTATTTACAAATTACTTAACACATAACATTACTTCAGAAGCAATGTGACGACATTCGTCAAAATGTGTTAAACGTCTTTTGTATAACAATTTATTCTGAAATCGTGACATCAAAATATGTCACGTTTTCATTCCCTCCTACTTATGCCTTTACTAATGATAAATTAAACTAACTTTCTCTATTGACTTTCCGAAGTGCCTTCTTCCTTTTCTAAATCACATTTAGATATCAACATAAATAAATAGAATGCAAGCAACTTATGTATCCAAACGCTTGAGCTTTGCAATCTTGAGTGTAGCTCAAGAAGTTGCTTGTCTCAAGATCCGGTTGGGATACATAGTCTTGCACCGCTCATGCACTCGTATTCGACTCAAACGGTTTAATCGAATTCTCGAACTTTGCGGATCCAAATTGTTTGTTCATACAACCTTGAGGGTAGCTCGACAGGTTGTAGGGAGAAACATACTTTGAATGTCCTATATGTTCAAGCTGCCTCATATAGAGACGAGTGACATGTAGCTTTAATTTATTTGTTGGACCCAAAACTTAATGAAATCATATTTCTTAAGTCTGTTCTTTAGAAGGTCATTTAATGTCAATGAGAATATAGTTTGATTACATCAATTAGAATTTAACTTGATATTCAATTAATCAACTTTATGACCAATTAACTAATTTCAATATTATCAATTGATTCTTTCGGTAAACATATTCTTGCCCTAGATTTAGCATATGTTCAATATTAAATATAGGTAGATTGGCTTTTATCTATCTATATCCTCCCACTATTTTTACGAACGTTTTAAAGCTTAATAACGAACGATTTAATCGAATTAAAAATAATGGGTAAGAGTTCCAATCACCTTGAGTCTAAACAACCTTGAGTGTAGCTCAACAAGTTGATTGACTCTGCGATCGGAAGATGACTCTTCATCGATCATATCGGATATGACTCTCTTAATCGGTTTTTGCCCCTAGCCATTTGTGATCATGAGTGTGCTCATCCAAATCACAATGTCTAGTCTAGTCGGACCCTTGTTTTCATGTCTAGCCTGACTTGCCCTCAGCTCGGTGTATGCACGACACGTTGGTTTGGGTCAGGTCTTAGACTACATCTAGGCAGACTACATCGTTGACTTAACTTACGCCGGCGCTCAGGGTACGAGACGACGGTTAGGGTTAGTCAAGATTTCATCTTATGTATTTAAGGAGTTGGTTTCTACAAGATTGCCAGGTTACAGCTTGAGTGTATCTCAACAACTATAACGCGGGTTCTATAGTTACTAACCCCTAAAACAAGGAGGGCTACGGCTAATCTTGAAAAAGATCATTAACGTATTTGACTTAGATATAGTCCAGGGTGTCATACAATCATGATTCGCGACATTGCGGTCCAGCGGAACTCAGCCAGGGAATTGACTAAGCCAGGATCACTACCCCTTGGACTAGCAAGGGTTGACCCAGAACTCTTAGCCAAGCACATTGACTGGATCATGGTCCATTGAATGAAGCTTGTCATTTTTGTATGTATGCCATAGACTAAACAGCTTTTAATAACAACTAATTAATCCTATCAACTAGTTGAATCCTTAAATTCAAAATTTTTAGGATTTGTTTAATAACTTTTATTAAGTCCTTATCAACTATAAGGTTCACGTGCTACCCTAATCGTTATTAGGATTTTAATAAATTATTAACAACGCTAGAAGCGAAGTCCTTTAATGAAAATTAATTATAACAATTAGAATTTGAAAATTCATTTAAAGGACTACCCTAATCAGGAATTAGGCCTTTAATATTGTTGTTAATGATTTATCAAAGCATAGCATGTCATTAAAATTCAAGTAATAAATTTTAATCATTTTTAATGGCTAACCTAAGAGGTTGTCTTGTGTTATCAAAGAAGGGACAAGATTAACAAGCCATTAAAACTACACTAATTTATCGCATAAAGATAGTGCACAACTATTTAACAATTAAATAAACTAAGTTTATCGCATAAACTATTTTTGCATGCAAACATAAATTTAACAATTAAATTTAAAATATGATTTTGAAATTATTTTATTTTTATCTCATAAAAAAAACTTAATTTTAAAATCACTAACTTTGCATGCTATTTAAAAAAAATTTATCGCATAAAAATTTTAATCTTTAAAATCAGTTTTAAAATTATCTCATAAAATTAAAACACCATTTTAAAGACTTTCATGCTTAAAAATTTATCAAATAAAAAATTTTAGGCATCCAAAATTAATTTAAACTTTTAATGATTTAAAATTAGTTTTAAAATTATCACATAAATTTTAAAACGTCATTTAAAAAAAAAAAAAAATTTCCATGTTCAAAAATTTCATT
Organism: Scilla litardierei; assembly: GCA_030789695.1. Taxonomy (NCBI): domain Eukaryota; kingdom Viridiplantae; phylum Streptophyta; class Magnoliopsida; order Asparagales; family Asparagaceae; genus Scilla; species Scilla litardierei. The sequence continues at coordinate 48,586,744 of CM061130.1, forward strand.
AAAAAAAAAAAATTTTAGAACATCTAAAACATTTTTAAAATTTATCTCATAATTTTAAAAACATTTTACAAGTATTTAAAAGCATTCTTAAGTTTAAAATTAATCGCAGTACCTAGATCGCTACGCAAACCTAGGCTCTGATACCACTGTAGGGAATTGGGCGTTCCCTTAGGGCACAAAAACTCTAGTCCCGTCCTAAGTCGGACGGAACATAGACAGAAAAATCATAGCAGCGGAAGGAAAAACAGTTAATCTAAATTAACATGCAAGTTAAAACAATTTTAACTTGGCCCTAAGGTCCAAGACCCTATGCCAAGATCTATGCCGACTTGGGATGGGTCTGACCATCCCAAGAAGGATCTAGCCTACTGCGATTAAACTAAACTAAATGCTAATAAACTACTTTAGCCACATACCCGGAATCTCAGCCCTGGAGCAGGCGAGATGTTCCGCGCCGTCTTCCGAGCTGCTCCCGTCCCACGCCGAGCCGCTCCTTTGAACCGCTCCCCGAACCGCTCCTCGAACCGCTCCGCATCCCGAGGCGATCAATCCCCGTGCCGCCGAGCCAACCAACCGCCGAAGAAAGTTTCACGCGAGTGAAACCTCCGCCAAGATTTCAGATCCAGAATCCGAACTCCTTTGTGGCTTTGCTAGAGCCCGCAGGAGTAAGGCAGAATTTTTTGGAGATAGAGAAATATTTATTTAAGCTTAGATCCGAGCGTGCTCCAACATTTACGAGAGCCGCTCAGATCTAGAGCTTGGGACGAGTTTTGAGAAAGGGGGGAGACCCCTATTTATATAGGCGGCGGACTCTCCCCTTTTCTCAAAATCCGATGTGGGACTAAAAAATAGAGTTAATAAAATCAAGTTAGTTTGCACTTCACAAAGTGCAAACTTCCGTGAATTTTAACTCACTCACCGTTGAGCTTCAGGATTGATACAACCTATCAATACGACAAGCGTTCAACGGTGAACGCATAGGAAAAAACGGTTCGTCAATCGGAGGTCGTTTGACCCTCCAATTGAGTGTCCAAAGATCAGCCCTAGGCTAGTTTTTCACAAAACTGAGCCGTCAAATCTGTTCTGCCCTAGGGCAGAATTTTCTGCACAAACGGGACCCACCAATCTGACTGGGCGCCCAAACCCAGACTTGGGCACGGGCGCCCAAGTCTGGGCGCGGGCGCCCAGGCGCCAGCCTGGCGCCTGGCGCCTGGCGCCAGGCGCCCAGGCGGGCGCCTGGGCCGGGCCAGGCGCCCGGCCCAGAACGCCTGGGCGCCCAGCGCCCAGGCGTCCTGGGCCGCCTGGGCCCAGGCCCAGGCGCCCAGCGCCTGGGCCTGCGCCCAGGCGCCCAGGGCCATGGCCTGGGCCGGGTGCCCAGGCCCAGGCAGGTCTGGGCGCCCAGGCCCAGGCGGGTCTGGGCGCCCAGGCCCAGGCCGGCTTGACAGGGTCTGGCCAGCAGGCCAGACCAGGTTCAGACTAGTCTGTCTGGTCTGGCCTGATCTGACCCTTTGGGCTGTTTTGGGCATAACTTGATCATTTGGAGTCCGATTTGGACGCCGTTCGAACCTGGGTCTAGACCGGGACATTCCCGTCTTACCCGTGAACTTTTCCTTGCATTTATTTTATTAAATATTGTATTAAACAATTTAATATATATTTAATCACTTTTGCATCAAATGCAAAATAGTCCCTATCTAAGCTTAAATTATCATATTGCATCAAATGCAATTATCTCTTCTTTTGCATCAAATGCAAATATTCTCCCTAACTATTTTCTACCTATTACTAGACGAAGCATTGCACTCTGTGTGAGACCCTACAGCCTGACCCTTACAACAGGTTGGGCTCGAAGCCCTATACGGCAGTGACCACGAGCAGTGGTTGCCGTCCCTGCTTCAGGAGTCATCATTATGTGGTTGACTCATTGACATGAGTATTGTCGGGACCACCTGACTGTTTCCGTGATGAATTCCGTAGTTATAGTCTTTTCGTCTAAACTGTGTCGTGTAGATCAAGTCTGGGGTACGGTCAAACTGTCAACCCCAATAACTTGACTCCGGTTAGTTTCTATCGATCTTTAGTCAACTAATGTTGGACTTCTTCCAACATACTCTGCGCAGAGTTTTTACTAAAGACCGAACTAACTCTACGACACTAACTCCCATTGACCGGGAGAGACGAATCCTCTCTTGATCATTTACTCGCCTCGTACGTTTTAAGTGACACCCAATCAAAAGACCTTTCGACAGGCCTTGCCTCGAAGCTAGGTCAGTTGATCTAAGTGGCACCGTTCACGCACGGGTTTGTCAAAATGACCTCAAGTCAAAAGACCAACTATCCTATCATCACTCAGAGTTATCACTGACAGATTGGTCAATATAACCATATGATAACTCTAGTGGATCGTTCAGTGAACTCATTCTAATGAGCACCTGTGTCTCGTCTTCGACTTCGCCAAGTCTAGCGATCATGAGATCACCGCCACCGCTAAACGGTGAAGACTAAGACACAATGGTCTATCCGATGTTTCGATATCCTTGTCTCGAAACATCTACGACCACGAACCATTTCAGACTTATGCTACAGACGGTCAAACGTTTCTCCATGATCGAGATACTCATCTCGATACCCGTTTGACCTTGCATAAAGTCTCAGGACTTTACCTAAGTCGATATCTAATGTTAACTACATTACAATATAGCTTAGATAAATTATTACCAAACAGCTTACTGTTATTTCGAACAAGATGTTTGTGCTATTCACACAGGAATAAATGGCCTCGAGGGCACCATATTCCTACAGATCTGGCGAAGAGGCAGCTGAAGGATAATGCCCGAAATTGGTGGGATGCAGAGGAGGAGTTGTTGGTGAGCCCTATACCTTGGGCTACTTTCAAGTCTAGATTCGACGAGGAGTACTTTCCGAAGGCTGCTAGGAGGGAGATGTTGCAGCGCTTCATTGAGCTGAAGCAGGGGAGTCTGACGGTGGACCAGTACCACCAGGAGTTTATTAGATTGAGTCGCTTCGTGCCAAAGATGGTAGAGGATGCTGAGGAGAAGGCTCAGAAGTTTCTGCAGGGTCTTTCTCTAGACTTGCAGAGTCTGGTGTCTACGTCGGACATGGAGTCATATCAGAAGTTGCTGGTAGCTGCTCGGAGACAGGAGAAGATTGCAAAGCAGAAGAGAGGACTGATTTCTGGAGCTGGGAAGCGGCCTATGGAGCAGGTCAGAGGAGTGGTTAGGCCTGGGACTAGGCCTAATCAGACGGTGCAGTTCAAGAAGCCGGGTGTGCCTCCTGAGAAGACTTGCTACTTCTGTGGCAAGACCGGGCATATCAAAGATCAGTGTAGGAAGATGTTGGGACAGTGCCTGATTTGTGGAGACCCTACCCATGCTATGAAGGATTGCCCGAGATCTAAGCTACCTTGGAAGGATCCCGTTGCCGCACAGCCGTTGCAGCAGAGAGCACTTGTACCTGCAGGTCGTGGAGCGCCTCTTCCTCCGCAGAAGAAGGCTTTTCAGCAGGCTGTGCAGCCGAGGAGGCAGGCTTACCTGATGACGGCAGTGGAGAACGAGGCTACGGATGAGGTTATCGCAGGTAATTCTCAAACTAGTTGTTTCCTTCCTTAGATAGCTTGATTGTTAGCTTATGTTTGAATTGATTGCACATGATTGTTTGTTAGATTAGGGCTTGATTGTTAGATTATTTGTTATGTGTGATTTCGGTGTGCACATTTCCCGCACGAGTCCTCTTTGACTCAGGTGCATCAATGTGCATTATCTCTCGGAGCTTCGTCGAGAAGCATTCCTTGACGACTTCCCCTCTTCCCAAGAGTTGGAACATCGTCACGGGAAATGGCGTGATCTCGGTGCATCGTGGGTGCACTTCTTGCCCTTTGGTGGTCTGTGGACATGAGCTTTACGCTGACTTTATTGTCCACGACATTATCAACTACGATGCCGTGCTCGGGATGGATTGGCTTGCGAGTTTCTATGCTACGATCGATTGTCGGAGGAAGAAGGTGGTGTTCGAGATCCCCGAACATCCGGTGTTTGAGTTCAGTCGAGGTAGCAGTTCGCTTGGCCCTGTCAGGTTTCGGGCCAGACCGGTGGAGCTTGTTGCTATGCAGATGGAGCAGGATAGACCAGCTGTGGTACGTGAATTCGACGACGTCTTCCCCGAGGAGATGTCTGGGCTGCCACCCGATCGAGCTCTCGAGTTTTCGATCGATCTTATGCCGGGAGCGCAGCCTATTTCGAAGGCGCCGTATCGGATGGCTCCAGCAGAGTTGGAGGAGTTGCGTAAGCAGCTGGACGAGCTTTTGCAGAAAGGATACATCAATCCTAGTGTGTCTCCGTGGGGAGCACCGGTGTTGCTGGTAAAGAAGAAGGATGGCTCGCGTCGCATGTGCGTGGATTACCGGGAGCTGAATGCTGTGACCATCAAGAATAAATATCCCTTGCCTCGGATAGATGACATCTTTGATCAGCTCGGAGGATCGAGGGTGTTCTCTAAATTGGATTTGAGAAGTGGCTACCATCAGCTTAAGGTGAAGAAGGACGACATCCCGAAGACAGCTTTCAGGACAAAGTATGGTCACTACGAGTTCGTGGTTATGCCCTTCGGCGTAACCAATGCGCCCGCAGTCTTTATGAACCTGATGAATTTGGTCTTCTACGACTTTCTAGACAAGTTCGTCGTCATCTTCATTGACGATATTCTGATCTATTCGAAGTCGAAGGAAGAGCATGCCTCGCACTTGAGGACCGTGTTGGAGATCTTGAGGAAGCATCGTTTGTATGCTAAGTATTCCAAGTGCGAGTTCTGGCTGGATAGAGTTGCCTTTCTCGAGCATGTGGTGTCTGGTGATGGAATTCCTGTGGATCCCGAGAAGATTGTGGCTATCAGAGAGTGGCCGGTTCCGCAGTCGGCGTCAGAGATTCGGAGTTTCCTTTGACTTGCAGGCTATTACCGACGTTTCATTAAGGACTTTTCTCGGATTGCTGAGCCGATGACCAGACTTACGCGGAAGGATGTACCTTATGTTTGGTCTGATGATTGCAAGAAGGCTTTTGGTATTCTGAAGGAGAGGTTGACGACTGCCCCTGTACTTGCTGTGCCTGACCGGAGTGGAGGATTCGAGATCTTTTGCGATGCTTCTGGAAAGGGTCTTGGATGCGATTTGCATCAGCATGGGCATGTGGTTGCGTATGCTTCTCGTCAGCTTAAGGCTCATGAGAAGAATTACCCGACACATGATTTGGAGTTGGCTGCCGTCGTGTTTGCACTGAAGATTTGGAGGCACTTCCTGCTGAGTGAGAAAGTGAAGATCTTCACCGATCACAAAATCTTGAAGTATATCTTTACGCAGAAGGAGCTCAACATGCGACAGCGTCGATGGTTGGAGCTCATGGCAGACTACGAGATTGACTTGCAGTATCACCCTGGCAAGGTGAATGTAGTTCCGGATGCGCTGAGCAGACTTCCAGCGGTGATGATGTTGACGTCGCAGTGGAGATTGCAGCAGGAGTTTTGCGAGACCGGTATCGAGATTATTCTTCCTGGAGAGACTTCTACGATGATGAGCATGCAGATACAATCGACGATCGTGGATAGGATCAAGGCTGGACAGGCTGGAGATGCTAAGCTGGTGAAGATTCGGGAGTAGGTGGAAGCCGGTCTGCGGACTGACTTCTTGATTCACGAGGATGGTTCGTTGAGATTTGGAGCCAGGTTGTGTGTGCCAGCTGGAGATATCAGAGAGGAATTATTGGTCGAGGCACACAGTTCGCCGTATTCTGTGCATCCTGGTGGGACCAAGATGTACAAGGATCTTCGTCTGAACTTTTGGTGGCATGGTATGAAGAGAAGTGTGGCTCGGAGTGTAGCCAAGTGTTTGGTTTGCCAACAAGTAAAAGCGGAGCATCAGCGTACGTCAGGGTTGCTACAACCGCTTCCGATTCCGGAGTGGAAGTGGCAGCACATCACTATGGATTTCGTGACTGGACTACCTCGGAGTCCGAAGCAGAACGACGCGATTTGGGTGATCGTAGACTGATTGACCAAATCCGCGCACTTTATTCCCTTCCGAGTAGGACAGTCTACTGAGACGCTAGCGAGGAGATACATGGAGGAGATCGTACGACTTCACGGAGTCCCCGTGAGTATCGTGTCGGACAGAGACACGAGATTCACATCTCAGTTTTGGCAGAGTCTGCAGAAGAGCTTGGGTACGAGTCTGAGTTTCAGCACGGCGTACCACCCGCAGACGGATGGCCAGTCCGAGAGGACGATTCAGATTTTGGAGGATATGTTGCGAGCTTGCATGTTGGACTTTAAGGGATCTTGGGAGGATCATCTCCATCACGTTGAGTTTGCCTACAATAACAGCTACCAGGCGAGTATTGGAATGGCGCCTTTCGCCGCGCTATATGGAAAGAAATGTCGATCGCCACTGAGCTGGGATGACGTTGGAGATCGGGAGCTGTTAGGACCGGAGATGATCGTGGAGGCCGTGGATGTTGTGAGGAATATTTGAGAGAAGCTGAGGATTGCGCAGGACCGTTTCAAGCATTGGGCGGATGCTAAACGGAGGCCTTTGGAGTTTCAGCCTGGCGATCATGTCTTTCTGAAGATTTCTCCGAACCGCGGAGTTATTCGATTCGGGAAGAGAGGCAAGCTGAGTCCGAGGTTCATTGGACCGTTCGATGTTCTGGAGAGAGTTGGAGCTGTGGCTTATCGTTTGGCGTTGCCACCGTCGCTTGTGGGAGTTCACGACGTATTTCACGTATCTCAGTTACGCCGATACGTCAGTGATCCATCCCACGCTGTGGATTTCTCGGAGATTACGGTTCGTCCGGATCTGTCTTATGATCAGCAGCCCGTTGAGATTCTGGATCGTCGACAGAAGCAGCTGAGGAATAAGACCGTCGACTTGGTTCGAGTGCAGTGGCGTCACGGTTTCCCCGGTGAGTCTACCTGGGAGCGTGAAGATGAGATGAGAGAGCGCTTCCCGCACCTTTTCTCGAGCAGTGCTTGATGTTGATTCCGAGGACAGAATCATTTCTAAGGTGGGGAGGATGTAACGGTACGTTTTCGTTGTACTTCGTTCGTGCACGTGCTTTTGGCCGTGCACGTGTTTATTTTGGACTTTGTTTGATTTTGAATACTTTTGTGTGATACGCCGTTGTGAACGTCTCTGAGAGTATTAAATAGTGGCACTATCTTGGAACGACACTTCTCGAGTCGTTTTTCCACAATTTAAACTTACTCGATGAGACGTGACTATTTTCACTTTTGACGGGAGACGTTTCTATTTTTAGTTTCGTCGTCCGACATCAAATTTGAGATCCGTCTTCTTAGTTAGCTCACATTCGTCAACACGATCACCACGATATTTATTTTATAATTTTTGGAGTTTATTTGACCACTTTTATAATTTTTACAAGTTTTATATTATTTTTAATAATTAATTTATAAATTATTTTCGGCCAAATAAAATTTATTTAAGTTTTAAACGTTTTAAAGAATTTTTGAGCCAATTTCCAGCTCATTTGGACCAGGTCAAACCCTTGGATGAGTTGGAGTAATTGAATTTCAAATTTTAAATCTTTTTGAACTTCTAATCCTATTAGATTTAGCCCTAGACCAAGTCAACCCATCTATACTATATAAGCAACCCCTAGGAAGACCTATTTTCGCAAGAAATTAGCCCTAGCCTCTTCCAAACTTGAAATTGGACGTTGCGACGATTCGTCGCAACGTTGCGACGTTCAGCCCCCGACCTGACCGAGGAAAACCGCTCCGTTCCCCCGCTCCGACCGAAGCCCTGCCCCGCTGCTATCGCCGCTCGAATCGCACAGCAGCGCCTGCTCCGTTCCCTCGTTCTGACCGAAGGACAGGCCCGCACCCCGCTCCGCACAGCGCTCCGCACCGTGCCCGCTTCGTTCCCCCGCATCGCTCCGCATCTGACCGGTCGCCCCGCCCGCAGCGACCGACGTTGCAACGCTGCCCCACCCCGTATCCAAGCGCCTGACCGAGGCTTCCCATCGATCTGACCGAGAAGAAACCCCGCACCAAGCACTGCACCGCAGCCGCTGCACAGCCCAAACGTCGCAGCCCCCGCATTTTGAGCGCACGACCGAGAGATCTCCCCGCACCGAGGCTGTACGACCGAGAGCCACTCGTCGCAACCCCGCATCCGTCGCACCACTTGCCTCCGTGGGCCCCCCAAGTTCTCCAGAGGTATTGTGGGTTCCCCAAAGGTCCCTAGGACTACTGTGGGCCCCACTTTGGTGCGTTCTCTTCGACGACTTGCCGCGTACGACGTCGTCGCACGTCGTAGCCCGTCGTCGCACGTGCTAACTTTGGAATCTGGAATCGTCGCCCGAGTTATTTGCTCTGAAATTTCCAGCGAGGAATCTAATTGGGATCTGGACTTGGAGTGCGATCTTTTATTCCAACCCCCGGTGTCGCTACCCAACGCCGGTGTAGCTTTCGCGTCGTGTTGAGGTAACGTTTTGCACCCCTAAGACCCCCAACCCAATTGCATGCTAAGCAAGACTAAAAATCAGTATTTTAAATTATTTTAAATGTTTTAGAATTCACTAATCAAGATTAATAAAACGGATGTAGGCCGGTGGACTTGTGCACGTAGGAATCGTGACTTTGGACTCGTTGGACGGTGTTTTCTTGACGTGATAGTTACAGGCAAGTGAAACTTGCCAACTCTTGTGTAGGGCCATGTTTTTAGGCCACTTCCTTGCTTTTAGCGTAAAAGAGACTAGTCAGTGAAATGATAGCTGGCTAGATGCCTACTTGATCTAGTTTGACAACGAAACTAGATCCGTCACCTAAATGATCTAGCTTGACAACGAAGCTAGATCCAACCCTTAAACTTGTCATTCATGCATGCTAAACTGTCACGTTTACTTTTCTTACTTGTACGCTTTACTACTTGCCATGCCATGTCATCCATGCATTGATTGTTGCATCGTAGCACACGCTACAATACTTGTCCTCGTACTACTTGTCCGGCTAGGTGCACCCCTACGCCATACTTGTTTAAACACTTCCTGGCTCGTGGACCAGAAACGGGCCTCATGTGTTGGCCAGAAACCAATGCCCGATACACGTGGAGGGGTAGGGATAAACGGTTACTTGAGCTTAGGAGTTGGCCCGCGTAGCCACTCTAGCCAAAAGATGGAATCTTTGTGCACGAGGTGCTTACTTTACTTGTCGTGTTCTTGTCTTGTGAATGTCATGCCATGCTCGTACTTTACTTTACTTTACTTTACCTGTTGCACTCATTACTTTAACTGCCATATCATCGCATCATGCTAGAACTGTTAGGTTGCTTTACTTTTTCCACTTACAGTTTCCTTGCACAAGTCTTCCAGACTTGCTGACATGTGCCCCTTGCTCTTTTGGGTGTCACATGTTAGACCCTGAGCCAGAGACAGTTGCTGAGGACGAGGTGTTTGCTGACGCTGAGCCCGAGCCTACGTTCGTTGAGGAGTTCGAGGACACCGAAGACCAGTCTTAGAGACTGATTTTACTTGCTTTTGCTTTAGGTTGCTGTTAGTAGTCGGTGCTTGCACCATTTCTTTGTTTCGTACTTGTACTTTCGTTGGCCATGCTGGGCCTCTTTTAGACTCTTTTATTTTAGCCTGGTGGCTTTTCTGCGATGTTGAGATTTATTATTATGGATATTCTGAGATGTTCTTTTGTCTCTTTTCGTTATTATTATCTTTGTTTCGTTTCGCGTTGCAAGGACCTGCAGTTTAAAGTGATTGACGCTTATCGGACTTGCGGCTTTGTAGCTTCAAGTCTGAGCGGACCTTCTCACGCTTTGCCTCCACGTTTTTGGGAAGCGGGGCGTGACAGATAGCACCGGCACAGGTGGACTAGCTTCCGACGATGGATCTCCTGATCCCCGTCGCCTACGTGCTCGAGGCCGAGGAGGCTGAGCAGGCTGAGCAGGCCCACGCTGCACACGCTGCACACGCTGCACCCGCTGACCCCACGGCCCCTCAGCAGCCTGAGATTTCTGCTGCTCCCGACACCTCTGTCCACACTTCTACCGGTGTCGGGAGTACACTCGCTGAGACCACCTCCACTACCTCCACGCCCACCACCACTCCCACCACAGCTGGCCCTCTGTCCGTTGAGCCCCTTTGCTCCACGCTACCCGAGCGCCCACCCACTATTGTTGAGAGTGGAGAGCCCTCTTTCGCTGCCGTCGTGGAGACCGTGGTTGTCACCTCTGTCTCCACCGCAGCCGTACTTTCTGAGAGTGTCGTGACGTCTGTTCCCACGTCTGTGTCACCGACCTCTCTGGCCGCCTCGTCTCCACTTTCATACTCCACTTCCGTTGCTGCTGCTTCCACCTCACACCAGCCTGCGCCCCAGCCTCGTACTGAGGCTAGGCCCACATTTGTGAGCACAGCACCCTTCCTCGCGTACCGACCGTACCCACCCCCACTCCCACACCCACCCAGCAGGTACCCACCCCCACTCCTACACACACCCAGCCTGCTTCCACACCCACCCATCAGACTGTTCCCCAGCCACCACAGCCACCACCTCCGCCTCAGGACGGAGACGGCGCAGCCCCACCCTCTTAGGCACCCTTGATGCCATTGATCTTTTTTGCCGTCTTGTTGCCCGTCTCTGCTTGGTCCTGATGATTTTTGCCCACCCCCCTCCCCTCACTGTTTTTGGGTCCACATTTTGTTCATATCTTTCTATATCATTTTTGGGAGAGAGGGAGAGATTTTTGGTGTCACACTCTTATATTTGTTTCATTCCTATATCTGCATGCATCCTGTCCGCATCATATTTTCATTTCGTTATTTTTATTTTCTTTTTCCTCATGCATGCATCCTCACCTTCCCCTCACATTACACGTCTCTCGGTGTCCCACACTTCGCACATTGAGGACACTGTGCACTTTAGCTTGGGGGAGTGAGTTCTCACGCTTTTCGATTTACCACCTTTATTTTTAGTTTTTTCACGCCATTTTCCGCATTTGCACTCACTTTAATCACTTTTTATTTTTTTACCATGCATCACGTTTTTCTTATTTTCTTTGTGTGCTGCATTGTAATTAGTTTCATTTTCCCTTTTTATCTTTTACTTCTTTCATCTCATGCTAGAGATGATTTTTCTGTGATGAAGATGACGTGGAGTTAGCTTTCTCTATATGCATGCTATATTTGTCATGTCTTAGATTTTTTTCTGATATCATATGCTGTGATTTGCCTTGCATTTAGAGATAGTAACCCACACTTTTTCCGTATGAAAATGGATGAAATTTTGTTCTTAGCTGAGTCTGAATATTCATATGTATGCTATCACAGAAAACACACCAAGATTCACGCATTGAATGCTTATATCTGGAGTACCGTTTTCTTTTCCTATATCACTTCTATTTGCATGACTTGTACATTTCACTTCAGGATGATTGAATGATGTTAGCTATGATAAATCTGGATTAGTTAGCTTTTTTGTGATCGAAACCGAGTAGATTAGATTACCTGCTGAAGTTGTCGTGCACGTCTTATAGAGTGAACTGAGAGACATATTTATTTCTTTCTCCACATATCTTGAACATCAATTCTCTATTTTAAAATCATTGGTGAATCTCCCCTTAGCGATTCTAGTATTTGGCATTTCCCCCGTTATTAAAATCCTAGCTCCAAATTTCCCAAAACCAAAAAGAAAAAGAAAAATTCTTGTATATCCTTATTTCTCTTTGATTTGGGATCATTGTGTATATATGCTATTAAAAAAGGAGGAAAAAAAAGAAAAGAAAAGAAAAGAGAAAAAAATCTCAATAAACGATCCCATCTCATGTTCTCTCTATCTTCCCTCTTTTTGTTTTTATTTTTTATTACTTTTGGAGCTTCATAAAAATGGGGATGTAAATATTGTTTTTATGCCACCACGCTTATAGATAAGCTTGGGGGAGAGAATCCAATGATGTGTGAGAGAGTGACTACTTGACGGTGCACGACAACCTAGGCTAAGTAATATTCTATACTCGGTGAGATTGTTTTAGCTTCACGAAATCCAGAAATCTATGCCTAGCACTCATTTCATGAAATCCACGCTTTTCTATTCTTTCTATTCTATTGCGTGATATTCTTATACTCCTCATAGAAAGCATTCAATTGAAAAGTGTGTGATAAATGATTCAGACGATGTTAATTTTAGAATTATTCCGTTTTTCATGCTATATCATTATTCTTGGGTTTTCTATTTATATTTGAACCATTATACTATGATATCGAAATAAAAGTCTTTGACATGTGTTCTACGTTCGGTGCATGCTATATGAGTAAGCAAAACCCACGTCCTGAGAAAAATGATCTAGCAGCTTCCCTCTTCGCTTTCTTCTTTCTTCTTCGTTTTTCGTTTTCCGTTTTTCCATCATTTTCATTTTCTAAATTCACCGGGTTCGCCTTTTACTTATCTTCCTCGAGGACGAGTAAGAGGTAAGCTTGGGGGATTTTGATCACTCCACATTTTACACCTTTTTTTCCGCATGATTGCATGCCATTTAGATCGCTCAAATCACGTTTTTCACGATTTATCGACAATATTGCGATACTTTTCACGATTTGTTGTTTTTTTCGTATTTCAGAAGATTTGGAGCGATTTGGAGTGATTCCGAGATACACCTACTCCGGAGTGTCACCGAAGACTTACCTGAGGGGTATTTTCAGATTGGAGAGGAGCGGAAGAAGAAAGAACGTCGTAGGAGCGACGAGGAGGCAAAAACACTCAGAATGGGCATTTTTAGTGTCTCACTCGGCCGAGTGAAGGAGTCACTCGGCCGACCAACGAGACCCCACTCGGCCGGCCAGATCGGACACGCTCCAAGTGTGCACTCGGCCGAGCATCAGAAGCCTCCTCGGCCGAGTGACGTATCCCGTCCGCCCGAGTGGCACTCAGACGACACCCATCAAAAACTCCCAACTTACTGTTTTTCGTCAGTCTGAGCATCAGAAGACCCACTCGGCCGAGTGGCAATTGCCGACCGCCCGTGTGTAGAGAAGCCCATCGGCCGAGTGACGACAACTCACTCGGTCGAGTGACCCCCGAAGTGAAGACCCCCACGACCCCAGACTTACTGGAAATTCTCAGGGTCTCCCACTCGGCCGAGCGACCTTTGTCACTCGGCCGAGTGAGCAGCGCTGCCTGTAGCGGAAATCACGATTTTTGAGCTATGCAGGGGCAGTTTGGTCACGAATTTTTGGGCAGTTTTGGGGGTATTTAACCCCTGATTCTAACCTAGTTAGGGGAGCTTTTTCCTTGCTTTTTGCAGCCTTTTAGATTAGACTTTTTAGTTTTTGATTCTTGTGATTGGAGAGGAGAGAAAAGGTTTATTTTGTTGGATTCTTGGAGAACTATATTGGTTTGTCTCCCTCTTCATCAAAAATCCTATTTTTAGTGTTATTTTGAATATTGTCATGAATTCTATTGCTATTTCAATTGATTATTTTTTCATTTGTGATATGATTTGTGAGTAGTCTTTACGTCTTAGGGCGTGGGGATGAACCCTACGAGCCCAATTTCTGATTTGTGATGATTTGGTAGAACTATTGCTAGAATTGCTATTAGGGTTAGTTTGGGATCGATATATTACGATAGCTAGGTATTCATATCGATTGGGATTTGCAAGAGATTGGATCCCAATTCGATAGGAAACCCTAGAAATCCGAATTGGGTTGAAATTGAGTTTCCGTAGTATCGGTTTGCAAGAGATTGGACCGATACTAGGGTTCTCGGTCGCAATTCCATACCGATACCCGTTTGCAAGAGATTGGACGGGTATGAACTATCCCAACCTAGGTCGTGGCCCGAGTTTGCACGAGAGTGGGCTCGGGACGCGATTGAACGATGACGTTGATCCTAATGCTAGCTTGCCTAGGCTAGGGTTTGCAAGAGATTGGACCCGAACCTAGGTTTGCTATAGACCGACAACAGCGCGAGAGCGTGAGCTAGGTTTTACATTCAGTTGCAACTAGTTCATCCGAAATTCTACCCTAGTAATTGTGATACCAATGAATCACATTGACGAGATACGGTGAGTAGCGGGGATTCCCTATTCCCTAGGCGTCTTTATTTGATTTTATATCTCTTTACATTATTTGACGATTGTGACAACACCGCCGAAAGTCAAATCCCTACTCTTCTGTCCCTATAGCCAGGGTGTTCGGAGAAGGCACTATCATACGTCCTCCTTGTGTTCGATACCCGCTCGCCGCTACACCGTGCGCTTGCGGTAAAACTACACGGTCGCTCTTTAAGGTGTACGCCCGGGCGCGATCATGTGTGCAATCAATGATTAATAATATCTTTTCTATAACTCAACGTTTCATCTGGTCAGGGCACGAGAACGTCGAAAAATATAACGATCAAGCGCAGAAAAATATGCCAAAGGATTAATCACGTATAATGTCAATTTCATAAAGAAAATAAACATAATCACATCACGAATAAGTCCGCAAAGATCAGATTCGACTCAAGCATGTACACGTCTCCGTATAACATACCCAAACAAAATATATGTAGAAACTGACAAAATACGTGATTATACAATGCAAATAGGGCGAAAAGATATAGAAATCAATAATTACGACACCCTAACTACGTCAACACCAACACTTATGAGATGGATGTGCTATGGTTGTGACTTCCTTAGGAGTTTATAATCACTGAAATATCATGTCTTTTATATCACACAACGCTTCACCCGGTCAAGGCGTGAAGATGTCGGAAGATGAATCGATAAAAACTAGTTAAAATAGCCGTATACGCATTACTAGCAACGTTGATTTCATTAAACGATAAGCACGATGATACGTCCTGATTAAAGAACATGAATTATCTAGCCTTGTCAGGGCCTAGCCATAGGGAACATCAAAGATATCGACAATGAAGAATACCCAACAAATACGATGTAGAAATCAACGTTACGAGCAGTTTTGACATGATAATAGGGCTAAAGACATGAAATTTCACGATTACATACTCCTACTTACATCACAACCATTGCACAAGGAGATTAGCCACGCATGGTGTAAGAAAAATCAGATTTCATAGATGAATACATCGTTCAAACACTGAAATACAATGAAAAATCACCAAATATAGGGTATAAGTTCAAGAATTTATCACCAAAACTCCAAGATAGACACCAAAACTCCCTGGAAATAAGAGGAATAGCCTCTAGAATTTATCAGAATTTTTCCCTGGAGAAATACGCACAGTAGTCTCTCCAAAAGCCCCAAAATACGCAGAATACGCCGTAAAACCCTAGAATACGCTTAAATAATAAGCATTGCGGGGTTGAGGCGCTTAACGGGTCCAAACCACATCCAATATCACTCTAACCCCGATCCGCCAGCCTCATCAATTATGGGCCGTCCGATCTGGGCGGGATCGCCCAGATCATAGCCACGAGTCCCCCATGCGGGTTCTGTGCCCGCATCCGCTCTTTTCCAATCCGAGTATCAATCGGAGTTAATCAACGCCGTCAAATCAAGATCATTTGGTTGTGGGCTCGCCACGTCGCTGGAATTTTTTCGCCTGTGCTTCGACTTCGTCTTGAATCGAGACCGTAGGATCAAGATCAAACGCTTAGGAGCTGCCCACGTCGCTCCTAACTTCGCCCGCTTCACATCAGTTTCGGGATAAATTTTGACCGCACGATCGTCAATCGACCGTCCTCGAGAGGCCACGTCGACCCGCCTTTTCGATCAGATACGGTTCGATCCATACCGTTGGATGAGAATCCAACGGTCTTCATTACGCCGCATCGTCCGAACTCAGCTGCAGCGCGGAGAGCGTTTGATCCGTTGGATCGTGATCCAACGGTCGGTGAAATGCGCATTGATCAGCTCTTGATGGCCGTAGGATGAGGTGGGAATCGAGCGTATGGTGCCACGTGGCCGCCAAGATGCGTGCGTCGACCGTATTTAAACGTATTTCTTCCGTATTTACCCAATTAAATGGTATTATGCATTCAAAAATACACAGTAATTAGCACAGATCTCAG
The DNA here is from genome assembly GCA_030789695.1 of Scilla litardierei. NCBI lineage: Eukaryota > Viridiplantae > Streptophyta > Magnoliopsida > Asparagales > Asparagaceae > Scilla > Scilla litardierei. The sequence continues at coordinate 48,602,810 of CM061130.1, forward strand.
AAAAATACAAATAAATAGTCGGAATCGTGAGATCGAGACCTTGCCATGAAAAATATAAAAAGTGCAGAAATACTCCGTTTATTGCTGTTTTGTGCTCAAATAAGGTGATTTCTCTAATAAATGATGGTTTATAAAATACGAATATATTGGAGACCAATTAGGCATCATATAGTCACAAAATAGGGCTAAATGGGGGGTTAAATATACAATATTCAAACCTAATGAGTTAACCCCCCTGTTTTTTGTTCCCCCTTGCCCCTCACCCCCTCCAATCTTGCTAAACCAGTCATCTCCCCCCATCCACCACTCCCCCTAACCAATATACCTCACCTCTAAGCCCCCAAACATCCCCTGGCTCCTAAACACCATAATGACCCCATCTTCCCCCTTTCGTGCTCTCAAATCTACCAGCCCTAACCCTAACGTTATACCCAACCCCAAATGGCATACCCTGTTGGATGATATCCCTAAAGCCAAATTGCTTAGGCACACTAACCCCGAAGCCTTGGCCTGCCTCAGGTGACGAGAAGTAAAGCAGCCCAACATACTTCTTAATTAATGCCCATTTTTGTTTAGAATGTTCGCAGCCTTAACTCTAAGGCCCGTGTAGAGATATTGCCCATTATATATCCAAGCATAGGCCTTCTCTTGTTGGTTTGCTTGAGACCAAAATTATGGACCCCAGTGGTGACAAGGTGTCCTCTTGCTTTCCTACGAAGTGGATCTTCTTGCACAATTATGATTTTGTGGCCAAAGGATGTATTTGGGTCTCCTATGACCTGGCAGTTTGGGATTGTGCTAGGGTATATGCCTCTCAACAACACATCTCCCTCTTTTGTTAGAATATGGGGGGTTCTCTTCTTACATCACCATTGTTTATGCATCTAATTTGGTGTCTGATCGGACTAGGCTCTGGAACTCCCTTACTTTGGGTAGTACTTATTTTGTCGACTCCTCTTGGGAGGTGCTGGGGGACTTCAACTCCAGGAGATTTATCGATGAGAAGGTGGGAGGTCACTGCCTTACCCCTCGTTGCTGGAGGACTTTAATGATTGTATCAATACCTGTGGTTTGGAGAACATCAGGGGTGTCGGAGGTGCCTTAAGCTGGAGTAACTGGACTACGGATGATGTCTATATCTCTTGTTTATTGGATCTTTTGGCACACCAAATACACTAGAGTGGGGTGAATAGTGTATTTCACGAAGAAATTGCAAAATTAAAAGTAATTAAAAAATTGCAATAAGAGTGCAGAAATAAATGAACACAATCCAGAGAATAGCAAACGGAAACACAAAGATTTATCCTGGTTCAGATCCTTGGGACCCTACACCAGTCCTCTACCCCGTAGAGATTTCAATCCACTATTAGACTTTCTCCCCGCAAGCGTTCAACATACAAAGATGTCAACTGCTCGATGCAAAAGATATTTATAAGTAACCGCGAGCAATAAGGATCGTATGCAGCAGGTGTCGAATAAAGGGATGTGATGGTTTGAGTACTGATCCATTATATACCTAGCTAACTACACGAATGGAACCGGAAAAGGGATAATTACACAAAAAATACAAAGATAAAGAAAGGTGCCAAGGGCCGAGCATCACTGCTAGTGCGAATTGAACATGTGGGTCGACCAAGCTTCTCGAGCCAATGGGTTGTAGTCCTAGATGATAGTCGAGTCTCAATCCTCGTCCCCTCGATGTCTAACCATGAGAGAGGACTCGGAGAATAGGTGGGGCCTCCAAGTGTATCCTCCGATGGTTAGTCAGAAGCCACAGTAGTGGTGGCTCTAGTGAGTGTGCCTGAGGGTTAGTCAGTGCCTAGCACTAAAAAGCCACTCACCACTGCCCTCAGCTACATGGTGGGATGAATTAAGCCCATCCAAGCCCATTCCTAAGCATAGAACCCTAATTAGCAAGATATCTGTTTCCCCACATGAACAACCCACACTAGGGTTCACCTAAGCCCTAGGCACAAAAATCTACTCTACTGACGTCACAATGAGAGAAAAGCAGCAAATAGGGAAAAACATGGCAAAAGAAAGAGAAATGAAATTAAAAACAACACAATGGAATTAAACTAAAAGCAAATAAGAATTCATTACAAAATAACTAAAATTTAAGAGTCTTACTAATACAATGAAGAACATCCCCCAAAGGAGGGAAAGAACCCTAAAAATTTGCAGAAGAAGGATCTTCTCTCTCAATTCGCACACAACCATTTATTATTCAGGTAAAAATATAACGATGTGTGGCCTTGCCGCAAAACTGCATGGTCGTGCAGCCATAAAACTGCATAGGGTATGCCATCGTCACTGCTACGAGCACGGCCGTGCAACATGCCAGTACGGTCGTGTCGATCTTCTACACGTTCAAATCAGTTCCAGGTAGCACGGCCACATCACGGCCGTGCAAAATGACCGTGCTGCTAGTGAGCCCGCTGCTTCGCTGCAAGGAAATATGCATAGCCAGGCAGGATGTTAGCATGACCATATCAATCTATTGTAGCTTCTCCCTTTGCCCGTATGATATGGCACGGCCATGCACCGGCACGCACGGCAGTACTGTCAGCTCTTCAGCCCGTGTCGCCTCTCCATCAGCTTCGACCTTCGCTAATTGTCGATGTTTCTGCTCCCTTGCTCCACAAATCGTAGATTTAGCATGGATTCCCTAAAATGCACAAAATACATACCTGTTGGGGGGGATGTATGCCCTCACTTCGTTTATATTTAATGCCAATGTATATTAATATAAGATATCAGAATTTTGCATTTGATGCAAAGAGAAATAAATGTGTCGTAAAATATTTACGTGCATATTTAATATAATAAATACGAGGAAAATGTTATCTGGATAACGAGATCATCCCGGTATAAACACAGGTTCAAACCGCGTCAAAAATGGACCCCAAATGCACAAAATAAAGCCAAAACATTGAAAAAAAGCCAAATTTTGCATTCCGGGTCTGGCTCCCGACCCACCCGAAGGCCACAGTAGGTTTTTTTACACCCAGTTTTGTGTAAGGCCGCATTTTTTGCAAAAAACTAGTTTTGGGCTATGTTTGGACACTCGTTTGAGGGGTCAAACGAACTCGGAATGACGTGTCGTTTCTTCCTATGCGTTCACCATTCAACCCTCTTCGATTTGATAGGTTATATCACTTGCGAAGCTCAATAGTGAGGGAGGAAAAATTCACCAAAGTTTGGCCTTTGGGAAATTCAAACTTTAATTAATTTTTCTTCCAAAACTTTTAGTCCCACATCAGATATGGAGTGAAGTGGAGGGGTCAGCCGCCTATATAAATAGGGGTATACCCCCTCCTTGAAACTCGTCCCAAGCTCCAGATCTGAGTAGCTCCATTAAACGTGAGCAAGCCCGGTATTCTCTTTCTCCCTAAATTTCTTCCTTACTCGTGTTCGGTCTCAAACAAAGCTACAAAGGAGCTCGGATCAGACTCGAAGTCTTGACGAATGATCCAATCAAGGTGAAATCTTCTTCAACGCGTGGTTGGCTCGATGATGTGTGAGTATATTTTATATATTCACGCACGTCTTTTTTTTTGTTATTTTTCGACGTCCCGTATCTGTTTTCTCGTATTTTCTAGTTTTCTTTGACTTCTCTGTGTTTTTGCGTGTTTGCAGGAGTTTGCCAGTGTAGGGGACACATAACAAAGATATCATAAGTCCCCGGAGCAACAGGAGGAGACACGCGCGATCCAGGGGGTCAAACGACCAAGATTACTATCTTTTAGCCCCCACCCGATCGGTTGGATACAGCCAACCGATCGGGTGATGCACGCGAGCATGACCCGGACAGCCGATGAAGCAAGAGAGCATCAACCGACCGGGTCAACGACCGGTTCAGCCCAACAGACTTCTCGGGAAAATTGAAGATGAATTCCAACTGATCGGGTGACCTTCACCCGATCGGTTCATCTGTAGCCGATTCCCCCAAGACACGACCCAGAGAGCTCACTCGACGGCCAGCTGATCATGCCAAAACTTCGTAGGTTACTGTCTTTTGGGCGACGTTTCCAACGGATCGGTTGATTTATCAATGGATCGGTTCACCCGATGATCGCAAGATCCAAACGACGAGCTGCATGCGCCAACCGACCGTGTCGCGTGACCGGGTGAAGTTTTTGAAGATCGCTGCCAAAGAACGAAGCAGGTCACCCGATCGGTTGATACTTCAACCGATCAGGTGATGTCGTTTTCTATATATAGAAGCCCTAGGTTTTCAGAAACGAGAGCTATGTATTTTTTCCTGTTTTCTCTCTATTGTGACGGCTGGAATTTATTTGTTATTTGTAAGTGTTCTGATCATTGTCAAACTTTGATATTATCTTAATTGCATTGGTACTACTTCATTCCAATCGTCTGATTATGATTTTAACGATCGATTTTCATTTAGATTGCTTTTTAGCTAAAATGTGTGAGTAGTTCCCAAATCTGGGATTTTGGTGGAAACCCCTTCGTGGGTTCTCCTTAATGCGTCCATAGGACAAGGATATCGATAGGGAATAGGAATCTATTGGTTACGTGGGGTGTTTTATTGTCATCGGCGGAAAAAAGACCGCCTTTGACCGTTGGGCCAAGGGAGAATAAACTTGACAGTTGACTCCCTAGCCATAGCTCATGTCCTTAGCGTAGAGATCGAATCCTAGCACGCGGGAGCGGCAGGACGAGATGTTGGGAGTTATCGTTGCGAGCTTAGTGCTCCCGGAGTCGGTCAGTGCTAATGGACATGGGAATGTCCACTGACTGAACCCGGGTAGTCCGACGTATCATCCTGGGCACCAACCGGAATATCAGGCCCATGGGACGCTGGTATCACTCTTAGAGGCAACGTCTCACCACTAAACCCTAATTTCGATCGTTGTCCTATCCGCCGGTCGTAATAGCGAGAACACATGATAGGGTGGAAACCGAAGTCCCGAGTTTCCCTTTATATTGTTTAACCCCGTATTTACATTCCATGACAACCCATCCATTGATTCGGGCTAGCTCACCCCTAGGGTGAATTGGTTCCTTTAAGAAACAAACACAACCACGCCTCCCTGTGTTTGACCCCCAAGCCACACTACAACATCGTGCGCTTGTGGTATTATAAATATTTTAAATATGGTATCCCCCATCATATTGCACACTTGCATGATCATGCAAACCGGGGGGACGTCAAGCTTTATGGCGCCGTTGCCGGGGAGGCACCGTGCTTGTTATTTTTGGATCTTTTGAACCCTTGAGTCTAGCTCACATCTCTATCTTGCGATAATTTTCGCGTTCTTCTATTTTATTTTTATTTTTCTATTTTCTATTTTTTATTTTTATCTGTTTCTATCCCACACTTGCTTCACGGGTGTTTGTTGCTTTTAATGCGCATGAACACAAGGAGTCTTGACGACTTGATTCTTGTTGATCCTGAGATAGATGCCACCCTAAGGCGTCTGGCCGCAGAGAAGAGAAGAAGAGAAGAGCCTGAAGACATGGGGGAGAATACCCCACCGCATAAATCCCTACTGGAGTACTCGATGCCATCCATCGAGTCCACCTCCTCTATCCGACCTCCTGCTATTACGGCACAGAGTTTCGAGCTTAAGCCGTCCTTAGTGACGTGGATCCAGCAGGATCAATTCTCTGGGGCACCCATGGAAAGCCCTATCGAACATCTGGACTTCTTCTTAGAGAAGTGTGACACATTCCAGATTAATGGAGTCACAACTGAAGCAATCCGTCTGAAGTTATTCCCCTTCTCTCTGCAGGATAAAGCCAATCGGTGGCTTATGGAAAGGACCCAAACACCTTCAACACTTGGGAGAAGCTCTCATACGCCTTCTTGACTAAGTTCTTTCCTCTGGGGAAGACCATGAAGCTGAGGAGTGAGATATCCTTCTACCAAGCCATCCACAAGTCCATGCATGAAGCTTGGACAAGGTACAAAGAGATGCAGCGAAGATGCCCTCATCACGAGCTTCCGAAGTGGTAGATAATTAATCTGTTCTATAACGTGTTGAGGGATGACTTGAAGTCTTCGATGGACGCTGCGGCTGGGGGATCCTTTATGTCCAGAAGTGAAGAAGATGACGGGAACATATTGGAAAATATGGCATCGAACAATGAGTAGTGGTGCGACGAGCATGCCATACCCTGATCTGGAGGAATTCATAGAGTCGACGACGTCGACAAGTTGTTTAGCAAATTCGATTTGCTATCGACCCAGATCTTAGCTCTCATGGTAGGATCTGGTGGTGCCGGCACACAACAATTATCGGCGGTGGAATCTGAAGTCCTGGGAGACTTTGAAGGTGGTGACATTTCACCACCGGTGGATCAAGCCAGTGCGCTTTTCTTCAATCCAACGGGAAATGCACCGTATCCACCATAGACTAGCTCCAATCCGGCCTACTCTCCAAATAACCGGAACCACCCTAATCTTAGCTACCGGGCGCCTTATCAGCAACTGTAACCACAAGTATATCAGCCGCCTAGGCAACAGCAGCATTTACAGCAGCAGCAGCAGCCTCCACAACAGTATCAGCAATATCCCCCAAGGAACCAGCAGCCCATGCAGCAGCAGCAACAGCCTTATGGCCAGCAGCGGGTCATCTCCCCAGTTGAGTCCCTTTTGACCCAATACATCACAACCCAGGAGAAGATAAATTTGAAGCCAGAAATGGGACTGAGGGCTCTCACTGACCAAGTAACCCAGCTGGGGTTACAGGTGGCGAACCTTCAAAGGTCGTAAAATCTATTGCCGCCACAACCGGAAGTGAACCAAATGGGGGCGAACCAGACTTTGGCACTACTGCATGAGCATGCGAATGTGTCCACTGATCGCTCCGGATATACACCCAAAGAACGGTTGTAGTTTTACCGCAAGTGCACGGTGTAGCAGCGAGCGGGTATCGAACACAGGGAGGACGAATGACTGTGCTTGCTCCGAATCAACCTGGCTATTTGAGAACAGAGAAAATTGCCTTGGGCGATCCTGTCACAATCGTCAGACAAATGTGCGAAATATCAAATCAAATAAAGAACGTCTAGGGAATGGGGAATTCCCGCTACTCACCGTATTTCATAAATGTGGTTCGTCGGTATCGAAATTGCTAGAATGAGAATTCGGATGAACTAGTTGCAACTGAATGTAGAACCAAGCTCACGCTCTCGCGCTATTGCCGGTCTATATCTATCCTAGGTTTGGGTCCAATCTCTTGCAAACCCTAGCCTAGGGAAGCTAGCATTAGGATCAACATCATCGTCCAATTGCGCACCGAGCCCAATCTCTTGCAAACTCGGTCCACAATCTAAATTAGGATAGTTCCTACCCGTCCAATCTCTTGCAAACGGGTATTGGCATGGAATTGCAATCGGAAATCCTGGTATCGGTCCAATCTCTTGCAAACAGATACTTCGAAAATCCGACTCCAACCCAATTCGGATTTCTAGGGCTTCCTATCAAATTGGGATCCAATCTCTTGCAAATCCCAATTGATATGAATTCCTAGCTATCCGTAGTAAATCGATCCCGATCTAATCCCTAATCGCAATTATAGCTCAATTTCTACCAATTCATCACAAATAGGAAATAGGGCTTGTAGGGTTCATCCCCACGCCCCAAGACGTGGAGACTACTCACAAATCATAGCAATATCACAAAAATAATCAATGAAATAAACAATAGAATTCATCACAAATATTGAGATAAACGATAAAAATAGAATTTTTAGGGAAGAGAGATGCAAACCAATGGAGTTCTTCAATTTAATCCAACAAAAATCCAAGTTTTTCCTCTTCTCCAATCACAATAATAAAGATAAAAAAGTAATCTAAAAAGCTGCAAAAAATCTAAGAGATGGCTCTCTAAACTAGGGTAAAAACAGGGCTTAAATAGCCCCAATAATCGTCAAAAAATCGTGACCAAAATACCCCTGCACAGCCTGTTTTCTGCAGTTTTCGCTACAGGCAGCGCATCGCACTCGGCCAAGTGACAAAAGTCGCTCGGCCGAGTGAAAACCCTGCAATTTTCCAGAAAGTCGGGGCTTTCAGGGGTCTTCAGTTCGGAGGCGGCTCGGCCGAGTGAGTTGTCGTCACTCGGCCGATGACTTCACTGCACTCGGGCGGACGGGATTCTCCACTCGGCCGAGTGGGTCTTCTGAAGTTTAGTCAGCCGAAAAACAGAAACTTCGATGTTTTGGAAGGGCTTCATCTGGGCGCCACTCGGGCGGACGTGGTATCGTCACTCGGCCGAGTGGGTCTTCTGTGCTCGGCCGAGTGCACAGGTAACTCGTGTCTGAAATGGTCGGCCGAGCAGTGTCTCGCTGGTCGGCCGAGTGGCTCCTTCACTCGGCCGAGTGGGACACAAAGAATGCCCAATCTGCTTGTTTTGGCCTCCTTGTCGCTCCTACGACGTCCATTCTTCTTCCGCTCCTCTCCAACAGCAAAATACCCCCTCGGGGAGGTCGTTGGTGACCGTCTAGAGTAAGCGCATCTCGGGATCACTCCAAATCGCGCCAAATCACCTGAAATGCGACAAAAACAACAAATCGTGAAAAGCATCGCAATATCGTCGATATATCGTGAAAAACATGATTTGGGCGATCCAAATGGCATGCAAACATGCAGAAAAAAAGGTGTAAAATAAGGAGTGATCAAAATCCCCCAAGCTTGCCTCTTACTCGTCCTCGAGGAAGATAAGTAAAAGGCGAACCCGGTGGATTCGGAAAATGAAAACGGCGAAAAACGGAAAAATGAAAAAAAACGAAGAAGAATGAAAACGAAGTGAAAATAAAGAAGAGAGAAAGAAAGAAAGAAAGAAACGAAGAGGTAGGATGCTAGATCATTTTCTCAGGACGTGGGTTCCACTTACTCTTATAGCATGCACCGAATGAAAAACCCATGTCAAAGGATTCTATTTTGATATCATAGTATAATAATGCAAATAGAGATAGAAAACCCACGAAAAACGATATAATCATGAAAAACGGAATAATCTTAAAATTAACGTCGTCTGAATCATTTAAAGCGGTATACAAATCACAGATCACACACTTTTCAATTGAACGCTTTCTATCTGGAGTATAAGAGTATCACACTATAGAGTAGAGAGAATAGAAAAGTATGGGTTTCATGAAATGAACGCTAGGCTTAGATTTCTGGATTTCGTAAAACTAAAATAATCTCACCGAGTATAGAATATTACTTAGCCTAGGTTGTCGTGCAATGTCAAGTAGTCACTCTCTCACACATCAATGGATCCCCTCCCCCAAGCTTATCTATAAGCGTGGTGGCATAAAAAATATTTACATCCCCATTTTTTTATATATAGCTCCAAAAGCAACGAAAAGAAAGAAGAAAGAAAGAAGGTGAGATGGGATCTTTTATTGAGGATATTTATTTATTTATTTTTCTTTTTTCTTCTTTGCAATAAGCAATATATACACAACGGTCCCAACTTAGAGAGAGATAATGATGTACAAGAATGTTTTTCTCTCTTTTTTTTTAGAATAAGAGATTTGGAGCTAGAAATTAGTAGCGGGGGAAAATGCCATAAAATAGAATCACTAAGGGGAGATTCACCAATGATTTTAAAAGTAGAGAAATGATGTTCAAGATTTGTGGAGAAAGAAATAAATATAACTCTCGGTTCACTCTATAGGACATGCGCGACAACTTCAGCAGGGTAATCTAATCTACTCAGTTTCGATCATAAAAAAGCTAACTAATCCAGATATATCATAGCTAACATCATTCAATCATCCTGAAGTGAAGTGTACAATTCATGCATATAGAAGTGATATAAGAAAAGAAAGTCAGTACTCCAGATATAAGCATTCAATGCGTGAATCTTGGTGTGTTTTCTGTGATAGCATACATATGAATATTCAGACTTAGCTAATAATAAAATTTCATCCATTTTCATGCGGAAAAAGGTGTGGGTTACTATTCTAATGCAAAGCAAGTCATAGCATCTGATATCTGAAATAAAACCTAAGACATGACAAATATAGCATGCATATAGAATAGGCTAAATCCAACGTCATCATCATCACAGAAAAGTCATCTCTAGCATGAGATGAAAAAGAAATAAAGATAAAGGGAAAATAGAAACTATGCAGTGCGGCACACAGGAAGATAAGAAAAACGTGATGCATGGCAAAATAAAAGAAAAATGATGAAAAATAAGTGCAAAAGCGAAAAAAATGGTGTGAAAAACTAAAAATAAAGGTGGCAAATCGAAAAAGAACGTGAGAACTCACTCCCCCAAGCTAAATGGCACAGTGTCCTCAATGTGCAAAGTGTGGCACACCGAGAGACAATCGATGGGAGGGGCAAGTGAGGATGCATGCATGGAAGAATGAAAAGAAAAAGGTAAAATAAAGAAATGAAAATATGATGCGGACATGATGCATGCACAGATAGGAGCGGTACATATATATAAGTGTCACCAAAAACTCTCCCTCTCTCCCGGAATAGATATAAAAAGATGTGATCAAAAAGAGAATACCATAATAAGTGAGGGGAGGGGGGGTGGACAAAAAGTGCAACAGGACCCAGCAGAAACGGGCAGCACAACGGCATGAATGGATCAAGGCATCAAGGGTGCCTAAGAAGGTGGTGCTGCGCCGTCTCCGTCCTGAGGCGGAGGAGGAGGAGGAGGTGGTGGTGTAGGCTGCTGAGCTAGGGTGGGCGTGGAAGTGGAAGCAGGTCTAGTGTGTGTGGAAGTGTGTGTGGGAACCTGCTGGGTGGGTGGGGGTACGCGTGGGAGACGCTCCAAGACCTGTGTAAGGCAATAGTGGATCTGGGGGATCAGCTCGAAACGTCCAGCCATCGCAGAGACGGTGGAGGACAGGGTCCTAAGGTCTCCTCTAAGACCACTCACCGCCAGCTCAAGAGCACGTATGCTCTGCAGTACAGTGTCGGGCGGGGGTGGTGCAGAGGGACGCACCGGTCTAGGCTGTGCAGGGCGAGGCTGGCGTACGCGAGTGGAGTATGTAACGGGCTCAGCAGGGAAGGGGACAAAAGGTGCCGCGCCTGCAAATGTGGGCCTGGCCTCAGTGTGAGGCCGGGGCACCGGCTGGTGGGAAGTGGAGGCAGCTGCAGCGAAAGAAGTGTGCAAAGGTGGCAACGAGGCGGCCAGAGAGGTCAGTGGCACAGAAGTGTGGACAGACGCCACGACACTCTCGGAAAATACAGCGGAGGTGGAGACAGAGGTAACTACCGCTGGGGCAGAACTGTGTGGACCAAAAGGCGCAACCCCAGCGGAGATCATGCTAGCCATGGTCTCCACGACCTCGGCAAACGAGGGCTCCCCACTCTCGACAAAGGTCGGCGGGCGCTCGGGGAGAGCGGAGCAAAGAGGCTCCACGGACAGAGGGCCAGAGGTGGCAGTGGGAGTGGTGGGGACAGCCTCGGAAGTGGTGACTGTGGTGGAAGTGGGCTCGGCAAAAGTACTCTCGACACCGACAGCGGTGTCAGGAGCAGCGGAAACATCTGGTACGGGCTGAGGGGACACTGGGTCAACAGGGTCGGCGGCAGGCTCGACAAGGTGTGCAGCAGGGTCTGCGGGGGCAGCGTGGGCAGCGTGGGCAGCGTGGGCCTGCTCGGCCTCCTCGGCCTCGAGCAGGTAGGTGGCGGGGATGAGAACATCCATCCCCGGGAGCCAGTCGACGTGGGCTGGTGCAATCTGAGTCCGAGCAGGGCTCGGGAGAATCATGTAGTCGGCACCGTAAGGGCCGTGCAACCAGACCCAGTGACGCTCACCATGCGGACGAAGCATCTTCATCCGGGCCATAACGTCTATCGACAGAGAAGTGGGGCCCGGGACGCGTCACAGGTCGTCAGGTAGGTCCTCGCCGGTCATCATGGTAAGCAGGGTGATCAGACCGCCGCAGCAGATCGGTGAGCGAGCGCCCACCGATACAATGATGCGGTCTAAAAACCAAGCCGCAATGTCGATCACGACGGCGGGGACAAGCTCGTGTCCATCCCTAGATAGAGCTCTGGGACGTGTCATCGCATAGAGCATGTAGAGCTCTGGCGTAGACATCGTGCCCGGCTCATATCTGGCCAAAAAGGTGGTCGCCATGAGGCGCTGGGCAATGCGTAGGCAGGGGTGGACGATGGCCGAGGCCTTGGCCCTACTAGGGTCAAAGGCGGCGTGGTGGCCTGTAATCCGGGCCCAGAAGGCGTCGGCGTCGAAGGAAGGTGGGGGGATATGGGTGGGGCCGTAACCGCGATCGGCTCCGAGGACGGCGGGCCACGAGAAGAATGCTCTCATCATATCGAGAGTGACCTGGCACTCTCGATCCATGAACCGGAATGAGCATCCCTCATCGGTCCGGGCGATCGAACTCAAAACCTCAAGTGTCGGGCGGGTAAAAGTATCCGCCGACACCTGCAGAAAATCTCGCCAGCCCACGTTGTCGTACAACGTGAGCATCCCCTCTAGTACCCCCAGGCGTCCTAGGTCAGCGAGGTGTGCAAACCTGGAGGGTACGATCGAGCGCTGGGAGATACGCTCGAAGACGGCGCGGTGTGCGTCGTCTCGGAACGTAATCCCGAGCGGCCCGACCAGTGGAGCCGGTGGTGGTGGCTGTGGGTTGGCAGGGAGAGGCTGTGCGGGCTGTGGGTGCACTGCAGGCTGTGCGGGGTGTGCGGGGCCTGCAGGCTATGCTGGGTGTGTGGGGTGTGTGGGGGACGGTGGAGGAGAGTCCTCCAACTCGTGGGAGGGGCCGGCATCATCCGACCGCTTCCGCTTGGTGGAAGCTCTCTTCGACCGCGGCCGTGTCCGGGGCGGCATATCGGCCCCGAGCGCGCGCCGAAAAACGTGAAAAGTGTGGCGTGTGCAAAAAGAATGGAAAGAGTATACCCAAACACGCCGCGAGTGCTAAGCAGTGGAAGCGTGCGAAGTCCGCGCCTCCACGAAGTCCAAAACAGCCCGTAGAAGCTCCCCTGAGCTCCCCTAAGCTCCAAAAAGCAACATGCGCATGAAAAAGCGATATCAGCGAGTAATAATCAAAATGTATGGAGCAATAGGGGTATAATAGATAGATATAGAAATTGATTTGGGTTAGGGGGGCGTTTAGCACACGGATCCTCAAGAAATACACGAAAAGAGGAGAAAACGGCGAAAACAGGGGTACCGGAGGTGATCGGAGGGTCGGCCGCCGGCGGCGACTCGGGCGAGGCGTCGACGGTGCTCGGCCGGCGGTGGCGGGCCGGGCAGCGGCGGGGCGGCGTTGGTCGGGCGAGCGAGGGGTCGGGCGAAGCGATCGGGCGAGGGAAGCTGAAGGGGCGCGGGCGGTTTGGGGTTATGCGATTTCGAAAACTGTGCCCCCCTCACCCCTTATATATAAAAAAGTTACGACTCGGCCGAGTGACGTAGTCACTCGGCCGAGCGAGGCCAATGAAAATTTCCTCCCCGCTATCGCTTCGGCCGAGTGGCTTTGCCAGCCTCGGCCGAGTGGAGTAAGTCCATTCGGCCGAGTGACTCAAGCTACTCGGCATGACTCGCCCTAGGAGGGTATCAGTTTCACTCGGCCGAGTGAATATATATACTCGGCCGAGTAGCAGTTATATCGAAATCAAGAAAATAAATAGAGAGTTGGGTACAGCAGACTTCCCTCGTTCGTGAGCGGCTCGGCCGGACGAACTTGTGTACTCGGCCGAGTGACTAGTATACTCGGCCGAGTGAGCCTTATGTTCTGCTGTTTGTCTTTGTTTTGGCTCTAAACTCCGTCTTTCTTCCTCCAATCGATTTCATCTTCCTCCTAAGCGTCGAGCGCCTTCTTGGGGCGCTCCTCGTCGACTCGTTCATCCTCCTTATGATGGATCTACCTATCTCCTCTCCTGTCAAGAAAAATAGGACCCGTTATCACAAAATTTTTGGGCGAACGACTCAAAACACCAAAAATTTCTAAAACGAAAATAAAGAAAAAGTAAAAACAAAGCAAAAACCGTCGGGTTGCCTCCCGACAAGCGCTCGTTTAAGGTCGTGAGCTTGACCCCCTATAATTTTCAATCAATGCGGGATGTTTGGTGCATATGAGATGCACCCATCAAACTTTCCGGGGAGCGCGCTTGGATTTGGATGTGGCGGCGGCGCGTTCTCCCTCGGTGGCCTCCTATCTCGAATAGTGTTAGGGGGAGGCCCCCCCAAGCTAGCATTTGCTCCGGTCAACGGCTTTGCCGGTGGTGCCGATTTCCGTGCCGGCGGAGCTTTCTTTGGAGACTTTAGTTTCGAGAGCTTGCAGAGCTCTCGAATCCTTGCGACATCAGCGTCGCCTTCATCTTCTTCAGCGGAGAAGTCGGGGGAATCATCTTTATTCTCTTCATGGCCTAAATCCGGGCCTTCTTCAAATTCTTCATCAAAAAGAACGCCAATTGAGTGAGGAATCGCCTCCTCTATCACCTCATCAAGGAGGTCCGAAAGATCATCCTAATGTTCCTTGAGCAAATATACCCTATTGGTTTCGCCCGTCGGGATTCCTTCGGAATAGTGCTTGAGCCTTTGACCATTTACTTTGAACGTGGAACCGTCCTTGCTCTCCAACTCGAAAGCTCCTCCCGGTTGTATATGCTTGATGGTGAAAGGTCCGGACCAACGTGACCTCAACTTACCGGGAAATAGTCGGAGCCGGGAATTATAGAGCAAGACTTTGTCTCCTACTTTGAAGTCCGTGACGGTTATGCGGGCATCGTGGAGAATCTTGGTCCTTTCCTTGTAGATTCTCGAGCTCTCATAGGCGTCTCTCCTTATTTCATCAAGCTCGTTGATGTCCAAGAGTCGCCTCACCACCGCACTCTTGTAGTCGTAGTTAAAGGTCTTGATGGCCCAATATGCACGGTGCTCCAACTCTACCGTCAAGTGGCATGCCTTCCCATAAACTAGTCGGAACGGTGTGGTGCCTATGGGAGTGCGAAAGGCCGTACGATATGCCCATAGAGCATCGTTTAGCTTCATTGACCAATCCTTTCTAGACCGATCCACGGTTTTCTCGAGAATTTGCTTGATCTCTCTATTTGAGACTTCCACTTGGCCGCTCGTCTGGGGGTGATAGGCCATGCCAACTCTATGGTTTACTCCGTACTTCTTTAGCATGGCTTCAAACTTGTTCTCTATGAAGTGGCTTCCCCCGTCGCTTATCAAGGTACGAGGCACTCCGAAGCGCGGGAAGATATTTTGCTTGAAGAACTTGGAGACGACCCTTGCATCATTAGTAGGGGTGGCAATTGCTTCCACCCATTTGGAGACGTAGTCGACGGCCAATAGGATGTATTTGTTGCCATTGCTCGATGGAAATGGTCCCATGAAGTCTACTCCCCAACAATCAAAAAGCTCAATTTCTTGGATGGGTCTCATTGGCATTTCATTGCGCTTGGAGATATTCCCGGTCCGTTGGCATCTATCGCACCCCTTTACAAAGTTGTGGGTGTCTTTAAACATTGTCGGCCAGAAGAACCCGCTCTGCAAGATCTTAGCGGTTGTTTTAGAGGCGGCATGATGTCCTCCGCACGGTAGACCGTGGCAATGCAAAATGATCGATGTCGCCTCCTCCTTAGAAACACACCTACGGATGACACTATCTTTGCATATCTTGAAAAGGTAAGGATCTTCCTAAAAATAGCTACGGACCTCATGCATAAATCTCCTCTTTTGTTGCGTGGACATCCCATGCGGTTTGATTCCGCAAGCCAAGTAGTTGACGAAGTCCGCGTACCAAGGTACTTCACCGGTCCTTACCGCATATAGCCTCTCATCAACAAATGTGTCATCAATAGGTAAGCTCTCATCATCCTTGTCGCGAATGAGCCTAGATAAATGATCCGCCACGACGTTGTCCGTACCCTTCTTATCTCTTATCTCTAGGTCGAATTCTTACAACAAGAGTATCCACCTAATCAACCGAGGTTTGGCCTCCTTCTTGTTTAAAAGATACTTCAATGCCGCATGGTCGGTGTGGACAATCACCTTGGAACCGAGGAGGTAGGAGCGAAACTTCTCTATGGAATAGACGACCGCTAGAAGCTCTTTCTCGGTAGTTGTGTAGTTTTTCTGCGCGTCATCCAATGTCTTGCTCGCATAGTATATCGCATGAAGCTTCTTATCTTTTCTTTGCCCCAATACCGCTCCAATGGCTTGGTCGCTAGCATCACACATTAGCTCAAAAGGAAGGCTCCAATCCGGCGGTTGTATGATGGGCGCTGAGACTAGTGCTTCTTTCAAGGCGTTGAAGGCTTGTAAGCATTCACCTGAAAAAACAAAAGGAATATCTTTAGCGAGCAAAGAAGTAAGTGGTCGGGCAATCGAGGCGAAATCCTTTATGAAGCGGCGGTAAAACCCCGCGTGACCAAGGAAGCCTCTAATGCCCTTGACATTAATAGGAGGAGGGAGTTTCTCGATTACCTCAATCTTTGCTTTATCTACCTCAATTCCTCTCGAGGAGACAAGATGTCCGAGAACTATACCTTCCGTAACCATGAAGTGACACTTCTCCCAATTGAGAGTGAGATTGTTTTGTTGGCACCTTTTTAGGACTTTAGTAAGATTTTCCAAACAAGATTCAAACTCACTTCCGTAAACCGAGAAGTTATCCATGAAAACTTCCATAATATTTTCAATGTAATCGGAAAATATGGATGTCATACACCTCTGGAAAGTAGCGGGAGCATTACAAAGGCCAAACGGCATCCTGCGGTAGGCGTAGGTGCCATAGGGACAAGTGAAAGTTGTCTTCTCTTGGTCATCTTCATGCAAAGGGATTTGGAAGAATCCCGAATACCCATCTAGGTAGCAAAAGTATTTATGTTTCGCAAGTCGTTCAAGCATTTGATCGATGAAGGGCAACGGGTAATGGTCCTTTCGGGTAGCTTTATTGAGTTTCCTATAGTCAATGCACATTCGCCATCCCATGACGGTGCGCATAGATATGGGCTCACCTTTTTCATTTTTTACGACAGTCATCCCCCCTTTCTTGGGGACGACGTGAACGGGGCTAACCCACCTACTGTCTGAAATAGGATAGATTATACCGGCTTCTAGCAATTTTAGGATTTCCTTTTTAACCACCTCCTTCATATTCGGGTTTAACCGCCTTTGAGGCTCTATGGAGGTGGCGTCGGTATCCTCCAAATGGATCCTATGCGTGCAAAGCCTAGGGCTTATCCCTTTTAGATCGGAGATAGTGTATCCCAAGACATCTTTGTGGCTCCTAAGAACGTCTAGGAGTTTTTCAAGTTGGTCTGGCGTGAGGTGGGAGTTCACTATCACCGGGAAAGTTAACTTGTTCCCCAAAAAGGCGTACCTTAGATTCGGAGGTAATTGTTTAAGTTCTACCTGAAGAGGCGCCTCTCCTTCTACTTCATCGGCTCGCATGAGTTCCGCTCCTTCCTTGCCATCCGGGTCTAGCTCGTGCTCAGGTGGCGCGCTCTCTTGTGAAGAGTCAGACTCGCTGCTTAGCGAGGACAATGCATCAAAATAGGCGTGCTCCGATTCTGTGCTAGCATCGTCAGAGTTTTCATTCAGCTCCGGTTCGTTCCTGGAATCAAGTAGCACATCAGACGATTCATAGAAGCAAGAGTAAGTGTCATGGGGCGTTACTCCCTGAACATTGGCTTGCTCTGAAGATCCTTCCGAAGTATAGTGATCCTCGACACTTGCTCCACCTCTTTCGAAATATAATTTGTCGTCGATCACGTCAACTCTGACATTGCCCCCGATAGTCCCCTCCGGGGAGATCTGGTCCATCACGAAACTAGCAAATAGCTGTTCGTCGGGGTCCTTGACATCGATAGCGAAAGCTCCGGTAGCGTGGACCTCGTCGACAAGCTCCTTAAGGAGGTCTATGAAGGAGTCATAATCTTCCTGACTGAGTCATATTGTTGACATTGCATCCTCCATTCTTCCTGCAAAGTCCTTATGCAAAATACAGGGAGAATGTGCGAACAGAAGAAAGTAAAGAGAGAGAGAAAGAAAAAGTAACCGGGTGGTCGTTGACGAACACCGTCAAAAAGCACTCCCCGGCAACGGCGCCAAAAACTTGATCGCTCCGGATATACACCCAAAGAACGGTTGTAGTTTTACCGCAAGTGCACGGTGTAGCAGCGAGCGGGTATCGAACACAGGGAGGACGAATGACTGTGCTTGCTCCGAATCAACCTGGCTATTTGAGAACAGAGAAAATTGCCTTGGGCGATCCTGTCACAATCGTCAGACAAATGTGCGAAATATCAAATCAAATAAAGAACGTCTAGGGAATGGGGAATTCCCGCTACTCACCGTATTTCATAAATGTGGTTCGTCGGTATCGAAATTGCTAGAATGAGAATTCGGATGAACTAGTTGCAACTGAATGTAGAACCAAGCTCACGCTCTCGCGCTATTGCCGGTCTATAGCTATCCTAGGTTTGGGTCCAATCTCTTGCAAACCCTAGCCTAGGGAAGCTAGCATTAGGATCAACATCATCGTCCAATTGCGCACCGAGCCCAATCTCTTGCAAACTCGGTCCACAATCTAAATTAGGATAGTTCCTACCCGTCCAATCTCTTTCAAACGGGTATTGGCATGGAATTGCAATCGGAAATCCTGGTATCGGTCCAATCTCTTGCAAACCGATACTTCGAAAATCCGACTCCAACCCAATTCGGATTTCTAGGGCTTCCTATCAAATTGGGATCCAATCTCTTGCAAATCCCAATTGATATGAATTCCTAGCTATCCGTAGTAAATCGATCCCGATCTAATCCCTAATAGCAATTATAGCTCAATTTCTACCAATTCATCACAAATAGGAAATAGGGCTTGTAGGGTTCATCCCCACGCCCCAAGACGTGGAGACTACTCACAAATCATAGCAATATCACAAAAATAATCAATGAAATAAACAATAGAATTCATCACAAATATTGAGATAAACGATAAAAATAGAATTTTTAGGGAAGAGAGACGCAAACCAATGGAGTTCTTCAATTTAATCCAACAAAAATCCAAGTTTTTCCTCTTCTCCAATCACAATAATAAAGCTAAAAAAGTAATCTAAAAAGCTGCAAAAAATCTAAGAGATGGCTCTCTAAACTAGGGTAAAAACAGGGCTTAAATAGCCCCAATAATCGTCCAAAAATCGTGACCAAAATACCCCTGCACAGCCTGTTTTCCGCAGTTTTCGCTACAGGCAGCGCATCGCACTCGGCCGAGTGACAAAAGTCGCTCGGCCGAGTGAAAACCATGCAATTTTCCAGAAAGTCGGGGCTTTCAGGGGTCTTCAGTTCGGAGGCGGCTCGGCCGAGTGAGTTGTCGTCACTTGGCCGATGACTTCACTGCACTCGGGCGGACGGGATTCTCCACTCGGCCGAGTGGGTCTTCTGAAGTTCAGGCAGCCGAAAAACAGAAACTTCGATGTTTTGGAAGGGCTTCGTCTGGGCGCCACTCGGGCGGACGTGGTATCGTCACTCGGCCGAGTGGTTCTTCTGTGCTCGGCCGAGTGCACAGGTAACTCGTGTCTGAAATGGTCGGCCGAGCAGTGTCTCGCTGGTCGGCCGAGTGGCTCCTTCACTCGGCCGAGTGGGACACAAAGAATGCCCTGTAGGAATATGATGCCCTCGATGCCATTTATTCCTGTGTGAATAGCACAAACATCTTGTTCGAAATAACAGTAAGCTGTTTGGTAATAATTTATCTAAGTTATATTGTAATTAGATGTCGACTTAGGTAAAGTCCTGAGACTTTATGCAAGGTCAAACGGATATCGAGATGAGTATCTCGATCATGGAGAAACGTTTGACCGTCTGTAGCATAAGTCTAAAATGGTTCGTGGTCATAGATGTTTCGAGACAAGGATATCAAAACATCGGACAGACCATTGTGTCTTAGTCTTCACCGTTTAGCGGTGGCGATGATCTCATGATCGCTTAACTTGGCGAAGTCGAAGACGAGACACAGGTGCTCATTGGAGTGAGTTCACTGAACGATCCACTAGAGTTATCATATGGTTATATTGACCAATCTGTCAGTGATAACTCTGAGTGATGATAGGATAGTTGGTCTTTTGACTTGAGGTCATTTTGACGGACCTGTGCGTGAACGGTGCCACTTAGATCAACTGACCTAGCTTCGAGGCAAGGCCTGTCGAAAGGTCTTTTGATTGGGTGTCACTTGAAACGTACGAGGCGAGTAATGACCAAGAGAGGATTCGTCTCTCCCGGTCAATGGGAGTTAGTGTCGTAGAGTTAGTTCGGTCTTTAGTAAAAACTCTGCGCAGAGTATGTTGGAAGAAGTCCAACATTAATTGACTAAAGATCGATAGAAACTAACCGGAGTCAAGTTATTGGGGTTGACAATTTGACCGTACCCCAGACTTGATCTACACGACACAGTTTAGACGAAAAGACTATAACTACGGAATTCATCACGGAAACAGTCAGGTGGTCCCGACAATACTCATGTCAATGAGTCAACCACATAATGATGATTCCTGAAGCAGGGACGGCAACCACTGCTCGTGGTCACTGCCGTATAGGGCTTCGAGCCCAACCTGTTGTAAGGGTCAGGCTGTAGGGTCTCACACAGAGTGCAACGCTTCGTCTAGTAATAGGTAGAAATTAGTTAGGGAGAATATTTGCATTTGATGCAAAAGAAGAGATAATTGCATTTGATGCAATATGATAATTTAAGCTTAGATAGGGACTATTTTTCATTTGATGCAAAGGCAATTAAATATGTATTAAATTGTTTAATACAATATTTAATAAAATAAACGCAAGAAAAAGTTCACGGGTAAGACGGGAATGTCCCGGCCTAAACCCAGGTTCGAACGGCGTCCAAATCGGACGCCGGATGATCAAGTTAAAGCCAAAAAGCCCAAAGTATCAGACCCAGGCAGAACAGGCTGCCTGGGCTAGCCCAGGCACTGCCTGGGCTAAGCCCAGGCTCGGCCTGGGCTAGCCCAGGCGCCTGGGCATAGCCCAGGCCCGCCTGGGCTAAGCCCAGGCGCGCCAGGGCTCTGCCCAGGCGCGGGCCTGGGCAAGCCCAGGCCCGCCTGGGCTCTGCCCAGCGCCTGGGCAGAGCCCAGGCGCGGACCTGGGCTCGCCCAGGCGGCTGGACGAGCCCAGGCGCGACCTGGGCTCTGCCCAGGCGCGATTTGGGCAGTTTTGGCATGTGTGGGGCCCACCCATGGGCCCCACCTCTAGGGTTTTGAACCCTAAGTGTGCTGAATCTTTTGACGGCTCGTTTTTGTGAAAAACTAGCCTAGGGCTGATCTTTGGACACTCAATTGGAGGGTCAAACGACCTCCGATTGACGAACCGTTTTTTCCTATGCGTTCACCGTTGAACGCTTATCGTATTGATAGATTGTATCAATCCTGAAGCTCAACGGTGAGTGAGTTAAAATTCACGGAAGTTTGCACTTTGTGAAGTGCAAACTAACTTAATTTTAAATTAACTCATTGTTTAGTCCCACATCGGATTTTGAGAAAAGGGGAGAGTCCGCCGCCTATATAAATAGGGGTCTCCCCCCTTTCTCAAATCTCGTCCCAAGCTCTAGATCTGAGCGGCTCTCGTAAATGTTGGAGCACGCTCGGATCTAAGCTTAAATAAAAATTTCTCTATCTCCCTAAATTTCTACCTTACTCCTGCGGGCTCTAGCAAAGCCACAAAGGAGTTCGGATTCTGGATCCGAAATCTTGGCGGAGGTTTCACTCGCGTGAAACTTTCTTCGGCGGTTGGTTGGCTCGGCGGCACGGGGATTGATCGCCTCGGGATGCGGAGCGGTTCGAGGAGCGGTTCGGGGAGCGGTTCAAGGAGCGGCTCGGCGTGGGACGGGAGCAGCTCGGAAGACGGCGCGGAACATCTCGCCTGCTCCAGGGCTGAGATTCCGGGTATGTGGTTAAAGTATTTTATTAGCATTAGTTTAGTTTAATCGCAGTAGGCTAGATCCTTCTTGGGATGGTCAGACCCATCCCAAGTCGGCATAGATCTTGGCATAGGGTCTTGGACCTTAGGGCCAAGTTAAAAATGTTTTAACTTGCATGTTAATTAAGATTAACTGTTTTTCTTCCGCTGCTTTTGATTTTCCTGTCTATGTTCCGTCCGACTTAGGACGGGACTAGAGTTTTTATGCCCTAAGGGACCGCCCAATTCCCAACAGTGGTATCAGAGCCTAGGTTTGCGTAGCGATCTAGGTACTGCGATTTTATTAAACGTGTTTAATGCTTTTAAATACTTTTTTAATTTAAAATGTTTTTAAAATTATGAGATAAATTTTAAAAATGTTTTAGATGTTCTAAAATTTTCCTTTGAAATTTTTTGAACATGGAAATTTTTAAAATGACGTTTTAAAATTTATGTGATAACTTTTAAAACTAATTTTTTTTAAAAAGTTTAAAATTTATTTTGGATGCCTAAAAATTTTTTATATGATAAATTTTTAAGCATGAAAATTTTAAAATGATGATTTTACGTTTATGTAAAATTGATTTTAAGGCTTTAAATGTTTATGCGATAAATTTTTAAACGTAGCATGCAAATTAGTGATTTTAAAATTAAGTTTTTTTTATGAGATAAAAATAAAATAATTTCAAAATCATATTTTAAATTTAATTGTTAAATTTATGTTTGCATGCAGAAATAGTTTATGCGATAAACTTAGTATATTTAAATGTTAAATAGTTGTGCACTATCTTTATGCGATAAATTAGTGTAGCTTTATTTTTTATGGCTTGTTAATCTTGTCCCTTATTTGATAACACAAGACAACCTCTTAGGTTAGCCATTAAAAATGATTAAAATTTATTACCTGAATTTTAATGACATGCTATGCTTTAATAAATCATTAACAACAATATTAAGACCTAATTCCTGATTAGGGTAGTCCTTTAAATGAATTTTAAATTCTAATTGTTATAATTAATTTTCATTAAAGGACTTCGCTTCTAGCGTTGTTAATAAAATTTATTAAAATCCTAATAACGATTAGGGTAGCACGTGAACCTTATAGTTGATAAGGACTTAATAAAAGTTATTAAACAAATCCTAAAAATTTTGAATTTAAGGATTCAACTAGTTGATAGGATTAATTAGTTGTTAATAAAAGCTGTTTAGTCTATGGCATACATACAAAAATGACAAGCTTCATTCAATGGACCATGATCCAGTCAATGTGCTTGGCTAAGAGTTCTGGGTCAACCCTTGCTAGTCCAAGGGGTAGTGATCCTGGCTTAGTCAATTCCCTGGCTGAGTTCCGCTGGACCGCAATGTCGCGAATCATGATTGTATGACACCCTGGACTATATCTAAGTCAAATACGTTAATGATCTTTTTCAAGATTAGCCGTAGCCCTCCTTGTTTTAGGGGTTAGCAACTATAGGGCCCGTGTTATAGTTGTTGAGATACACTCAAGCTGTGCCATGGCAACCCTGTAGAAACCAACTCCTTAAATACATAAGATGAAATCTTGACTAACCCTAACCGTCGTCTCGTACCCCGAGCGTCGGCGTAAGTTAAGTCAACGATGTAGTCTGCCTAGATGTAGTCTAAGACCTGACCCAAACCGACGTGTCGTGCATACACCGAGCTGCGGGGCAAGTCAGGCTAGACATGAAAACAAGGGTCCGACTAGACTAGACATGGTGATTTGGATGAGCACACTCATGATCACGAATGGCTAGGGGCAAAAACCGATTAAGAGAGTCATATCCGATATGATCGATGAAGAGTCATCTTCCGATCGCAGAGTCAATCAACTTGTTGAGCTACACTCAAGGTTGTTTAGACTCAAGGTGATTGGAACTCTTACCCATTAATTTTAATTCGATTAAATCGTTCGTTATTAAGCTTTAAAACGTTCGTAAATTTAGTGGGAGGATATAGATAGATAAAAGCCAATCTACCTATATTTAATATTGAACATATGCTAAAACTAGGGCAAGACTATGTTTACCGAAAGAATCAATTGATAATATTGGAATTAGTTAATTGGTCAAAAAGTTGATTAATTGAATATCAAGTTAAATTCTAATTGATAGAATTAAACTATATTCTAGTTGACAAATTAAATGACCTTCTAAAGAACAGACTTAAGAAATATGATTTCATTAAGTTCTGTGTCCAACAAATAAATTAACGCTACATGTCACTCGTCTCTATAGGAGGCAGCTTGAACATATAGGACATTCAAAGTATGTTTCTCCCTACAACTTATCGAGCTACCCTCAAGGTTGTATGGACAAACAATTTTGATCCGCAAAGTTCGAGAATTCGATTAAACTGTTTGAGTCGAATACGAGTGCATGAGCGATGCAAGACTATGTATCCCAACCGGATCTTGAGACAAGCAACTTCTTGAGCTACACTCAAGATTGCAAAGCTCAAGCGTTTGGATACATAAGTTGCTTGCATAGCTATTTATTTATGTTGATATCTAAATGTGATTTAGAAAAGGAAGAAGGCACTTCGGAAAGTCAATTGAGAAAGTTAGTAGAGGCATAAGTAGGAGGAAATGAAAATGTGACATATTTTGATGTCACGATTTCAAAATAAATTGTTATACAAAAGACGTTTAACACATTTTGACGAATGTCGTCACATTGCTTCTGAAGTAATGTTTTGTGTTAAGTAATTTGTAAATAACTATATATATATTAAATGTTAATATATAAATACACAAGATAGTAGCAAACTTATATGGTAAAATTAGACTAGGCCGTATCAAGAGATTAAGCTTCACAAGTCACATAAAGAGGGGTCTGACCTCTCGTATTATGAAGTCTACGGACACTTGTGAGTCTTAGCCTCTTAGATACAATGGCCGAAACTCATCTGTGAGACAGTGGGAGAATGAGTTGTCGAACTCAGTCTAGTACATACTGATGTACCAGAGTCTAGATTAACCGAAATAAGTTATTCGTAAGTTTTATTAAGACACGTGTTCTTGATGAAACACAAGTCTGATAAAATAAAGAAACGAAATGACTAAAGTATTTAACTGATTCGATTAGATCGAATGGTCAAATACTTAGCTAAATAAAATCTTGTGTAATTAAAAGAAAATGTGATTTTCTCTCAGATCAAGTCTGTTAACACATCGGTGTGTTAAAAGGTATGAATCACACTTAATTAGATTTAGTGTGATCCATTGTAAGTGACTCTGAGCTAAGTCCTCCCTCTGGGTTAAGTCCCAAATAGTAATGCCTAGGTTTTGATAAAGTTCTATGAGAACATTATCAATAAGATATTCATTAAATCAAACATGAGGAAGTTGTATATTTACTCGAATTTCGTAAGACGAAAAGTCGAGTTAAGACATCATAACTAATGATGACTTAGTCAACTTTTAGGATGAAATCCGGAGTAGTAACTCCGATTTAAAACTTGATGCAGGTCCGTGTGCGTAAATAAATTTGAGAATTTAGTTTACGTGCCCAAGGAAAATGTTTCCTCACTTTCTGCAAGTAAATCTTTAAAGTTAAAAGATTGGTGCAGAAAGGGAAATAGTGAATGATGGACGAGAACGGTTTTCATCCTAATTTCTTTAAAACGGATTATGATGAAACCGGTTTCACCAACAGATGTGTACAGATCTACACGGACCAAACTCGATGTAAACGCTCAAGTTGACCATGAAAATTTGAGCATTCACTTATAAGTTCGTTTTTTCTAAATATGATTTAGACAAACCAACTTATATGAATTGGCCAGATAGTTTTCAAGGTCAGTGGGAGCGTATAAATTACATGCGAATCATCAAAGGGATGGAACATACATTTTGACAAAGTAATCAAAAGGTTTGATACTTTATCAAGAATAGATATGAGCCATTTAAAATGACCAATTACTAATTATCGTAAGGTACGATAAACTGGATAAGATCCAAGTAAAATAAAATATTATGGATTCCGACAGACCAAATAAATTATTTGAATGAGATTCAAATGGTTGGTCTAACAGAAACATAGAAACCCCTTAAGTCTATAGTGTAGACGGTTTTAGCAGATCCACTCACGAAGGCTCTACCACATGAAGTCGGGAAAACTTATGTGTAAAAACGATATTAGATATCGAGATAAATGGGCCTGAGTGCAAGTGGGAGATGTAGGAATATGATGCCCTCGAGGCCATTTATTCCTGTGTGAATAGCACAAACATCTTGTTCGAAATAACAGTAAGCTGTTTGGTAATAATTTATCTAAGTTATATTGTAATTAGATGTCGACTTAGGTAAAGTCCTGAGACTTTATGCAAGGTCAAACGGATATCGAGATGAGTATCTCGATCATGGAGAAACGTTTGACCGTCTGTAGCATAAGTCTAAAATGGTTCGTAGTCATAGATGTTTCGAGACAAGGATATCAAAACATCGGACAGACCATTGTGTCTTAGTCTTCACCGTTTAGCGGTGGCGATGATCTCATGATCGCTTGACTTGGCGAAGTCGAAGACGAGACACAGGTGCTCATTGGAGTGAGTTCACTGAACGATCCACTAGAGTTATCATATGGTTATATTGACCAATCTGTCAGTGATAACTCTGAGTGATGATAGGATAGTTGGTCTTTTGACTTGAGGTCATTTTGACGGACCTGTGCGTGAACGGTGCCACTTAGATCAACTGACCTAGCTTCGAGGCAAGGCCTGTCGAAAGGTCTTTTGATTGGGTGTCACTTGAAACGTACGAGGCGAGTAATGACCAAGAGAGGATTCGTCTCTCCCGGTCAATGGGAGTTAGTGTCGTAGAGTTAGTTCGGTCTTTAGTAAAAACTCTGCGCAGAGTATGTTGGAAGAAGTCCAACATTAATTGACTAAAGATCGATAGAAACTAACCGGGGTCAAGTTATTGGGGTTGACAATTTGACCGTACCCCAGACTTGATCTACACGACACAGTTTAGACGAAAAGACTATAACTACGGAATTCATCACGGAAACAGTCAGGTGGTCCCGACAATACTCATGTCAATGAGTCAACCACATAATGATGATTCCTGAAGCAGGGACGGCAACCACTGCTCGTGGTCACTGCCGTATAGGGCTTCGAGCCCAACCTGTTGTAAGGGTCAGGCTGTAGGGTCTCACACAGAGTGCAACGCTTCGTCTAGTAATAGGTAGAAATTAGTTAGGGAGAATATTTGCATTTGATGCAAAAGAAGAGATAATTGCATTTGATGCAATATGATAATTTAAGCTTAGATAGGGACTATTTTGCATTTGATGCAAAGGCAATTAAATATGTATTAAATTGTTTAATACAATATTTAATAAAATAAACGCAAGAAAAAGTTCACGGGTAAGACGGGAATGTCCCGGTCTAAACCCAGGTTCGAACGGCGTCCAAATCGGACGCCGGATGATCAAGTTAAAGCCAAAAAGCCCAAAGTATCAGACCCAGGCAGAACAGGCTGCCTGGGCTAGCCCAGGCGCTGCCTGGGCTAAGCCCAGGCTCGGCCTGGGCTAGCCAGGCACAAGCCTGGGCTAAGCCCAGGCTCGGCCTGGGCTAGCCAGGCACAAGCCTGGGCTAAGCCCAGGCTCGGCCTGGGCTAGCCCAGGCCCGCCTGGGCTAAGCCCAGGCGCGCCTGGGCTCTGCCCAGGCGCGGGCCTGGGCTCTGCCCAGCGCCTGGGCAGAGCCCAGGCGCGGACCTGGGCTCGCCCAGGCGGCTGGACGAGCCCAGGCGCGACCTGGGCTCTGCCCAGGCGCGATTTGGGCAGTTTTGGCATGTGTGGGGCCCACCCATGGGCCCCACCTCTAGGGTTTTGAACCCTAAGTGTGCTGAATCTTTTGACGGCTCGTTTTTGTGAAAAACTAGCCTAGGGCTGATCTTTGGACACTCGATTGGAGGGTCAAACGAACTCCGATTGACGAACCGTTTTTTCCTATGCGTTCACCGTTGAACGCTTATCGTATTGATAGGTTGTATCAATCCTGAAGCTCAACGGTGAGTGAGTTAAAATTCACGGAAGTTTGCACTTTGTGAAGTGCAAACTAACTTAATTTTAAATTAACTCATTGTTTAGTCCCACATCGGATTTTGAGAAAAGGGGAGAGTCCGCCGCCTATATAAATAGGGGTCTCCCCCCTTTCTCAAATCTCGTCCCAAGCTCTAGATCTGAGCGGCTCTCGTAAATGTTGGAGCACGCTCGGATCTAAGCTTAAATAAAAATTTCTCTATCTCCCTAAATTTCTACCTTACTCCTGCGGGCTCTAGCAAAGCCACAAAGGAGTTCGGATTCTGGATCCGAAATCTTGGCGGAGGTTTCACTCGCGTGAAACTTTCTTCGGCGGTTGGTTGGCTCGGCGGCACGAGGATTGATCGCCTCGGGATGCGGAGCGGTTCGAGGAGCGGTTCGGGGAGCGGTTCAAGGAGCGGCTCGGCGTGGGACGGGAGCAGCTCGGAAGACGGCGCGGAACATCTCGCCTGCTCCAGGGCTGAGATTCCGGGTATGTGGTTAAAGTATTTTATTAGCATTAGTTTAGTTTAATCGCAGTAGGCTAGATCCTTCTTGGGATGGTCAGACCCATCCCAAGTCGGCATAGATCTTGGCATAGGGTCTTGGACCTTAGGGCCAAGTTAAAAATGTTTTAACTTGCATGTTAATTAAGATTAACTGTTTTTCTTCCGCTGCTTTTGATTTTCCTGTCTATGTTCCGTCCGACTTAGGACGGGACTAGAGTTTTTATGCCCTAAGGGACCGCCCAATTCCCAACATGCCCAATCTGCTTGTTTTGGCCTCCTCATCGCTCCTGCAACGTCCATTCTTCTTCCGCTCCTCTCCAACAGCAAAATACGCCTCGGGGAGGTCGTTGGTGACCGTCTAGAGTAATCGCATCTCGGGATCACTCCAAATCGCGCCAAATCACCTGAAATGCGACAAAAACAACAAATCGTGAAAAGCATCGCAATATCATCGATATATCGTGAAAAACATAATTTGGGCGATCCAAATGGCATGCAAACATGCGGAAAAAAAGGTGTAAAATAAGGAGTGATCATCTGCTATCGTCTTGAGAAGCGAAACACAAATCCCCACAACAGTGCCCGCCAAGGAACCGGAAGCACCGGTGGTCGTTGAGCGACCAATTGAAAAAGCCAATGACAACTGTGCTTTGTCGCCAAAGACTACAACTCCGTAGGGAGTCCGTGAAGAGGAGAAGAAGAAGGACGAGGAAGGGAGCCTCACAGTATTCAAGCCCATTGTGCCTTTTCCACAACGACTGGCCCAAGCAAAGATAGACGAAAAATACGGCAAGTTCTTTGCCATGGTCAAGGATTTAAGCTTGCAAATCCCCTTCCTCGAAGCTCTTGAGACAATTCCCTCCTACACAAAATTATTAAAGGATTTGGTGACGAGAGGGGCAAGGAAAAGGTCGTTCTAACGGCGGAATGCAGCGCTCTCATTCAGAGAGCGAATCCGCCCAAGCTAAAAGATCCGGGAAGTTTCTCCATCCCTTGTTCAATTGGGGAAGTGAAAATCCATAGGGCGCTCCTGGATTTAGGAGCGAGAGTCAGTTTAATTCCCCTATCGTTATACAAGAGGATAGGGATGGGAGACCTAGAGCCCACGGGTATGACACTTCAATTAGCCGATAGATCAGTTAAATACCATGTGGGAATAGTAGACGACCTACCTGTTGATGTCAGTGGAGTGCAAGTGCCGGTGGATTTCGTGGTGATGGACATGCTTGAAGACACCCATACACCCATCATCCTTGGACGGCCCTTCATGGCCACCGTCGGCATGCTAATAGACGTGAAGAAAGAGAAGCTTTCCCTTAACGTCGGCAACAAAAAGGTCGAGTTTGACTTGGGGTTGTCAATGAAGCACCCCAACCCCCCAGATGATCCAGGTTGCAATATGCTGGAGATAGAAGAAGAGAGAGTTGTGGAAGCCGGGGCCTGGGAGATTCTTTCAAGGAACCCCCCCGACAGCTTGGGGGACCTTAAAGAACATATCGGCCTGAAGAAAGGAGATGCTGCTGGGGAAGTGGGTGCATTGTATACGATCCCTCCCAGATTTCAAAAGGCTCCTCCGTCAAGGAGAAAAGGGAAAGAGTCCATGGGGCTCACCGGAGATGGGATCCGAAACTTGAAAAGAGTGGCGGTAGACACCAATATAAGGGAGAAGCCTCCGGATTCCATCAACGAAGGGAGGGTTGTCGAGCAAGTCTACTTGTCACCACCGACGACACCAAAGGCACCAACTCAGAATCCGAAGCGATGCCAATCTTAGGTCATCACCCCGTCCACCTTGAAGATCATCTACGGGAGTCGAGCAAACGACGTTAAACAAAAGCGCTTCATGGGAGGCAACCCATGCTCTAAACTTTCATCTTCGTTTTAAGGAGTATTTTTAACTTTATTTTTCTATTTTATTAAATAAATCCAGCCGTGGGAACTTTCGTCAAGAGACTTAGGCCATTTGTGAATTTTTGTAGGAAATAAGCCATCACCCGATCGGTTGGCCATTCAACCGATCGGGTGAGACGTATCCAATAATGGCCGTATCTGTTCTCCAGCGAACCGGTTGGGTGAAGTAAGCTGAGACCGGGTGGCTGACCGTGTGGGAACGGCTGAAGTCTTGGAAAAATTGGGATTTAATCAACTGATCGGTTGATATGAAGCATGGTCGGGTGACTGACCGGGTGAGCTCCACTGAATTCTCGGGAAAAATTATGAAGCGGCCAACCGATCGGGTGATTATTCACCAGATCGGTTCGCCTGTAGCCTCTTTTCAACGAAATTTTCGACCTAATAATCAACCGATCGGGTGAAAACTCACCTGATCGGTTCGACTTAAACCCTATAAATACCCCGACTTCACCTGTTCATTCCCCCTCACCCGATTTCGACTCTCCTTCACCATTTCGAATTCTACAAGCTCCAACCGGCCTTGTTCTTCCATCAACCAACCACAAATCCCCCTCAATCGATCTCTCCACTCCCTATCTCCTTCCCCCCATCGATCTCCCTTTCTCCATCTTCGTTTTAACCCCATATAAACCCTAGATTTTCGCCTGACCCCCCTATTTTTGAAAATTTGTTGAAAAGAAACGTCACAGCTTCACACTCCCTCACATTGCGCTACGTTGGGTGATCTACGAGCAAGGATCGTCATCTCTACTGGGTAAATTCGCTCCTTAGCTCCATCTTCAATTTTGCCCTAGTTTAACTATTTTGCTCAATTGCATGTGTTTGTGTGCATTCATCACATCTTGCAGACACTCACACACACACACTCACACACTCACTCACATGGCCTGGGATTAAGATAAGGGTAAGGGTATTATGCGAGAGGAGGGGTCATCTCACACGAGACGCAAAACTACACGTCCACCACACTCACGCCCTCATCCAGCACAGCCGGCACAACCCCAACCCCAACCCCAACCTATCATCCCAGCTGAGGACCCAATGATGGGCCCGCGTGGCTACCACTTTAGGAGTCAAGAGAAAAAATATTTTTATTACAGGCTCGATGCACGGGGCACCTATCAACCAAATTTGCCCTTGCCCAAATGCCTATTGATCTCGGTGTGTTCACCGAGGTCGAGACTCTCTTCACCAATTTAGGTTGGTTAGCCTTCTTAAACGCCATCGCGGCATCCTACCCCTCCCTCACACTTGAATTTTTATCCTCCCTTGTCTGTGAGTCGGGGTCGATCGTCATTTTTCGCGTCCATAACAAAACCATTCGCACCACCCTGAATACCATTAATAACATCTTTGGTTTCCCCATCATTGGGGACGACGCTATCTGTCCCTACGGATATCCCCCCGAATTCGACGTCGATCAATTTTGGTTCCGTCTCACCCTACACGCTCACTATCATTAAGGAAAGGTCTAGGCCTCCTCCATCATTCATCCCATATTCCGTCTGGCCCACCGAATCATGTCCTCCACATTCTTCCCTAGGGATGAGTCAGGTACTGTGACTATACCTGATCTTTTTATTTTGTGGGCCATGACCTTCCCTTTTGTTCGTGGTGATGACGGGATTTCTTTTAGGGCCCCTGTTATTCCCATCCATACCGGTGCTTGGCTTGTTCACAAGCTACTTAAGATCAGCTGGGTCGGCAAGGGAAAGCTTTGTTGTGGGGGCCTTATTACTATCATAGCTTCATTTCCTCAGTTTAATATTGCCATCCCCCGAGATTTACATGCTGTCGCAGGACCTACACGTCTCGATCTTGACGTCTTGTGGCATATACATATGATCAAGCCCCGCCCCGATGGTCGTTTCACTTTCCATTACGGCCACCCTCTGCTCCTTTTACCATTCTGCCCAACCCCGCTCGCATGACTATCCAGATTGTGGCAGATTGGACATTTCCACCTGATCCTAAGTTTATGGGGGGTTACGTCTTCCATTTATCCTGGGCGCACCCAGACCACCTTCCCCTGCCGCCCACTTAGGCAAGCAGGACATTCATGCGTCCCGTGGAGACCCCGGGGCTGGGCCTAGTAGTGCCATCCCGGCTTCTGTCCCCACCACCACTGTCACCACCCCTCCGGTCCGTATTACCTCCTCCTCCTCCTTTCGTCGAGCCACATCCGCTCACCTCGCTCTCGAGACTGATCTGGCTTTACTACGCACTGTCGTTTCGTCCTCCGTCCCCTCGCACCCATCTTCTTCGATCTTCTCTCACCCATGTTTCCTTGCACTTTAGAGGAACGTGGCCACCATCCTCCGCATTCTCACTCACGTGCACAGACCTCCTCCACCCACTCCACCCACCTCACCACCACCCGCACCCATCACATTCATCACCACACCCATCACCCCCTCGGCGACCATCCCCTCCCACCACCACTATTTCCATTCCTACCACTTCACCTCCACTCACGACCACCACTGTCTCCACCACAGATCAACCATCCTCCATTTTTGTCACCCCATATGTGCGCCGCAAGAAATTGCAGGTACGACTGCGATCACTTCCCCCACCATCCTCTTCCGTCGCCGTATCTGCCACATCTACTGCCGCTTCTACCCCATCTACCACCGCATTGGTCGCAATTTCACTCCCACTCACCATCACCACCACCACCCCACCCATCATTCACACCTCCACACCCACTCATCCATCAC
Source organism: Scilla litardierei (assembly GCA_030789695.1). Classification (NCBI taxonomy): domain Eukaryota; kingdom Viridiplantae; phylum Streptophyta; class Magnoliopsida; order Asparagales; family Asparagaceae; genus Scilla; species Scilla litardierei. The sequence continues at coordinate 48,635,880 of CM061130.1, forward strand.
CTCGACCCCTTTCTCCACTTATCCGCACACCAGTCACCTCTCCCGCCCACTCCCCTGCATCTCCCACATCTTCCACCGAGGAGGACGAGGAAGATTCCTCTCCTGCTTTCTAATTTCATTTTGTTTTCTGACCTCCCACTCGCATATTTCTGCATTTTCATGATCATATCATTACGCTAGCATTGTCATGTCTAGCTTGGGGGTAGTCATTTTTTTTCTGTGTGTTGTTCTTTGATGTTTTATGGTGTGCTTGTTTATATTTGTTGTGTGGTGTGATTTTCTTTATTTTCCTTTTTTGTATGTGTGCTTTTCTTGTTTTTCATTTCTTTTTGAGTCGGTGCGTTCCCCCTCCCCATTTTCATTGCCCTCCTGTATTCACTTTTATTGCATTGAGGGTAATGCAAGTTTCAGCTTGGGGGAGTCACATTCGTGCATCGTTTTTTGTCTTTTTCTTCGTTTTTGAGTCGTTTACACCGTGTTTTTCTTTTTTTTATTTCCTTTTTCTCCTCTCTCTCCTAGAGATGACCCCAAATGATGAATTGCCACAGAATCACACACACACACACACACACACACACACACACACACACACCTAGCATGGCTTCGATAATCACATTCACTAACCCTAGGAAGCTGAGTCCTCTTGCATTTCATGCATCGTGGGTCCATTTTGCTTTTGTGTGAGTCGTGTGTCGTGTCTAGCTTATGGTGTGCTTTTACTGTGTGATTTTGATTTATATGCCTATCCTAGAATGACCCTTAGATTATCATGTTTCGATTTGAATATGCGGTATTTGCTTCTCCTGTCTGCCTCTATATGCATGCTATATTTATATCGTATATTTCTTTTCGCACGTGTCTGGATTCCAAGGACCAGGATAACCCTGCCCAAGTGTCTAGAATCCGATTTCTTTTTTATTTTACTTGGTGTAAATCCTCGTCGTGTACCGTTCTCCCACTTGGGAGAGTACACACATGTATATACCCAAAAGTCCAAAAAAATCCATAAAAGAGAGAAAAGAAAAACCCAAAAAAAGGACGAAAAGATAAAAAGAAAAGATATATATATATACTAGTCATTACCGGTGCCCATAGGGCACGGTTTATTTAATGGCTGAGTTTTTCTCCCCCACAAATTTCAAGTTCACCCAAATTTCAAGTTTTCCCACAAAATTTCAAGTTTTTCCCCAAATTTAAGTTTTCCCCCAAAATTTAAGTCCCCCCAAAATTTTCATTACCACCTAGGACAAACTTGCCACGTAGGACAAAGCTTTGTCCTAGTAGGATAAGATTCAAAATCTTCATAGAACTGGAAAAAAATGGCCGGAAGGGGTGAGAATAAAAAGTGTGGGTGTCTGTGGGGAGGGTCCATGGGAAAAAATACAAAAACTGGGGTTGTATGTGCAAAATTCCCCACCTCCTCTTTTATCCCTCAAAATCTCATCTCTTATATTTTCTCTTATTCAATTTCCCTGTTTTATATAATAGATATCCAAATTCTCTTATCCAATTTCTCATGTCCAAATTCTCTTATCAATTTCTCTTGATAACATCCGTCTTTTATATAATAGATATCCATTATCCAATTTCTCTTGTCCAATATCTCTTATCCAATTTCTCTTGATAACATCTCTCGTTTGTAATATAGATATCTCTTATCCAATTTCTCTTGATAACATCACTCTTATCCAATTTCTATTGTCCAATATCTATTATTCAATTTCTCTTGATAACATCCCTCTTTTATTATATATATATATATATATATATATATATATATATATATATATATATATATATATATATATATAGAGCCAAAAGCCCAAAAAAATACATATATCCAAACCCCAGAAAAAAATTCATGTGTGAATATTTTGCCAGAATAAAGGAAAGGCAAGAATTTGCACCGAGTGTTCTTCTACACATCATCTGAACCCCATCGTTTTCGAAAACACTTGGTGTAGGGACCTTCTAGCTATTATCTAGGCGATAGTGAGGTGATTTCCTAGTCCCTAGTTGTGGAGTCCCTGACGCATGATACGATTCAATTCTAACTCTGTTCTGATGCATGCTTGAGCTATATATTCGCCGCTTATTTCAAATCGAATCGATATTTGGGTCTTTTCTTGGATTTGTGTATATGGAGCTTTATTGCACACTGTAGATAGAAACACCGTCTGCTAGCACATGACCACACTCACTCGCGCTTCACCGCATGGGCCCACGACACTTGTTTGGACTCGTTTTCTTTGTTTTAGTGTTGTGATTTGTCGCTTGCTTGCTTGGTGTGGCGTTTTTGATTTTGTTGGCCCTGACGGGCGATTTAGGATTTAGAGTTCTCTTTTTCTCTCTTTCTCTCTATTTTCTCCCTTCGAGCTCCTACTCTCACTCGTCTTCCTCGAGGATGAGGAAGGGTTCAGCTTGGGGGATTTTGACAAGTGTATATATTTTATATATTCTCGCACGTCTTCTTTGTGTTTTTCCGTTATTTTCCACCGTCCCGTATCCGTTTTCTCGTATTTTCTAGTTTTCTTTTACTTCTCCGTGTTTTTGCGTGTTTGCAAGAGTTTGCCAGCATAGGGGACACATAACGAAGATATCATAAGTCCCCGGAGAAACGAGAGGAGTCACGCGTGATCCATGGGGTCAAACGACCAAGATTACTATCTTTCAGCCCCCACCCGATCGGTTGGATACAGCCTACGGATTGGGTGATGCACGCATGCACGACCCGGACAGCCGCTGAAGCAAGAGAGCATCAACCGACCGGGTCGACGACTGGTTCAACCCAACAGACTTCTCGGGAAATTGAAGCTGAATTCCAACTGATCGGGTGGCCTTCACCCGATCGGTTCATCTGTAGCCGATTCCCCCAAGACATGACCCAGAGAGCTCACCCGACGGCCAGCTGACCGTGCCAAAACGTCGCAAGTTACTGTCTTTTGGGTGACGTTTCCAACCGATCGGTTGATTTATCAATCGATCGGTTCACCCGATGACCGCAAGATCCAAACGACGAGCCGCTTGCGCCAACCGACCATGTCGCGTGACCGGGTGAAGTTTTTGAAGATCGTTGCCGAAGAACGAAGCAGGTCACCCGATCGGTTGATACTTCAACCGTTCGGGTGACGTCGTTTTCTATATATAGAAGCCCTAGGTTTTCAGAAACGAGAGCTATGTAGTTTTTCCTGTTTTCTCTCTATTGTGACGGATGGAATTTATTTGTTATTTGTGAGTGTTCTGATCTTTGTCAAACTTTGATATTATTTTAATTGCATTGCTACTACTTCATTCCAATCGTCTGATTATGATTTTAACGGTCGATATTCATTTAGATTGCTTTTTAGCTAAAATGTGTGAGTAGTTCCCAAATCTGGGATTTTGGTGGAAACCCCTTCGTGGGTTCTCCCTTATGCGTCCATAGGACTAGGATATCGATAGTGAATAGGAACCTATTGGTTACGCGGGGTGATTTATTGTCATCAGCGGGAAAAAGACCGCCTTTGACCGTTGGGCCACGTGGGAATAAACTTGGCGATTGACTCCCTAGCCATAGCTCACGCCCTTAGCGTAGACATCGAATCTTACCACGCATGAGTGGCAGGACGAGATGTTGGGAGTTACCATCGTGAGCTTAGTGCTCCCGGAGTCGGTTAGTGTTAATGGACATGGGAATGCCCACTGACTGAACCCGGGTAGTCCGACGTATCATCCTGGGCACCGACCAGAATATCTGGCCCATGGGACGCTGGTATCACTCTTAGATGTAACGTCTCACCACTAAACTCTAATTTCAATCGTTGTCATATCCGCCGGTCGTAATAGCGAGAACACACGATAGGGTGGAAACCGAAGTCCCGGGTTTCCCTTTATATTGTTTAACCCCGTATTTACATTCCGTGACAACCCATCCATCGATTCGGGCAAGCTCACCCCTAGGGTGAATTGGTTCCTTTTAGAAACAAGCACAACCACGCCTCCATGTGTTCGACCACCAAGCCACACTACAACACCGTGCGCTTGCGGTATTATAAATATTTTAAATCTGGTATCCCCCATCATATTGCACACTTACATGATCACGAAAACCGGGGGACGTCACTCGACAACAAGGGTGTTGCTCGCCTCGAGACGCGGTGCGTTTTGGGAAGCGGTTCGGCTCGGGACGAGGTGCGGCTCGGAACGAGAGGCACGAGGGCCAAAGAAATGTTGCTAAAAACGACACTTCGTATTCTGCAAAAACGAAGTGGAAGGGATGTAGTTTATATTAAACATGCGTTTATAAATTGCAAATGTTATATGATCTATCCTTAGGGGTTTGTCGGACCCAACCCCGGGATAGTAGAGATCTTGGCTAAGGTTGTTAATCTTTAGGGCTAGACTTAAAATTGTTTAAAGTTGATTTTTCCGCTGCTGTTTTGATAACTTTCTCCGATTGACTTAGGCCGGAGTCGTATTTATGGCCCTAAGGACCCATAAAACTCTTCAGTGGTATTAGAGCTTAAGGTCTACATGATCTATGATTTGCAATTTAATAAAATGTAAGTGTTACAGCATGTTTCTCCATGAGATGGAAGTTTTATTTAAAATTTAAAAATGTCGTTTTAAAGTAACGTTTTTTATTTTCGAAAAGCATTTTTTTCAAAAATTAGATTTAATTTCTTTAAAATTATGTGATAATTTTTGATGTAGCTTAAACTTATGCAATAAATTTTAAGCTGCATGTCTAGCAAAAATTTATGAGATAATTTTAATTGCTATGATTATCATGCTAAAATGTTTAGATGAAATTTTTTATGGCTAATTAATTTTTTATTGATTATGTGATAATTCAAGAAAGACTATTCGGATAGCCATTAAAAACTTCCAGAAAATTATAAGATAATTTTGTTATGTACATTCTATGATTTAAAAATTGTAGCAACAAATTAAATTCATGTTTAAGGTAGCGCTCTCCAAATTATTATTTTAAATGTTTTTATAATAATTTTGAACAAAAGGCTATGATTTAAATTGTTGCAACTTGAATTTTAAATGCCTAATACATGATTAGGATAGCACCATAATAATCCTTATAGTTGGTAAGGACATTAATAAAAGTTATTAATATTTCCTAATAGTGTCGAATTTTAGGATTCAACTAGTTAATAGGATTAACTAGTTTTTAATGAAGCCATTTCTAATCGACGGGACATATATGAATAATAAGTTCTTTCAATGGACCATGATCCGGTCTAGTGTTTTTTTACTACTGTTTAGGATCACCCTAGCTCGACTGGAGGTAGTGATTCTGGCCTAGCTAAATCCCTGGCCATCTTGCACTGGACCGTAAGGTTGAAAATTATGATTATGTGACATCATCAATTATTTATAGTCAATTACATTAAAAATCTTCTTCAATGTTAGCGGTAGCCTTCTTGTTTTAGAGGTTGGCAACTATTGGTTCTATGATATAGTTGTTGAGCACACTCAAGCTATATCATAGCTACTTTATGGAAACCAACTTCTCATTACATGAGATGTAGTCTAGACTTAACCCAAACCGTCGCGTCATGCCCATATACCGAGCGCCGTCATAAGTTAGGCTAGACACGAAAACAAGGGCCCAACTAGACTAGTCATTATGATTTGGATGAGCACACTCATGATTAGGGCTAAAAAACCATTAAGGGAATCATATATGATATGATTGATGAAGGGTCATCTACCAATCACAGAGTCAAGCAATTTGTTGAGCACACTCAAGGTTGTAAGTGATTCGGGATATAAATTGCATATTTTTCCCCATTTCTGGGCATTTTATGTGTATATTGTGATTATTTTGGCTTCGATACGTGCGTATTCGTGATATATTGAATTATTAAAGCCTACTCCTATTTCATACGAAAAATGTGTTTTTTATGAACTAATCTTTGCTTCCATTATTTTTCAGGTACTCCTGGAAATTTTCTGGAATTTTTGGAATTTTTACAAAAATTTTGGGAGCTTAGAGCTATTTTTTTGGGAGTTTTGGAGCCAAAGAAGCAATCTGGGATTTATTAAAACATAAAACAAAAAAAAGGAAAAAAAGGGCTTGCAGCCCCCGGCCTGCTCGGTGAGCGGGCCGTTGTAATTTTTAAATAAATAAATAAAGCGTGCGCCTGTTTTTGGGCCGGCCCGCTTGGCCGGCCCACGGCAGCGGGAGGAGCACGCGCCCCGCGCGTGCCCCTGCCCAGAATGCGGGCACATCCAGTGCCCACAGGTCAGGCGCCCCTGCGCCCGACCCACAATGCTTTTAGAGGGGGATTTTGGCAGTTTTAGCGGGTTTTGGATGTTTTTTGACCCAGTTTTGTCCCCTGCAGACTCGAAATGGCTGGAACACGTTTTTATGGGGTTTTGGGCTTTTTTCAACCCCATTCTTCTTCCGCTTTGAATTTTTAGGCAAGGAGGCCATGGGGGAGATGGGAAGCTTGGAGGAGGTTCTCAAGTGAGAGGGAAGCAGCATTGTTTGAGAGATTAGTGATCTCTTTCTTCTCTTTTTATGTATTTTGCATCTCTCTTTTATAATGAACTTGGGTTAACATTATCCGCTTATTTAGCACTATTGAGTAGTGGTAAATGCTTGGGTTGTGATTCATGATGGTTAGTTGTTAATCTTAGTTCCATTTTCCTCTTGCCTATTTTCATGTTGATGTTGATGTTGAAAAGTCCATGATCCTATTTTGATTAGTGCCATGATGATGCATCCATCCTTTTAGCAAATTATTGTGTTCATGAATGCTAAATTTACCGATTGAGCTTGCCATAGCCGAAGGCCTAATTGAGTTATAAGTGGGTTATTTGAGCTTGATTAACACCAGCATTAGTGAATCTACAACCCATGCTCCTCTCCTAGCTATCCTAGCTCCCATTTGGTTCTCTAATCCTACCTGCTTAGGATAGGATTGTAGATTCACCACACTTTTTCCCACTCCATTCACTAAGCGAGTTAGTTGTATCACGCTTTATCTTTCTTTACCGATCAAATTTTTGAGTGTAGAACGACTTGTCCCTGTGATCCGACTCGGTAATCACCGGTTATAAATTTTATATTGCATTGACGCTCCTACACTTGGGAGTGAAAGGTGCGCTCCCTTTGTGGGTTTTCCGGTTCAATCAATTGGCGATGTTGCCGGGGACAACAGTTTCTATTATTTGCATTTTTTTATTGATTTTGAAAGTTTTAGTGTGATACTTCTATCTCTTAGTGTTGTGGTTTTCTATTTTATTTATTTTCCACTTATTGAGTCTTATGATTGTTTATTTTCATTTTCTTGAAAAAAAAATTAAACAAAATGGCATCATCTTCAGACTTTTTGGACATTGAATTGGAGGATATTCCACTCCCACCTTACTTTCATCGTTCGGATTGGGAGAACCCTCATTTACATTTGAAACATTTTGAAGAATGGATGTATTCTTGTCTTGGTGGGAATGTTTATGATGATTGCATATATTTTAGATTCTTCCCCTATTCTTTCCAAGATAATGCTAGAATTTGGTTTGATTCATTGTCTCTTGACTCACATTTTACTTGGTTGTCATTTCAGGCTGAATTTCTCCGAGTGTTTTTACCTATTTTGTTGGAGCAGGTACTTGGGCGGCAGGCCATGGAGCAGCATATAGCGAGCTTTACCCAAGATGATGGAGAGGCCTACCATCAGGCTTGGAAGAGGTTCAGTGATTTGATGTTTACATGCCTACATCATTATTTCCATGAGGATCATCTCCTGCAGATATTTTATACAGGGTTATCACCATCTGGGCGAGATTTCGTGCAGATGAGTTGCGGTGGAGAGTTCTTTGATTATTCAATCGAGGATTCATGGTGTTACCTGAGGGTCCTTGCAGAGTATGAGGACGCAGTCCAACATGTTCAGGACCAGCCTGAGGAGCTAGTTGTGTGCTCATTCCAATGTGACCCTATGCAAGATGATGGGGTGCATTGGAGCCAAGTAGAGGAAGATGAATGCCCACATCTCAAGGAGCCAGAGGAGATGGATGATGGGGTGTGTGTCGACTATGTCGAGGACACGATGCATGTTTATGTTGGTGGTGATGTTGTGGTGGATGCATGTGAAGGCAGGAGCGATATGGATGATATTGGAGAGCCTGAGTTATATTTCATGTCTACTACATCCGCCCATTTTGAGGTGTATAAGTGCATGGGATGGACTGCTGAGAGAGCTTTCTTTGATGATGATGATGATGATGATGATGATGATATAGGCGAGGGAGTGGGTTTACAGACCATGATGGAGCCTGAGCCAGACATTCCTCCTACTTCAGTGCAGCAGGTCTTATACCCTTCACCTCTGGTTGTGCACCAGGCCATCATTCATGGAGATTTTCAGGATACACTTCATAGTCTGGGGAGGTCTGCAGTCCCTACACTTTTTGATAGCGAGGACGACTGCGAGATAGTCTACATTGAGCCTTAGCCGTCGTCTCCTCCAGTTTCTCTTCTGCAGTCGCTTTCCCCTCCTCCTAAGGCAGAGGATCATGCCACACCTAGCGCCATTATTCAGTGAAGTTTCCACCATATTATGCCTTGCATTTCTGAATCCCAATTTGCACTTCTGCATATTTTTGATTCAGATTATCGTCGTTTACATTTAAATTCTTTTTCTGACGACCCATTTTGGAATGCTTTTGTTACAGGGCATGAGGACAAAAATTGGATTGATGCAGCTCGTCTCCCACATGACACATATTATCCAAAGGGGACGCTGGGAGTTGCATTGTTGGAACCTAAGGAGGCCGATGAAGGCCTAGCTCCAAAACAGCTGGTGGAGGAGAGAAAGGAGTGGTTGAGCGGGAGGACACGCAAGGAGCACGCCTTCCACTCCCAAGCGTAGATGGTTACACGTGGCGTTTTATTATCATTGGCGGGAGAAAAACCGCCTTTGACCGTCGGTCCAAGGGGAAATAAAATGGGAGTTTGATCGCCTAGCCACAGCTCACACCCCTAGCGTAGACATTGATTTCTCGTGCGTAGGAATGGCTTGGATGAAATGTCGGGAGCAATCATTACGAGCTTAGTGCTCCCGGATTCGGTCGATGTTTGACTTGGGAATGCCCACCATCCGAACCCGGGTAGACCTAGCGTATCATCATGGACAAAGATCGGAATATCGGGCCTATGGGACGCTACGTACTGCTATTAGAGGCAATGTCTCACCACTAAACCCTAGAATTCGATCGTATCCCTATCCGTCGATCGTAATAGTGAGAACTCATGATAGGGTGGAAACCAAAGCCCTGTGTTACTTTTTATATCTTAGACATTTCCGTAGTTTCATATCATGAAAACCCACCAAGCGATAGGGCTAGCTCACCCACCGGGTGATCCGGTTCCTGTTTCATAACAAGCACAATACACGCCTCCCTGTGTTTGACCCCCAAGCCACACTTCGACACCGTGCGCTTGCAGTTACAAATATTTAATCCTGGTATCCCTGTTTTGACTACACATAGCTAAACGTTGCATTGACTTCAATGCAATAGGAGTAAATGCGGAAGGGCAACGAAAGATGGGAGTGAAGTACGCACCGACAAAGAAACGGGAAAAACATGGCAAACACACAAAACAAGACATAGAAAAATAAAGAAAATAAATACTGAAACGAATTATAAAAGACATACACATGAACACATATAACAAGCACACAACAAACATGACACGACAACAATCACAAAAGATTGATTTCCCCCAAGCTGATCTTGACAATACCAGAAAAGAGATGTGATCATGGCGAATCAAAAAAATTGGCTAGGGGAAAATCAGAAAAAAGGAAATCAAGGTGCAGGACCAGAAGGCTCCCCATCCTTATCGGAAAAGAGTGGAGGCGCGTGGCATGGAGGCAAATTTTATTCAAAGAAAAGGGATTAATCCTAATACGCTCCTCTCACTGTTGAGAGGAGACGAGTTTATTCAAGTCTAGACTAGATAGCGGTAAAATTTTTTTACACTACTAGATTTAGATACACCTGATCAAACGGTGGATCTACGATCTGAAGCAGAGCATGAAGCTACTCTTCATATTCTTTCTGTGGCTCCGCCAATGTTCTGGTGCCACGAACACCAACGAACTCCAGTAATGCTCCCCCAAGCTTCCCTCGATGATGTCCACCTAAATCATTCAAAAGAAAGGGAGCATCAGTCCGTGATGAAAAAGTCTTCCCTGCAATAAATGTATCCCAAAGAGTATCGTCAAAGTGAAATGTAAAGCGTGGAAAAAGTTGACGATGACTTCCTGAGAATGTGGTGATATGCCTTGGTGGTGACGGGATGATCTCCTGTCCATGTTCAGTGACGAGCTCGTCGGGTGCTGACATGCACTAACATATCTCCGTATAATGTGAATCTGGATCCTTTGGAGGGTATGTCATGTCAGTAGTATTTGAATCTAAAAATATGGGGAATGTAATATGAGATTCAGAAATGGGGTCTAAAAGATCTCCCTGAATGGGAGCAGTAAGCTCTGGTGGATGCGATGCCTCGGGTGGAGTGAGGTGAGCTGTGGAGGTAGTGGTAGAGGCATGGGAGCATCAGGCTCAATAAAATGAGTCATGATATTCACAGCTCCACGCTCTCCCTCCTCGTTGATATGGACATCCTCCATGGCCTCCTCGGTACCGCGTGTCTCAAAAATTGTACCTGCATGGGGAAGGAGACTCTAATCATAATTTTCAAATTATAAACCATAAGAGTTACCTTCTGTGGTGCAAGTTGTCGATGATGTATGAGACACGACTGCTTCACCCCCAAAAGTAGAAGTGGTAGGCGGAAATGGAATTGGTGAATCCACCTAGCCTGGGTTACCGTGGAATCCTCTATCAATAACTTAAGGATATACTTCTGAGATGGAGATGAGAGTGATGGTATTATCAGGCCATGATTTACATAGGAATTCGCCACTAACAACTCAAGATCGATCCTAGGTGGTGGAAGTGAAAGTGGTGATGGAAGTGAAAGAATGGAGTCATCTGGCCTTGGTTTAAAATATTGCCTTCTAATAATAATTCAAGGTCAGACTTCGATGGGGGAGTGGTAATGGAAGTGGAGGTGATGTCCATTGCATTTTAGTTGCAATGGAATTTTCCAAAATTCAAGGATCGATTTTGGTGGAGGATAGGGCGTGTATATTTGGGGGTAAGGATGGGAGGGTTCTTGATATAGGTTGTGGGTATATGAGTGTGGGGTGTAGGGTTGGGCACTGAATTGACAATGGATGTCTGTATGTCCCTGCATCCCACAAGCTTTGCAAACTGCGACGACCTGCGGATAATTCTCATATCCCCCCATCTGAGCACCGTATGGCATGTAAGCATCAAAATTCCAGATGTATGATCCATGGGCATCCACATAATTAACCTGACAAACAAAAATTCATAATTCACCTGACAAACAAAAATTTTGGCTACAACAAGCGCATAAGTGGTACAAGGAATAGCACAAATTGATAATTGTGGTAGGGAAAGAATCTGTTTATTGAAATTTTTATAATTTTTTGATAAAAGCTAGTCTCTGGGATTACTGGGTCCTAAATGAAAACAAGCAAGTTGCCTCCCTGGCAACGGCACCATAAAGCTTGACGTCTCCTAGATTTGGTACTATGTGTAGTCGAAACGGGGATACAAGGATTAAATATTTGTAACCGCAAGCGTACGGTGTCGAACTGTGGCTTGGGAGTCGAACACAGGGAAGCATGTGTTGTGCTTATTATCAAACAGGAACCGGATCACCCGGTGGGTGAGCTAGCCCTATCGCTTGGTGGGTTGTCACGATATGAAACTACGGAAAGGTGCAAGATATAAAAAGTAACCTAGGAATTTGGTTTCCCATGAGTTCTCAATATTACGATCGACGGACAGGAATACGATCGGATTCTAGGGTTTAGTGGTGAGACGTTGCCTCTAATAGCGGTACTAGCGTCCCATGGGCCCGATATTCTGATCGATGCCCAGGATGATACGCTAGGTCTACCCTGGTTCAGACGATGGGAATTCCCATGTCCAACACCGACCGACTCCGGGAGCACTAAGCTCGCAACGATTGCTCCCGACATTTCATCCAAGCCGTTCCCACGTGTGAGAAATCAATGTCTACGCTAGGGGGTATGAGCTGTGGCCAGGAGATCAAAATCCCGTTTTATTTCCCCTAGGTCCGATGGTCAGAGGCGGTATTTCTCCTGCCAATGAAAATAAAACGCCATGCGTAACCATCTAAATCCCTATATCCTATCGAAACCCTAATCCTATGATCGTTCTAGGGAGAACTCACGAAGGGGCTTCCACCAATGTCCCAGACTAGGGAACTACTCACTAATCATTGCAATAAATACAACAAAACAAATTTTAGCCATCAAAATGAGAATCAAGCAATAGATAACTAGAGCAAATGGTATTATAAACGCAATATTAAAGTATCAAAGAGATCAAGAAACTTACAAATCAAAATAAATTCTCAGTAGCCAAAGACCCTAAAATAGCTTAAGAAAATGGGGATTACATTTTCTGGGAAACCTAGGGCTATTTATACATTCTGGCAAGATGCCAGGGAATATTTCCACAAGAACACAAAAATAAACGTCCAACTGATTGGTAACATCAACCGATCGGGTGAGACGATCGTTGAGCTGGATCTTCTGCTTCTGAAATACTTCATCCGATCGTTGAACCGATCGGGGGAAGTCCTTGAACTCTCGAGCTGGGATGCCACTGCCACAGGTGACCCGATCGGTTGACAAGTCAACCGATCAAGGGGAGTTCGGCTCACAAAATAGAGGGCACTGTCATGACCACCCGATCACTGAACTGATCGGGTGGGGTTTACTCTTCCTTGCTTCTTGCTCGGGTCTGACATGGGCGCATGAACCGATCGGGTGGGTCTGTCCACCCGATCGAGTGAGGGCTGATACATGATCTAACTTGACGATTGGCCCTCAGGATCTCGTGCGACACCTCCCGTTGCTATGGGGACTTATGATGTTTGCTTTGTATGTCCCCTGCACTGGCAATATCCTGCAATAGCACACAAACACAAAGAAAGTGAAAAGGAACTAAAAATCACCGAAAGACGGACTCGAAATAACGAAAAACGACGGGAAATTACGGAGGAGACGTGTGTGAATATATAAAATATAAACGCACGTCAAAAGCTAATTGGGGCTGTAATTCAGGATATAAATTGTATATTCTCCCCTCCCATTTCTGGGAATTTTATATGTATATTGTGATTATTATGGATTTGATACGTGCGTATTCGTAATATCATTAATTATTAAAGCATATTCCTATTTTATACATAAAATGTGTTTTTATGGACAAATCTTTGCTTCCATTATTTTTCATGTACTCCTGGAAATTTTCTGGATTTTCTGGATTTTTTCCAGAATTTTTGGGAGCTTGGAGCTATTTTTTGGGAGTTTTGGAGCCAAAGAAGTAATCTAGGATTTATTAAAACATAAAACAAAAAAGGAAAAAAGGCATTGCAGCCCGCGGCCCGCTCAGCGAGCGGGCCGCTGTTATTTTAAAAAAAAGCGTGCGCCTGTTTTTTTCGCCAGCCCGATTGGCCGGCCCACGGCAGCAGGCGGGGCACGCGCCCTGCGCGTGCCCCTGCCCAGGATGCTGGCGCATCCAGTGCCCGTGGGTCGGGCGACCCTGCGCCCGACCCACAATGCCTTTAAAGGGGGATTTGGGCAGTTTTTAGTGGGTTTTGTATGCTTTTTCGACCCAGTTTTGTCCCCTGCAGACCCGAAATGCCTGGAACACGTTTTTATGGGTTTTTGGGGCTGTTTTCAGCCCCAATTTTCTTCCTCTTTGAATTTTCTAGAGCATGGAGGCAATGGGGGAGATGTGAAGCTTGGAGGAGGTGCTCAAATGAGAGGGAAGCCTCATTTTTTGAGATATTAGTGATCTCTTTCCTCTCTTTTTATGTATTTTGCATCTCTCTTTTGTAATGAACTTGGGTTGATTTTGTATAAAATTATCCTCATGTTTAGCATGATTGAGTAGTATTAAATGCTTGGGTTTTGATTCATGATGGTTAGTTGTTAATCTTAGTTCCATTTTCCTCTTGCCTCTTTTCATGTTGATGTTGGATGTATCATTAGAGCTAATTTTATTGGTTAAGACCCAAGTGGGCACACTTTGACAAAAGTCCATGATCCTATTTTGAATAGTGCCATGATGATGCATCCATCCTTTTAGCAAATTATTGTGTTCATGAATGCTAAATTTACCGATTGAGCTTGCCATAGACGGAGGCCCAATTGAGTTATATTTGGGTAATTTGAGCTTGATTAACACCAACATTAGTGAACCTACAACCCCTGCTCCTCTCCTAGCTATCCTAACTCCCATTTGGTTCTTTAATCCTACATACTTAGGATAGGATTGTAGATTCACTACACATTTTCCCACTTCATTTCACTTATCGAGTTAGTTGTATCACGCTTTATCTTTCTTTACCGATCATACTTGCGAGTGTAGAATGACTTGTCCCAGTGATCCGACCCGGTACTCACCGGTTATAAATTTTATATTGCATTGACACTCATACACTTGGGAGTGGAAGGCGTGTGCTCCCTTTACGCGTTTTTCAGTTCAGTCAGTAAGGCTTAGGGTGGATGGATCTCTTTTCCATTTAATTTAATTTAATTAAATTGTTCATTATTATGGATAAAAATGATCGCAAAAATAATGGGAGGATATAGTTAGATTAAAGACATTCTATCTATATTTAAAATTGAACATATACTAAACTAGGGTAGTTCTATGTTTACTAATTTAATCAAAAACATAATATTCTTAGAGAATAGGTTAACTGGTCCAAATGGTTGGTTAATGGAATATCAACTCAAATTATAATTGATAGACTTAACTATGTTCTTATTGACATTAAAATGACCTTCTTAGCACAGGCTTAAGAACAATGATTTCCTTAAGCTCTGGGTCCAGCAAAATAAATGCATGCTACCTGTCACTCGCTTGTATGAGCGACATCTTGAACATACTGATGTTCAAAGCATGTTTCTCTATAAAATTTGTTGAGTCAACTCACGGTTGTATGGAAAATGGTTTCGATCTGTAAAGTTTGAAACTTCGATCAAATTTTTTGAATCGAAGATGAGTGCATGAGCGGTGCAAGACAATGTATTTCAACCGGATCTTGAGACATGCAACTTGTTGAGCACACTCAAGGTTGCAAAGCTCAAGCATTTGGATACATGAGATGTTTGCATGGCTATTATTTGTGTTAAGATGCGTAATATCTAAATTAGATTTAGAAAAGGAAGAAGGCATTAAGGAAAGTTTGAGAAAGAACGTTTTATCTATCATTAGTAAAGGTAAAAGTAGGAGGAACTGAAAATGTTACATATATGATGTCACAACTTCAGGATAACCATTATACAAAATGGAATAGAATGTCATACGTGTTGGAAATAGGAGCAATTGTTATTTCTTGGACCATAGAGGGCATCTAACATTTTTGGCGAATGTCGGCATCTTGCGTCTGGACAAATGAGAAATTTGTATAACGATAATGCATTAAATGTTAATACATGAATATGCAAGACAGTAGCAAAAATTATATGGAAAAATAGACTAGGCCTTACCAAAGAGACTAAGCTTCACAAGTTGACGCCCCCCACGATAGCATGGTCGAGTTTGTGGTCATGCAAGTGTGCAATATGATGGGGGGATACCAAATTTAAAATATTTGTACCGCAAGCGCACCGTGTTGTAGTGTGGCTTTGGGGTCGAACACATGGAGGCATGATTGTGCTTGTGTCAGAAAGGAACCAATTCACCCTAGGGGTGAGCTAGCCCGAATCGATAGATGGGTTGTCACGAAAATGTAGATACGAGGTTAAACAATATAAAGGGAAATCTAGGACTTCGGTTTTCACCCTATCATGTGTTCTCGCTATTACGACCGGCAGATAGGATAACGATCGAAATTAGCGTTTAGTGGTGAGACGTTGTCTCCAAGAGTGATACCAGCGTCCCATGGGCCCAATATTCCGGTCGGTGCCCAGGATGATACGCCGGACTTCCCGGGTCCGGTCAGTGGGCATTCCCATGTCCATTAACACTGACCGACTCCGGGAGCACTAAGCTCGCGACGATAACTCCCAACATCTCGTCCTACCGCTCCCGCGTGCTAGGATTCGATGTCTACGCTAAGGGCGTGAGCTATGGCTAGGGAGTCAACCGCCAAATTTATTCCCCCTTGGCCCAATGGTCAAAGGCGGTCTTTTTCCCACCGATGAAAATAAAACACCCCACGTAACCAATAGATTCCTATTCCCTATCGATATTCTAGTCCTATGGATGCATTAGGGAGAACCCATGAAGGGGTTTCCACCAAAATCCCAGATTAGGGAACTACTCACACATTATAGCTAAAAAGCAATGTAAATGTAAATCGACCGTTAAAATCATAATCAGGCAATTGAAATGCGGTAGTAATAATTCTATTAAGATAATATCAAAGTTTCATAAAGATCAGAACACTTAAAAATAAATATAAAATTCCAGCCGTCACAATAGGGAAAAAAGACAGAAAAATACATAGCTCTCATTTCTGAAAACCTAGGTCAGTTATATATAGAAAATGACTTCACCCGATCGGTTGAAGTATCAACCGATCGGGTGAGCTACTGCATTCTTCGGCAGCAATCTTCAGAAACTTCACCCGCTCACGTGACACCGTCGGTTGGCAAAGCGGCTCGTCGTTTGGATCTTGCTGTCATATGGTGAACCGATCGGTTGATAAATCAACCGATCGGTTGGAAACGTCGCCCAAAAGACAGAAACTTGCGTCGACTTGGCACGGTCAGCGGGCCATCGGGTGAGTTCTCCGGGTCGTCGTTCGGAGGAATCTGCTACAGATGAACCGATCGGGTGGATATCACCCGATCGGGTGGAATTCGGCTCCAAATTCCCGAGAAGACTGTTGGGGTGAACCGGTCGTCGAACCGGTTGGTTGGTGCTCACATTGCTCCAGCTGCTGTTCGGGTCGGATACGCGTGCATCACCCGATCGGTTGGCTGTGTCCAGCCGATCGGGTGGGGGCTGAAAAGTGGCAATCTTGGTCGTTTGACCCCCTGGATCATGCGTGACTCCTCCTGTTGCTCTGGGGACTTATGATATCTTTGTTATGTGTCCCCTATGCGGGCAATCCCCTACAAACACACAAAAACAAGGAGAAGTGAAAGAAAACTAGAAAATACGAGAAAACGGATACGGGACGGCGGAAAATAACGGAAAAACACAAAGAAGACATGCGTGAATATATAACATATATGCACATGTCAACATCCCCCAAGCTGAACCCTTCCTCTTCCTCGAGGAAGACGAGTGAGAGTAGGAGCTCGGAGGGAGAAAATAGAGAGAAAGAGAGAAAAAGAGAAATCAAAATCCTAAATCGCCCGTCAGGGCCAACAAAATCAAAACGCCACGCCAAGCAAGCAAGCGACAAATCATAACACTAAACCAAAGAAACCGAGTCCAAAAAAGTGTCGTGGGCCCACGCTGTGAACCACGAGTGAGTGTGGTCGCGTGCTAGCAAACGATGTTACTATCTATAGTGTGCAATAAAGCTCCATATACACAAATCCAAGAAAAGACCCAAATATCGATTCGATTTTGAAATAAGCGGCGAATATATAGCTCAAGCATCCATCAGAACAGAGTAAGAATCGAATCGTATCATGCGTCAGGGACTGCACAACTAGGGACTAGGAAATCACCTCACTATCACCTAGATAATAGCTAAAAGGTCCCTACTCCAAGTGTTTTCGAAAACGATGGGGGTTGAGATGATGTGGAGAAGAGCATTCGGTGCAAATTCTCGCCTTCCATTTATTTTCGGTAGGAAGGAAAATATTCACACTGGAATTTTTTTTGGGTTTTGGATATATGTAATTTTTTGGGCTTTTGGCTATATATATATATATTTCTTTTCTTTTCTCTTTTCTTTATTCATTTTTTTGGGTTTTTCTTTTCTCTCTTTTTGCATTTTTGGACTTTTGGGTATATACATGTGTGTACTCTCCCAAGTGGGAGAACGGTACACGACGAGGGGATTTGCACCAAGTAAAATAAAAAAGAAATCAGATTCTAGACACTTGGGCAAGGAAGATTTTCTTCGCTAATCAGAGCATAGGTGAAATGGGTTATCCTGGTCCTAATTGTGGAATCCCGACACATGCGAAATGAAATATACGATATAAATATAGCATGCATATAGAGCAGACAGGAGAAGCAAATACCGCACATTCAAATCGAAACATGATAATCTAGGGGTCATTCCAGGAAAGGTATATAAATCAAAATCACACAGTAGAAGCACACCGTAAGCTAGACACGACACACGACTCACACAAAAGCAAAATGGATCCACGATGCATGAAATGTAAGAGGACTCATCTTCCTAGGGTTAGTGAATGTGATTATCGAAGCCATGCTAGGTGCGTGTGAGATTCTGTGGCAATTCATCATTTGGGGTCATCTCTAGGAGAGAGCGAGAGGAGAAAAAGAAAGAAAGAAAAAGAAAACCACGGTGAAAACGACTCAAAAACGAAGAAAAAGACACAAAACGACGCACGAAGTGCGACTCCCCCAAGCTAAAACTTGCATTGCCCTCAATGCAATAAAAGTGAATACGGGAGGGCAATGAAAATGGGGGGAATACGCACCGACTCAAAAAGAAACGAAAACAAGAAAAACACACATACGAAAAAGGAAAATAAAGAAAATCACACCACACGACAAATATAAACAAGCACACATGAGAAATAACATACGACATCACACAGAAAAAATGACTTCCCCCAAGCTAGACACGGCAATGCTAGCGATATGATATGATCATGAAAATGCAGGAATATGCGAGGGGGAGGTCAGAAAACAAAATGAAATCAAAAAGCAGGAGAGGAATCGTCCTCGTCCTCCTCGGTGGAAGATGTGGGGGATGCGGGGGAGTGGGCGGGAGAGGTGACTGGTGTGCGGAGAAGTGGAGAAAGGGGTCGAGGTGATGGATGGGTGGGTGTGGTGGTAATGATGAGTGGGAGTGAAATGGCGACCAATGTGGTGGTAGATGGGGTAGAAATGGCGGTAGATGGGCTATATACGACGACGGAAGAGAATGGTGGGGGAAGTGATCGTGATCGCACCTGCAATTTCTTGTGGCGCACACATGGGGTGACGGAAGTGGAGGGTGGTGGATCTGTGGGGGCGACGGTGGTGGTCGTGAGTGGAGGTGAAGTGGTAGGAATGGAAATAGCGGTGGTGGGAGGGGATGGTCTCCTGGGGGTGATGGGTGTGGTGATGAATGTGATGGGGGAGGTGAAGGTGGTGGTGAGGTGGGTGGAGGAGGTCCGTGCACGTGAGTGAGAATGCGGAGGATGGTGGCCACGTTCCTCTCAAGTGCAATGAAATGTGGATGAGAGAAGATCGAAGATGATGGGTTCGGGGGGCGGAGGACGAAGCGCGAGCACGCAGTGAAGCTAGCTCAGACTCGAGAGCGAGGCGAGCGGATGTGGCTCGACGAAAGGAGGAGGAGGAGGTAGTACGGACCGGAGAGGTGGTGACAGTGTTGGTGGGGATAGAAGCTGGGATGGCACTACTAGGCCCACCCCCGGGGTCTCCATGGGACGCAGGAATGTCCTGCTCGCCTAAGTAGGCGACAGGGGAAGGTGGTCGGGTTGCGTCCAGGATAAATGGAAGACGTACCCCCCTAGAATGTCAGGATCAGGTGAGAATGTCATATCTGCCACAAGCTGGATAGTCATGCGAGCGAGGTTGGGCAGAATGGTATAATGAGCAGGGGATGGCCGGAATGGAAAGTGTAACGACCATCGGGGTGAGGCTTGATCATGTGTATATGCCACATGACGTCAAGATTGAGACGTGTAGGTCTTGCAGCAGCAGGTAAATCTCGGAGGATGGCAATATTAAATTGAGGATATGAAGCTATGATAGTAATAAGGCCCCCGTAACAAAGCTTGCCCTTGCCGGTGCGGCTAATCTCAAGTAGCTTGCGGACAAGCCAAGCACCGGCATGGATGGGAATAACAGGGGCACTAAAAGAAATCCCGTCATCATCACGAACAAAAGGAAAGGTCCTGGCCCACAAAATGAAAAGATCATGGATGGTCATAGTACCAGACTCATCCCTGGGGAAAAATGTGCATGATATGATTCGGTGGGCCAGACAGAATATGGGGTGAATGATGGAGGAGGCATTGGCCTTACCTCGGGGATAGGGATCATGTAGATTGAGGCGGAACCAAAATTGAATGACGTCGAATTCGGTGGGATACCCGTAGGGACGGATAGCGTCGTCCCCAAGGATGGGGAAACCAAAGATGTTATTAATGGTATTCAGGGTGGTGCGAATGGTTTTGTTACGGATGCAAAAAAATGACGATCGACCCCGACTCACAGGCAAGGGAGGAAAAAAATTCAAGTGTGAGGGAGGGGTAGGATACCGCGGTGGGTTCAGGAAGGCTAACCAACCTAAATTGGTGAAGAGAGTCTCGACCTCGGTGAACACACCGAGATTGATAAGCGTTTGGGCATGGGCAAATTTGGTTGATAGGTGCCCCCGTGCATCGAGTCTGTGATAAAAATCATTTTGCTCTTGACTCCTAAAATGGTAGACATGCGGGCCCATCATTGGGTCCTCAGCTAGGATGATAGGTTGGGGCTGGGGTTGGGGTTGTGCAGGATGTGCAGGAGGAGGGCGTGAGTGTGGTGGACGTGTGGTCTTTCGTCTATTGCGAGACGATCCTTCCTCACGCATAATACCCTTACCCTTATCTTGATCACGGGCCATGTGAGTGTGTGATGCTAGTGTATGCAAGATATGATGAATGCACACAAACACAGGCAATCGAGCAAAATAATAATACTAGGACAAAATTGAAAATGGAGTTAAGGAGCGAAGTTACCCAGTAGAGATGACGATCCTTGCTCGTAGATTGCCCAACACAGCACAATGAGATGGAGTGTGAAGCCGCGGCGTTTCTTTTCAACAAATTTTTCGAAAATGGGGCGAGTTGAGCAGAAATTAGGGTTTTTCTGGGGGTTAAATTGAAGATGGAGAGAGGGAGATTGATGGGGGGAAGGAGATAGAGAGTGGAGAGATCGATTGAGGGAGTTTTGTGGTCGGTTGAGGGAAGATCGAGGCCGTTTGGAGCTTGGAGAAGTCGAAACGACGAGGGAGAGCGAAATCGGGTGAGGGGGAAATGAACGGGTGAGGGCGAAGGGTATTTATAGGGTTTACGTCGAACCGATCGGGTGAGTTTTCACCCGATCGGTTGATTATTAGGTCGAAAATTTTGTTGAAAAGAGGCTACAGGCGAACCGATCGATTGAGAACTCAACCGATCGGTTGGCCGCTTTACAATTTTTCCCGAGAATTCAGTGCAGCTCACCCGGTCAGTCACACGACCATGCTTCATATCAACCGATCGGTTGATAAATCCCAAATTTTCTAAGACTTCAGCCGTTCCTACACGGTCAGCCACCCGGTCTCAGCTTGCTTCACCCGACCGGTTCGCTGGAGAACAGATACATGTCATTGTCTGATACGTCTCACCCGATCGGTTGAGTGGTCAACCGATCGGTTGAGGGATTGTTTCCTGCAAAAATTCACAAATGGCCTAAGTCTATCGACGAAAGTTCCCGTGGCTGGATTTATTTATCAAAATAAGAAAAATAAAGCTAAAAATAATTACGAAAACAAAGATGAAAGTTTAGAGCATGGGTTGCCTCCCATGAAGCGCTTTTGTCTAACGTCGTTTGCTCGACACCCGTAGATGATATTAAAGGTGGACATGGGTGATGCCCTAAGATTGGCGTCGCTTCAGATTCTGAGTTGGTGGCTCTTGGTGTCGTCGGTGGTGACAAAAAGATTTGCTCGACGACCCTCCCCTCGTTGATGGAATCCGGGGGCTTCTCCCTTATATTGGCGTCTACCGCCACTCTTTTCAAGATCCGGGTCTTATCACCGGTAAGCCCCATGGGCTCTTTCCCTTTTCTCCTCGTCGGAGGAGACTTTTGGAATCCGGGAGGGATCGTATGTGACGCACCCGCTTCCCCAGCAACTACTTTTTTCTTCAGACCGTCACGTTCTCCAAGGTCCCCTAAACTGTCGGGGGATTCTTTGAGAGAATTTCCCAGGCCCCAGCTTCAGCTGCTCTCTCTTCCTCTATATCCAGCATATTGCACCCTTGCTCATCAGGAGGATGCTTCATGGATAGCCACAAGTCTAACTCGACCCTTTGGTCGCCAACATTCAGGGAAAGCTTCCCTTTCTTCGCATCTATTAAAACGCCGACGGTGGCCATAAAGGGCCGTCCAAGAATGATGGGAGTATGCGTATCTTCAGGCATGTCCATAACGACGAAGTCCACTGGCACATGCACTCCACTTACGTTGACAGGCAGGTCATCTACGACCCCCACCGGATATTTGACCGATCGGTCTGCAAGCTATAGGGTCATACCGGTGGGCTCCAGGTCGCCCATCCCTATCATCCTATATAACGACAGGGGCATTAAACTGATGCTCGCTCCAAGATCGACGAGCGTGCGATGGATCTTTACCTCCCCGATCGCACAAGGGATAGAGAAGCTCCCGGGTCTTTAAGCTTAGGCGGATTTGCTCGCTGGATGAGAGCACTACACTCCACCATGAGAACTACCTTTTCCTTTCTAGAACCCTTTGTCACCAAATCCTTGAGAAACTTCGCGTAGGAGGGTATGGTCTCTATAGCTTTAAGGAATGGGATTTGTAAGCTCAGATCCTTCACCATAGCGAAGAACCTGGCGTATTTTTCATCAATTTTGGCTTTGGCAAGCCGATGTGGAAAAGGCACAACAGGCTTCAATACCCTCAGACTCCTTCCTCATCCTTCTTCTTCTCCTCTTCAGGGACTCCCTCCGGAGTCATGTGTTGAGTATTGATTCCCCGGATTTGGTTTTGATGATGAACAAACATAAATATCGTGAACTAATTCTCTTTGAGCGCAGTTATGGAGATCGTCATAAAACTACTTTGTACATCTCAAGCGATGTCCCAAGACTTCTTAAAGCGCGTGATCGTTGTGCCTGAGCTTTGTTGAAGCTCACAGAGTTATTAATGAAGTCTAGAGATTCGGATTGAAGCTTTGAAGACGGTTCGTCATGTTTAGTTTATTGTCTTCTAGCTTCATCGTATAGAATGTTAAGCCTTGAGTAGGATTTACTTAACTATCTTCATAACGCTCATATCTTAGATCTAGGATTGTCTTAGAAGACATTAGAAACTTTCCTGATGCTTATCGCTTCATTTCACAGCTTCGTATGCATCTTAGTTGGTTCAAGAAGAAGAAACAACCGACTAGATGACAATCTAGTCGGTTGGAAATCCTTCTTGAACCGACTAGATATCCTAGTTCCATTCAGCTTAGGCAATGTTGTCCAATTAGTCGGTCCAAGAAGGTTCACCGACCGACTAGTTGTCAAACTAGTCGGTTGGGAATCCTTCTCAGACCGACTAGTTATCCTTATATATTTCAGCCTAGCTACTGTTAACAAGTTAGTCGGTCAAAGTTCATTCACTGACCGACTAGTTGTCAAACTAGTCGGTTGGCAATCCTTTGTAGACCGACTAGTTTTCCTTGTGAAATTCAGCTCATTTACTGTTGATCAATTAGTCGGTCCAAGAAGGTTCACCGACCGACTAGTTGTCAAACTAGTCGGTTGGTGTTTCTTCTTAGACCGACTAGTTCTATCTCTTGATTTCACTATCTTTGCTTTCAACCTTCTAGTCGATCCAAGAAGGTTCACCGACTGACTAGTTGCAAAATAATCAGTCAGTGATCCTTCTTAGACCGATTAAGCAGCTTCAGAAATAGATCTGTTGGGCATTTAATGCCACGATTTTTGCTGAACTCTTTTCTCTCTTTCTATATAAACTTGATGAGCTTCAAGCTTGCATTCAAAGCTGTTATTATTGAGATTTTGAGATCCAAGAGAAAGCATTAAACTCTCATTTCTAAGCTCTCTCATTTCACTAGAATCTCTCCCTTACTCTTTGAGCCCTAATTCCTCAAGAGAGATTCTCATTCATTGTGAGCTACTCAAGCTAAGAGCTTGAATCCAAGTCACCAACTTCTCCCTAGTCATCTATTGCTGCTCATCTTGGTGGAGCTAGGGTTTGGTGCTTGCTTCTTCCTCAAAATCCTTCTTGCCCTAAAATCTATAAGTTTTACTCAAGGCATAGGGTTTTGTGGTAAGTGTTTTATTGTTTCATTTAAATTGATATTTCAGTTTATCTCTCGGTTGTGAGAGAAGATCGTGATCCCGGTTTGTGGGAGTCACATTTCGATCTTTGTATGATTTGATCTTGTAGTAGTTTTCTACAAGAATTTCTTAGTGCAAATTTGAGTTAGAGGATTCTAACTCAAGTAGCCGGAGGGGATCTGGGTGTCTGGGACGTAGGATCACCGGGAACAAGTCGGGGAGACTTGGGTGGATCCGAACCCGTTACATCGCTTGTTTGCGTTGGATTTTTCTGTTGTCAATTTTCATTCCGCATTGTTGTTTGTGTTTGCACAATAATTAGGAATTATACTCTTGATTATTTTAAAGTACTATTCAACCTCCCTCTAGTACTTGTGTAATAGCTATCAGGGCATTACATTTGGTATCAAAGCCAAGTTCATAGCTATGTCTACCAACGATAACAAGACCATTCGTCCACCTTCTGACTACAGCACCTTCAAGAATCGTGAAGGAGCTTCTTCAGTGATGGAAGGACACTCCTCTACTAGGGCTCCTCACTTCAACGGTGCCAATTATGGGTACTGGAAATGCCGGATGGAAACCTTCCTCCGGAGCACTTCACTTTGGAGAGCCGCACTAACGGAGTATGTCGAACCCGCTGAAGAAGACTTCGCAAAGTGGACTACCGCGGAGGTCTCCGCAGAGGTGAACAATGCCAAGGCAATGAATGCCTTACAATGTGCATTGGAGCCCGAAGACTTCAACAAGATATGCACCTGTAAGAGTGCATATCAAATTTGGAACCAACTCCTCAGCTTGCACGAAGGAACGAGTAGGGTAAAAGACTCTAAACTCGTTGTTGCTAACAAAGAGTTCAAGTTATTTCACAAGGAACAGGGTGAAAGTATGAAGAAGTACTATGCTCGCTTCGTGGATATAACCAATGAGTTGAAAGCCCTTGGAAAGACCTATACCCAAAAGGAGAAAGTCGCGAAGATTATTGACGGACTTCCTTCGAGTTGGAAAAAGCGTACCTACGATATCAAGGAAGGTAACGATATGAATAAATATACTGTCGTTCAACTAATGGGTACCTTAATGTCGCATGAGGTATAGAAGGACAGTAAGATCAAGATGCAGGACAAGATGACGGCATACTTGAAGCAAGAAGAGCCAAAGAAAAAGGCAATTGCTTTCAAGGCCGCTCCTTCTACATCTACCGATAGTGAAGGATCGGAAGACGAGTTGGACATAGAATCCATTGCCCTTATGACAAAGAAGCTCAACCGATTCATCCGAAAAGGTAACTTCAAAAGTAAATCAAAATTTAGTTCGACTAATGCCTCCGCTCCTTTGTGTTTTAAATGCAACAAGCCAGGACACATCAAGGCGGATTGTCCTCTCAACAAACAAAAGGAGAAGTGGAAGGCACCAAAGTTCGACAAGTCGCGAAAGTACAAGAAAGGGTACAAGAAAGGGCTTGTCGGTACATTCACCGACTCCAAAGAGGACTCCTCAAGTGGAGAGTCAGATGATGAACAAGTGGAGCAAGCACACATATGCTTCATGGAAAGAGAGGAACATGATCAAGAGACCTCTTCCGATGAAAGCGAGGATGAAGGCGAAGAGGTAACTATGGATGAACTTAGATTAAATAACGAACAAATTTGGTCTAAGTATACTAAATTGGTAAATAGATATACTAAGATTAAAGATGAGCTAACTAGTCTCCAAACCTCACCTAAGCCTATCATCATCAACAACGACACCGTTGTTGAAGGCTTGAGAAATGAGATTGTAAATCTCAAATCTCAACTTGAGCATGTTCACATTGAGAATTCGGATGAACGCGAGATAGCGGATTTGATTTCTCGAAACTTAACTTTTAGTTTTGAGAATGAGAATCTCAAGTCTCGTGTTTGTGTACTCACAACTCAAGTGTCCACTTTGGATACTTCAATACTTTCTCTCACCGAGAAGTATGAGTCCACATTAGGCCGAATTGATAAATTCAACAAAGGCAAGGACCATTTGGATAATATCCTAAATGATTTACTTCTAACCAATCATCGTATTGGCTTGGGATATAAAAAGGAAAATTCATCCAAATCTTCCACCACCTTTGTAAGGCCAACTTCTGATGCCTCAACTAGTGGGAGTAAACACCCAATGGGTAGTTCATCTACCAATGGTACTTCCACTAAGTACACATCCCCTCTTGGAAAGAAACCCACTTTGGGTGGACCTCCAAAGAAGGGTCATGCATTTATGTACACCAATACTATGCCACGTAGGAACACACCTTCTACTCCACATGTACACACGTATGATGATTTCTATGCTCCACGTCCACGGGCACTTGCACACCAAGTGAGACACACTCACGCACGTGTTCCCCCACATGCATATGTTCATCCACATCATTATTATATGAACAATTACCATCATGCACCGTATCATATGATGCCACCACCATTCCATCATGTGTCGTATGCTTATCCACGTCATGCATTCCCTAGGACACTTCCTCGTAAGCCACATGCATCACATAGAAATCAACCACATGTGCATGCTCCCAATAGGAATAGGGCTCCCAAGAAATTCACTATTTGGGGCCCGAAGGACACAAGCATGCATGAAAAACAAGCATACATTAATTCTTATTTTATGAATGTAGTGCACAATGATGATTATGTTGGGAAGTCTAAGTACAATTGGACTTGGCTTCCAAAGGTCTAATCTCTTAGGACCCAATGATCTTGGGTACCATGATACGATATTTTTTATCGTCAGGTACTCAAGAAAAAGAAAAGGAGCAACAAATCAAAATTTAGCTCTAAGGATGGGTGGATACTTGACAGCGGTTGTTCAAAACACATGACGGGTGAAGCTCAATTGCTATCCGGAGGAGTGCCCATTGAAAATGGGAACCAAGTGGTCTTTGGAGGCAACGAGAGCAGAACCATCATCGGTGTTGGAAATGTTGGTAACCCCTCTAAACCACTTATAAGTGATGTTTACCTTGTTAAAGGCTTAAATCACAATCTCATTTCAATAAGCCAACTTTGTGACAAGGGTTACAAAGTTAGCTTTGCGAAAGGAATGTGTCATATTTTGAGTAAAGATAATAATAATGTGTTGTTTTCTGGCACACGCCATAAGGATATATATATATATCCTAGATATTCCAAAATCACATGAACAATGTCTCATTGCCAACACAAGTGAACAACACTTATGGCATCGACGTTTTGGTCATGTGAACTTTGGAACACTTTTCAAACTATCCAAGTTAAACTCTATAAAAGGATTTCCTAAGCTTACTTTTCAAAAGAAAAGCTTTTGTGACTCGTGTCAACGAGGCAAACTTCCAAAATCGTCATTCAAACCTAAGAAGAGCATATCCTCTAAACGGCCTCTAGAGCTTTTACATCTAGATCTTTTTGGGCCAGCTAAAGTTGCTTCATTAGGGAATGCTCGATATGGACTAGTCATCGTTGATGACTTTTCTAGATTTACTTGGGTATTTTCTTTAACTAATAAAAATGAGGCTTTTGAAAAATTCACAGTATTTGTTAAGAAAGTACAAAATCTCATTGGAACCACCATTGTCACTATTCGTAGTGATCATGGAGGGGAATTTGAGAACGATTCTTTCTTAAATTTCTGTGATGAAGTTGGTATTACTCACACCTTTTCTTTCCCTCGCGCAACCCCTCAAAATGGTGTTGTTGAGAGAAAGAATAGGACGCTAGTGGAATGTGGTCACATGATGCTTGATGATAGCCAACTTGGCCATCAATTTTGGGCAGAAGCGGTACATACCGATTGCTATGTGTTTAATAGGATACTCTTGAGGCCCGGCACCAAACAAACTTGTTATGAATTGTTGTTTGGTAGGTTACCTCAAGTTAAACATTTTAGAGTTTTGGTGCAAAATGTTTTATCAAAAACACGTATGGTAGTTTGGACAAATTTGATCCAAGATCTGATGAGGGGATATTTGTTGGATATTCCTCCCGTAGCAAAGCCTACCGGATATACAACAAAATAACCTCAATGATCGAGGAATCTCTTCATGTTTCATTCAAAGAAAATTTTGTCCCTCCTAGAATTATCAATGATGATGATTCTATGGAAGTAGTTTGTGACTCTATTGGTAATTCTAATCTTATTGATTCTGCTGATACTAACCCTACTGATGATTCTTTTGAGAATGTTCCTAGTGATCAGGGAGTTCCCAAACGGCTTCATACAGTTCGTGACCATCCCCATGAGCAACTCATTGGCAACATACTAGATAGTGTCAAGACAAGATCTCAAGTCAACTTCTTCGCTCATTGTGCCTTTGCCTCTTCAATGGAGCCAAAGAATATCAACGAGGTGTGCAAAGATAGTTCTTGGATCCTAGCCATGGAAGAGGAACTCATTCAGTTTGAGAGGAATGAGGTCTGGGAGCTAGTTCCATTGCCCTCGAAGAACCACACCGTTATAGGAACGAAGTGGATCTTCAAGAATAAGACCGACGAGAACCAAAACGTCGTCAGGAACAAAGTTCGGTTAGTTGCTCAAGGCACATGCAAGAAGAAGGTATAGATTTCGAGGAATCTTTTGCACATGTAGCTTGATTAGAATCTATTAGGTTGTTATTATCATTTGCATGCCATAAAGATTTCAAACTCTTTCAAATGGATGTAAAAAGTACGTTTTTAAATGGAGATGTCGTTGAGGAAGTTTATGTTTCTCAACATCTGGGTTTTATAATTGAAAAATTTTCAAATCACATTTTCAAGCTTAAAAACACTTCATGGTTTGAGAAAAGCTCCTAGAGCTTGGTATGACCGCCTAAAGAACTTTCTTTTGGATTTGGGTTTTAAAATGGGTGACGTTGATTCTACACTTTTTGTTAAGTATGTCAATCATGATATTATTTTAGTTCAAATTTATGTTGATGATATCATTTTCGGTGCTACTAACTTCACTCTTTGCGAAGGGTTTTCTAATGTCATGAAGGACCAATTTGAGATGAGCCACAGAGGTGAGCTCAAATATTTCTTTGGACTCCAAATTCGCCAAATGCACGATGGAATCTTCATCCACCAAACCAAGTACACGGTGGAGTTGCTAAAGTGATTTGGAATGGAGAATGCTTCTGGCAAGAAGACTCCAATGAGCACTACTACACATCTTGATAAAGATCGGGCGGCAAAGATGTAGACATTCGTCTATATCGAGGTATGATAGGAAGTTTATTACATCATACTGCCAGTAGGCTTGATATAATGTTCGCCGTATGTGTTTGTGCTCGGTATCAGTTACAACCTAAGGAATCACACTTAGTAGCGGTAAAACGCATTTTTCGTTATTTAAGTTACACACTCGACTACGGATTATTCTATCCAAAGTCTAGCACATATGAGTTAATCTCATATAATGACGCAAATTATGCTGGATGCAAATCCGACAGGAAGTGTACTGGTGGCACTTGCCATTTTATAGGAAATTCTCTTGTCTCTTGGTTTTCCAAGAAGCAGAATTCCGTATCACTTTCAACCACCGAGGCAGAATATATTGCCGCCGGTGCTGCATGTGCACAGGTTCTTTGGAACTAGATATCCTAGTTCCATTCAGCCTAGGCACTGTTGACCAATTAGTCGGTCCAAGAAGGTTCACCTACCGATAGTTGTCAAACTAGTCAGTTGGGAATCCTTCTCAGACCGACTAGTTATCCTTATATATTTCAGCCTAGCTATTGTTGACAAGTTAGTCAGTCAAAGTTCATTCACCGACCGACTAGTTGTCAAACTGTCACGCCCCGCTTCCCAAAAATGTGGAGGCGAGACGTGAGAAGGTCCGCTCAGACTTGAAGCTACAAAGCTGCAAGTCTGATAAGCATCAATCAACTTTAAATTGGCAGGTCCTTGCAACGCGAAACGAGACAAAGATAATAATAAGGAAATGAGACAAAAGAGATATATCAGAATATCCATAATAATAAACTCCAACATCGCAGAAAAGCCACCAGGCTAAAAGGAAAAAAGACTAAAGGCCCAAACATGGCCAACAAAAGTACAACGTACAAAGTAAAGGTGCCACACACCGACAACTAACAACAATCCTAAAACAAAAGAAAGCTCAGCAAGGTCGCTAAGGATGTTCACCGGTAGCCACAAATTCCTCCTGGACAGACATGGGCTCAGGCTCAGCGTCAGCAATTACCACATACACAGCAACGGTCTCTGGCTCAAGGTCTAACATGTGACACCCAAAAGTGCAAGGGGCACATGTCAGCAAGTCTACAAGAGACTTGTGCAAGGAAACTGAAAGTAGAAGTAAAGCAACCTAGTAGTTCTAGCATGATGCAATGACATGGCAGTTAAAGTATGAGTGCAACAGGTAAAGTAAAGTACGAGCATGGCATTTAAATCTGTCACGACCCGCTTCCCTAAAATGGAGGAGAGACGTGAGAAGGTCCGCACGAGAGTGGAGCTGTGAAGCCCCAAACCCGATAAGCGTCAAAAATACATAAGCGGGTCCCTGTAACGACAACGGAACAACAATAATAATAAAAGGAGATACTGAAATAAAATCTCACATCTCATAAAATGTCCAACAAGAAAAATAAGTCCAACATCCAGAAAAGCCACCAGGCTAAAAGAAAAGAGTCTAAGGCCCAGAACAAGGCCAACAAAAGAAACGACATAACAAAGTATGGGTGCTACGCACCGATAACAAAACAACTGTTCTAACAAAAGTAAAACACAACGGAGACACTAGGATTGGTCCCCAGTGTCCACGTACTCCCCGTCAAACACAAGCTCGGGCTCGGCGTCAGCAAACACCTCGTCCTCAACAAGGTACTCAGGCTCAGGATCTAACATGTGTCACCCAAAAGAGTAAAGGGGCACATGTCAGCAAGTCTAAAAGACTTGAGCAAGGAAACTGAAAGTAAGGCAACTAGCAACCTAGCAGTTTAGTATGCATGACATGGCAGTTATAACATGAGTGCACAATTGAAACATGGCAAGACAATTTGTACAAGAGAACAATTATCGGGACAAGACAAGACAAGACAAGACAAGAGTAGCCACGCTACTATCAATCTCAATGAATTCACTATTCACGTTGTTTTGTAGATGTTTACGCCTTACAGCTGAATGGTTTCACATCCGCTGATTGGTCGCTTAACATCTACCCCAAAACCCAGAGTTTACGCCTTACCACTGCAGTTGCTGATCGGGCAGACTCCCAGTTGATTGGTCGCTTAACTCTTACCCCCAAAACCCACACGTAATGGAGCCAGGGTCCCCGCACAATGAACTCAGCTAGTGGGCCTGGGGTTGCCCCGCACATGAGCTCGCATTATTAAACATTTGGCGTAGGGGTGCACCTAGCCGGAAACACGCAATTCGGGCATTGGCTATCAACCAACACATGGCCCGCTTCTGGAACACGAGCCAGGAACACAAGCATTTGTAGCAAAGCTACGCAATCACAGAAACACTTAAAGAATGCAATGACATGACAATTAATTTGCGTACCGTTAATGGAAAGTAAACATGACATGGAAATTGTGCAACATGCTATATGTGTTGGAACTAGCTTCGTTGTCAAGCTAGTTACCCAATTTGCGCCTAGGCGAGTATCATTTCGTCGCCTAGCCTCTTTTACGCCTACAACAAGCAAATGGCCTAAAACATGGCCTAAACCCTAAGTGGCAAGTTTCACTTGCCTAGCACCGGGGATGACGACCACTTCGTCACACGGATGTCAATCTACGGGGAAATCGCTGTTTTGGGGGAACAATCAACAAACAACATGAATTTTATTAGGGTTTCATAAAAATATAAATAGGTTATGAAAACAATGGTAGATCGATTTCTTACCGAGAGGAGGCGGAAGAAACACTCCGGGGAACCCTAGGATCAGATCTGGAAAAGATTGGAGAAGTTTGGGGAAACTAGGGTTTTGGGGGATTTGGGGATTTTGATGGATTTGATGAGATTTTGGGGAAGATGATGTTGAGTATTGGACTCCCCGGATTTGGTTTTGGATGATGAGCAAACATAAATATATCATGAACTGACAATTTGTGAGCGCAGTTATGGAGATCGTCGCCAAATTCATGTGAACATCCAAAGCGACGTCTCAAGACTTCTCAAAGCGCGTGATCGCATGCCTAAAGCTTCGTTGAAGCTTTTGTACCTTCTTTGAAGTCAAGAATGAAGATTGAAGCTTTGAAGACGGATCGCTAAGGTTTATTTTATAGTCTTTTAGCTTCGTTCTATAGAATGTTAAGCCTTGAGTAATTCTTACATCTATATCTTCATTTCGCTCATATCGTAGCTCTAGGATCTTAGTACAAGTTCATTCTAACTTCCTCGAAGCATCGCGCTTCGATTCGGACTTGTTTGTGCATGTTAGTTGGTACAAGAATAAGTACTGACCGACTAGATGGTGATCTAGTCGGTCAGCAACTCTTCTTGGACCGACTAGTTTGATTCCTTAATTTCTTGGACTTTACTGTTTACAGTTAGTCGGTCTACGTTGACTCACCGACCGACTAGTTTGTGAACTAGTCGGTCAGTGATGCTTCTTTGACCGACTAGTTGTGACTTACTGTTCATACTAAATTTCTCCTAAGCTACTGTTTATCGTTAGTCGGTCTAAGAACGTTTGGTGACCGACTAGTTGTTGATCTAGTCGGTCAACATTTGTTCTTGGACCGACTAAATCATTTGTATTCAGACTATTTGTTTTTGACTCTTAGTCGGTCTAAGTTTATTGACCGACCGACTAGTTGTGAAACTAGTCGGTCAGAAAGTCTTCTTGGACCGACTAGTTATCTAGGTCTGAAATCTTCATCTGTTCACTGTTCACATCTTAGTCGGTCCATGTTGTCTCACCGACCGACTAGTTGATGAACTAGTCGGTCAGTGGTTGTTCTTTGACCGACTAGTCTGCTTCAGATTTAGATCCGTTGGAGTTTTGAAAGCGACGTTTCTCTCTCCCTTTTCCCTTGATCCTTTAAATACCTGGAGGGGTTATTTCATAGGATCCAAGGCTGCTATTTCAGAGTTCTATTGATTCAAAGAGAAGCTTTCAACTCTCATCTTCAAGCTCTCCCATTCTCAAGAATCTCTCCCTCACTCTTATTCCTCAAGAGAGATTCATTGATTGTGAGCCTTCCAAGCCAAGGGCTTGATTCTAGGTCATCCATCTCATCCCTAGGCTTCCATTGCTGGTCATCTTCTTGAAGCTAGGGTTTGGTGACTCTTCCTCCATCAAAATCCTCTTTGCCCTAATTTGGTAAGAAATCTCAAGGCATAGGTATTTTGTTGGTAAGCATTTCATTTTAGTTATATTTGAATTGTATACTCTCGGTTGTGAGAGGTTTTGCGTGATCCCGGGTTGTGGGAGTCACGGTCATCGATTGTAGGTCGATTGCGCTTGTGAGGTTTTCGCAAGTGTTCATATTGGAAATCTTGAGTTAGGGTTTCTAACTCAAGTATCCGGAAGGGATCCGGGTGGTTGGGACGTAGGATCACCGGGAACAAGTCGGGGAGACTTGGGTGGATCCGAACCCATTAAACCATTTGTTTGCGTTTGCATTTATTCTTGTTGATCGTTGTTATTCCGCATTGTTGTTTGTTAATTGCACGATAATTAGGAATAACACTCCTTATTATTTAAAAGTACTATTCACCCCCCCTCTAGTACATGTGCAGTAGCTTCCCAGGGCACTACAATTGGTATCAGAGCCAAGTTCAAAGCTACACATAGCCAAGTTCAAAGCTACACATAGCCAAAGTTGAGAGCTATGACGAACAACGACTACAACGTCTTCAGGAACCGCGATGGAGCTTCTTCAGTTATGGAAGGACTATCCTCAGTCAGGCCTCCACACTTCAACGGTACCAACTATGGGTACTGGAAATGCCGGATGCAAATTTTCCTCCGGAGCGCTTCACTATGGAGAGCCACCATGACGGAGTATGTCGAGCCTTCCGAAGAAGATTTTGCGAAGTGGACTCCTGCGGAGGTCGCCGCGGAAGTAGCCAATGCCAAGGCAATGAATGCCTTGAATTGTGCGTTGGAGCCCGAGGACTTCAACAAGATATGCACATGTAAGAGTGCATATCAAATATGGAACCAACTCCTCATATTGCACGAAGGATCGAGTACGGTAAAAGATTCTAAACTCGTCGTTGCTAATAAAGAATTTGAGTTGTTTCATATGGAGCAGGGCGAAACCATGAAGGAATATTACGCTCGCTTTGTGGATATATCAAACGACTTGGAAGCTCTTGGGAAGGTCTATACCCAAAAGGAGAAAGTCGCGAAGATTATCGACGGTCTTCCATCATGTTGGCAAAAGCGTACCTTCGCCATCGAGGAAGGTAATGACATGAATAAATATACCGTCGTACAACTAATGGGTACCTTGTTGTCTTACGAGGTACGCAAGGATAGTAAGATCCGAATGAAGGAAAAGATGAAAGCGTACTTGAAGCAAGATGAGCCAAAGAAAAAGGGGATTGCCTTCAAGGCCGCTCCATCTACCGATGATGAAGAATCGGAAGACGAATTGGACATGGAATCCATTGCCCGTATGGCAAGGAAGTTCGATCGATTCCTCCGAGAAGGTATATCTTTGAATAAATTTAAAGTTAGTTCGACTAATGCTTCTACTCCCGTGTGTTATAAATGCAACAAGCCAGGACACATCAAACCGGATTGTCCTCTCTACAAACACAAGGAGAAGGGGAAAGCATCGAAGTACGACAAGTCGAGAAAGTACAAGAAAGGACTTGTTGGCACATTCACCGACTCCGAAGAGGAAACCTCAAGTGGAGAGTCGGATGATGGAAGAGTGGAGAAAGCAAAACTTTGCTTCATGGCGAATGAGGCAAAAGATCGAAAGTCCTCCTTCGATGAAAGCGAGGATGAAAGCGAGGATGGTAGCGAGGAGGAAAGCGGAGAACCTACTATTGATGAAATGAGGTTAGCAAACCAAGAAATTTGGTCTAAATTTACTAAATTAGTAGATAGATATAATAAGACCAAAGATGAACTTGTTAGCCTCCAAACCTCTCCTAAGTATACCATCACCAACAATGACACCATTGTTGAGACACTCGCCAATGAGAAAGCAAGTTTGCTTACTCATAATGGCTTGTTGAGAAATGAAGTGAAGTCCCTCAAATCTCAACTTGAGCATGTTTGTGTTGAGGATTCGGATGAACATGTGATAGCGGATTTGACGTCTCAAAACTCAACTTTGAGTATTGAGAATAAGAATCTCAAATCACGTGTTTATGCACTCACATCGCAAGTATCCACTTTGGATGCTTCTTTGCATTCTCTCAAAGAGAAGTATGAGTGCACGTTAGGCCGTATCAATGATTTCAATAAAGGTAAGGGCCATTTGGATAATATCCTAAATGACTTACTTCCGGCCAAACACCACATTGGCTTGGGGTATAAGATGGGAGACTCATCCAAACCGCCTACCGCCTTTGTTAGGCCGACATCCGATGCCTCGACGAGTGGGAGCAAACACCTCATTGGTAGTACTCCTACCAATTGTGCTTCCACTTCGTACACACCCCCGATTGGAAAGAAACCCACTTTGGGTAGACCTCCAAAGAGGGGTCATGCATTTTTGTACTCACATGCTATGCCACGTAGGAACACACATCCTACTCCACCGGTGCATGCTAATATTAATGATGATTTTTATACTCCGCACCCACGAGCACGTGCTAACACTCATATGAGACACCCACATGCACGTAATCATGCTCATGCACATCCTAATGCTTATGTTCACACATCTAATCCACATGTGAATGCCCTCTCTCATAATCATCCTCATGCATACACATCTCATGCTCCTAGGCCACATGCACCACATAGAAATCAACCTTTTGTGCATGCAACCACTGGGAAGAGGATTCCCAAAATGTACACTATTTGGGGTCCCAAGAACACTAGCGATGATGCTATGAATGTTTATGTGCAATCCTATATTAATGATGTTATTTTGAATGATAATTATGTTGGAAAGTCAAGTTCCTCTTGGACTTGGTTTCCGAAAGGTTAGTTCCTTTAACCCTTCATTGCTTGGTACCATGAGTTTATGATCATGTTATGGGTACCAAGGCATATGTTTATAAAATTGATTTTGATTATGTTAATTTATGGGTTACAATAATTTTTTATTTCGTATTTCAAATTTGTTGTCTAACCCATTGGATCCAAAAGGGTTTTTGGATACCAAAATGAAGTTTTCTAGGTTCAATACACCGTGGGATACCAACCCTACCAACTCCTCGATTTGGGAAGACTTTCATTCAAACGGAGTTGATGGTGCTTAGGTAATGCACCAATGTAGGGGGAGCTTAATGTTGTAAGTATAATATTACATTTGGTATCCATGAGGGTTGAATGCATGCTTGGTTAAAATCTATTTCTTTACATTGGTATCATTTTGTTTCTCCTAGCATGATAGAATTGTGAATGCCATAAATGCTTTGAAATTCATATCTATTTTTGGCATGACATGTTTTTAAAAGTTATAATGATAATTTTCGTATTACTTTTATCACATTGTCACTTCTCATTGCACACTTCACTTAGTTTTGATGTGCTTTTACTTTATGTTCATTTTCGATCGATATTGTATCATCTGATATTCTATGATGTGCACCACTTTTCTGATGGTTCATTCCTTTGTGCACATTTTATGTATGTCTCTGATATTGATTTCGTCGCTCGACGATTTATTTTGAATCAATAGCTTTAGTTGTATGAAAACATAGAATTGTTTTCCATGCACTAAAATAGCTATAAATGTTGATATTGGAGAGTAAATTCATTTCATCAATAAATGAATTTACATTTGATATTTTGATGATTTAAGTTTTCGATTTTCGACTATGGTCTCATTGACACGCTTTGATTTTATTCGAATTTTATTTTGGTGTCATATGAAACGTGATCGTATTCTTAGACTCCCATGCTTAATGGATTATTTGGACATGATTTATTGTCATTGGCTTCCTCCCGCACTTTTTGGATTATGCCAAAGGGGGAGAGATATAATAATGGCATAATAATGGCATGTGCTAAATGATAATTTACCATGAATCTAATTTGATATGTTAGATTCAGGTAATTTGATATGTTAGATTCAGGGGGAGTTAAGATATAAAAATGGATTACAAATCCTAAATCTCAAATATTGGATTTGCATTTTTACTTTCCTCGTCTGCTTGATGTATGTGCTTATTATTTCATATGGAACTAATGTGTCATCAATGCAGGGGGAGTAAGTATATTTCATTTAGTTCACTATTTATTATTATTATTATATGTTGGTTTGTCATCACCAAAAAGGGGGAGAATGTTGAGTATTGGACTCCCCGGATTTGGTTTTGGATGATGAGCAAACATAAATATATCATGAACTGACAATTTGTGAGCGCAGTTATGGAGATCGTCGCCAAATTCATGTGAACATCCAAAGCGACGTCTCAAGACTTCTCAAAGCGCGTGATCGCATGCCTAAAGCTTCGTTGAAGCTTTTGTACCTTCTTTGAAGTCAAGAATGAAGATTGAAGCTTTGAAGACGGATCGCTAAGGTTTATTTTATAGTCTTTTAGCTTCGTTCTATAGAATGTTAAGCCTTGAGTAATTCTTACATCTATATCTTC
The DNA here is from genome assembly GCA_030789695.1 of Scilla litardierei. Taxonomy (NCBI): domain Eukaryota; kingdom Viridiplantae; phylum Streptophyta; class Magnoliopsida; order Asparagales; family Asparagaceae; genus Scilla; species Scilla litardierei. The sequence continues at coordinate 48,673,903 of CM061130.1, forward strand.
ATTTCGCTCATATCGTAGCTCTAGGATCTTAGTACAAGTTCATTCTAACTTCCTCGAAGCATCGCGCTTCGATTCGGACTTGTTTGTGCATGTTAGTTGGTACAAGAATAAGTACTGACCGACTAGATGGTGATCTAGTCGGTCAGCAACTCTTCTTGGACCGACTAGTTTGATTCCTTAATTTCTTGGACTTTACTGTTTACAGTTAGTCGGTCTACGTTGACTCACCGACCGACTAGTTTGTGAACTAGTCGGTCAGTGATGCTTCTTTGACCGACTAGTTGTGACTTACTGTTCATACTAAATTTCTCCTAAGCTACTGTTTATCGTTAGTCGGTCTAAGAACGTTTGGTGACCGACTAGTTGTTGATCTAGTCGGTCAACATTTGTTCTTGGACCGACTAAATCATTTGTATTCAGACTATTTGTTTTTGACTCTTAGTCGGTCTAAGTTTATTGACCGACCGACTAGTTGTGAAACTAGTCGGTCAGAAAGTCTTCTTGGACCGACTAGTTATCTAGGTCTGAAATCTTCATCTGTTCACTGTTCACATCTTAGTCGGTCCATGTTGTCTCACCGACCGACTAGTTGATGAACTAGTCGGTCAGTGGTTGTTCTTTGACCGACTAGTCTGCTTCAGATTTAGATCCGTTGGAGTTTTGAAAGCGACGTTTCTCTCTCCCTTTTCCCTTGATCCTTTAAATACCTGGAGGGGTTATTTCATAGGATCCAAGGCTGCTATTTCAGAGTTCTATTGATTCAAAGAGAAGCTTTCAACTCTCATCTTCAAGCTCTCCCATTCTCAAGAATCTCTCCCTCACTCTTATTCCTCAAGAGAGATTCATTGATTGTGAGCCTTCCAAGCCAAGGGCTTGATTCTAGGTCATCCATCTCATCCCTAGGCTTCCATTACTGGTCATCTTCTTGAAGCTAGGGTTTGGTGACTCTTCCTCCATCAAAATCCTCTTTGCCCTAATTTGGTAAGAAATCTCAAGGCATAGGTATTTTGTTGGTAAGCATTTCATTTTAGTTATATTTGAATTGTATACTCTCGGTTGTGAGAGGTTTTGCGTGATCCCGGGTTGTGGGAGTCACGGTCATCGATTGTAGGTCGATTGCGCTTGTGAGGTTTTCGCAAGTGTTCATATTGGAAATCTTGAGTTAGGGTTTCTAACTCAAGTATCCGGAAGGGATCCGGGTGGTTGGGACGTAGGATCACCGGGAACAAGTCGGGGAGACTTGGGTGGATCCGAACCCATTAAACCATTTGTTTGCGTTTGCATTTATTCTTGTTGATCGTTGTTATTCCGCATTGTTGTTTGTTAATTGCACGATAATTAGGAATAACACTCCTTATTATTTAAAAGTACTATTCACCCCCCCTCTAGTACATGTGCAGTAGCTTCCCAGGGCACTACAGATGAGAGGTAGATAGAGTGGATAGATGGTTTGGATGATGATTCTAGGGCTTGGAATGAAGAAATGAAGCTTGGAGGAAGATGGGGGCTCAAGGGGGAAGATTTTAGGGTTTTGGGTCGTGTTGGAGAAGAAGAAAATGTTTGGGTTGGGTTTAAATAGGATGGGCTGGCGGCTGCCCAGAAATTAGGGTTTCAACACTGGTTAGTCGGTCAAAGAGCAACCACTGACCGACTAGTTTGGCAACTAGTCGGTCGGTCGACCAACGCAGACCGACTAAGTGCAAACAGTAACTCCTGAACGAAAATAGGATTTAGAGTTAGTCGGTCCATGAACAAATACTGACCGACTAGTTTAGCATCTAGTCGGTCGATGAACGTTCTTAGACCGACTAAGAGTAAACAGTAACTCAACTAAAATTAAGATGATGTGTTAGTCGGTTAAAGAAGCATTGCTGACCGACTAGTTTGCAACCTAGTCGGTCAACCAACGTTCTTAGACCGACTAACGATAAACAGTAACTCCTGAATAATTCTAGAAAGCCAACTAGTCGGTCCAAGAAGGATTGCCGACCGACTGGATCGTCATCTAGTCGGTCGATGCCCCTTCTTATACCGGCTAATGAGCACAAAAAGTTCCGATACGGAGCGCGGGGCCCCGGGATCGATTCCTAAGACTCCTAGGCTTGATCTAATAGTAAGATACAACCGTTATGAAGTCCGTCACGAATGACTTACTTCGAAATAGACGATCCTAAGGAAGAAACGAGAAAATACGACGAATCGATCGAAAATGAAAGCTACGGAGACGAAAACCACACAAGAGGAGAAAATCCACCAAAACATATATTATTTTATATTATATCCAGATACATGAAAAGCAGTCATTACATCCTCCCCAACTTAAGAAAAATTCCGTCCTCGGAATTTCCAAATACTCACGAGTCCGGAAACAAAAGTGGGAAACGCTCTCGCATCTCATCCTCATTCTCCCAAGTAGACTCTCCAGGTGAGCCTTGTCACCACATCACCCTCACAAGATTGACAATCTTGTTCCGAAGCGATTTCTGACGCCTGTCCAGAATCTGCACTGGATGCTGGTCATACGTCATATCGGGGCGAACGGTAATCTCCGAAAAATCTACCGCATGAGACGGATCGCTAATGTATCGACGAAGCTGCGACACATGGAAAACATTGTGAACTCCTTCCAAAGATGGCGGTAAGGCCAAGCGATAAGCTACCTCGCCAACCCTCTCCAAAACGTCAAACGGTCCAATGTATCGCGGGCTCAACTTCCCACGCTTCCCAAAACGAATCACACCACGATTCGGGAAAATCTTCAAGAACACATGGTCGCCCGGCTGAAACTCCAAAGGACGACGTTTAGCATACGCCCAATGCTTGAAACGGTCCTGAGCAATCCTCAACCTCTCCCAAATATTCATGACGATATCCACGGCCTCCACGATCATCTCAGGTCCCAACAACTCCCGATCACCAACGTCGTCCCAACTCAATGGCGATCGACATCTCCTCCCATAAAGAGCAGCGAAAGGCGCCATGCCAATACTCGCCTGGAAGCTGTTGTTGTAAGAGAACTCCACCAAATGTAGATGGTCCTCCCACGAACCCTTGAAATCCAACATGCACGCCCTCAGCATGTCTTCCAAAATCTGAATCGTCCTCTCGGACTGGCCATCCGTCTGCGGATGGTACGCCGTGCTGAAACTCAGACGCGTACCTAAGCTCTTCTGCAAACTCTGCCAGAACTGAGATGTGAACCTCGTGTCTCTGTCAGACACGATACTCACGGGGACTCCATGAAGTCGCACAACCTCCTGCACGATTCACGTTACATCACTATCCAAACTAGGAAAAGGAAATAAAACGGAGAGTAAAAGAATTTTACCTCCATATATCTCCTCGCTAGCGCCTCAGTGGACTGTCCCACTCGGAACGGAATAAAGTGCGCAGATTTGGTTAATCGATCTACGATCACCCAAATCGCGTCATTCTGCTTCTGACTCCGAGGTAGTCCAGTCACGAAATCCATAGTGATGTGTTGCCACTTCCACTCCGGGATCGGAAGCGGTTGTAGCAACCCGGCCGTACGCTGATGCTCCGCCTTCACTTGTGTCACGCCCCGCTTCCCAAAACGTGGAGGCGAAGCGTGAGAAGGTCCGCTCAGACTTGAAGCTACAAAGCTGCAAGTCCGATAAGCGTCAATCAAATTTAAACTGCAGGTCCTTGCAACGCGAAACGAAACAAAGATAATAATAACGAAAGAGACAAAAGAACATCTCAGAATATCCATAATAATAAATTCCAACATCACAGAAAAAAACACCAGGCTAAAAGAAAGAGTCTAAAAGAGGCCGAGCATGGCCAACAAAAGTACAAAGTACAACAACAAAGTAATGGTGCAAGCACCAACATCTAACAGCAACCTAAAGCAAAGCAATGCCAACGGGCTCTAAAACTGGTCTCCGGTGTCCACGAACTCCTCGACGAACGTAGGCTCAGTGTCAGCAAAACACCACGTACTCAGCAACGGTCTCTGGCTCAGGGTCTAACATGTGACACCCAAAGAGAAAGGGGCACATGTCAGCAAGTCTGGAAGACTTGTGCAAGTGAAACTGAATGTACAGGTAAGAGCAACCTAGCAGTTCTAGCATGATGCAATGACATGGCAGTTAAAGTATGAGTGCAACAGGTAAAGAAAACAGCAAGTAAACTAGCATGGCATGGCAAGTGTGGCAAGACTAATAACATTTACAAGGATTTCTCTAGTCATGTTTTCATGTCATGTGCAAAGTTTACGCCTTACAGCTGAAAATGACTTTCTTTCACACTGATTGGTCGCTTAACTCCGCCCCACCCAGAGTTTACGCCCTACAACTGCAGTTGCTGATCAGGCAGACTCCCAGCTGATTGGCCGCTTAACTCTTACCCCATCCCACGTGTATCGAGCCAGGGCCTTACCCCCGAACGGTAATGCTCGCTTCTGGATCACGAGCCAGGAAGTGTTTTTCATGTTTGGCATAGGGGTGCACCTAGCCCTGGACAAGCAAGTACAAGTATGTAGCGTGTGCTACGAATGCAATATTCAATGCATGGATGACATGTAAGATGCGATGCATGACAGTTAAGAGTGCGTACAGATAAGGAAAGTAAACGTGACAGTTTAGTATGCATGAACAACAAGTTTTAAGGGTTGGATCTAGCTTCGTTGTCAAGCTAGATCAATTAGGTGACGGATCTAGTTTCGTTGTCAAACTAGATCAAGTAGGCGTCTAGCCAGCTATCATTTCACTGACTAGTCTCTTTTACGCTAAAAACAAGGAAGTGGCCTAAAAACATGGCCCTACATAAGAGTTGGCAAGTTTCACTTGCCTGCAAGTCTGACGTCTGAGCACACCGTCCAATGAGTCCAAAAATCACAATTATCATACGTGCACAAGTCCACCGGCCTAAAGTCCATATTATTAATCTTGATTAGTGATGGCTAAAACATTTAAAATACTTTAAAATACTGATTTTTAGTCTTGATTAGCATGCAATTGGGTTGGGGGTCCTAGGGGTGCAAAACGTTACCTCAACACGACGCGAAAGCTACACCGGCGTCGGGTAGCGACGCCGGGGGTTGGAATAATAAGATCGCGCTCCAAGTCCAGATTCCAATTAGATTCCTCGCTGGAAATTTCAGAGCAATCAATCCGGGCGACGATTCCAGATTCCAAAGTTCGCACGTGCGACGACGGGCTACGACGTGCGACGACGTCGTACGCGGCAAATCCTCGAAGAGCAAGCACCTAGGTGGGGCCCACAGTAGTCCTAGGGACATTTGGGGGACCCACAATACCTCTGGAGAACTTGGGGGGCCCACGGAGGCAAGTGGTGCGACGGATGCGGGGTTGCGACGAGTGGCTCTCGGTCGTACCCCTCCAATGCGGGAGAATCCCTCGGTCGCTGCGGGGGAACGACGCTGTGCAGCAGCGGGGGTCGGTCGCAGCAGCGGGTGCGGGCGCTTCCTTCGGTCAGACCGGTCGGGGGATTCGGTCGTGCGCTTGGGATGCGAGGCGGGCGATGTTGCAACGTTGCAACGCTTGGGCGCTCGGTCACAGCGGCCCGGAGCGAGGGGATATGTCGGTCGTGCGGGGTGCGGAGCGGGGCGACAAGCGGAGCGCTGTGCGGAGCGGGGCGACAAGGCGGATGCGGGAGAGCGCTTCGGTCAGGTCGATGGAACGGAGCGGCGCTTGCTGCAGCGGTGCGGAGCGGCTAGGATGCGGGGTTGGCCTTCGGTCGGAGCGGGGAAACGGCGCTGTTTCCTTCGGTCGTGCGGCTGCTGAACGTCGCAACGTTGCGACGAATCGTCGCAACGTCCAATTTCAAGTTTGGAAGAGGCTAGGGCTAATTTCTTGCGAAAATAGGTCTTCCTAGAGGTTGTTTATATAGTGTAGATGGGTTGACTTGGTCTAGGGCTAAATCTAATAGGATTAGAAGTTTAAAATAATTTAAAATTTAAATCTCAACTTCTCCAACTCACCCAAGGATTTGACTTGGTCCAAATGAGCTGGAAATTGGCTCAAAAATTCTTTAAAACGTTTTAAACTCAAATAAATTTTATTTGGCCGAAAATAATTTAAAAATTAATTATTAAAAATAATATAAAACTTGTAAAAATTATAAAAGTGGTCAAATAAACTCCAAAAATTATAAAATAAATATCGTGGTGATCGTGGCGACGAATGTGAGCTAACTAAGAAGACGGATCTCACTTTTGACATCGGACGACGAAACCAAAAATGGAAACGTCTCCCGTCAAAAGTGAAAATCGCCACGTCTCATCGAATGAGTTTAAATTGTGGGAAAACGACTCGAGAAACGTCGTTCCAATTTAGTGCCACTATTTAATATTCTCAGAGACGTTCCCAACGGCATATCACACGAAAGTGTTCGCAACGAACAAAGTCTAAAACAAACACGTGCACGGCCAAAAGCACGTGCACGAAAAACGTACAACGAAAAGTGGTCGTTACAACTTGCTGGCAAACCAAGCACTTGGCTACACTCCGAGCCACGCTCCTCTTCATACCATGCCACCAATAATTCAGACGAAGATCCTGGTACATCTTGGTGCCACCAGGATGCACAGAATACGGCGAACTGTGTGCCTCCACCATCAGCTCCTCTCTGATATCCCCAGCCGGCACACACAACCTGGCTCCGAACCTCAGCGAGTCATCCTCATGAATCAAAACGTCAGTCCGCAGACCGGCTTCCACCTGCTCCCGAATCCTCATCAGCTTCGGATCCTCAGCCTGGCCAGCCTTAATCCGATCCACGATCGTCGACTGTACCTGCATGTACATCAACGAAGAAGCCTCCCCAGGAAGAACAATCTCCACAACCGACTCACAAAAATCCTGCTGCAATCTCCACTGCGAGGTCAAAATCATCACCGTCGGAAGCCTACTCAAAGCATCCGGAACCACATTCACCTTACCAGGGTGAAACTGCAAATCAATCTCATAATCCGTCATAAGCTCCAACCATCGACGCTGTCACATGTTGAGCTCCTTCTGAGTGAAAATGTACTTCAAGCTTTTGTGATCGGTGAAAATCTTCACTTTCTCACTCAACAGGAAGTGCCTCCAAATCTTAAGAGAAAACACAACGGCAGCCAACTCCAAATCATGCGTCGGATAATTCTTCTCATGAACCTTAAGCTGACGAGACGCATACGCCACAACATGCCCATGCTGATGCAACACACAACCGAGACCCTTGCCAGAAGCATCACAAAAGATCTCAAATCCACCGCTGCGATCAGGCACAACAAGAATAGGGGCAGTAGTCAACCTCTCCTTCAGAACACCAAAAGCACTCTCACAATCACCCGACCAAACAAAAGCAACATCCTTCCGCGTCAACCTGGTCATCGGCTCAGCAATACGAGAAAAGTCCTTAATGAATCGCCGATAATAACCAGCAAGTCCAAGGAAACTCCGGATCTCAGACGCAGACGACGGAACAGGCCACTCCCTGATGGCCCGAATCTTCTCGGGATCCACTGAAATACCATCTCCAGTCACCACATGCCTGAGAAAAGCAACTCTATCCAGCCAAAACTCGCACTTCGAAAACTTAGCATACAAACGATGCTTCCTCAAAATCTCCAACACCGTCCTTAAGTGCGAGGCATGCTCTTCCTCCGACTTCGAGTAGATCAGAATGTCGTCAATAAAGATAACGACAAACTTATCCAAAAAGTCGTAGAAAATCAGGTTCATCAGATTCATGAAAACTGCGGGTGCGTTAGTTACGCCGGAAGGCATAACCACGAACTCATAGTGTCCATACTTCGTCCTGAACGCTGTCTTCGGAACATCTCCCTTCTTCACCTTCAACTGATGGTAACCACTCCTCAAATCCAATTTAGAAAACACCCTCGAACCTCCAAGCTGATCAAAAATATCATCGATGCGAGGCAACGGGTATTTATTCTTAATGGTCACCGCATTCAACTCCCGATAGTCCACGCACATGCGACGCGAACCATCCTTCTTCTTAACCAACAGCACCGGTGCTCCCCACGGAGACACGCTAGGATTAATATAACCCTTCTGCAAAAGCTTATCCAACTGCTTCTACAACTCTTCCAATTCTGCAGGTGCCATACGATACGGTGCCTTCGAAATCGGATGCGCACCTGGAACAAGATCGATAGAAAATTCCAAAGCCCGATCAGGCGACAAACCAGACATCTCCTCGGGGAAGACGTCGCCAAAATCTCACACCACAGCTGGCCACTCCAGCTCCATCTGCATAGACACAGCCTCCACCGGCCTGGCCCGAAATCTGACAGGACCAAGCGAACTGCTACCACGACTGAACTCAAACACTGGATGTCCGGGAATCTCGAACACCACCTTCTTCCTCCAACAGTCGATCGTAGCATAGAAGCTCGCAAGCTAGTCCATCCCAAGAACTGCATCATAGTTGATGATGTCGTGGACAATGAAATCAGCGAAAAGCTCATGTCCACAGACCACCAACGAGCAAGAATTGCAACCACGATGCACCGAGACCACGCCATTCCCTGTAACGATATTCCAACTCTTGGGAAGAGGGGACGTCGACAAGTAATGCCTCTCCACGAAACTCCGAGAAATAATGCACATCGATGCACCAGAGTCAAAGAGGACTCGTGCAGGAAATGTGCACACCAAAACCACACCTAACAAGCAATTTAACAATCAAACCCTAGTCTAGCAAACAACCATGTTCAAGCAAACAACATAATCTAACAATCAAAACCAGCTAGGAAAGTAACAGCTAGAGTGAGGATTACCTGCGATAACCTCATCCACAGCCTCGCTCTCCACAGTGGTCATCAGAAAAGCCTGCCTCCTCGGCGGAACAGCCTGCTGAAAAGCCTGCCTCTGCAGAACAAGAGCTGCTCCACGGCCAGCAGGAACAAACGCCCGCTGCTGCAACGGCTGTGCTGCAACAAGAGCCCTCCGTAGCTGATTCGCATGCCGACAATCCTTCGCGGCATGGGAAGCATCTCCACAAACCAGACACTGGCCCAAAAACTTCCGACACTGATCCTTGACGTGGCCAGGCTTGCCGCAGAAATGGCAAAACTTCAGAATAGGCCCTCCTGGCCTCTTAAACTGAGCAGACTGATTAGGCCTGAATCCAGGTCTAACCACAGCTCTCGCATGTTCCACAGGCCTCTTCCCAGCACCAACAACAGACCCCCTCCTCGGGTTCACGAGCAGCTCCTGCCTCTTAGCCGCTACCAGAACCTTCTGATAAGATTCCCGGTCAGAGGAGGTCACAAAACTCTGGAGCTCCGAAGCAAGCCCCTGCAGGAACCTCTGAGCCTTCTCCTCAGCGTTTTGCACCATCTTTGGTGCAAACCGACTCAGCCTCATGAACTCTTGGTGATACATGTCCACCGACGAGTTCCCTTGCTTCAAATCGATAAAACGCTGCAGCATCTCCTCCCTGGAAGATTTCGGAAAGAACTCACCCTCAAATCTGGCCTTGAAGGTAGCCCAGACGATCGGCTCCACCAACAACTTCTCTTCCGCATCCCACCAATTCCGAGCATTATCCTTGAGTTGCCTCTTCGCCAAATCAACCCATCCAGCCGGGGTGATCTTGGCCATCTTCAGATTGTCCTCGATGTTTCGAATCCACTCATCGGCAGCCAGAGGACCCTCAGAACCATCAAAATATGCGGGACCCAGCTCCCGAAATTGCTTCGCTCCTGGCTCAGAGCGAGGGGCATCCGGAAGAGCCCGGGCAGCTCGAGCAAGTGGAGCATTCTGGACTTGCAAAAGCACGCCCTGCTGCACTTGCATCAACTGGATCATCATCCGCATCATCTCACCGCTGGTGGGTTCCCGCTCAGGCTCCTCATCATGAGGGATCGCGCCACTACCCCCACTACGGGTGAAACGTCTTCCTGCCATCTAGTGACACAGAAAATGAATCAGATTAGACTCATAGCTTATGACTCGGACGTCGAACTTAATTTATTGGACATTCTAATATTATTATCGCTATTCCAAAAATCGCAGTTACAGAAGGACCTGCATGGGCCACCAACAAAACCTGTCACGACCCGCTTCCCTAAAATGGAGGCGAGACGTGAGAAGGTCCGCACGAGAGTGGAGCTGTGAAGCCCCAAACCCGATAAGCGTCAAAAATACATAAGCGGGTCCCTGTAACGACAACGAAACAACAATAATAATAAAAGGAGATACTGAAATAAAATCTCACATCTCATAAAATGTCCAACAAGAAAAATAAGTCCAACATCCAGAAAAGCCACCAGGCTAAAAGAAAAGAGTCTAAGGCCCAGAACAAGGCCAACAAAAGAAACGACATAACAAAGTATGGGTGCTACGCACCGATAACAAAACAACTGTTCTAACAAAAGTAAAACACAACGGAGACACTAGGACTGGTCCCCAGTGTCCACGTACTCCCCGTCAAACACAAGCTCGGGCTCGGCGTCAGCAAACACCTCGTCCTCAACAAGGTACTCAGGCTCAGGATCTAACATGTGTCACCCAAAAGAGTAAAGGGGCACATGTCAGCAAGTCTAAAAGACTTGAGCAAGGAAACTGAAAGTAAGGCAACTAGCAACCTAGCAGTTTAGTATGCATGACATGGCAGTTATAACATGAGTGCACAATTGAAACATGGCAAGATAATTTGTACAAGAGAACAATTATCGGGACAAGACAAGACAAGACAAGACAAGACAAGAGTAGTCACGCTACTATCAATCTCAATCAATTCACTATTCACGTTGTTTTGTAGATGTTTACGCCTTACAGCTGAATGGTTTCACATCCGCTGATTGGCCGCTTAACATCTACCCCAAAACCCAGAGTTTACGCCTTACCACTGCAGTTGCTGATCGGGCAGAATCCCAGTTGATTGGTCGCTTAACTCTTACCCCCACTACCCACACGTAATGGAGCCAGGGTCCCCGCACAATGAACTCAGCTAGTGAGCCTGGGGTTGCCCCGCACATGAGCTCGCATTATTAAACATTTGGCGTAGGGGTGCACCTAGCCGGAAACACGCAATTCGGGCATTGGCTATCAACCAACACATGGCCCGCTTCTGGAACACGAGCCAGGAACACAAGCATTTGTAGCAAAGCTACGCAATCACAGAAACACTTAAAGAATGCAATGACATGACAATTAATTTGCGTACCGTTAATGGAAAGTAAACATGACATGGAAATTGTGCAACATGCTATATGTGTTGGAACTAGCTTCGTTGTCAAGCTAGTTACCCAATTTGCGCCTAGGCGAGTATCATTTCGTCGCCTAGCCTCTTTTACGCCTACAACAAGCAAATGGCCTAAAACATGGCCTAAACCCTAAGTGGCAAGTTTCACTTGCCTAGCACCGGGGATGACGACCACTTCGTCACACGGATGTCAATCTACGGGGAAATCGCTGTTTTGGGGGAACAATCAACAAACAACATGAATTTTATTAGGGTTTCATAAAAATATAAATAGGTTATGAAAACAACGGTAGATCGATTTCTTACCGAGAGGAGGCGGAAGAAACACTCCGGGGAACCCTAGGATCAGATCTGGAAAAGATTGGAGAAGTTTGGGGAAACTAGGGTTTTGGGGGATTTGGGGATTTTGATGGATTTGATGAGATTTTGGGGAAGATGAGAGGTAGATAGAGTGGATGGATGGTTTGGATGATGATTCTAGGGCTTGGAATGAAGAAATGAAGCTTGGAGGAAGATGGGGGCTCAAGGGGGAAGATTTTAGGGTTTTGGGTCGTGTTGGAGAAGAAGAAAACGTTTGGGTTGGGTTTAAATAGGATGGGCTGGCGGCTGCCCAGAAATTAGGGTTTCAACACTGGTTAGTCGGTCAAAGAGCAACCACTGACCGACTAGTTTGGCAATTAGTCGGTCGGTCAACCAACGCAGACCGACTAAGTGCAAACAGTAACTCCTGAACGAAAATAGGATTTAGAGTTAGTCGGTCCATGAACAAATACTGACCGACTAGTTTAGCATCTAGTCGGTCGATGAACGTTCTTAGACCGACTAAGAGTAAACAGTAACTCAACTAAAATTAAGATGATGTGTTAGTCGGTTAAAGAAGCATTGCTGACCGATTAGTTTGCAACCTAGTCGGTCAACCAACGTTCTTAGACCGACTAACGATAAACAGTAACTCCTGAATAATTTTAGAAAGCCAACTAGTCGGTCCAAGAAGGATTGCCGACCGACTGGATCGTCATCTAGTCGGTCGATGCCCCTTCTTATACCGGCTAATGAGCACAAAAAGTTCCGATACGGAGCGCGGGGCCCCGGGATCGATTCCTAAGACTCCTAGGCTTGATCTAATAGTAAGATACGACCGTTATGAAGTCCGTCACGAATGACTTACTTCGAAATCGACGATCCTAAGGAAGAAACGAGAAAATACGACGAATCGATCGAAAATGAAAGCTACGGAGACGAAAACCACACAAGAGGAGAAAATCCACCAAAACATATATTATATTATATTATATCCAGATACATGAAAAGCAGTCGTTACAAAATCATGGCATGGATGTCAAGTTTTGCAAGAACGAACACAAGTACAAGGACAAGTATAGTAAGCACGTCGTGCACAGAGATTACGCCTTTTGGCTAGAGTGGCTGATCGGGCCAACTCCTAAGCTCAAGTGATCGCTTATCCCTACCCCTCCATGTGTATCGGGCATTGGCTTTTGACCAACACATGAGGCCCGCTTCTGGATCACGAGCCAGGAAGTGTTTTTCATGATGACGTAGGGGTGCACCTAGCCAGACAAGGAAGTACAAGTAGTGTAGCGTGTGCTACGAATGCAACAATCAAATTGGATGACATGTATGGCAGTTAAAAGTGCGTACAGATAAGGAATTTAAACGTGACAGATATCAATGCATGAATGACAAGGCAGGGTGACAAAACTAGCTTCGTTGTCAAGCTAGATCTTAACATTGCGTCTAGACAGCTATCATTTCACTGTCTAGTCTCTTTTACGCTAAAAACAAGGAAGTGGCCTAAAAACATAGCCCTAAGCAAGAATTGGAAAGTTTCACTTGCCTGAAATACGTGCTGGTATCACAACCCTCAATATCCGATCACAGATTCATAATGACCAGAGCTCCCACGCTCGGTCTAACAATCAGCCTACAGTCCCGTATGCATTATCTTGATTAGTGAATTACAAAAATAATCAGAGGCTACCAAGTTTTAGTTGATTAACATGCGAGTGGTGATTCCTACGGGGCAGATCTTACCTCAACACGACGCGAGAGCTACTCTGACGTCGGGTAGCGACGTCAGGGGGTTGAATCAGGTAGCGTGTAGGGTAATGGCGACGACTCAGAAGGGTAACGGGTCGCGAAGAATGACGTTCTATATCTGCGACATGGATTCAAGTTATTTAAGTTAACCGCGATAGCTAAAAACATTAAGGTCATACTTAGTTAGTATAATGTTATCAAAAGTCCCAATATCATAACTTATCTGATGTTAGCACTTTATAAATATAAAATAACTTATAAAAATTATACTGCGACTAATATATCATCTCCTAATATAATAACCTTTATAACTATCTCTATATAATAATTATATCCCTCCAACTGTTCACGTGGCTCTCCCTAGTAAATATAATATGTGCACGACAACACCAACACAACATTACTTGCATGAAGTTCTTGCCTGAGATTACTTGTTCACGGGGAGAATGGCAGCCACTAGGGTGCGAGGGTGCTCGGCGTTTGATTGGGGAAGTGATGCGGTAATGGGCGATGGGCAGGGAGATGGCCAAACTTGTGCCTGCGTGGAGGGGATGGGGCTGCACCTCGGTTGTTCTTACGGCGGTCTAGTTCATCGGAGCATGGCCGGAGGGCGGCGGAGAAGTCACGGCGGGCTGCTATAAAGGGAAGAGGCCGGAGCTTTGTGTTGCTTTCGTCGGGACACAGGGGAGCGGGGGTCGGAGGTGATGGCCGTGAGGAGGCAAGGGGCACCGGATTCGGGAGAGGGGGAGATGGCCGTGAGAACACGGTAGAAGGTTGCTGTGAGATGAAGCTGCGCTGCGGGGCGTTGCACGGCTGTTGTCGGCGCTGGGTGATCACGCGAGGTTGGATGGCGGAGGGACATGCGGTGGTAGCGTCGGGAAGGAGGCGATGTGGGGGAGAACGGGTCGTCGGTGGATCTGAGTTCACCAGAGAGGGCTCCGGAGCATTAGGTGATCGGAGTTCAGGTCGAACGGAGAGGAGATAGCGGTGCCGCTGCGAGCTTAGGGATAGGCAGTGGTTCTTGGGAAGCTCCGGGGGTTTTCTCGCTCGAAGAAGAAGAGATGCACACGAAATAAAACGTGGTGGCGGCTGATTTTTCGTTTGCTGGGAGAAAAGATGAGCCCTAGGGTTAATACTTAATGGGTATGGGCTACACGTGGGCTAGGGGCCTGAATTCATTAAAGAGGAGGGAGCCTAAGTCAGCACGTGAGCTAGTAGGACTTGGGTTCTAGGCTATAGGTTAGAGGGGTTGTTTAAAGAATTTTTATTATCAATTTCTAAAAGGGAGAGCTGGTGTGTATGTGTAATGGGCTCAAGGGTTCGACCCAAGCAATCAAGTGGCCAGGCTAAGGCTAGAGAGAAAAGATATACATATAAATAAAAAGATTAGTGTGTTATACGTATAAACTTAGGGTTAACCATTTATTAGGTTGGGCAAAGAGTGAAAGTAGATTAAACGAAGCCCGAAAATTGTGAAATAAATACTGGGGTGACCGCGGCGACGAGAGAGAGAAGACAGAGAAGACGGATCACAATTTCGACGACGAGAAACGAAATTAAAAATAGAAAGGCCTCACGACAAAAGTGAAAATCACGACTTCTCTTCAAATAAGTTCAAATCGTGGGAGAACGACCCGTGAAATGACGTTCCCAATTAACACCATAATTTTAATACTCTAAGAGAGGGTCACAACGGCATATCGCACTATAAGGTTCGGATACAAACAAGGTCTAAAATAGATACGTGCACGAACAGGACTACGTGCACGACAAGGCGTACAAGCGAAAACAGACCGTTACATCCTCCCCACCTTAGAATAAAGTCCTTCCTCGGACTTTCTAACTATAAATATATCTCTAGCCAGACTAGTAGCTATCTCAATCACATCACACTATAATTCAACCAGGTATAGTCATTACCAGTGCATATATATGCACTAGGTAGTCAAACATTAACACTACCAACATGTATATATCTATTCATGCACATTATACACTTATACCTATTATAGTCAGTCAAATTTATACACGTATTTCAATCATATACATACATCCCTTATATATCTACTACTTACCTAACACAAAACGATAGTTCAGATATTCACATAAGATTAGCCTCACACTAGCAAATACAATCATTGCTCTACGTATAGATAGCTATCTATGCACAAAACAAACATGGGTATACTACTCCCTAATATTCGTCTGATACCAAACATCTCAACACACGAAGTCACACCATACCATAGTCACCAAAACTTATAACTAGGCACATACTTACCCGTGCATGGTGCACACCCACACACGCAAACATTTCATTCATATACACCAATCATACCATTATATTTTCAGCACATCCACACACCTAGTTTAGCTAGTACACATACGTTTACACAGACAAGTCCTTAGCAAATAACTATACCACAAGACCAACACCTATAACTATATACTGGTATAGCGACCCACAATCATGTGTGTAACACAACCAGGCACAAACACCCCTATCACTATACATACATCAAACATTGCTATATGCAAACTACAGACATACATATCAATATACTTTGAGTATACCCACTCAAGCTTGAGTGAGACTCAAAACACATATCAGAATACTCTATATACGTAGCACGATATTTACACATATACCAATACCACTCCAATGTATACACATCTACCAGTACAACCATATACATACCATATGTCAATCACACCTAATATTTAGTAAGGTAACACTCACATAGTTCAATTACTCTATATACCATGATAATAATACAGACATCAGCACACATATGATTATATTACCTTCCCTAATACATGCATTCACCGTATAGTCACACACATGTAGAACATATATTCACACCATAGCCATCTACCTATAACTAGTATGCCAACACATCTACTTCCCACATAGTTAAGATACGCATTAGTCTTGTATACCTCGTGGTATACACGCATACAACATCCCATAAAATCAAGCAATACCAATCAAAATTATAATCCTACTACCATATGTATATCACCTATATACTCATGCAGCAAATACATAACTACTTTCGTCTAAGCACAATACGTATCTACATACGAGCACACACTCACACGTACTATCCTATAGGTCACATAATATAGGCCTACTCACTTAACTATACGTACACTTATTATTATCACACCTAACATACGCATAGCTTTACCAATATATTATTTCAACCATTATAAGTATCTCTAACTACATACACCCTATTAGATATTCCAACACTAATTCTTATATACACAGGCATCCCTAGAATGGTATAGCTAGCTACACACAAATCTATAAATACTAACAAACATACAACTTCATAACATCATGAATAACTCTGAGTATGTATATATCCCACAATAGGCAATCATTAATATACTACCGGTAGTACACTTATTCAAGCCCACACACTCAACTTAGGTACATGCACCACAACAACATCACAAAGGTCCAAGGGCATACTAACAAATTAGAGTTGACACAGTCATTGACGAGCACTAAAGCCTAAGCAATAGAGGGAGATCGAGGTCGAAAGCGTGACGAGGGAAGGATCGATAAGCATGAGTTCAGATAGGACGACTATAAGGAGACAGCTAGCTTGGTTAGGTGAAACAGCGACTCACTTATGAATGTTTAGGTAGAGGAAAGGGAGACGTGGTGATACTCTTGTAGGATACAGAAAGGAATTAGTGTAAATAACATAAGCTAAAATATGTGAAATTTGAAAAATGCTGTACTTCAAAAGTTGGAGTCCTCGTCCGTATAAAAATATATTTGGAGATCGATAAAACAAGTTTTTCGAAACAGGTTTGAGTCGAATACACATAATAAGAGAAAACGGTTTATTGGCTTATATAAAATTATCCGGAGGAAAAGTGAATCATTCACATGAACATGAAAGACGTAGCTTAGGAACCGTTATACGGCAGTAATTTAATAATGTTGGCAAAATTTTGAAATTCAATGAATGAAATTAACTGAAGAATTTAAGCTCATGTTAAAAGTTTTTTTTCCAAGTCTTAAAACCAGAGAGAAATTTCAAATAAACAATATTGAAAATATTTTTAGAGAAACCCGGATTTGCCAAAAGAAACTGATTTATTCAAAGATCTTAAAGTACGAGTTCAACGAACCTAGAACTGATATATATATAAATTAATTGAAATTCTATTCATCTTGGAAGATATTCTAAAGTTTATATGGTAAATGGCTAAAATGAATTTCGTGGTTTAGAAAAAAGAGGGTACATCGAGCTATCAAAATAGTAGTAAAAGTTTAAAACCAAAATGCGAGAAATATTGGTTAGCAAGTAGCTACGAGATAGTAACTAAAAATTACAACCAATAGACTCCCAAAATTTACAAAAGGATTTTAACTCAATCGAATAGTGAGAAATTTAAATACATAAGTAGCGGGTTTAAAACAAAATTTAAACTTAGCGAAAACTTTTAATAAGGGAAATCGAAAAATAACTTTAAAAGAATCAAGCTTTGCGAAGGAGGACATCTGAAAGATCACCGATTTGTCAAAATGTGGTGGTCATGTGAATCGAGGCAAGGAATTGGTCGCATGATCGAAACTTAAACAAGCCTAGGATATGACTCGGGAAAATCTACGGGAAACTCCTACGGTCGACTAACTAAAGATTAGGAAACTTAGCGCTAATATTTCCTAAGGGTCTAGACTGTATTGAACTGCGTCCGGCTTGGCCCGAAATCGATGAACCCGAGCGAACTACTAAAGAAATTCTATAAGTCTGATATGGTCAGAGTTAGACAAGAACCACTAAGGTAACTCCTACGACGATTAAATCAATTCCTAGCAGATAGTCTAACTAACAATCAGGGACCTCTAACTAGCAAGCTCAGAAGTCTAACTAAGTCTTCTTACCACCTAGTGACATAGGAAGACGACTAGGCTCAAGGCTTATGACTCGGATGTTGCAATTTATTTAATAGACATTCCATAGTTATTATCGTTGTTCCGATAATTCGCAGTTGCAAGACGGACCTGCATGGGCCACCAACAAAACCTGTCATGCCCCGCTTCCCAAAAATATGGAGGCGAGAAGTGAGAAGGTCCGCTCAGACTTGAATCTACAAAGCTGCAAGTCTGATAAGCGTCAATCAACTTTAAATTGGTAGGTCCTTGCAATGTGAAACGAGACAAAGATAATAATAAGGAAATGAGACAAAAGAGATATCTCAGAATATCCATAATGATAAACTCCAACATCGCAGAAAAGCCACCAGGCTAAAAGGAAAAAAGTCTAAAGGCCCAAACATGGCCAACAAAAGTACATCGTACAAAGTAAAGGTGCTACGCACCGACAACTAAAAACAATTCTAAAACAAAAGAAAGCTCAACAAGGTCACTAAGGATGGTCACCGGTAGCCACAAATTCCTCCTGGACAGACATAGGCTCTGGCTCAGTGTCAGGAATTACCACGTACACAGCAACGGTCTCTGGCTCAGGGTCTAACATGTGACACCCAAAAGAGCAAGGGGCACATGTCAGCAAGTCTACAAGAGACTTGTGCAAGGAAACTGAAAGTGGAAGTAAAGAAACCTAGTAGTTCTAGCATGATGCAATGACATGGCAGTTAAAGTATGAGTGCAACAGGTAAAGTAAAGTACAAGCATGGCATTTAAATCATGGCATGGATGTCAAGTTTTGCAAGAACGAACACAAGTACAAGGTCAAGTATAGTAAGCACGTCGTGCACAGAGATTACGCCTTTTGGCTAGAGTGGCTGATCGGGCCAACTCCTAAGCTCAAGTGATCGCTTATCCCTACCCCTCCATGTGTATCGGGCATTGGATTTTGACCAACACATGAGGCCTGCTTCTGGATCACGAGCCAGGAAGTGTTTTTCATGATGGCGTAGGGGTGCACCAAGCCGGACAAGGAAGTACAAGTAGTGTAGCGTGTGCTATTAATGCAACAATCAACTTGGATGACATGTAAGATACAATGCATGGCAGTTAAAAGTGCGTACAGATAAGGAATTTAAACGTGACAGATATCAATGCATGAATGACAGGGCAGGGTGACAGATCTAGCTTCGTTGTCAAGCTAGATCTTAAAATTGCATCTAGACAGCTATCATTTCACTGTCTAGTCTCTTTTATGCTAAAAACAAGGAAGTGGCCTAAAAACATGGCCCTAAGCAAGAATTGGCAAGTTTCACTTGCCTGAAATACGTGCTGGTATCACAACACTCAATGTCCGATCACAGATTCACAATGACCAAAGCTCCCACGCTCGGTCCAACAATCAGCCTACAGTCCCGTATTCATTATCTTGATTAGTAATTACAAAAATAATCAGAGGCTACCAAGTTTTAGTTGATTAACAGGCGAGTGGTGATTCCTACGGGGCAGATATTACCTCAACACGACGCGAGAGCTACTCTGACGTCGGGTAGCGACGTCAGGGGTTTGAATCCGATAGCGTGTAGGGTAATAGCGACGGCTCGGAAGGGTAACGGGTTGCGAAGAATGACGTTCTATATCTGCGACATGGATTCAAGTTATTTAAGTTAACCGCGATAGCTAAAAACATTAAGGTCTTACTTAGTTAATATAATGTTATCAAAAGTCCCAATATCATAACTTATATGATGTTAGCACTTTATAGATATAAAATAACTTATAAAAATTATACTGCGACTAATATATCATCTCCTAATATAATAACCTTTATAACTATCTCTATATAATAATTATATCCCTCCAACTGTTCACGTGGCTCTCCCTAGTAAATATAATATGTGCACAACAACACCAACACAACATTACTTGCATGAAGTTCTTGCCTGAGATTACTTGTTCACGGGGAGAACGGCAGCCACTAGGGTGCGGGGGTGCTCGGTGTTTGATTGGGGAAGTGATGCGGTAATGGGCGATGGGCAGGGAGATGGCCAAACTTGTGCCTGCGTGGAGGGGATGGGGCTGCGCCTCGGTTGTTCTTGCGACGGTCTAGTTCACCGGAGCATGGTCGGAGGGCGGGGGAGAAGTCACGACGGGCTGCTATAAAGGGAAGATGCCGGAGCTTTGTGTTGCTGTCGTCGGGACACAGGGGAACAGGGGTCAGAGGTGATGGCCGTGAGGAGGCAAGGGGCACCGGAGTCGGGAGAGGGGGAGATGGCCGTGAGAACACGGCGGAAGGTTGCCGCAAGATGAAGCTGCGCTGCGGGGCGTTGCATGGCCGTTGTCGGCGCTGGGTGACCGCACGAGGTTGGATGGCGGAGGGACAGGCGACGGTAGCGTCGGGAAGGAGGCGATGTGGGGGAGAACGGGTCGTCAGCGGATCCGAGTTCACCGGAGAGGGCTCCGGAGCATTGGGTGGTCGGAGTTCAGGTCTAACGGAGAGGAGGTAGCGACGCCGCTGCGAGCTTGGGGATAGGCGGCGGTTCTTGGGAAGCTCCGGGGGTTTTCTCGCTCGAAGAAGAAGAGATGCGCACGAAATAAAACGTGGGGGCGGCTGATTTTTCGTTTGCTGGGAGAAAAGATGAGCCCTAGGGTTAATACTTAATGGGTATGGGCTACACGTGGGCTAGGGGCCTGAATTCATTAAAGAGGAGGGAGCCTAAGTCAACACGTGAGCAAGTTGGACTTGGGTTCTAGGCTATAGGTTAGAGGGTTTGTTTAAAGAATTTTTATTATCAATTTCTAAAAGGGAGAGCTGGTGTGTATGTGTAATGGGCTCAAGGGTTCGGCCCAAACAATCAAGTGGCTAGGCTAAGGCTAGAGAGAAAAGATATACATATAAATAAAATGATTAGTGTGTTATACGTATAAACTTAGGGTTAACCATTTATTAGGTTGGGCAAAGAGTGAAAGTAGATTAAACGAAGCCCGAAAATTGTGAAATAAATACTGGGGTTACCGCGGCGACGAGAGAGAGAATACAGAGAAGACAGATCACAATTTCGACGACGAGAAACGAAATTAAAAATAGAAAGGCCTCACGACAAAAGTGAAAATCGCGACGTCTCTTCAAATAAGATCAAATCGTGGGAGAACGACCCGTGAAATGACATTCCCAATTAACACCATAATTTTAATACTCTCAGAGAGGGTCACAACGGCATATCGCACTATAGGGTTCGGATACATACAAGGTCTAAAATAGATACATGCACGAACAGGACTACGTGCACGACAAGGAGGATAAGCGAAAACAGACCGTTACATCATCCCCACATTAGAATAAAGTCCGTCTTTGGACTTTCTAACTATAAATATATCTCTAGCCAGACTAGTAGCTATCCCAATCACATCACACTATAATTCAACCAAGTATAGTCATTACTAGTGCATATATATGCACTAGGTAGTCAAACATTAACACTACCAACATGTATATATCTATTCACGCACATTATACACTTATAACTATTATAGTCAGTCAAATTTATACACGTATTTCAATCATATAGATACATCCCTTATATAACTACTACTTACCTAACACAAAACGATAGTTCAGATATTCACATAAGATTAGCCTCACACTAGCAAATACAATCATTGCTCTACGTCTAGATAGCTATCTATGCACAAAACAAACATGGGTATACTACTCCCTAATATTCATCTGATACCAAACATCTCAACACACGAAGTCACACCATACCATAGTCACCAAAACTTATAACTAGGCACATACTTACCCGTGCATGGTGCACACCCACACAGGCTAACATTTCATTCATATACACCAATCATACCATTATATTTTCAGCACATCCACACACCTAGTTTAGCTAGCACACATACGTTCACACAGACAAGTCCTTAGCAAATAACTATACCACAAGACCAACACCTATAGCTATATACTGGTATAGCGACCCACAATCATGTGTGTAACACAACCAGGCACAAACACCCCTATCACTATACATACATCAAACATTGCTATATGCAAACTACAGACATACATATCAATATACTTTGAGTATACCCACTCAAGCTTGAGTGAGACTCGAAACACATATCAGAATACTCTATATACGTAGCGTGGTATTTACACCTATACCAATACCACTCCAATGTATACACATCTACCAATACAACCATATACATACCATATGTCAATCACACCTAATATTTAGTCAGGTAACACTCACATAGTTCAATTACTCTATATACCATGCTAATAATACAGACATCAGCACACATATGATTATATTACCTTCCCTAATACATGCATTCACCGTATAGTCACACACATGTAGAACATATATTCACACAATAGCCATCTACCTATAACTAGTATGCCAACACATCTACTTCATACATAGTTAAGATACGCATTAGTCGTGTATACATCATGGTATACACGCATACAACATCTCGTAAAAGCAAGCAATACCAATCAAAATTATAATCCTACTACCATATGTATATCACCTATATACTCATGCAGCAAATACATAACTACTTACGTCTAAGCACAATACGTATCTATGTACGAGCACACACTCATACGTACTATCCTTTAGGTCACATAATAGGCCTACTCACTTAACTATACGTACACTTATTATTATCACACCTAACATACACATAGCTTTACCAACATATTATTTCAACCATTATAAGTATCTCTAACTATATACACCCCATTAGATATTCCAACACTAATTCTTATATACACAGGCATCCCTAGAATGGTATAGCTAGCTCCACACAAATCTATAATTACTAACACACATACAACTTCATAACATCATGAATAACTCTGAGTATGTATATATCCCACAATATGCAATCATTAATATACTACCGGGAGTACACTCAATCAAGCCCACACACTCAACTTAGGTACATGCACCACAACAACATCACAAAGGTCCAAGGGCCTACTAACAAATTAGAGTTGACACAGTCATTGACGAGCACTAAAGCCTAAGAAATAGAGGGAGATCGAGGTCGAAAGCATGACGAGGGAAGGATCGATAAGCATGAGTTCAGGTAGGACGACTTTAAGGAGACAACTTGGTTAGGTGAAACAGCGACTGACTTGTGAATGTTTAGGTAGAGGAAAGGGAGACGTGGTGATACTCTTGTAGGATACAGAAAGGAATTAGTGTAAATAACATAAGCTAAAATACGTGAAATTTGAAAACTGCTGTACTTCAAAAGTTGGAGTCCTCGTCCGTATAAAAAAATATTTGGAGATCGATAAAACAAGTTGTTCGAAACAGGTTTGAGTCGAATACACATACTACGAGAAAACGGTTTATTGGCTTATATAAAATTATCATGAGGAAAAGTGAATCATTCACATGAACATGAAAGACGTAGCTTAGGAACTATTATACGACTGTAATTTAATAATGTTGGCAAAAGTTTTGAAATTCAATGAATGAAATTAACTGAAGAATTTAAGCTCATGTTAAAAGTTTTTTTTTCCAAGTCTTAAAACCGGAGAGAAATTTCAAATAAACAATATTGAAAATATTTTTAGAGAAACCCGGATTTGCCAAAAGAAACTGATTTATTCAAAGATCTTAAAGTACGAGTTCAACGAACCTAGAACTGATATATATAAAAATTAATTGAAATTCTATTCATCTTGGAAGATATTCTAAAGTTTATATGGTAAATGGCTAAAATGAATTTCGTGGTTTAGAAAAAAGAGGGTACATCGAACTATCAAAATAGTACTAAAAGTTTAAAAACAAAATGCGAGAAATATTGGTTAGCAAGTAGCTATGAGATGGTAACTAAAAATTACAACCAATAGACTCCCAAAATTTACAAAAGGATTTTACCTCAATCGAATAGTGAGAAATTTAAATATATATGTAGCGGGTTTAAAACAAAATTTAAACATAGCGAAAACTTTTAATAAGGGAAATCGAAAAATAACTTTAAAAGAATCAAGCTTTGCGAAGGAGGACATTCGAAAGATCACCGATTTGTCAAAATGTGGTGGTCATGTGAATCGAAGCAAGGAATTGGTCGCATGATCGAAACTTAAACACGCCTAGGATATGACTCGGGAAAATCTACGGGAAACTCCTACGGTCGACTAACTAAAGATTAGGAAACTTAGCGCTAAGATTTCCTACGGGTCTAGACTATATTGAACTGCGTCCGGCTTGGCCCGAAATCGATGAACCCGAGCGAACTACTAAAGAAATTCTATAAGTCTGATATGGTCAGAGTTAGACAAGAACCACTAAGGTAACTCCTACGACGATTAAATCAATTCCTAGCAGAGAGTCTAACTAACAATCAGGGACCTATAACTAGCAAGCGCAGAAGTCTAACTAAGTCTTCTTACCAACTACTTGTTGATTATTGGACTCCCCGGATTTGGTTTTGGATGATGAGCAAACATAAATAATTCATGAACTAACAATTTGTGAGCGCAGTATTGGAGATCGTCGCCAAATTCACGAGAACAATCAAAGCGACATCTCAAGACTTCTCAAAGCACGTATTCATTGCCTAAAGCTTCGTTGAAGCTCTTGGACCGTTTTGGAAGTCATGAAGAATTAATCGAAGCTCTCGAAGACCGTTCATTAAGGTTTTATTTATATTCTTTTAGCTTCGATCTATAGAATGTTAAGCCTTGAGTATATCTTACGATTCTATCTTCATAACGCTCATATCGTAGCTCTAGGATCTTAGTACAAGTTCATTCTAACTTCCTCGAAGCGTCGCGCTTCGATTCGGACTTGTTTGTGCATATTAGTTGGTACAAGAAGAAGTACTGACCGACTAGATGGTGATCTAGTCGGTCAGAAGAGCTTCTTGGACCGACTAGTTTGCTTCCTTAGTTTCTTGCACCTTACTGTTTACAGTTAGTCGGTCTACGTTGACTCACCGACCGACTAGTTTGTGAACTAGTCGGTCAGTGATGCTTCTTTGACCGACTAGTTGTGATTTACTGTACATGCTAAATTCCTCTTAAGCTACTGTTTATCGTTAGTCGGTCTAAGAACGTTTGGTGACCGACTAGTTGACAATCTAGTCGGTCAACTTTTGTTCTTGGACCGACTAAGTCAATTTTTATTCAGACTATTTCATTTTGCCTCTTAGTCGGTCTACGTTCATTGACTGACCGACTAGTTGTGAAACTAGTCGGTCAGAATGTCTTCTTGGACCGACTAGATTTCTAGGTCTGAATTTCTATCTCTTCTCAGTTCCTCACTTAGTCGGTCCATGTAGTTTGACTGACCGACTAGTTGATGAACTAGTCGGTCAGTGGTTGTTCTTTGACCGACTAGTTACCTCAGATTTCTATCCGTTGGGAATTGACCTAACTTGTTTTTATGGGACCCTATAAATACGAACCTAGGCCATTTCTCTCTAGGTTAGAGCTGCCATTAAGAGATTCATTGAGATAGAAAGAGATAGCCATTCTCACTCATTTCTAAAGCTCTCTTCCTCACAAGAAATCCATTCTCTCACTTTCTAGATTAGAATCCATCTTGAGAGAAGCTTGTTCTTGGTGAGCCCTTCAAGCTCTTGCTTGAATCAAGTCTCCAAATCACTCCTAGGCACCTATTGCTGGTCATTTCATTTGTGCTAGGTCTTGGTGACTTCATCTTCCTCAAATCCTTCCTTTCACCTATTTGGTAAGAAAAACTCAAGGTATAGGATTTTGTGGTAAGATTGTTTATTTCATTATAAACTTGTTTATATTGCTTATTGATTCTCTCGGTTGTGAGAGAAGGTTGTGATCCCGGGTTGTGGGATTCACTATTGCCATTGCATGTATGATTTGATCTTGTGAAGGTTTTTCACAAGATATTCATAGTGGAAATCTTGGGTTAGGGTTTCTAACCTAAGTATCCGGAGGGGATCCGGGTGGTTGGGACGTAGGATCACCTGGAACAAGTCGGGGAGACTTGGGTGGATCCGAACCCATTAACATCTCTTGTTAGCATTGTTAATTTTGTTGTTGTCATTCAATTTAAGCTTCTGCAAATTGTTTTGGTAGTTGTTTGCACTATAATTTGGAATTATACTCCTTGCTATTTTTAAAGTACTATTCACCCCCCCCCCCCTCTAGTACTTGTGCAGTAGCTTGTAGGGCATTACATTTGGTATCAGAGCCAGATACTTAGCTATGTCTGCCAACGACAACAAGACCGTGCGTCCACCTTCCAACTATGACACCTTCAGGAACCGTGAAGGAGCATCTTCGGTGATGGAAGGACATTCCTCTACGAGGCCTCCGTTCTTCAACGGTACCAACTACGGGTACTGGAAATGCCGGATGGAAACCTTCCTCCGGAGTGCATCTCTATGGAGGACCACAATGAAGGAATACATCGAGCCCGAAGAAGAAGACTTTGAGAAATGGACTACCGCAGAGATCGCCGCAGAGGTAAGCAATGCCAAGGCAATGAACGCCTTGCAATGCGCATTGGAGCCCGAGGACTTCAATAAGATATGCACATGTAAGAGTGCATATCAAATTTGGAACTCCCTCCTCATTCTACATGAAGGGACGAGTAGGGTAAGAGACTCTAAACTCGTAGTTGTAAACAAAGATTACGAAATGTTTCATATGCAACAGGGCGAGAAGATGAAGGAATATTACGCTCGCTTCGTTGACATAATAAACGAGTTAGAGGCCATCGGTAAATCCTACACCCAAAAGGAGAAGTGCTCGAAGCTTATCGAAGGACTTCCTTCTTCTTGGGAGAAACGTACCTTCGCCATCGAGGAAGGTAATGACATGAATAAGTATACCGTAGTTCAATTGATGGGTACTTTGATGTCATACGAGGTACGCAAAGATAGCAAGGTGAAGTTACAAGAAAAGATGAAGTCCTATTTGAACCAAGACGTGCCTAAGAAAACGGCGATTGCATTCAAGGCGGCTTCATCCACCTCTACCGATGATAAGGACTCGAAAGAAGAAATGGACATGGAATCCATTGCACTCATGGCAAAGAAGTTCAATCGCTTCTTCCGAAAGGGTAACTTCAAACAAAAATCTAAATTTACTTCTACTAACGCCTCTCCACCTTTGTGCTTTAAATGCAATAAGCCAGGACACATCAAAGCGGATTGTCCTCAAAACAAGCAAAAGGAGAAGTGGAAGGCGCCGAAGTTCGACAAGTCGAAGAAGTACAAAAAGGGGTACAAAAAGGGACTTGTCGGAGCAACATTCACCGACTCCGAGGATTCCTCAAGCGGAGAATCGGACGATGAGAAAGTGGAGCAAGCGCACATGTGCTTCATGGCAAGAGAGGAGCATGATCAAGGATCTTCCTCCTCCGATGATAGCGACGACGAAGGCGATGAGGTAACTATGGATGATCTTAGGGATGCTAACTCTCATTTATGGTCTAAATACACTAAATTAGTAAATAGATATACTAAAGTAAAAGATGACCTAGCTAGCATTCAAACCTCGCCTAAGACTATCATCACCAACAACGACACCGTTGTTGAAGAGTTGATCGGTCCATATTTTACACCTTTCTTCTACATATTTGCATGCCATTTCGGTTGCTCATATTACGATTTTCACGATTATTCGATGATATTGCATTACTTTTCACTATTTCTTGTTTTTGTCGGATTTCAGGAAATATGGAGCGATCGGGAGCAAAAATGAGCTTAAGGGACTTGCACCCACTCCGGAGCGTCACCCAAGGCTCTTTTGAGGGCTACTCGGCGATGGGGGATGCGTGGAAGAAGAAGGAACTCCGTAGGAGCGACGAACAGGAGAAACAGAGAAGATTGGGCATTTTAGCATGCCACTCGGCCGAGTGAAGGAGTCACTCGGCCGAGCAAAGAAGCCCGCTCGGCCGGCCAGATCGGACACGCAACCGATTGAGTATCAGCGTGCACGCGGCCGAGCATCGCCAGCCCACTCGGCCGAGTACGGAGACACCACCCGCCCGAGTGGCATCACGACGACGGCAAGCAAAAATCTCAGACTTACTGGAATCCGTCAGGCGATTGAGTGTTCCGACTCGGCCGAGTACCGAATGCCCCGCGGCCGAGTGAGTAAAGCCACTCGGCCGCGCTACCCCCGGAGACAGACCCCTGAGGACCTCGAAGTTACTGGAATTTTACAGGGTCTATCACTCGGCCAAGTAGAGAAGCCCACTCGACCGAGTAGAGAAGTCAACTCGGCCGAGTGATGCCGAGGACACGCAGCGCCCAGATTTTCAGACAGCCTCCCACTCTTTTGAAATCTGCTATCATTCCAACAATCAAAATATTTTTCTCATATTTTTTATGGATAGTAGACTTCATGATGGTTCCAACGCCACCAAGAACGCGTCAATCGCAGGTCAGATGAAATATGGAGAATTTCTGCAAGTTGACGCTGCAATGCTGGAATTTCCACTCGGCCGAGTCACAGTTTCCACTCGGCCGAGTGCGGCCTGGGCCCAGATTTTAAGTTGCGGTTTGGGCTGTTTTGGGCACGAATTTGAGGGGTTTTTCTAGGGTTTCTTCCTCGGGTTTTGGGAGAGTATTTAAGGGTTTTGTAGCCACCATTAAAGGGAGATCCCCATTATGTTTTATTAGAGTTAATTTTAGAGGTTAGGCCATGCCCAAGGCCCCCCTCTTGGATCTAAAAGCTTGTATTTTGGATTGAAGATCTTCATCAAGCTAAGTATTTTCTTCTTTTTTTTGAATCTTTGTTTTTCTATCTTTTTGTATGCAAGCAATGATTTCTATTGATTCTCATATCCTTATTGCTATACTAGAGTAGATTTGTTGTTCTAGGGTTTGGGGATGAACCCTATGGATCTAATTTCATATTTGTGATGAATGAATTTCGAAATTGCTAGAATTTCTAGGAGGTTAGGTTGTGATTGATTTACTACGGATAGCTAGGGATTTCCATCGATTTGGGATTTGCAAGAGATTGGATTCTAATCGATGGGAAGGCCTAGATATTCGATTTAGGTTTACAATTGGGTTTCTCTAGATTTGGTTTGCAAGAGATTGGACCAAAGCTAGGATTTTTAATTGTAAATCTATACCCATATTCGTTTGCAAGAGATTGGACGAATACGAACTATCACAACCTAGATCGTAACTTGAGTTTCACGAGAGTGGGCTCGAGGAGCGATTGAACGATGACGTCGATCTTCATGCTAGTGGCTTAGGTTAGGGTTTGCAAGAGATTGGGCTCTAATCTAGGTTGCTATAGACCGGCAATAGCGTGAGAGCGTGAGCTTGGTTCTATATTCAGTTACAACTAGTTCACCTCAATGCAAGTCTAGTAATATTGAGATTCACTATTTACGATGATGTATGACGATCCGTAGTGGGAATTCCCTAGCCCTAGACGTCTTTATTTGATTTTATATCCCCATACTTTGCCCGACGATTGTGACAGGATCGTCGCAAGGCAAATTCCCTCTTTCATTATATTGTATTTGAATCGATATTCGAACCGATTTCTTTATCATCGACATCGACATCCACCACCATTCCCATTATTTCATACCATAGCCATCTCCACCAATAAAACATTCATAGTCAAACCAACCTAGGATAGATTGGAGCACAACACCACCTCCCTGTGTTCGATAACCCGCTCGCCACTTTGCCGTGCGCTTGCGGTAAAACTACAATCGTTCTCCGGGACGTGTATCCGGGGCCGACCGAGTCTTTGGTCGTCCTCTTGGGTTGCATTTTGGAGCGATCAAGTTTTTGGCGCCGTTGCCGGGGAG
This sequence comes from Scilla litardierei, assembly GCA_030789695.1. Classification (NCBI taxonomy): domain Eukaryota; kingdom Viridiplantae; phylum Streptophyta; class Magnoliopsida; order Asparagales; family Asparagaceae; genus Scilla; species Scilla litardierei. The sequence goes on from CM061130.1 coordinate 48,703,864, forward strand.
GTGTTTCCCGTTGGGTGCCAATTTGTCACAGTTAGGTTGATTAGACTACGAAAAAAAATTTTAAAAAAAGAAATTTTCACCCCCGCCACCGTTTCTATATTCTTTTGTGCCACTGATATTTTTCTCCAGGTATTTATCTTTGTTTATCAGGTATTATGGATGGTATTATGTGGACCACAGATTTTGAGGAGAACGCATTTCAGAACTTATTGGAGGGCCTCTTGGAGTCAGTGAGGTTCACCGGTTCAGAGAGCATTACAGCAGATGATGCATTTGATCTACGATTTGTAGATTTTGTTATGAACCGTGTTTCAGCTGCAGGAACAATTGAGGAGGACATCCATGTCAGTCTTGAGGGGGATAGACTATATTTTCGGATTGCTTGCGGGCATTCCCCTCCACATGATACATCCCCACAAGTTGACATACCTGAACAGCCAGCATCACCATTCCAGAGAGAGCCTACATTGATAGTTGATGAGAAGGCAAATGAGCACACTGTCGAGCCAGAGCATGCTTTTGAGGAGGCATCACACACGGAGCCAGAGTTTATCGCAGAGGAGGTCGTGCATCGAGACGGGGACATAGCCATTCATGAGGATCCCGAGCACTACCCTCCTCCATTAGAGCTTCTGCAGCCACCTCATCCTCCCACTGACGCAGAGGACTACCCCACAGAGCTTTTGGCCCCCCTTCAGGGATATCTCTTTACTCCCTCGCCCTTTATCTTTGATTTCCCTCCAGTGTATGATGTTTTTTATGATTCATCGTGCCTTTTGCAGGATTCATGTACATACGATCAAGAGGTACGATGGGACGTATATGAGGAGGAGAGCGAGGAGTTAGCACCCATGGACACATATGAATATGATCAAGGGGTGCACTGGGATGAGTCTGACGATGATGATGAGCATCTCGATGAGGTCCACACCTATGATCTAGATTTATCCGAGCAGCATAGAGAAGACACCGTGGAGACAACTATCACGGCACGTGAGGATATTGGGTTATTTCCAGGGAAGTATCGTCCACCATTATTTATTCCATACATTTCTATAGACGATCCTCTTTGGGATACTTTTATTATGAGGGAGAATTTTTTGCAGCGAACTGATGCATCCTATTCTCTGCAGGGTACAGGTGGAGTCCTTGTGGGAATGCTGGAGGATGCATTGCTGGAGTTCGTTGGAGTCCGTGGACATACGCGCCTGGCGGAGCCACGGAAAGAGCAGTTGGAGCAGTTGCCTGCACCGGCAAAGATACTGGATCCGCCTTTTGCTACAGGTGATATCAATCCAGTAGTGTAGAAATTTTTATGCTTTAAATAAACACGAATTCTCTCGACAGCGAGAGGACCGTATATATTTGCTTGAATAAATATCACCTCATATGACAGCCACAATAATCATTTACACCCCAAACCCATTATATATATTAATTCCCCTCTTCATATTTTGATGTGTCACATCCTTTTGCTCACCACCATCGAGCATTTCGTTCAAGTGAAACCTCACTTTCTAATTTGTTTGACTTGATCACGCTTAGCAAAATCGTGATTTTTTTGGTCAAGTCATTTGAATAGGATTGTTTGTTATAAGCTTGGGGGAAGACGCTCTCATGCATCATTGTATGTACATGTAGTTGCATTAGGATTTCATGTCATTCATAACATCATTTTTCATTCACCCCCTTATTATTATCGTTGTTCCTCATATTCTTTCATTATGATCACATTGAGGACAATGTGAAGTTTAAGCTTGGGGGAGTGCATTTCCATGTCATTTAGATGCATTAGTTGCATTTTTACTTTATTTTAGGGGTTTTAAAATTTTTTCAAAATTTTTGCATCATCTTTTTGATTTTTCCATCTTATTTTCCTTTTATGTGTGTTCATGCATCATGTTGTGTGCTTGATTTTCTTTTCTTTCCTCTCTTTTATTTTTATTTCTTTATTTTCCTTTTTTCCTCTTCCACTAGATGAATTTCGTAAGATGATATCTCTTATTGCTTTAGCAACCATCACGATGCTTATTATTCCTTGCCATGCTACTTAGCGTATTCCATAGTCTTGCTATTCACATGTGCTTGCAAATCTATTTCTCTTGATGATTCCTCTATATGAATGCATGATATTAATTAAAGCTGGATGTATGGATTAGTGTTTGGTATGCTTTTGTTGGGAATGCACCAAGATTCACGCATCATTAGTATATCTGAAGAATCAGTTTTATTGTCCTATTCACCTTCTGTTGCATGCCTGATATGGTTGTAGACTTTACCGCTTGACTTCACTTTTTATTGAGACGATTGAGAATATCCATGCTTACATATGAGTTTTAGTTGAAGTATTATTTTATTGAACCGTTCGTGCACATCTTAGAGTGAACCGAGTGTTACATTATTTCTTTCTCCACATATATCTTTTTATTCTCTACATGTCACTTGAGTTCACCTCCTAAAGCTACTTATATCGCATCTATTTCCCAAAAATCCCCACAAAAGAAAAAGTTAGCTCCAAAAAGTCCGAAAAGCCGAAAAGGAGCCAAAAACCAAAAATACAAATCATATAGCTCCTACAAAATTCCAAAAAGAAAAAAAAATGAGAAACAAAGTCCAAAAGAGAAAAAAAAATATTTCTCTATCTCATTATTGGAGCCACAAAACACTTGGGAAAACCAAGGGAAAAATCCCATTTTCCATTATCATATTCCTTTAGATGCGATGCCTCAAGCTAAGCTTGGGGGGGTGAATTCATTTGACCATATGAGTGAGTATGACATTAGAGTGGAGACGTGCATGAAGGGGAATATTCGATAATGCTTAGACTTTGCGAAATATATTAGATATGGAGATTTTTCATGATTTGAAATAAATATGTGAATGCCATGATTTATTCTATTCCCCATTGCATGTTTGGTGTGATTCTTATATGCTTCATTTATAACTTTTGATTGAAAAGTGCATTGCCAACATTTGTATATTAAATCTTATGAAATGCGTGACGTGTATATGAATTGATTGTATGAATTTGGAGAATCCCTTTTGTTGTTCTTAAAAGCTTGCAAGCACCATGTTTATGTAAGATATGAAATCCTTATAGCATGCGATTCGTATTTTCCAAGTTATCTGATGTGTAGCTTATGGCTTGAGATCTGAGAGAATAATCTAGCGACCCCTTCCACCTCGTGTTCTTTCTTTTCCATTTCATTTTCTTTGTTTTCATCTCCCGAGTTCGTCTCTCTACTTTTCTTCCTCGAGGACGAGTAAGAGGCAAGCTTGGGGGATTTTGATCGGTCCATATTTTACACCTTTCTTCTACATATTTGCATGCCATTTCGGTTGCTCATATTGCGATTTTCACGATTATTCGATGATATTGCATTACTTTTCACTATTTCTTGTTTTTGTCGGATTTCAGGAAATATAGAGCGATCGGGAGCAAAAATGAGCTTAAGGGACTTGCACCCACTCCAGAGCGTCACCCAAGGCTCTTTTGAGGGCTACTCGGTGATGGGAGATGCGTGGAAGAAGAAAGAACTCTGTAGGAGCGACGAAGAGGAGAAACGGAGAAGATTGGGCATTTTAGCATGCCACTCGGCCGAGTGAAGGAGTCACTCGGCCGAGCAAAGAAGCCCGCTCGGCCGGTCAGATCGGACACGTAACAGATTGAGTATCAGCGTGCACGCGGCCGAGCATCGCCAGCCCACTCGGCCGCGCACGGAGACACCACCCGCCCGAGTGGCATCACGACGACGGCAAGCAAAAATCTCAGACTTACTGGAATCCTTCAGGCGATTGAGGGTTCCGACTCGGCCGAGTACCGAATGCCCCGCGGCCGAGTGAGTAAAGCCACTCGGCCGCGCCACCCCCGGAGACAGACCCCTGAGGACCTCGAAGTTACTGGAATTTTACAGGGTCTATCACTCGGCCGAGTAGAGAAGCCCACTCGACCGAGTAGAGAAGTCAACTCGGCCGAGTGATGCCGAGGACACGCAGCGCCCAGATTTTCAGACAGCCTCCCACTCTTTTGAAATCTGCTATCATTCCAGCAATCAAAATATTTTTATCATATTTTTTATGGATAGTAGACTTCATGACGGTTCCAACGCCGCCAAGAACGCGTCAATCGGAGGTCGGATGAAATCTGGAGAATTTCTGCAAGTTGACGCTGCAGTGCTGGAATTTCCACTCGGCCGAGTCACAGTTTCCACTCGGCCGAGTGCGGCCTGGGCCCAGATTTTAAGTTGCGGTTTGGGCTGTTTTGGGCACGAATTTGAGGGGTTTTAATAGGGTTTCTTCCTCGGGTTTTGGGAGAGTATTTAAGGGTTTTGTAGCCACCATTAGAGGGAGATCCCCATTATGTTTTATTAGAGTTAATTTTAGAGGTTAGGCCATGCCCAAGGCCCCCCTCTTGGATCTAAAAGCTTGTATTTTGGATTGAAGATCTTCATCAAGCTAAGTATTTTCTTCTTTTTATTTGAATCTTTGTTTTTCTATCTTTTTGTATGCAAGCAATGATTTCTATTGATTCTCATATCCTTATTGATATGCTAGAGTAGATTTGTTGTTCTAGGGTTTGGGGATGAACCCTATGGATCTAATTTCATATTTGTGATGAATGAATTTCGAAATTGCTAGAATTTCTAGGAGGTTAGGTTGTGATTGATTTACTACGGATAGCTAAGGATTTCCATCGATTTGGGATTTGCAAGAGATTGGATTCTAATCGATGGGAAGGCCTAGATATTCGATTTAGGTTTACAATTGGGTTTCTCTAGATTTGGTTTGCAAGAGATTGGACCAAAGCTAGGATTTTTAATTGTAAATCTATACCCATATTCGTTTGCAAGAGATTGGACGAATACGAACTATCACAACCTAGATCGTAACTCGAGTTTGCACGAGAGTGGGCTCGAGGAGCGATTGAACGATGACGTCGATCTTCATGCTAGTGGCTTAGGTTAGGGTTTGCAAGAGATTGGGCTCTAATCTAGGTTGCTATAGACCGGCAATAGCGCGAGAGCGTGAGCTTGGTTCTATATTCAGTTACGACTAGTTCACCTCAATGCAAGTCTAGTAATATTGAGATTCACTATTTACGATGATGTATGACGATCCGTAGTGGGAATTCCCTAGCCCTAGACGTCTTTATTTGATTTTATATCCCCATACTTTGCCCGACGATTGTGACAGGATCGTCGCAAGGCAAATTCCCTCTTTCATTATATTGTATTTGAATCGATATTCGAACCGATTTCTTTATCATCGACATCGACATCCACCACCATTCCCATTATATCATACCATAGCCATCTCCACCAATAAAACATTCGTAGTCAAATCAACCTAGGATAGATTGGAGCACAACACCACCTCCCTGTGTTCGATAACCCGCTCGCCACTTTGCCGTGCGCTTGCGGTAAAACTACAATCGTTCTCCGGGACGTGTATCCGGGGCCGACCGAGTCTTTGGTCGTCCTCTTGGGTTGCATTTTGGAGCGATCAAGAGTTAAGAAATGAGATTGTCAATCTCAAATCTAAACTTGAACATGTTAGCATTGAAGATCCGGAAGAACATAGGATAGCGGATTTGACTTCTCAAAACTCGACTTTGAGTATTGAGAATGAGAATCTTAAATCTCGTGTTTATGTGCTCACATCGCAAGTATCAAACTTGGATACTTCTATGCGTTCTCTCAAATAGAAACATGAGAACACATTAGGCCGAATTAATAAATTCAATAAGGGTAAAGACCATTTGGATAAAATCCTAAGTGACTTACTTCCGGCCAATCACCACATTGGTTTGGGGTATACGATGGGATGTCCATCCAAAGCGGCCACTACTTTTGTTAGGCCAACTTCCGGTGACTCTACGAGTGGTAGCAAACACTCTATTGGTAGTTCATCTACCAATGGTGCTTCCACATCGTCCACACCCTCTTTCGGAAAGAAACCCACTTTGGGTGGACCTCCAAAGAAGGGGCATGCTTATATGTAAACCAATACCATGCCACATAGGAACACACGTCCTACTCCACCGTCTCACACATATGATGATTTTTATGCAACACATTCTCGGGCACGTGCACACCATGTGAGACACCCTCACGCACGTGTTCCCACACATGCATATGTTCACCCACCTCATCATATGAATAATTCTCGTCGTGCACCATTCCATCATGTTCCTTATGCCTATCCACAACATGCATCACGTAGAAATCAACGTCGCATGCATGCACCCAATAGGATAAGGGCTCCCAAGATTTTCACTATTTGGAGCCCAAAGGACACAAGCATGGATGAAAAACAAGTGTATATGAATGCTTATTTTTCGGATGTTGTGCATAGTAGAAATTATGTGGGGAAGTCTAAGTCCAATTGGACTTGGCTTCCAAAGGTCTAACCTTTGAGGACCCAATGACCTTGGGTACCGTGATATGAAATTCTCTATCTTTAGGTACTCATGGAAAAGAAAAAGAAGAGGAGCAACAAATTTAAATTTAGCTCCAAAGGGAATTGGATACTCGATAGCAGGTGTTCAAAACACATGACGGGTGACGTTCAATTGCTCTCCGGAGTAGTTCCCATTGCAAATGGAAACCGCGTCGTATTTGGAGGCAACGAGAGCGGAACCATCGTCGGTGTTGGTAAAGTGGGTAACACATCTAAACCCTTAATTAGTGATGTCTATCTAGTTAATGGTTTAAATCATAATCTTATTTCAATAAGCCAACTTTGTGACAAAGGTTACAAAGTTAGCTTTGCGAAAGGATTGTGTCATATTTCAAATGATAATAATAAGTTATTATTTTCCGGCACACGCCATAAAGATATTTATATTTTGGATCTTCCCAAGTCATATGAACAATGTCTCGTTGCCAACACAAGTGAACAACACTTATGGCATCGACGCTTTGGACATGTGAACTTTGGAACACTTTATAAGCTTTTGAAATTAAATTCCATTAAAGGTTTTCCGAAGCTCGTTTTTGAAAAGAAAAGTTTTTGCGATTCTTGTCAACGTGGCAAGCTTCCTAAATCTTCATTTAAACCTAAGAAAAGCATTTCTACTAAACGGCCACTAGAGCTATTACATCTAGATTTATTTGGGCCAACTAGAGTTGCTTCCTTAGGAAATGCAAGATATGGACTTGTCATCGTCGATGATTATTCTAGATTTACATGGGTATTTTTCTTATGTAATAAAAATGAAGCTTTTGAAAACATCACAATATTTGTGAAGAAAGTACAAAATCTCATCGGAACCACCATTGTCACTATTCGTAGTGATCATGGGGGTGAATTTGAGAATGAGTCTTTCTCAAATTTTTGTGATGATCTTGGAATTACTCACACGTTTTCTTTCCCTCGCGCACCTCCTCAAAATGGTGTTGTTGAGAGGAAGAATAGAACGCTTGTGGAGTGTGCTCGTACTATGCTCGAAGATAGTCAACTTGGTTATCAATTTTTGGCGGAAGCGGTACACACCGCTTGCTATGTGTTTAATAGAATACTTTTGAGGCCCGGCACCAAACAAACTTGCTATGAATTGTTGTTTGGTAGATTGCCTCAAGTTAAACATTTTCGTGTTTTCGGCGTAAAATGTTTTATTAAAAACACATATGATAATTTGGACAAGTTTGATCCGAGATCGGATGAGGGGATATTTGTTGGGTATTCCTCACGTAGCAAAGCCTACCGGATATACAACAAAAGATCCTCTACGATCGAGGAATCACTTCATGTCTCTTTTAATGAGAATTTTACTACTCCTAGAATTTCAAATGATGATGATTCTATGGATGTTTTATGTGATTCGTTTGAAAATTCTAAGTCTATTGATTCAATTGATTCTATTGATACTAACCCGACTAATGAAGTTGTTGAGAATGTGCCTAGTGATCAAGGTATTCCCAAGCGGCTTCATACCGTTCGCGACCATCCCCATGAGCAAGTCATTGGCAATATTCATGATAGTGTCAAGACGAGATCGCTAGTCCACCACTTCGCCAATTGTGCCTTTGTCTCATCGATAGAGCCAAAGAATATAGTTGAAGCGTGCGAAGATAGTGCTTGGATCCTTGCCATGGAGGAGGAACTCATTCAATTCGAGAGGAATGAGGTATGGGAGCTTGTTCCTTTGCCATCGAAGAACCACACCGTCATAGGGACAAAGTGGATCTTCAAGAACAAAACCGACGAAAACCAAGTCGTCGTCTGGAACAAAGCTCGGTTAGTTGCTCAAGGCTATCGCCAAGAGGAAGGTATCGATTTCGAAGAATCCTTCGCTCCGGTAGCTAGATTAGAATCAATTAGACTATTATTGTCTTATGCATGCCATAAAAATTTTAAATTATTTCAAATTGATGTTAAAAGTGCATTTTTAAACGGATATGTTGTTGAGGAAGTTTACGTTTTCAAAGTTTTTCATCCATGCCTGACCGGCGTTTCCTTCTTTGCGCTGATCCCGATTCTGCCTAAGCTCTACCTTATGTCGTCTTCCTCTGCCACGGGTTCGGGTCGTCCGGAGCGCGACGATGCTCCCGGCCTGGCGGGCAGCCCACCTTCAACGATTCGTCGACACGGGGGTGAACTTTCAGGGGTGCCCCCAGAGGTCTTGTCGTGGCCTTCGTCGATCTGCGCCACCGCCATCGGGGGCATGCGCTCCGCCTATCTGCTTCCGCCCTACTCGGCTCGTGCCCCTGGGCCCGACGAGCGGATTTGCCTTCCCGGTCCCGACGAGGTTGGAATATACGAGAAGTGCTTCCGCTTTGGGCTTCGTTTCCCGCTCCACCCTTTCGTCGTTGAGTTCCTCCAGGCCCACAACGTGTGCCTGTGCCAATTCTGCCCCAATGCCATCGGGCTCCTCGTCGGGTTCGTCGTCGTCTGCATGTTGAGGGGAGTGGCGCCCTCTCTTCGTCTCTTCGCCCAGTTCTACCGCCTGAGTCACCACCAATCGGGAGCGTGGATTTACATCAGCGCCCGCCCGAAGATGACCCTGGTGTTGGGGTTGCCGAGCTCCCTGAAACGCTAGAAGGGGGAATACGTGTTTGTCACGTTCCTGTCGAATGTACCTTTCCCGGTTCGGTGGGAGTCGGCCAGCGCCGTCATCCTCGATCTGGGTGAGCCGACTGTCGCCGAGCAGAAGACGGCGAAGGACATGCTGGCGATTCCTGCGAGGGAGCGGTCGGTCGACGTCCTCTTTAGTGACCATAACTTGTGTAAGACGGTGTGGCCCTTGGGTAAGCTCTCCGAGTATTCGCCATTCGAGGTTGCCTGGGCTCTGCCTGGTCTCTTATTCATCCCTTGAGTGCAGGTGGATTCCCTCCCGGTCTTTCTCCCGCCGGCGCTCATGTGCAGGCCCCAGATCCCGATCCGCGTAGGAGGGATCATGTGCTGGAGGTCCGGAAGAAGCAGCGGGTCGTGGCCTCGACTGGGGGCTTAAAAAGGAAAAAGGGGCCGTCCCCCTCTGTCCCCTTGTTGGTGTCTTCCAAGAGGGTCCGTGAGGGGGTCGAGGAAGTTGATGCCCTGCCGCCCGTGGATCAGCCCCAACCCGTCCCTGTCGAGCTTGCCTGGCCGTGGGTCGGCCCTTCGCCTCTCCCGGACGGCTCTCTCCCTGATGCCTACGATCGGTATCTGGGCGCGTTCCGCTCCAACCCGGGGGAGTTTCCTTCGTCGGACGAGGGTCTTCTTTGTCCACGCTTCCCGGTAGGGGAGAAAGAATCGGTGTTTTCGAGCCGCGGAGCCGCCGCACGAGTGGCCGAGAATAGTTGCCTCCCTCCCGATCAGGCTGCGTTGGACGGAGTTAGAGGTGATTGTCTGGCCACCTTCGTGATTCAGGCCGGCCAACAGGTAGAGTGCCTCTGCTCGTCCTTCCTCCAGCTGCTCTCGCTGTCTTACTTTTGTTGCCTTGGTGCAGTTGTCCTCGGTGGGTCTCTCGATGAGGCGTCAGTTTGCGGCGCTTCCCAAAGCCAAGTCCGCTGCCGGGCGAGATCTTGAGGCCCATGGCGAGGAAGGAGAGGCAGGTCAGCTAGAGGAGGTGCGGGTCAGGTCTTGGGAGACCCGCGTAGCTGAGCTGTCATCTGCCTTGGAGGAGGCGGACCGGGAAAGGGCCTTGGCCCTGACTGCGAAGTCAGAGGCCGAGGCGCGGGTCGCCGAGCTTTTGAGAGATGCCGGCACGTCTAGGGAAGCCGAAAGGATCCCCGCCTCCGTTGCTGCCCCCGAGGCCCTGGAGCTCCCCGATCGTCTGGAAGTGGCGGAGGAGTAGGGGAGGGTTCTCCTTGCTCAACTCGGCGAGAGATCCCGGGAGATCGAGAAGGAGAGGGCGGAGCACCGACGTCAGATCGAGACCTTAGAGGCCCGGGTGCGCGGGTTCGAGGAGGTGGATCCGGCCCGGATCGCTCAGGATGCCGTGGCTGAGTATGCCACCTCCTTCGTTGAGACCGCCTTGGCGGAGGCGTTCAGGAAAGGTTTCGCCCGGTGTCAGTCCGAGATCCAAAAGAAGTTCCCACTCTCGGGGGTCAACTTCGAGGATCTCCGGGTGTACCCTGACGCCGAACGGAAGGTGGGGGATGACCCAAGTGGGCTGCCAGCTGGTGGCCCCACAGGTGCCCCTGGAGATGAATGAGGGAGGGGAATGCCCCTCGGCCTCTTCGTGCGTCTGTCTGTACATCTTTTTTGTTTATCTGGAAAGGAACGAATTTCAAAATAAATTTATTTCGCAAGAAAATATACATTTATTGAAAGTATTTGCGTAAATTTTCTGCATTCCATGCGTGAGTGAGAATCCTCCCCTCCATATTGGCTAGACGGTAAGTCGCAGGTCCGAGGACCTCGATGACTTTGTAGGGCCCCTCCCATTTAGCCGCGAGCTTCCCCTTGCGAGCGGTATCTGGGTTGAAGCTGGCTTTCCGGAGGACCAGGTCTCCCAGGTGGTAGCTTCGACCCCTGACCCGAGCATTGTAGTATCGGGCCACCTTCTGCTTCTGGCGGATGATGGTGGCCAGGGCTTGTTCCCGTCGTTCGCCGAGGAGCTCCAGGCTGAGCTCCAGACCCTGCGAGTTCCTGTCTTCGTCAAAGTATTTGAGGCGGAGAGATTCCTCGCCCAACTCGACCGGTACCACTGCTTCGGCCCCATAGGCAAGCATGAACGGGGTCTCGCCAGTGGCCTCCTTGTGGGTCGTCCGGTATGACCAGAGTATCCTGGGGAGCTCTTCCGGCCAGCTTCCTTCGGCGTCCTTCACCTTCTTCCGGAGGGGCTCTATGATACACTTGTTGGCCGCTTCCGCCATCCCGTTGGTCTGGGGGTGTGCTACAGAGGTGAAGAGAAGCTTGATTCCCCATTCCGCGCAGAAGTCTTTGAACCCCGCGGAGTCGAACTGTTTCCCGTTGTCTGTGACGATGGACCGGGGGACTCCGAATCTGGAGATGATGGAAGTCCACACGAAGCTTTTCGCTTTCTTCCATGTGATGGTGGCCAACGGTTCCGCCTCGATCCATTTGGTGAAGTAGTCCACCGCCACTATCAGATACTTCTGCTGCCCCCGGCCCGGTTTAAACGGTCCGAGGATGTCGAGCCCCCATTTCGTGAAGGGGACGGGGCTCACGATAGGGATGAGCTCCGATGGGGGAACTGAGGATTGGTGGGCGTACCTCTGACATTCCTGGCACTTTTGGACGTAGCTCGTTGCGTCTTGTACCAGGGTCGGCCAATAGTATCCCGCCCTCAAGATTTTTTGTGCAACTACCTTGCCCCCGTGGAGATTTCCGTAGATCCCTTCGTGAACTTCCTGCAAGATGTAGTCGGCTTCCTGCGGTCCGATGCATTTCAGGTACGGGAGGACATCAGCCTTCGTCCAGCGCCTCCGGTAGAGCGTCCCCTCATGGATCATGTATCGGAGCGCCTTCCTCTCCAGGGTCCGACGCTCGTCCCAGTCCGTCGGCACTTCCCCATGAGTGAGGTACCGAATGATCAGATCCATCCAGGTGGGACTTCGGTCGATTGCCATCACCTCCTGCTCCTCCGTGCTGGGGGACTGCAGGTTATCCACGTAGATGGTGCGGCCCAGCTCCTTAGGCGAGGACGAGGCTAGTTTCGACAACGCGTCCGCCCGTGCGTTCTCCGACCGCGGAAGATGCAAGACTTCCGTGTTCTTGAACCAGGAGAGCGCAGCTTTGGCGACGGCGTGATACCTCTGCATTGTCTCCTCCCGCGCCACGTAACTTCCCAGAAGTTGGTTGACAATGAGCTTCGAGTCGCTGAGGAGGCGCACAGATTCGGCCCCAAGCTCCCGGGCTAGTTTCAGGCCATTGATCACCGCTTCGTATTCTGCCACGTTGTTGGTGGCCGGGAACTCGAACCGCAACGCGTATTCCATGACATTCCCTTCCGGAGACCGGATCGCGATCCCCGCCCCGCCTCCTGACTGTGTGGCCGATCCGTCCACATGGACTATCCGCGCTCCCGGAATTCCTGGCTAGAGGTGGTCAGCCGAAAGAAAGGACAAGGGTTGGGCAATTACCGTTGTCGGGTCTTCTTCTACCGGGGGGCCATTTCCTTCCATCGTGCACTCAGCGATGAAGTCGGCCAGAGCCTGCCCTTTGATGGCCGTGCGCGGTTTGAACCGGAGGTCGAACTCGCTCAATTCCACCCCCCAGTTCAGCATCCTCCCCATTCGATCGAATCTCTTGAGGTTCTGCTCCAGTTGTGAGTCGGTCAGGATGAGTATGGTGTGGGCTTGGAAGTAGGGTCGGAGCCTTCGTGCTGAGAGGACGAGGGCGTACGCCATTTTCTCCATGGGCGTGTACCGCACCTCCGCCCCCTTTAATATCCGGCTCGTGTAGTACACTGGCCACTGCACCCCGCCGTCTTCCCGGATCAGCACCGAACTCACAGCTTCCTCTGTGCACGCCAGGTAAAGGCTCAGCGACTCCCCTTCTCGTGGCTTGGACAGGAGAGGCAGGCTCAGAGATATTCTTTGAGATCCGCGAACGCCCTGGAGAAGTCTTTGTCCCATAGTATCGCCTTCCTATTGTCTGAAGGTTCCGCAATCGCTTTCCTCAGGACCTTGAAGAAGGGGAGCGATCTTTCAGCCGATTTGGAAAGGAATCGCCCCAGGGCTGTGATGCGCCCATTCAGCCTCTGCAGTTCTTTGATCGTCGTCGGCTCACGCATGTTGATCAGCGCCTCGATCTTGTCAGGATTAGCTTCAATGTCACGGTTAGTTATCATAAATCCCAAGAATTTGCCAGATCTTACCCCGAACGTGCACTTCGCGGGGTTGAGTCGAATGTGGTGTCGCCGCAACCGCTCGAAGGTCTCCTGGAGGTCAGCAATGTGGTCCTCCGGTTGTCTTGACTTGACAAGCATGTCATCGACGTAGACTTCCAGGTTCCTCCCGATCTGGGAGCTAAAAACCTTGTTGACCATTCTCTGGTAGGTGGCCCCAGCGTTCTTCAGGCCAAAGGGCATCTTCTTGTAGCAGTATGTTCCCTGGTCCGTCGTGAAGGCTGTCATCTCTTCGTCCCGGGGATCCATCTGGACTTGATTGTACCCTGAGTAGGCGTCCATGAAGCTGAGCATCTCGTACCCCGAGGCGTTGTCCACCAGGTGGTCAATGCGCGGCAGGGGGTAGCTGTCCTTAGGACAGGCCTTGTTGAGGTCACTGAAGTCCATGCACATGCGCCACTTCCCGTTGGGCTTCTTGACCATCACCACGTTCGACAGCCACTCCAGGTACCAGACCTCCCGTATGAAGCCGGCGTCGAGGAGACGCTCCACTTCCTCGGAGGCCGCCTTCATCTTCTCGCCGCCCAGGTTCCGCTTCTTCTGCCTGACCGGCCTGAAGTTGGGGTCGGCGTTGATTTGGTGGACGATCACCTGGGGATCTATACCGGGCATGTCCTCTGGTGACCAAGCAAAGATGTCTAGGTTCGCCTCCAGGCACTCGACCAGTTGGTCCCTCAGATCGTGGCTTAGCCCTTTCCCGATTGAAACGAACCGGCCCTCGACATCTGTGACCGGGATCTGCTCTTGCTCCTCCGCAGGAGTGGGCCTCGGCCCGCCCCTTAAGTCGAGGGCGGCCATTCGGTCGGCTAGACGATCTTCGGGACCTTCCTCCGCCAGTTGATAGCAGGTACTCGGTCTCCCCGCGTCGCCTTCGACTTGCCCCATCCCCCCGGGCGTTCGGAACTTGACAGTCTGATGGAGGGTCGAGACCACCGCGCCGATGGCATTGAGTATGGGCCGGCCGATGATCCCATTATATTCCGACCCGATCCCCAGCACGATGAATTCCACCGCCAAGGTCACCGAGTCTGGTGGGCCTCCGAGCGTTACCGGGAGGTGGATCGTGCCGATGATGGGGGTGGAATGACCCGTGAATCCCACCACGGGACCTGAACGAGGTCGTAAGTCTTCCTTCCGCCGCCCCATCTTTTCCAGGGTTGACATGAATAGGACGTCACAGGAGCTGCCGGTGTCGACGAGCAGTCGACGTACCATGGTTGTGTCGATGATCACCGACACCACCAAAGCTGTGTCCGAGCTGTGCGCCGTTACAGACGTGCTCAGTCTCCCGACCGGTGGGGATGGTGAGTGTTTCAGAGTGTTTTCTCACTACAAAAGCGTTGACCGTGGACAACCCGGTCAACGTGGTCAAGGGGCCTGCTTGGGTCCCTCGGGTGAGTCGAGTTGGTGCAGACGAGGCTCGAGTCGGATCTGCAGGCGACGTGGAGCGCGTCGGCTGGGTCGAATCGGGGTTCTCGGTCGTTGGTAGGGCGAGGGGGAGCCTCGGCCTGGGTTGAGACGCTCGGCCTCGGTCGGTTGTGCTCGGCCTCGGCGGTCGGACGACGAGGGGAAGCCTCGATCGTCCAGCTGGTTGCGTGGTCGGCGAGGGGCGGAGGGGAAGCCTCGGCCCGTGGATTGGATATCCTCCTGCGTAGACGAGAACACTCGTCAGGGGGGGCCAGACCTTGGTTCCGGCCAAAACCCCTCCGATGCCTAAGTCAGACAGTGATCTGAAAGAGGAGGCCCGGCGGAGACGGCACGACTCGAGAGGAGATCGGTACGGCGTCTCATGGCGCGAGCGGGGGAGGAAGGAGGAGAAATGGGGGAACTAGGTCGTTGATGGAGTACCTTAGGCTTTGGATACCTGAGATGCGGTCCCTTGTTCTGTCGTCCTCCTAGCCCTCTTATTGACCGCCCACCGAGTCTGCCCACGACTCACGCCTCACGTCTGCCCTCAATCATGCCCCCTCAACCCGCCCCTTCGCCGCTTCCTACGCCCCCCTGGCTCATCCCCATAACGGCCCTTAAATGATCACGGGTCTGGGGGAGCGGTTATCGCAGGAGTGGGCGAGTGGCCAGCGCGCTATCAGGGCCGGGTCGGATCGATACTTGGGGGTCCCCTATTGGGCCTTGTCGGGCGGGCCGGATAGCGCAGGTGGGCGTCTGATCGGTAGTTGGGTTTCCGGGCTTGTGTCTTTCGGGCTTCGGCCAAATAGGCGTAACACATGTGAATAATGATATTTTATTAGTTCAAATTTATGTTGATGATATCATTTTCGGTGCTACTAACTTCACTCTTTGCGAAGAGTTTTCTAATGTTATGAAGGAACAATTTGAGATGAGCCACATGGGCGAACTCAAATATTTCTTAGGTCTCCAAATTCGCCAATTGAACGATGCAATCTTCATCCACCAAACGAAGTATACGGTGGAGTTGCTTAAGCGATTTGGAATGGAGAGTGCTTCCGGGAAAAAGACTCCAATAAGCACGACTACGCATCTTGACAAGGATACGGGTGGTAAGGATGTAGACATTCGTCTATATCGAGGTATGATAGGTAGTTTACTTTATCTTACCGCAAGTAGGCCCGATATTATGTTTGCCGTATGCGTATGTGCTCGTTATCAGTCTCAACCTAAGGAGTCTCACTTAGTAGCGGTAAAACGTATTTTCCGTTATCTAAGTTATACACTTGATTTTGGATTACTTTATCCAAAATCTAGCACATATGAGTTAGTCTCATATAGTGATGCCGATTATGCGGGATGCAAATCCGACAGGAAAAGTACTAGTGGCACTTGCCATTTTCTAGGAAATTCTCTTGTCTCTTGGTTTTCCAAGAAGCAAAATTCCGTATCACTTTCAACCACCGAGGCAGAATATATTGCCGCCGGTGCCGCTTGTGCCCAGGTTCTTTGGATGAGACACACACTGAAGGATTTCGATATTCACTGTGATACTAGCCCTATCATGGTGGATAACCAAAGTGCTATCTGTCTTTCAAAGAATCCGGTGCACCATTCCCGATCTAAACACATAGATGTTCGACACCACTTTTTAGATGATCATGTTGCTAAAAAGGACATCATATTAGTGTACGTTGAAACCCAAAAGCAAATCGCCGATATTTTCACGAAACCCCTAAAGGAGGACTCCTTTGTGCGGTTGCGTCGAGAATTGGGGATTATGGGTGAATCCGAGATATAGGATTCATGTTTCATTCAATTGTCTTGCATGCTATTAGATTTCGCGATATTTCGTTCATGCTAGATTTATTGAATTTTTGGGGATTTTATGTGATATGTTTGAATTTGTGCTCGAATTCGTATTTGAATGTCGTATTTAAGATTTCGACGTTTTATGGGGTAATTTAGATGACTAATGAGAGTGTTAAGATGTTCCATCCAAGTGTTTTTATGAAGAGAACTCATTTATCAACTTTTGGACTCTTCTAGTCGGTTTCAGTTCATTAGCCAACCGACTAGATGCTCATCTAGTCGGTCAGCTAGTGAACTCAGACCGACTAGATCAAGCTTTAATCTATCTATTGTCATTTTCTTTCTTTAGTCGGTCACAGTACACTTACCGACCGACTAGATTGAAAACTAGTCGGTCAGTGAGTATACTGCGACCGACTAACTCTTGCCCTAAAAATTTCTGTTGGCCTCTGTTTCGACTTAGTCGGTTCAAGCTCATTGACCGACCGACTAGATCGTAATCTAGTCGGTCAGTGCTTGAACTGTGACTGACTAAGTGCGTTAGGGCAAACGCGTATTTTCGCATTCTCAACCGACTTATGCCCCTTTCAGTCCGACTAATCTTCTGTTTAGTCGGTCTATTTCGTTCTCCATCTCGAAATCTCCCTCTCCCCTATCGAAAACCCTTCATCTTCCCGTCGTCTCCGGCCAGTTTTCCGGCCATCCCTGCCGTCCGACGCCGTCGCCCTCTCTCCTAGGTATAACCCACTTCCTTGATCTCTGTTTTGAATCTCTAGGGTTTAATTTAGATCTCATCTAGGTTCTAGGGTTTCGAATTTGTCTCTCTTAGATCTCTTAGGGCTTGTGTGTTAGGTTCTAGGGTTTGTGCTTAGGGTATTTGAACCTATCCCGACATTTGATTGTACTCGTTGTGCCGAGATCATGGCATGAACGAGGATCCCGATTACATCATCTGGGGCATCCCCTATGACCGTAGAGGGTGCTACCGCTTCGACCCCTCCCAAACGTAGGGCCAAGACCACTCGACCCCCCTCTTCGTCTTCAACTCCGTTGAAGAGGAAGAGGACGTCCAAGCCTAAACCTACCGGCCAATCGTCCAAGCCCAAGCCTAAGCCTAAAAAGTTCCGTGCCCCCACACCTCCCGGTGAGCGTTCGGATAGTGATTCCGAGGATAACTCCGATGAGGAATACACTCCTGAACATCCCGAGAAGGCACCCACTCCACCCCCTCCTCCACCTCCTCATAAGTCCCGTAAGGCTAAGGGTAAAGCTCCTATGCCAGTCGGCGGTGTCGATATATCGTTGTGCCGCGACGACCCTCAGTGTCTCACAGCGTACAACCGTATAGAGCACTGCCCACTACTGTTAGAGCATTACGTTCAGTTTTCTGATTTTCTTGGCCTTGCTGATCTTCTCTCCTATAGTGGCCTATTGGACTACCTTCGATTTGACGCTAAGGCGAACCCTAGACCATATCCTCGCCTGGTCAAATTATTCTATGCCAACCGTGTTCGGGGTCAGTACGGCGAGACCCACTCCATTGAGACTTCTGTTTTGGGGACTCTGATAGTACTCACAGCAGAAATCTTGGGGGAGTTGATTGGTTGCTCGTCGTGTGGCCTCCTCCCTTCTGACATCTCAGTCGATGATATCTCTTCCCTAGATCAGCGGACCCTAGGCAAAATCTTCCAGGTTATCCCCCCAGCTTTTATAGGAGTCCCTTCCAAATCTTTCAAATCAAATGCTTGGGTGCTTCACCTTATCTTGAAGTCCTGCCTTCTTCCGAAGTATGGATCTTCATCTCTTCCATCTCAGCCGTTTTTGAAACTGATATACGCTCTGTTCATAGGTAGCGAGATTAATTGGGCTCGCATTATACTCGATAAGATGGACTCTTTCGAGTGTATACGTAAGACCACTAAATCTGCGCATATCCCATATCCATGTCTGTTGACTTTGGTTTTCCGTCGTTTCGGTGTTCCCCTCCCTCTTGATGATGAGCGTCCTTTGGGTCCTCCTCTGAACACGACGGCCGTTAAGAAATCTCTTGCGGCGCTTCGTCACGTGCAGAGGTCGACCACATCTGCTTCCCAGGCCACTCCCTCAGCTGCTGCTGCCCCCACTCCTTCTGCCACATTAGATGATGTCGTACGCCTACTTCGTCGGAACGAGTCGTGTTTGGCTCGTACCGAGGAGGTAGTTTACCGTATGGCTCGTATGATGGGCATTGAGCTTCCTCCTTCCATGTCTGAGGACGAGGAGATGGACGATGAGGATATTGACGATCTTGTCACTTCCTTGGCTCGTGGCGATGAGGCCACTGCTGCTGCTGCTGCTACCACTTCTGCTCCTGGAGTTGGCACCTCTTCCGGTGCTCCAAAGACTTCTGCACCAGTAGTTCAGACTTCTGAGGTTGCTGCTGCTCCTGTTGAGACCCCTGCTGTTGAGCCCGACTTCGTCGTTTCTACTCCTGCCCCGACGATCCCGTCTGTTGGCACGCCTCTCCTCCCTGCAGAGCCTGAGTCCACTCCGTCGACTGGACCCACAGAGACTGCAGATCCAGCCACTTCCTCGTGATCGTCTGTTTCGAGGACTCTCCACTGCTCATTGGATGATGCATCTTATTGAGAGTATTTTGGGTTAGGATGGAGTTTGAGGGTTATTTTGATGTATTTTGATTTTTATGGATGTCGGTGTTGTATTTTGATGTACTTTGGATGATGCTGATGGTTAGTTGATGTATGATGTATTTACATTTTTGGTTGATATCCATGGTCGTTTGTATTTTGATGTACTCGATGTGATATCTTTTTGGATGTACTCATGATGTTTATATATATATATATATACATCGATGTTCTCCTTATTTTATTCGTCGTGCACTTTTTATTTGTTCAACGCATATGATATGTGAATTCATCGCTCGACGCTTGAAAGCTTGGTTAAATAGATTATATTTCTATGATTATATAGAATTGTTTTCCATGCACAAATTTAACCAAGAATATTGAATATTGGAGACTATGTTCCTTTTCTCAATAAATGAAGTAATATTTGTTGTTTTTGATGATTTTAATTTTCACTTTTAGATGATGGACAATTTGGCACACCTTGATTTTAATTTATCGTTTTTCCCTTGGTGTCAATTGGGTTCATCGTCAACATCTACGACTCCCGATGTTGGATTTTAATTTCTCTAGTTGTTGTCGTTGTATGCCCCCCATTTTTGGGATAATGCCAAAGGGGGAGAGATAATGATAATAAATAGGGCAAATGAAAATTTAACTCAATTTCCAAGAATCTAGTTTGATATGTTAGATTCAGGGGGAGTTAAGATATATATAAGGATTTTCAAAATCCGATATTTCAAAAATCGATTCTCTTTACATATCTTACTCGTCTGATTGATGCAATTCATATATATTCATTTTGGAATTAACGCGTCATCAATGCAGGGGGAGTAAGTATTTTTCATTTGAATCATTATTTTTTATTATTATTTATGTTGGTTTGTCATCACCAAAAAGGGGGAGAATGTTGATTATTGGACTCCCCGGATTTGGTTTTGGATGATGAGCAAACATAAATAATTCATGAACTAACAATTTGTGAGCGCAGTATTGGAGATCGTCGCCAAATTCACGAGAACAATCAAAGCGAAATCTCAAGACTTCTCAAAGCACGTATTCATTGCCTAAAGCTTCGTTGAAGCTCTTGGACCGTTTTGGAAGTCATTAAGAATTAATCGAAGCTCTCGAAGACCGTTCATTAAGGTTTTATTTATAGTATTTTAGCTTCGATCTATAGAATGTTAAGACTTGAGTATATCTTACGATTCTATCTTCATAACGCTCATATCGTAGCTCTAGGATCTTAGTACAAGTTCATTCTAACTTCCTCGAAGCGTCGCGCTTCGATTCGGACTTGTTTGTGCATATTAGTTGGTACAAGAAGAAGTACTGACCGACTAGATGGTGATCTAGTCGGTCAGAAGAGCTTCTTGGACCGACTAGTTTGCTTCCTTAGTTTCTTGCACCTTACTGTTTACAGTTAGTCGGTCTACGTTGACTCACCGACCGACTAGTTTGTGAACTAGTCGGTCAGTGATGCTTCTTTGACCGACTAGTTGTGATTTACTGTACATGCTAAATTCCTCCTAAGCTACTGTTTATCGTTAGTCGGTCTAAGAACGTTTGGTGACCGACTAGTTGACAATCTAGTCGGTCAACTTTTGTTCTTGGACCGACTAAGTCAATTTGTATTCAGACTATTTCATTTTGCCTCTTAGTCGGTCTACGTTCACTGACTGACCGACTAGTTGTGAAACTAGTCGGTCAGAATGTCTTCTTGGACCGACTAGATTTCTAGGTCTGAATTTCTATCTCTTCTCAGTTCCTCACTTAGTCGGTCCATGTAGTTTGACTGACCGACTAGTTGATGAACTAGTCGGTCAGTGGTTGTTCTTTGACCGACTAGTTGCCTCAGATTTCTATCCGTTGGGAATTGACCTAACTTGTTTTTATGGGACCCTATAAATACGAACCTAGGTCATTTCTCTCTAGGTTAGAGCTGCCATTAAGAGATTCATTGAGATAGAAAGAGATAGCCATTCTCACTCATTTCTAAAGCTCTCTTCCTCACAAGAAATCCATTCTCTCACTTTCTAGATCTAGAATCCATCTTGAGAGAAGCTTGTTCTTGGTGAGCCCTTCAAGCTCTTGCTTGAATCAAGTCTCTAAATCACTCCTAGGCACCTATTGTTGGTCATTTCCTTGGTGCTAGGTCTTGGTGACTTCATCTTCCTTAAATCCTTCCTTTCACCTATTTGGTAAGAAAAACTCAAGGTATAGGATTTTGTGGTAAGATTGTTTATTTCATTATAAACTTGTTTATATTGCTTATTGATTCTCTCGGTTGTGAGAGAAGGTTGTGATCCCGGGTTGTGGGATTCACTATTGCCATTGCATGTATGATTTGATCTTGTGAAGGTTTTTCACAAGATATTCATAGTGGAAATCTTGGGTTATGGTTTCTAACCTAAGTATCCGGAGGGGATCCGGGTGGTTGGGACGTAGGATCACCGGGAACAAGTCGGGGAGACTTGGGTGGATCCGAACCCATTAACATCTCTTGTTAGCATTGTTAATTTTGTTGGTGTCATTCAATTTAAGCTTCCGCAAATTGTTTTGGTAGTTGTTTGCACTATAATTTGGAATTATACTCCTTGTGATTTTTAAAGTACTATTCACCCCCCTCTAGTACTTGTGCAGTAGCTTGTAGGGCATTACACTACTGACATAGGAAGACGACTAGGCTCAAGGCTTATGACTCGGATGTTGCAATTTATTTAATGGACATTCCATAGTTATTATCGTTGTTCTGATAATTCGCAGATGCAAGACAGACCTGCATGGGCCACCAACAAAACCTGTCACGCCCCGCATCCCAAAAATGTGGAGGCGAGACGTGAGAAGGTCTGCTCAGACTTGAAGCTACAAAGCTGCAAGTCTGATAAGCGCCAATCAACTTTAAATTGGAAGGTCATTGCAACGCGAAACGAGACAAAGATAATAATAAGGAAATGAGACAAAAGAGATATCTCAGAATATCCATAATAATAAACTCCAACATCGTAGAAAAGCCACTAGGCTAAAAGGAAAAAAGTCTAAAGGCCCAAACATGGCCAACAAAAGTACAACGTACAAAGTAAAGGTGCCATGCACCGACAACTAACAAAAATCCTAAAAGAAAAGAAAGCTCAGCAAGGTCACTAAAGATGGTCACCGGTAGCCACAAATTCCTCTTGGACAGACATGGGCTCAGGCTCAGCGTCAGCAATTACCACGTACACAGCAACGGTCTCTGGCTCAGGGTCTAACATGTGACACCCAAAAGAGCAACGGGCACATGTCAGCAAGTCTACAAGAGACTTGTGCAAGGAAACTGAAAGTGGAAGTAAAGCAACCTAGCAGTTCTAGCATGATGCAATGACATGGCAGTTAAAGTATGAGTGCAACAGGTAAAGTAAAGTACGAGCATGGCATTTAAATCATGGCATGGATGTCAAGTTTTGCAAGAACGAACACAAGTACAAGGACAAGTATAGTAAGCACGTCGTGTGTCACGCCCCGCTTCCCAAAATGGACGGAGGCGAAGCGTGACAAGGTCCGCTTAGGCCAGAGCTGAGAAGCTCGGACCCAATAAGCGTCTGTAGAAGTACCATTTTAAAAGATTTCAGGTTCTTGCATTAATTTAGTTCGAAACAACAGAAAGTACGGGAAGGAAGTTGCATTCATTAAATTAGAGATATGATATCCAACAAGTACAAAGTCTAAAAAGAAGCCTAAGCGTGGCAACAAACTATCTAAAAGAAAACTGAAAGTAGTAACCTTTGAAAGTGACGACTAAAAGACCTCAAGGTCTGGTCCTTGTCGGGTACGTTCTCTGGTGACGACGTCCTCGGCTCCACATACTCCAGTAAGTCTGCCTCGTCGACGTACTCTGGCTCAACACCTGACGTACAGCACCAAAAGAAGGAACTGTACGTCAGGTCAGGTCTACAAAAAGGGTTAGACCAAACTGCAAGTGTACCGAACTTTAAACAACGGTTTACTGGTTGATTAGCATGCTGAGGTTCTATTACACAACAGTTTACTGGTTGATTAGCATGCTGGGGTTATAACTGAGTAACAAACAGAAGTAACGTAGCAGGAAAGTAAAGCGCAACAGGTAGTAGTCGTAGCGTGTGATACCAACTACGGGACTAACCTACATGTGTCAAGACAAGACGGGACGTGACGGAAATAAGGCAGGACAAGACAAGTGAGACACGAAAGGGTTCACGCCTTACGGTTCGAGGGGGATCAGACCCTCTTGCTGTGCGCACGCTCAACCCAACCCCCAAACCCCAAGACAAGACAAGACAAGATATCCGTACAAGGGATCACTCGCTCTAGCTTGGCGAGTGCCCTATTGCCCGCAGGCTGTGTATCCGTACATGGGATCACTCTCTCTAGCTTGGAGAGTGCCCTATTGCCCGCAGGCTGTGAATCTGTACAAGGGATCACTCGAAGAGTGCCCTATTGCCCAGCGAGCTGTGCAAGACGGGACGGGACGTGACAAGACAGGAAGGGTTATTCTAGGGTGTCCACACACACGCACACACATGATAGCCCTACAATATCAAAAGTTGTTGTTGTCAGGCTCAGACTTCGTCGTCAAGTCTGAGCCGTCAGGAGTCGTCCCGGACGCTATCATTTCACGTCCGGTTATATTTGTTCACAGTTAATAATTTTAACCAACTAAGGCCTAAGCACGGCCAAAAGTGCAAGTGGATACACTTGCCTGCGATGGCGAGTGTGTCGTCCTCTCGAAGCGTCTCGTCCGCGGAAGTCCGTCTGAAATATCGCCACGGTGCCGGTGTCAGGCCTCGTTTTCAGAAAAAATCCTATTTAGGTTCATTTCTAGGTTGTCGGGACTACCCTAATTGTCAGAGTCACATTTTGGTGTTTTATCAGCCTAGATCGACCACTACCCTATATGCACAGAAAATTGTCCGATGGTCGATTTCTACAGTTCAACATCGTTTTAAAGGAGCAGAAATTAAATTTAGTGATTAGGTTGCCAGTTTTAATTAGGTTTTCGATGACTTAAAGTGTGAGTTACTACGAGTAGGGTGATACCAACCTAGTATAACGATCGCGCGTGGGTCTGGCGTCGGGTCTGGAAATGGCAGCGGATCGCGTCGCGACTCCCGGAACGTCTCGTTACCAGTCTTCAGTATTCACGTGGTCGAACGGAAAGCGTGACTGTCTCTGCGTCATAAGATTTCAACATTAGGTTACATTAATGTAGCTGATTAACAAGTCATAACTATATATAATACATCCTAAGTTACATACAAGTTATTATCACTAATAAACTAACATTAATGAAACTTACTGCTAGCATATATATTACTAATCGTCTATATATATATATATATATATATATATATATATATATATATATATATATATATATATATATATATATATACTAGTCATAACCCGTGCCCGAGGGCACGGTTCATTTAAGATTTTCCTCCGTGAAATCTTTGTTCCCCAAAAAATTTTAAAAGAACAAATTAGTGTAAAAATATTTAACGGCACAGACGCCTTCGTTGCGGAATAACAAATTCGACCAGGCGCCTTCGGCACGGAACAACAAATTTGGTGCGGGCTCCTTCGGCGCGGAACAACAAATTCGTGTAAAATATTTAGCGACACGGGTGCCTTCGGCTCAGGCACCATCGGCACGAAACAACAAATTTGGCGCATGCACCTTCGACACGGAAAAACAAATTCGACGCAGGTGCCTTCGACACGGAACAACAAATTCAACGTAGGAGCATTCGACGTGGAACAATAAATTCGACGTGGAACAACAAATTCGACGAATGCACCTTCGACACGGAACAACAAATTATGCGCGGAATTACAAATTCTCCCTAAAATATGAATAATTTCATTTCCCCCACAAAGAACTCCCCCTAAAATACAAACTGTCCCCAATTTTGAATTCAAAAACATCCCTCAACTCTTCCCTCCAAATTACACATAATACTTTATCCTCATCACCATGTCATCATGTCCTCGTCGGTTCATTTAAATATTCCCTCCTCAAAATCTTGGACACCCTAATTTTAAACGAACAGAAATAGAAATAATTATAGAGCAATAAATATTAGGTCCCCCTCAAAATCTTAGTTCCCCAAAAAATAGGCCCCCTCCAGAGAATTTAGTTCCCGCATTGTTTATTTAATTCCCAACAAAACTTTTAGTCACAGACAAAAATGTTAGTCCCCCCAATATTTAGTTTCTTTCAAATTTTTTTTGTAAATTTAGTTGGCTTCCCCCCACATTGTATAGACTAATATTCTATAATGAAAACAATAATTAATTGTGTCACCTAACTCTGCCTATGGACTTGAAGAACACTGTCTTTACATCATCCAATTTGCAGCTTACTTTAACCACCATGACATTTGGCTTGGATTTGTAGGCTTCTCGTCACACTTCAACTGCTGGCAAAAAAATAGAAGAACCATGTTGTTTGCTGATTGCATGTGAGGGAAATTGTATATACTCTGGAAATTGTATGTAATATGAAGGATCATGTTCTTTGATGAATTACAGCTTCTTCTTCGAGAATCATAATTTTTTCATGCAAATGTTTAACTTGCGAATCTTGGGAATGTTTAATTTTTTTCATGCAAATATTTTTAGGGGGTGATGTTTCCTGTACTGGTTCCAAAATGATTGTAATACATAGTTTATTCCAAGAGCTTTTGCTCTATCATGTAGTCTTAATTGATAAGCTTATCAATGCTTTAACCCCCGCAAAGGACACAACAATTTCTTGCCAAAAATAAAAGATATGTTGAAGGACATTGTCAAATTTCTTTAAGAGGCTCAATGAAGAGGTCAAATCTCTATGATCAGACTCTGTCTATATGATGTGAAATTTGTTATGAAATCTATTTATTACAATATACAAACCACAAAGTGTATTTGAACTTTGTTGTTCAGTAAACATGGTCTCCTATCTCTTACAATGTACAGACCACAACAATTTCTCAGATAATGGACAGACCACCACATTCATGTGTACTAAGGAAACTTGCATGTGTACTAAGGAAACTCGCTAATGCTTGTCCCCGAGCTTGAATTCCAATGTCGCTCCACCTTCAGGCAAGATTTCACAAAATTACAAATGACATAGCAAGATTTCATGAGCTGAATCAACAAAAAATCAAAACTTTTGTACACTCTTCTTCTTCTTCATGTGCTTCTTCTCACTACAAAACACCAAGTATCAAACCAAAGAGAGATTAGAACAAACAACTAAAAGAAAAAATTATCTGGCTACCTCAAAGAAAAAGTGCTAGGGGACTCCACACATGCACACAACCCCCCTATCCCCCACCCCCAAAAACACCCAAATCACCAAAAGGCCAAGCACCGTGCAATAAATACGCAAAATATGAAACTCTAGCAGATAAAGGAAAGCTGGATGTCAGCATCAGCAATGCATCATGATTTATAAATCGAGTTAACTAAACTTCAGGCCAAAAATCACAAAATCAAGTGCACCGAAATAACACAAACTTCTAACATGAACCCCATACACATGCAAACATGTGTTTGATACAACAATTCTTGCTCTGTCAGCATTGCTTCATACGTACCACTCTAAAATTTGCTACATCTACATGTATCTAAGCATGCTTACAAAGTACACATGAGTTTACTTAAACACCAACAATTACCCATAGGGAATTCTCATTTGATGTTAAGCCTGAAGAGTCCCAGAGATGAACCAACTGAAAATGATATTGTAACACCTGCGAGTTGTAGATTAGAAATACAATGATGGTTAATATAATTGCAGTTACCATATATTACTACATAATTCAGAACAACTAATACATAAAATAGGATTCCACAATGATATGTCAAAAACTTCCCGGCTCTGGCTTGCACGAACAACTATAGTGAAATATGATGGTTAAATAAGCACTCATCAGCTCCAGAACCATGTACTATGTAGGGCATACTATCATTTTACCCATTAGGTTTACTTATTTGTCAAAGAATTTTTTTTCACAACCAACCTAAAGAAGTTGATGGAGTTGGAAAAGTAGCCAACAGATACAACATACTTCATCTTAAGACAGTTTGGCTGCACTAATATTACAAAGCTTACACTGTTTTGGCATCATAATAAATCATGCATTTTTGTATCCGAAATTACTGATGAAGCTGTAAGTAATACATAATCAGTATATATGGAAAGACACACCAAAGTACAGTCCACCAATCTGGAAGAAAGTGCATTTTGGAGGCTGAGGTAGCTTTCGATTATACGGTGTTGCCATTTCCTTCTTTAACTGTACCAATTTATCATCCATCGTGGACTCCTTTCCCAGTTTGCCAACAATCCATAATCATTTGGCTCCACCTACACAAAGGCCATCCATTCTTCAGTTATGTAAGTTGTGTAACAAAAAAGGACCCAAAGAAAATCAATATTATACAATCATGTTCTTCATGTTAATAAAACATGTGATGACAACTCGAAATACCAACAGACACAGATCTAATTACCACTCATGTGTCAGGGTTAATAATTGATACATCCCTAAAACTATTACATCACTTCATAATTATGCAAATTCAAATCACATAGCAGCTTGCCACCTTATGTGAGTAAACTACTAAGGACCATGTCACGAACATTGGTTAGGACTCCACAAAAACTTGCATAATTTCAGTGCAAATGGACTGTTTTTTTTCTTGCAACAGATACTAAAAGCAACTGATACTTTGCAACTTCCCTTTTGTGAATAGTAATATATTGATTTCAAATTATAGACTAAAGGAGAAATTCGTAGATTAAGCTCGATAAGTCAATTCTTTGCTAGAAAGATCCCCACCACACTTGGTAAATCAACTACAGTGGCTAAGTAAAATATCCCCCAACTATATCAAACCAGTGACCATAATTCTGGGGGGGAAAGGGCAGATGTAGTAAGTCACATGCCAATGCAAACATATGAAAATAGTATGAATCAGAGTAATAGATGGATACATCCTGATAGGATAAGAAAATTCATGCACTAAATAAAATTCATGCCGTTTAAATTGCACTAAAAAATGCATGCACCAAAAACACTAAATATTAGTTAGCACTAAGTTTTTTTGCTCAGTGATTTAGGGGGAGAACAAATACAATTACATCAAAACAGTGAATTTTCAACCCAAGCCATTAGGAACCAACATGGAAATTACAATATTTTTTGGGTATCTATTTTAGGTAATTTATGGGAAATATAATTCACTTCCTAATGATCAAAGTAAACAGCTATGGGAAAATTTAGATAACTTATGCAGAAAAGGCAAAAATGAATGGGCATAGTACCAATTGAAGTTCATCCCAGAGCTTGTGAAGCATTGTATCAAGAATATGTTCAAATGGGAAGAAATCCACATCCCTATAAGCCTAAGGTTTACGTGGATGCCCATATTCACAATAAGCCCGATTAGCTGGACTAAAACAAAAGGAAGAAATTAATAGTTAAGCACACCAAATAGACACCAAATAGTATTCCTTCATGTGAGCCTACACGAATAAAAATAAAAAAATAAATATTGCACACACAAAAAGGGAAAATTTTACACACAAATTAAATGTACAGTAAGGGATACAAATGCAAACCTGCAGGTAACATGAAGACATGTGGCATCCAGTAGTTTCTTTGATCCCATATTATGAAGACATCCTGCAGTGAAGTGCCTCGAAGAGGTTTGTTGCACTTCATGTCGTAACATCCTGCACTTCAAATGTAGTCTCTTTGAGTTACTGTATTCTTTTGGGGTTGGAGTTAGTTAATCATGAAAACATTAGGAATTAATACTACTCAACAAACGAACATACATCTATCTCGGAGTCAGCATCCTTGTCCTGTAAAATAGAAAACAACAATACAGTTAATTGTAATCCACAATGCAACCATATATAACATGTGATCGAGTAAAAGATAGAATATAACATCTATTTTTGTTTAAAAAATAGCAGTATGGGAATACGATTGAGCATGTGAATACAACTGACTTAAATTCAACAATGATTACGGGTTAGAATTTTTATGGTGTAGCTGACTTTATTTTTAGCAACTTGTTTGTCATTATGTTGATGGCGATGATGTATAGTCTACAGCTAAAATACAACCTCTTCAAGCCTTATTTTGTCCATATAAGTTGACAACATCTATTCTTTTTATGATCACTTTTCAAAATAAAAGGACAATATGTAGGCTTTGTGGTTAAGCATTTTGGTTGAGTCTCTTTGGACATGAATTCAAATTAAAAATATCTTGGTTATTTCTCCGGTTTAAATTGAGAGGTTTCGGTTGGTTGGAAGGCATAGATGACTAAGATATGTAATATTTCAAAAAGACAATGCAAAGATGCACTACATGTGGGCATGCAACAAATTTCTTCGTTATAAATTGGAAAGACATGCTAGGTTAAGGATGCAGTGAGGTGCTTTGTTGTAATAGTCCATACCACAAATAAAAATGATGGCCAATTAGCCAGTTACATAATGGCCTATTGACCTGTCTTTTTGGGTGAATGGTCACTAAGCTCTCCTAAATTAATGTGGTGTGGGTATTTTTTTAAATGCAACATTACTTGTTTCTCTTCATATACCACACTTAAATTTGTTTAGTGTACCTATTTTTATCCTTGCTCCTGAATCAACCTATATCATAAGCCAATGAGTGACTATTTCCTTGCTCCTGAAGTCTGGAACACATAAAGAAACAAAATTCTACATTGCATAATACTAACAGGTAAGAGCCACCTATTTACCAATAATTAAAATGAAGATCATTCTCCTGACATTTTAGAATATCCATACTGAATCTAGATACACACAATTTGCAGAAGACTGGCTGATGGAATATTTAGCAAGAGAAACCACCGATTACATTGCAAAGAAAAACACATGATATAATGTTTAAGAAACATCACAACATCAGCATAACAAAAACCAAACATCCAAACCATAATGGCATTTTGGGGGAAGGGTGAGCGTAGGGGTTAATATGAATGATGAATTCAAGGCTAACATAAAATTTCACAAAGAAGAACTATTAGGCTTTGAATATTTAGGCAAATTCAACCTGAGAGACATAAACCTTACTTGATGTATGCTGACTTACAGGGAAGCTCGTGTGGACAGCCTTCCCTAATTAATTGCAGTGTAAAAAGATTTTCAGCATGATATTGAACAGCCACTCCTAATTGAAGCATAAACTATTGCAGCATAAAAGAACCATATTTGCTATGTTTGATATTCGAATGGCAATGATCTTACTTCTAGCAAACTTTTCCTGCTATTCATATATGAAACACAACCTTCTCAACTTAAATCATGTTTCCAAAACTACTAAACTAATAAATGCACTCTATTTCTCAAGAAGTTGACTAAAGAAAATAATAAGCAAAAGTATGCCTTTGACATTTTAGGAAGAAAACCGTGGTCAGTCAAGGTGTCCAATTCATTGAACCCCTCAAGCATTTCGATCTGCTGCTGATAATACTCTGCCACAACATCTCCAGTACATATAATCAAGAAGTTTATAAATGCTTCATATGATATTTGACGAATCACTTCTCTCATAAGTTTCACAATCATATTTAGATTCAGAAATTATTCAGATTCAATTACATTCTTCTATTTTAATAATTTAACCTGTAGGTTGAAGTACTTATTCAGATTCATATTCAGATTCATAATTTGAATAATTCATGTACTCCCAGATTCAGCAACATTTAACATGTAGGCTGAAGTACTTATTCAAACTACATACAATTAAAGTACATGAGAGCTTCATGTTAATATCATTGTAGTTCTTAAGAATTATTAACCTGTAGCCTGCATTATTCAGATTTTGTCAAATGATAATGAGTTTGACCTGAGAGCTTTTTAACATGCAAAAATCTGAATTATACAAATCCGAATTATACAAAATTTTCACCAAAGAATTATTAACATGTAGGATGTCCTTTTTTCTTGATGCGTAAAGGCACATCCTGTAGGTACAAATTTGTCAAACCTGGGGATGATTTTGATGAAACGAAATTATTATGGGGTATGTGCAGAATTATTAACCTGAGAGCTTCATTCCCATTTGATAAAAACTGAATTCTCAATGAAGCTTCATGTCAAATTATCATTCTCAAATGTTAAATGTTGCCTGGGAGGAAACTTCAGTCTACAGGTTAAATGTTAATCAGCCTACATGTTAACATTTTCATCCCAGCAATTATGTTAGTTTCAAGTTTCAAGTTAAATGTTGATAATGATTAACAGTTTCAAGTTAAATATTGATAATAATCAACATTGTCATTCCAGATTCATAAGAAACTGCAGATAATGATTAACATTTAACAATTATTTCAGTTTCAAGTTAACATGATTAACATTTAACCTGGGGTGTCACTGTAACATGCAACATTTAACATTTAAACATGTAAAGAAAGGACCAAAAAAACTACACAAAAAATGAAGAACTACAAATCTTAAAAACTACAATGGTCAATGACACAAAAAAATGTCAAAGCTAACCGCAACCTGTATTCAAAGCATCAAAAATTCAATGAAGCAAATTGTCAAACACATATGGGATGACACAAAAAAGACAGGGATCAGAAGAGGTTGAGGTTAGAAGCACTTACTAAGAGGTTGAGGTTTCAGATGAGGTTGAGGCAAGGCTAAAAAAACCACAAAAAAATGCAAACAGAGCTCTCAGGATCTCTCGGATCCGGCAAACACAGAGTTTAGAGTTAGAAGCTCTCACCGAGGGTTGAGGTTGAGGTTGAGGTTGATCACCAATCAGATGAGGGTGAGTTTGCTCTGCAAAGTTCAAGCTCTCAACTGCAGCCAACCTTCTTATGGCTGCAAGTTCAATATGGCTGCGGTTGGTGTCTAAGAAGGTTGAACTCGTATATGGCTGTAGTTTCCCATTGATTTCCTCTATGGTTGCAAGTTCAACTTGTATATGGCTGCAAGTTAAACCTTTGTATGGCTACAGTTGGCGTCAAGGTCAGAGTTCCATCCCCCCTTATGGCTGCAAGTTCAATGAAACAAATTAAAAAAGCAAACAGAGTATATAATAAAGTGATATGAAGATAATCAAAAGATTTAGTAAAACACAACATAAATGGTATTTCTTAAACAAAAACTACGAATGAATGAAATGAACAATATTTTCCATATGAAGAAATATGCGAAAAAAATACCACGAACATAAGTTTAATAAACACCGAGTATGTGTAAATTACATACGGTGGGGACTGCATCATGCATACAGAACAAAAGAATAGTGGAACAGAAGATAGACTATAACCAAACCAATATGATAAATATCAATTAGAATTTGTAAGAAGAATACATGCAAACTTGGGGTTTTCTCAAAATTAATGTAATTCAACAAATAAACCATAATTTCAATGATATAAAAAATAAAAAATAGATGAAATACTCAAAATTAATGTAATACAACAAATAAACCATAATTTACTTACCAAACATAAAAAGATTAAATTATGAAAACTAATGCAGATTTGAGTTGTTTATGAAAACTAATGAAGATTCAACTCCCATGCAAATCAAAACTAATGATATTGTATTGAGCAAACTAAAGCCCAGATAAACCTGAGAAACTCTGACCAAACTCCATTTACCATGATGGTACAAAGCAAACCTGTCAGACTGAGATGAGGCACCTTGCTTTCTGGGAGGTCGTAGTCTAAAATCATTGTTTTCCCATTTACAGCAGTAAGGATTTCAGATCACACTATTGCAAGCTTATCATGCAAAAACATTGTAGATGAAAAAAACAAACACCAATAGCCAGTGAAATGAGGCATGTTCTGGTAAGAGTCTAACGGTTGGTATAAGCCAAAAAATACTAAGACTATAATGATTGTTATAGGCCTATTCTGATAAGAGTCCTGCTACTCAAACTATAGAATTACACGATAACCAGACTCACATAGATATGAGGCTCTTACAAAAAAGACATGTGCAATACATGTAGGTATAGATGTATACATTATTTTTGCTTTGAATTTAGTAGTAGTCCAAAAAATAGTCCACTCAGTCATTCTTTTCTGATAATTCCCAGAATACATGCTAAGAGAATCAAGAGCATTAACCACTCAATGAAGCCTGCTGCAATAGAACAGTTGTTCAATGGGAAAAATGGAACAGTTTAAAAATATTATTATTGCATTGATTAGATAAAATGAGAAAGAAAGTCCATCTTACATGCAGAATTACATGCAGAATGAGAACTTACATCCTGTTAACCTCAACCCCATTTGGAAACTCATGTGATCTCTGGCTGGATATTGCACTGGATATTGGCTGAAGTGCATACATGTCAATTTAACTTAAACAGAAATCTGCTGACTGGATATTGCAATCTGAAAATATGCTACTTATCTACTTAAGTATGCTACTAATTATAGGATACTTAAATATGTTGCCTACTTAATTGCAATCTGAAAATAAGACTTTATTTTTGCTTGTGTATGTAAAATAAATCATCATTCAAACCATAACAAATTATTCAAAAAAACCTTCTTTAAAACTTGGGATGAACCGATCTTAAAAACACATGCATTAGAAAAACTTTAGATGGTCAACGAACATCAACTGTCCATGAATTAATTGATTCAACCGTTAAAAACATATGGTGAAGAAACATCACCCTAATAAAAATTAAATTACTATTGATGATAACAGCAGACTGAATTTATCAACTTACTGCATATCCCATCTTTTCAATCATTTCTTTCACTACATGGTATATTAAGTAGGCCTAGCCTGAAAATGCAAAAAAGATCCATATTAAAAAAATTAGAGGTCTGTGAACAAATTTTAAACATACAATGCTGTTGTTTAAAGGCTTATATTTTAAAATAAGAATACAAAAACTTACAATTTGAACATTGCAAACTTCAGCCATTAGCAGCACGCTCGGTTATGTGTTCATTCTGTCTCATGGAAAAGTATACATATCTCCACATCTCCCTTGAGCAGGTAGCATGTCTCTCGAGCATCAAACTTGAGGGATAATTTCCCTGGATGGCAGCCCCTCCTACAAAAGAAATTGAGAAAAATAAGAACTCCATGGAAACAGAAATCTAAGCTGTACTCTAGTTTTTGTCTTTCAACACATAAAATTTTTTTGCTCCTCCTAATAATGCCGGGTCTTTTTATGACTGGGCCAGTGTGATAGTTTGGTCACAAAATATCAATTAGCAAGCAGCAACCTGGGGGATTCTTTGTACCGATAACCAACAATGAATGATGCACGCATACATGATTTGTTCGTAATCAGAAAGATTATAGGAAGCAAGCTGCTTGGAAGAATAATTGATCGAATATTATGCACCTGAGGCTAAAATCACACAAAAACATAAAATTCAAACATGCATCTCATATATTAATTGCCCCATAAAATTCGGATCATCCTAACACATACAAATATACAATGCACATATGAACTGTACACACTTACAGAAACATGACTGCATCTACACTCTAAGCAGTGATATGCTGAATTTCGTGAGCAACCTGCAAATCTGCAGTCCATCGATCACACGAATCACAAACAATCCCACGCAAATAATCCCAACCAGCAAAGAATACATATGAACCATACCATGCATATCTCAACCGTTATGTGTTCATTCTGTCTCAGGGAAAAGCATACGTATCTCCATGTTTGCTCATATTGCTCTCAAATGAAAAAAAAACCCAATAAAAATAAATTCAAAAAACAACTGAAATAGATCCTTACTTGGGCCATATTCGAATGCCGAGTTAAGCGTGCTTGGACTCCGGTGGATTCCTTTCGAATTTGATGCCAAGATTCATATTCAAAACTGTAATCATATAAATTGATACATGATATATATATCATTATTTTACTTTTCAACTCATTTCAAAGTGTAGAAATAAGCTGAGCTATATAGCTACATAGATTAAATTTAGAAAATAACCAGTCTTAATCTTATACCACTGAATCTGGGGCATCATCTTCCTTGCACATCACCGAGGGGACGCCGATGTACATTCCGGCCGCCATCTTAGCAGCCCAATTCACATAAGAATGGCCGGCAACCCTGAATTCTCTACCTACGGCCCGTACTCATTCTCAATCTGCATCCAAGCTCAACCCAATTATCAATCAATCTTCCATAAACAAACAATTAAAAAAATTTCCCATTAAGATTTATATTCCTCGAGTTTTTGGTCATAATCTGATGCTTACTTTTGAATCAAGTATTTTATTGCGACCAGTGATATGAAACATCAGCTACCAACATTAAAATGAAAAAAAACATGTCCACAGTAAAATGTTAATACTACCGGGAGAAGTCAGACCACATGAAATTAAAGTCAAACAAATGAAAGATTATTATATCATATTTATCAATATCTCATTGCAAACATGAACTACCAATTGAAACCGGTGTTGGCATATCAGATATCATCCCTACATGATCCCTACCTGATGTAAATCTTTATCCATAAAATATATTCCAGTTCCAAACAGACCAAAAAAAGAACATAGAGCATGTTGTGTATTTGAAACTTGTAAATTCTATCCTGCTATTTGTTATATTCAACTCTAGATAAGTGTTACTATGATATGGCCTGCACACGACCGAACACACTCCTTAAAACAATGTCAGTTGTGCCTAGTTCAGCATTTAGATGCATTCTTGTTGGCAATTAGCATTTATTTGAATACCTTCATGATTGAGAGCATTGTGCCATTAATTAGAAGCTTAAGATGTTTCTTAGAGGTGTATGCCTGGAGTTTTCATTTTTCCTATCATCACTAACATGATTTATGCTTGACAGTTTAATGAAGAAGCAAGTGACAAAGTTTTGGAGGTGGAGCCAAAATATAATGAGATACGCATGCCTATCTATAATAGACGGAATGCGATTATACAATCAATGTGGAGTATCCTAGAGTTCATCATGAGTTCATTACATTCTTTTTAACAGAGCTTGTAATCAGTTCTTTAGTTTAAATTTCATGTTGAGTGTTGATTTTCTTACTTATTCACTTTTTACGACATACAGTGCCTTCTTTTGTATAAATTGAATCATTTCAATTCAAAAACTCACTCTTTTTTTTCTAGAGTATAAATACAAAAGGTTTTGAACAAAATAATAATGAGAAATACAGCAATGAGTACCTCTCTCTTTTTCAGCGGAAAACGGTAAAATGCACGTGTGAGGGCGCGGGGAGAGACACCAATGGAGCAATTACTCCTCAGCAATAAGTAAATCTCTTTACCTAGAAGTAGGCCTTGTTATTTCGGGCTTTTTAACAAATGCCTGAAGTTCACACCACAAATATGAGTCAGTGTTTATCTAGAAAAACCTTAAAATCTAGAGTAATATATTCGTAATAAGCTTTTGATAATCCAATTTAAAAAAGATTTAGCAAAGCTCGCTGCATGAACAATAGAATATTGGACCCCAAGATTGGAGATTCAATCATTTTTTGTCAACCTTACATATACTGATTGCTCATCATAAAGGTAAATAATCAACCCTAGGACTACACTTATGCTGTGTAAAGCAAGAGCCTGAAAAGGGTAACATTAGCAAAAACATAATACTTGTAATGCACATGATCATAACAATAATCTTTTAGGTTCTAGAATCACACAAACACACAGATTATAGTGCTCTTGGTGCTAGTATGCTAAGTCCAGATCATATAAGATTCTGTACAAATCAAGAACAACCAAACACACATGGTGGTAGGGAGAAGATAAGTTTGTTAGGAAATAAGCAAGAAATAGATATTCAACCATCGTAGACAGATAGCGGTATTCTACTAATCAAATAGGATGCACATAAAACAAAAATCCGACCATATATACTTGAAAACATTCATTTCAAGCATAAATTACATATAACAGCTAATAAGTGAGTGTTTTCTTTCATCTACACCATTTTGCTATGAAATGGGAGCACATGAAGTCTGATGCAATATCAAACTCATTTGATAGAAATTTAAGATATCTTTTTGCACATGTTCTACAACATTATCAATTGGAAGAACACGAATAAAAAACATAAACAAAGTATCACAAAGCATCCTCTCACTCATTTCCTACTGAAGACATGTTAGTGAAGTTGACATAATGTAGAATTTCAGAATTCAAAGTGCTAACTGAAAATTCGCCAACCCGGGAAAAAAAACCTAACAACAAAAGATAGCATTGCTCAAGCCTAGAATAGAATAATGCTTCTGTATTTCATTATGTTTTCAAAATGTGTAGGTTTGATTAATTCCTAAATAAAACTATTGATGAATATCATTAATTAGAGACCGTCACATGAGCACTCACATGAGCACTTACAGGCAAGAATGTTCTGAAGAATGCAAAAAAAAAATTAAAATCCTCAGAACAATAAACAATTACATTTATGCATAATGGATATGAGGTTTTGAACTACAAATGCACTATGCATATGAGGTTAAAGTTCATCCTGTATTAGAACTAATGCATATGAGATTAAAGTTCAGAGGTTGAGAACTACTACATATGAGGTTAAATTTTCAATCCAAAATGCATATGAGGTAACTAATGCATATGAGGTTAAATTTAACATAATTTTGGACTGAAAATTTAAACTCATATGCATTAGTTCTCAACCTCTGAACTTTAATCTCATATGTTAAATTTTCATTTGGGAATTGGCTGGAACATGATGGAACCTAAATTTTCATTTGGTAATTTGCATGTAAGCATTATCCTTTAAGCATTATACTGTAAGTGTGGATTTCGTTTCCAAGTAAGCATTATCCTGTAAGCATTTTGGTACTTAATGGCGTATCACCCGTAAATCAAGTATATAATCTGGGCATTTGGATAATCTGGGCTAATTTAGGTTCCAAGTAAGCATCATCCTGTAAGCATTTTGATAATAAGTTGCTTATCACCTGTAAATCAAGTATATAAGTAACGTATATAAATTAGCCCAGTTATATAAGTAACTGAAATCAATTTTTATATAAGTAAATCTCACTAATTTATAAAAATGACATATAAATTAACCCAATTATATAAGTAACATTAAAATCAATTAGCCCACATTATATAAGTAACATATATAATTTCTTATCCTAGTCATTTTTGCTAAGTGATTGCAATAAGAAAAGGGAAAATGGGAAGTTGCAAAAAGGTTCGCTGTTTGGCAGCTAAAGTGAAGATTGCGACATATTTAAAATGGTGAAACTAATAATTCATTGACAATATGATCATGTGATAATATTCAGTTTTAGCAAAAGGGGTTGTGAATTCTTATCCTAGTCATTTTTGCTAAGTGATTGTAATAAGAAAAGGGAAAATGGGAAGTTGCAAAAAGGTTCGCTGTTTGGCAGCTAAAGTGAAGATTGCGACATATTTAAAATGGTGAAAGTTGGTGACCTTATGCTAAGCACTACAGAACATGATCAAAGCCATCAAATTATATATTGTTCACTGTTATCATGGGGGAGAATACTGAAATAGTTTACATCCATTCAAGTGGACAAATAATATATTGTTCACTGTTATCATGCAGCAAACATATTTGTAGTTTACATCCAGAAAACTACCTTTATGTTTCAGCTTTTTTCCCACAATACTACCTTTAAGTTCCAAAATAACAAAATGATACCATGATACCAATGAAATTTAAGGTATTTTTCTCATAGGATAGCATTTTGATATTATTTGATAATTAACCCAAAAAAATTAACCCAAAAAGCTGAAACATATTTGTAGTTTTGATAATTAACCCAAAAAATGTTGTTAGAGAATGTAAATTTTCAAGGAAACGCAATGTAAATTTCATGACCTGCTGAAACATAAATTTTATGAAAATTGTGATCAATAAGTTCTATTTCTTTTAGGCATTACAACAAACTGGTTATGAACAACCTGTGTTGCTGCTGAATAATAAGTTTTCAGCTTAATAACCAACCAAGAAGAATCCGTAGGCCGCTTGCCT
Organism: Scilla litardierei; assembly: GCA_030789695.1. Taxonomy (NCBI): domain Eukaryota; kingdom Viridiplantae; phylum Streptophyta; class Magnoliopsida; order Asparagales; family Asparagaceae; genus Scilla; species Scilla litardierei. The sequence goes on from CM061130.1 coordinate 48,743,027, forward strand.
CTTGCTCCAAGGGCTCAGGCGAGAAGAATCCGTAGGTGAGAAGCTCAGGCGAAAAGCTCAGGCGAGAAGCTAAGGGAATGAAAGAAGTTAGCTCAGGGGATGAGTTGAAGCTCTTCAAAAATGGTGAAATGAGGTTTGAAATGAAAACAGCTCAGATCCTTGCCTGCGGATGAACTGGAGTGAAGCTCTTCCATGCGAGATGCCCCTCTTCCTCAGCAACCGACCCCAAATCCCCATCAGAGCCTGAGATCCTTGCTTCTTCTAGAGCCTGAGCGATCCCGAGCCTCGACATCCAAGAAGTGAGTACGAAAAAAAGTCAGAGCTGCCAGGGTGTTGGGCTTTGGGGTTTTCTCGAGCGCGAAGGGGGAGGCGTAATAGCGTGCTGCTAAGGCTTGGGGGAGATCCCGTGAAGAGAGTAGCAATGGGTGGTCGATCGTTGAAGAGAGAAGCTCACAAAGGGGGAGGCACGCGTTCGTGCTGCTAGGGCTTGGGGGTTTTAGATCCCGTGAAGAGAGGAGATATGGGCCACGAAGAGAGAAGCCAGGGTTTTTTTTTGCGCTGGGTTGTTTTCTTCCCCCCAAAAATTTTGTTTCCCCCCAAAAATTTTGTTTCCCCCCCAAAAATTCAAACTCAATTTCTCTTAACTTATCCAATTTCTCTTATCTTATCCAATTTCTCTTATCTTATCCAATTTCTCTTAACAACATCCCTCATTTATACCCAATTTCTCATCTCTTATACAATAACTCTTATCCAATAACCCATGATAACATCCCTGTTTTATAATATAGATATATACTACTTACTGATTTACTAACAGCTTATTGCACTTATATGTATGCTAACATAATACCAACAACTTATTAACATCAATAGGCACTGTAGAAATAAATACACCAATATTTATTAACTATAAACTAACTTAATTATAATACCAACCTATATAATAAAACTAACCTACTTAAAACATTAATGAACTAAGGGTACCGTTATATTTTTACAGAATGACTAACATAATATACCAACCTCATTATATTATAACTTATGCATGCATATAAAATAACGTACATGTATTTGCCTTGTGTCGTCCATGCATGTGAGAGTGACGACTGTAGATGATGGCGAGCGGCGAGTGAGGCGGCAGTCCAGGCGGTGTAGGGCGCTGGTGTAGTTGGGTTGCAGCCTTGGCAGAGGGAGTGGCCTTCGAGGCCGCCGTTGGCTGTGTGGGGCTGAGGAGGCTCCGGTGCTTCGAGAGGAGAGGGGGGTTGCGGCCTCGGCATTGTGCAGCAGTCGGAGGGGAGATCAAGCGATGGGAGGCGGCGATCGGACGGTGAGAGATCGTAGGGCGTGCGGGTTGCTGGAGATGGCAAACGGCGTACTGGGGCGGAGACGGCTTCGGCGGTTGCTGAAGGAGGCGTAAGGCGGAAGAAGTGGTTCGGGGCGGTTCGGGAGGCGGAGAACTGGCTTTGGCGACAGTCCGGTTGCAGCTGGGCGGTTGTCACGGCGGCCAGAGCTTGCCGCGGCTGCAGCGGCGCTAGGAGTGTCTCGCGGTGGCGTGGGAGGAGAGGAGGAAGGTCACCGGCGCTTGGGATGTCGCTGCGTGGTTGCTGCGCTGCTGTAATGCCCGGAGGGAAGAGATCCGGCCTGTGCGGCGGGGCTGGCGGCCACGGTGAAGCCGGAGCGGTGATGTTGCGTGCGAAGGGAAGAATGGGGGGGTCGGCGGCTTGGGGTATTTCTTTTTTTTAGGCTGCGGAAGAGAAAAGTAACCTTAGGTCTAAGTCTAGTATTAATATATAAATTGTTCATCTTATAGAATAGGTTGTGGGCTCGGGTCACGTGGGTAGAGGGCTAGGGCTTGCAGCATAGGTTTATATATATAAGATTATAATGACAGGGATGGGTCTAGGCCTATAGAAATATCAGTGAAAATTGTGTAAGTGGGGGAGATATCACGTGATTGAGGGGTACGGTTAAGGGGTGTTAGGATTAGGTAGGTTAAGATTTTATATAATAATATATATATATAAGATTTGATCTGATATCCTCTTAACAAATGCTTATAGAATATTTGGTTTAAGATATAATAATAATAAGTTTTAAAGCCATTTGATTTTTCTTGGGAAAACAAACAGAAGAAGTAGTTCTTTTTTTATAGTTAATAAGCTACTTTGTTTCCGGTTTAAAAAAAGCACAAATCGTTACATACTCAGAATTCATAATAATCATTAATAATAATAATAATGTATTATATGAGCTTATAGAGGAAAAAGCCGATTGGTCGGTTGTTATCCAAAAATTACAAGAAAAATACCGGGGTGATCGCGCCTCCGCGAGGGTTGAGAATATGGGATTCGGTCGCGTGTCTGAACTACGGACAACTGTGATAGAAATCAAATACATAAAATGCTCACAATTCACAACTACGCGCTAAATTACGTACAGTCGGAATGTGGCCATTACATCGTGCACAGAGATTACGCCTTTTAGCTAGAGTGGCTGATCGGGCCAACTCCTAAGCTCAAGTGATCGCTTATCCCTACCCCTCCACGTGTATCGGGCATTGCCTTTTGACCAACTGATCACTCCATATTTTACACATTTTTTCCATATATTTGCATGCCATTTAGGTCGCTCAAATCACGTTTTTCACGATTTATCGAAAATATTGCGATACTTTTCACGATTTGTTGTTTTTGTCGTATTTGAGGAGATTTGGAGCGATTTGGAGTGATTCCGAGATACACCTACTCTGGAGTGTCACCGAAGACTTTCCTGTGGGGTATTTTGAGATTGGAGAGGACCGGAAGAAGAAAGAACGTCGTAGGAGCGACGAGGAGGCAAAAACACTCAGAATGGGCATTTTCAGTGTCTCACTCGGCCGAGTGAAGGAGTCACTCGGCCGACCAGCGAGACCCCGCTCGGCCGGCCAGATCGGACACTCTCCAAGTGTGCACTCGGCCGAGCATCAGAAGCCGCCTCGGCCGAGTGACGTATCCCGTCCGCTCGAGTGGCACTCAGACGACGCCCCTCAAAAAGAGCCAACTTACTGTTTTTCGTCAGTCTGAGCAGCAGAAGCCAGACTCGGCCGAGTGGCAATTGCCGACCGCCCGAGTGAATATAAGCCCATCGGTCGAGTGACGACAACTCACTCGGCAGAGTGACGCCCGAAGTGAAGACTCCCATGACCCCGGACTTACTGGAAATTCTCAGGGTCTCTCACTCGACCGAGCGACCTTTGTCACTCGGTCGAGTGAGCAACGCTGCCTGTAGCGGAAATCACGATTTTGGAGCTACGCAGGGGCAGTTTGGTCACGAATTTTTGGGCAGTTTTGGGGGGTATTTAACCCCAGATTCTAACCTAATTTAGAGAGCTTTTTGATTGCTTTTGGTAGCCTTTTTAGATTAGACTTTTTAGAGTTTATTTCTTGTGATTGGAGAGGAGAGAAAAGTGTTATTTTGTTGGATTCTAGGGAAGCTACATTGGTTTGTCTTCCTCTCCATTAAAAATCCTATTTTTATTGTTATTTTGAATATTGCCATGAATTTCATTGCTATTTCTATTGATTATTCTTTCATTAGCAATATGATTTGTGAGTAGTCTTAACGTCTTAGGGCGTGGGGATGAACCCTACGAGCCCAATTTCCGATTTGTGATGATTTGGTAGAACTATTGCTAGAATTGATATTAGGGTTAGTTTAGGATCGATATAATACGGATAGCTAGGTGTTCATATCGATTGGGATTTGCAAGAGATTCGATCCCAATTCGATAGGAAACCCTAGAAATCCGAATTGGGTTGAAATTGAGTTTCCGATGTATCGGTTTGCAAGAGATTGGACTGATACTAGGATTCTCGGTTGCATTTCCATACCGATACATGTTTGCAAGAGATTGGACGGATAGGAACTATCCCAACCTAGGTCGTGGCCCGAGTTTGCACGAGAGTGGGCTCGGGATGCGATTGAACGATGACGTTGATCCTAATGCTAGCTTACCGAGGCTAGGGTTTGCAAGAGATTGGACCCGAGCCTAGGTTCGCTATAGACCGGCAACAGTGCGAGAGCGTGAGCTAGGTTTTACATTCAATTGCGACTAGTTCACCCGAAATTCTACCCTAGCAATTTTGATACCAATGAATCACATTGACGAGATACAGTGAGTAGCGGGGATTCCCTATTCCCTAGGCGTCTTTATTTGATTTTATATCTCTATACTTTGTTTGACAATTGTGACAACATCGTCGAAAGCCATTTTCCTACTCTTCTGTCCCTATAGCCAGGTTGTTCGGAGAAGGCACTGTCATACGTCCTCCATGTGTTCGATACCCGCTCGCCGCTACACCGTGCGCTTGCGGTAAAACTACACGGTCGCTCTTTAGGGTGTATGCCCGGGCGCGATCAAGTTTTTGGCGCCGTTGCCGGGGAGGCGATTGTGTTTGATCCTACCACCCTAGCTATTTCTTTCTTTTTGTTTTATTTCTTTATTTTTATCCAACCCTTCCATTGTGCTAATCACTTCTTTGAAACTTTGTTTTCCCGTGCATGTACACGAGATCCACAGCGGACCCCATCGATATATTGTTTGATCCTGAGATCGAGCGTACATTGCGAAGAATCAGAGCAGAGAGGAGACCCGATATGGAAGGGATGTTTATGAACGTCCGGGAGACGCCTGAAGAGTTAGCGGCAAGAATGGCGATGATTATTTCCATTCGAGATAGGCTCCGGCCTAAGACTTCCTCCACGACCTCGTCCATAGCCATGCCGGAGTTGGCGGTCGACAAGAATTTGAGTTGAAGACCGGGCTTGTGGTTCGATGCAGCAGCTCTTCCTATCAAAGTGCGCCACCTTCCAGATGCCGGGCGTTACCCTAGATGCCATCAGACTGCGCCTCTTCCCCTTCACATTAAAGGATAAAGCTCTTTATTGGTTGAGGACGCAAGCTGAAGGAGTCTTTACCACATGGGATGAGTTGGCGAGCACGTTTATCGACAAGTTCTATCCGCCCTCCAAGACGGTAAAGATTAGGAGTGCTCTCATGTCCTTCAAGCAAGGACCTCAAGAGACACTCTACGAGTCTTGGGAGCGCTTCAAAGACCTGCAGCATCAGTGCCCCCACCATAGCATTGAAGATTGGGAGCTAGTGCATAGCTTCTACAATGGTCTCCAACCGGGGACCAAGCAGATTATTGATGCCGCGGCAAATGGGGCCATCCTATCGAAGACTCCCGACGAAGCTACGGCCTTAATTGAGGAGATGGCCTCGAACAATCAACAATGGGGCGACGAGCGAGGACACTCTTCGTCCTCCTTGAAGTCATCTAGCATCTATGAGGCCAAGGCCGTAGCGGAGCTGACCAACAAGTTCGATTCTCTCCACAAGGTAGTGGAGAGACTGGAGAAATATATTACGGAGCCCTAAGGAACCCCTTCCACATCCACACCAACAAATCAAATGTGTGATTGGCAAGACCAATCCCAAGCTATGTATTTGGGAGGAGAACAAGGAGAGGGATCTTTGGAGCAAGTTCAATACGTCGCGGGGAACCAAGGATATTGGGCCAATCTGGCCACTAGAAACCATCCCGGTTTCTCCTATGCCAACAATGAAGGAGCGTTGAACCCCCCGCAACAACTACCTCATCAAGCTCGACCACAACAACAACAACAACAACATTATCCATCGAGGGGGCCTCCGCAACAAAATTTCCCACCAAAGCAACAAGTTGGACCCTATAGGCCGCCCGGATACAATCAAGGGTGGAGAAATCCAAACCCTCCACAAGCTCAACAACGTTCCGATTTCGAAGCTAGAGTGGAGGAGTTTATGGCCGAGCAGAAGAAGACCAATGCTTCCTTGAAGGCGAGCCAAGATTCCCTTGCAACCGTTGTAGGCCAAATCTCGGAGCAACTTGCGTTGCTCAATCGAAATAGTCAACAGTTGCCGGCTCAACCCACGCAAAATCCACGGGGCACCACCAGACATATTAGTGCCGTGGTTGCAGTTACTACGAGAGGCGGGAAGGATACCACCCCCGTCATGATTCCAACCGAGGAGCTCGTGGTGGAGAGAGTAGAGCCACGTGAGCCGGTCATTGAAGTTGAGAGGGAGAAAGATCCGCAAGGTGAAGAAAAGTCCAGAGCGGAGCAACTGATTGAAGAGAGGCGTTTTATGCCACCAATCCCATTCCCTCAGAGGCTTGCTAGAGCAAAGATGGAGAAACGGCTAGCCAAGTTTCTCGAATATTTGAGAGGGGTAAGCCTCAACATTCCTTTCCACGACGCTATTGTGGAGATCCTGACATACGCCAAGTTCTTAAAGGATTTGATAACGGGAAGAAAGAGGAAGGAGAAAATAATGCTCACTGAGGAGGGGACTTGGTTCACCAAGAGAGAGAAGGAGCCGGCTAAATTCAAAGACCCAGGGAGTTTCCGAATTCCTTGCACCTTAGGCGGCGTCCCTCTACAAAAGGCGTTAGTGGACTTAGGGGCTAGTGTTAGCCTTATGCCTCTCTCTATGTTCCGAAGACTAAACACCGGCACAGAATTGAAACCTACCGACATGCGGATACAACTAGCAGATGGTCGGATCACAAGGCCGGTAGGGATCGCAGAGGACATCCCGTTACAAGTCCCGGGGGGCATATGTTTGCCATGCGACTTCGTGATCATGGATGTCAAGGAGGAGGGAGATACGTCGCTAATACTTGGACGCCCGTTCCTCGCCACCACCGGTGTCATTGTCGACGTACGAGAAGGGACTCTAACATTGAACGTCGGCAACATCGAGGTGGAGCTTCATATACCCAAGGCAATGAAACACATGCCTTATCATGAGGAGCTGGACTATATGGACCTCCTTGATGAGGTTATTGAGGAGGCGATCCCCCATTCCATCGGCGCTCTATTCAAGGATGACTTTGAGAAAGGGCCGGACTTGGGCCAAGAAGAAAAGATGGAGTATTCCCCCGACCCCTCCATGGAAATTGATGAAGGCGACGCTGCTGTCGTGAGAATATGAGAGCTCTGCAAGCTCTCAAAGATGAAGACTCCAAAGAAAGCCCCACCGATACGAAAATCGGTGTCACCGGTGAAGCTGAGGCCCGGAGCAAGCACTAGCTTGGGGGAGTCACCCACCAACACTACCCGAGGCGAAGGAGCACCGAGGAAGAACACGCCGCCACAATATCCAAATTTAAGCGTTCTTCCCAATAAATTCGACGGGTGCATCTCATATGCACCCAATATCCCGCATTAAATTGAAAATCAAAGGGGGTTGAGCTCAAGACCTTAAACGAGCGCTTGTCGGGAGGCAACCCGACGGTTATCGCTTTAATTTTACTTTTTCCTTTATTTTTGTTTTAGAAATTATTAGTGTTTTGAGTCGTTTGCCTAAAAATTTCGTGATAACGGGTCCTATTTTTCTTTGATAGGAGAGGAGAAACGGATACCTATCATTAGGAGGATGAACAAGGCGACGAGGAGCGCTCCAGGAATGCGCTCGATGCTTAGGAGTAGGATGAAATCGACTGGAGGAAGAAAAACAGATTAGAGCCCAAACGGAGCCAAACAGCAGAAAACAGGGTTCACTCGGCCGAGTATACTAGTCACTCGGCCGAGCACATAAGCTCGTCCGCCCGAGTGGCTCACGAACGAGGGAAGTCTGCTGTACCCAACTCTCTGTTTCTTTTCTTGATTTCAGTATAATTGTCACTCGGCCGAGTATAAAACTTCACTCGGCCGAGCGAAACTGATACGCTCCTAGGGCGAGTATTGCCGAGTAGCTTGAGCCACTCTGCCGAATGGACTTTTTCCACTCAGCCGAGGGTGGCAAGGCCACTCGGCCGAGTCGTAAGCGGGGAGGAATTTTCAAAAATATTTACGTTACGTTCACTCGGCCGAGCGACTTAGTCACTCGGCCGAGTCGTAACTTTTTCTTATATAAGTCGCTGCGGGCTCGGCGCGGAATTCGAAGCGTTATTATCGATTTCTCGCCCGAGCCCGCACCCGATCTCTCCTACGACCGCTGCGACCCCCCCCCCACTCGCCCGACCGCCTCACCGTTGGCGGCGCTCGGCCGACCACCGCCGGCCGACACCCCCTCCGCACCGCCCGAGTCGCCGATGACTCCCTTGCCGCCGGCCGAGCTCCGGTATGCCCTATTTCACCCGTTTCTCTATTTTTCTCCTATTTTTTGACGATCCATGTGCTAATCGACCCCTAGCCCAAATCAACTTCAAAATCTATCTATCATACCCCTAACCCCCCATACATTTTGAATATTACTCACTGATATCTTCGTTTGATGTGCAGGGTATATTGGGGAGCTTAGGGGAGCCTAGGGGAGCTTCCGGGGAGCATTTTTGGCTTTGTGGAGGCGGCGTCTTCGCACGCATCCACTGTTTTGCTCTCGCGGCGTGTTCTGGTATATTCGTTCCACTCATTTTCGCACGCCGCATTTATTCCGTTTTTGGTGAGCACCCGGGGCCCACATGCCGCCCCGGACACGGCCACTCACCAGGAGAGCTTCCGCCAAGCGAAAGCGGTCGGATGAGCCCGGACCCTCCCATGAGATGGAGGACTCTCCTCTGCCTACACCACCTCACCCCGCACAGCCACTGCCTGTAGACCCCGTTCACCCCGCACAGCCACAGCCTGCAGTCCCCGTTCACCCCGCTCAGCCACTCCCTGCCGACCCACTGCCACCACCGGCTCCACTTGTCGGGCCGTTGGGGATTACGTTCCGGGACGACGCACACCGTGTCGTTTTCGAGCGCATTTCCCAGCTTTCGATTGTACCCTCCAGGTTCGCACACCTTGCAGACCTAGGACGCCTGGGGGTACTTGAGGGGATGCTCACGTTGTATGACAACGTGGGTTGGCGAGATTTTTTCCAAGTGTCGGTAGACACCTTCGTCCGTCCGACACTTGAGGTGCTGAGTTCTATAGCCCGGACCGACGAGGGATGCTCGTTTAGGTTTATGGACCGAGAGTGCCAGGTCACTCTCGGTATGATGAGAGCATTCTTTTTGTGGCCCGATGTCCCCGGGGCCGACCGTGGTTACGCCCCCACTCACATTCCCCCACCTTCCTTCGATTCCCATGCTTTCTAGGCCCGGATCACGGGTTTACCAGCTGCCTTTGACCCTAGTAGGGCCAAGGCCTCAGCCATCGTCCACCCCTGCCTCCGCATAGCTCAGCGCCTTATGGCGACTACCTTTTTGGCGAGGTATGAGCCTGGGACGATGTCCACGCCGGAGCTTTATATGCTCTATGCGATGACGTGCCCCAGAGCTCTATCTAGGGAGAGTGACGAGTTGGTCCCCACCATCGTGATTGATATCGCGAGCTGGTTTTTGGACCGCATCATTGTATCGATGGGCGCTCACTTACCGATATGTTACGGCGGTCTGATAACCCTGCTCGCCCTGATGACTGGCGAGGACCTTCCGGCTGACCTGCGACGAGCCCCGGGCCCCACTTCCCTGTCCATAGACGTCATGGCCCGGATGAAGATGCTTCGTCCGCATGGCCAGCGGCACTGGGTTTGGTTGCACGGTCCCTACGGTGCTGATTACATGATCCTTCCGAGCCCAGCTCGGACACAGATAGCACTAGCACAGGTGGACTGGCTTCCGGCGATGGATCTCCTGATCCCTGCCGCCTACGTGCTTGAGGCCGAGGATGCCGAGCAGGCTGAGTAGGCCCACGCTGCGCACGCTGCACCCGTTGACCCCGTGGCCCCTCAGCCTATCCCTGATATTTATGCTGCTCCTGCAACCACTGTCCACACTTCTGACGGTGTCGGAAGTACACTTGCTGAGACCGCCTCCACTACTACCACTCCCACCACAGCTGGCCCTCTGTCCGTTGAGCCCCTTTTCTCCGCGCTACCCGAGCGCCCACTGCTTTTGTTAAGACAGGAGAGCCTTCTTTCGCTGCGGTCGTGGAGACCATGGCCAGTATGATCTCCGCTGGGATTTCACCTTTTGTACCCCACACTGCCTCCCAGCGGTTGTCACCTCTGTCTCCACCGCAGCCGTACTATCTGAGAGTGTCATGACGTCTGTTCCCACGTCTGTGTCACTGACCTCTCTTGCCGCCTCGTCGCCACTTTTATACTCCACTTCCGCTGCTGCTGCTTCCACCTCACACCAGCCTGAGCCCCAGCCTCGCACTGAGGCTAGGCCCCCACTTGTGAGCACAGCACCCTTCCTCCACATGCCTGCTGAGCCCATCCACTACCCCACCCGAGTCCGCCAGCCACGTCCTGCACAGCACAGACCCATGCGCCCCTCTGCAACACCTCCCCCAGACACTGTACTTCAGAGCATTCGTGCTCTTGAGGGGGCGGTGAGTGGCCTCAGGGGTGACCTCAGGACCATGTCTGCCACCGTCACCGCTATGGCCAGCCGTTTCGACCTACTTCCGGGCATTCACTATTGCCTCACCCAGATTCTCGATCGGCTTCCTCGTGCACCCACACCCACCCAGCAGGTACCCACCCCCGCTCACATTCCCCAGCCACCACCTCCTCCTCCTCCGCCTCAGGACGGAGACGGCGCAGCCCCACCCTCTTAGGCACCCTTGATGCCATTGATCTTTTTTGCCGTCATGCTGCCCGTCTCTGCTTGGTCCTGATGATTTTTGCCCACCCCCCCTCCCCTCACTATTTTTGGGTCCACATTTTGATCATATCTTTCTATATCATTTTTGGGAGAGAGGGAGAGATTTTTGGTATGACACTCTTATATCTGATTCACTCCTATATCTGCATGCATCATGTCGGCATCATATTTTTCATTTTGTTATTTTTATTTCTTTTTCTTCATGCAGGCATCCTCACCTACCCCTCACATTACACGTCTCTCGGTGTCCCACACTTCGCACATTGAGGACACTGTGCACTTTAGCTTGGGGGAGTGAGTTCTCACGCTTTTCGATATACCACCTTTATTTCTAGTTTTTTCACGCCATTTTCCGCTTTTGCACTCACTTTCATCACTTTTTCTTTTTTACCATGCATCACGTTTCTCTTATTTTCTTCGTGTGCCGCATTGTAAATAGTTTTATTTTCCCTCTTTATCTTTATTTCTTTTCATCTCATGCTAGAGATGATTTTTCTGTGATGATGATTACGTGGAGTTAGCTTTCTCTATATGCATGCTATATTTGTCATGTCTTAGCTTTTATTTCTGATATCATATGATGTGATCTACCTTGCATTTGGAGATAGTAACCCACACTTTTTCCGCATGAAAATGGATGAAATTTTATTATTAGCTGAGTCTGAATATTCATATGTATGCTATCGCAGAAAACACACCAAGATTCACGCATTGAATGCTTATATCTGGAGTACTGTTTTCTATTCCTATATCACTTCTATTTGCATGACTTGTACACTTCACTTCAGGATGATTGAATGATGTTGTCTATGATAAATCTGGATTAGTTAGCTTTTTTGTGATCGAAACCGAGTAGATTAGATTACCCTGCTGAAGTTGTCGTGCACAACTTATAGAGTGAACTGAGAGACATATTATTTCTTTCTCCACATATCTTGAACATTAATTCTCTATTTTAAAATCATTGGTGAATCTCCCCTTAGCGATTCTAGTATTTGGCATTTCCCCCATTATTAAAATCCTAGCTCCAAATTTCCCAAAACCAAAAAGAAAAAGAAAATTTCTTGTATATCCTTCTTTCTCTTTGATTTGGGATCATTGTGTATATATGCTATTGAAAAAAACAGAGAGAAAAAGAAAAGAAAAAGAAAAGAAAAGAGAAAAGAATCTCAATAAACGATCCCATCTCATACGCTTTCTCTCTTTCTTCCCCCTCTTTTTGTTTTTATTTTTATTACTTTTGGAGCTTCATAAAAATGGGGATGTAAATATTGTTTTTATGCCACCACGCTTATAGATAAGCTTGGGGGAGAGAATCCAATGATGTGTGAGAGAGTGACTACTTGACGGTGCATGACAACCTAGGCTAAGTAATATTCTATACTCGGTGAGATTATTTTAGCTTCACGAAATCCAGAAATCTACGCCTAGCATTCATTTCATGAAATCCATGCTTTTCTATTCTTTCTATTCTATTGCGTGATATTCCTATACTCCTCATAGAAAGCATTCAATTGAAAAGTGTGTGATCTGCGATATTGTATACCGCTTTAGATGATTCAGACAATGTTAATTTCAGAATTATTCCGTTTTTCATGCTATATCAATATTCTTGGGTTTTCTATCTCTATTTGCACCATTATATTATGATATCGAAATAAAAGTCTTTGACATGTGTTTTACATTCGGTGCATGCTATATGAGTAAGCAAAACCCACGTCCTGAGAAAAATGATCTAGCAGCTTCCCTCTTCGCTTTCTTCTTTCTTCTTCGTTTTTCGTTTTCCATTTTTCCATCGTTTTCATTTTCTAAATTCACCGGGTTCGCCTTTTACTTATCTTCCTCGAGGACGAGTAAGAGGTAAGCTTGGGGGATTTTGATCACTCCATATTTTACACCTTTTTTCCGCATATTTGCATGCCATTTAGATCGCTCAAATCACGTTTTTCACGATTTATCGACAATATTGCGATACTTTTCACGATTTGTTGTTTTTGTCGTATTTCAGGAGATTTGGAGCGATTTGGAGTGATTCCGAGATACACCTACTCCGGAGTGTCGCCGAAGACTTCCCTGTGGGGTATTTTTGAGATTGGAGAGGAGCGGAAGAAGAAAAAACGTCGTAGGAGCGACGAGGAGGCAAAAACACTCAGAATGGGAATTTTCAGTGTCTCACTCGGCCGAGTGAAGGAGTCACTCGGCCGACCAGCGAGACCCCGCTCGGCCGGCCAGATCGGACACGCTCCAAGTGTGCACTCGACCGAGCATCAGAAGCCGCCTCGGCCGAGTGACGTATCCCGTCCGCCCGAGTGGCACTCAGACGACGCCCCTCAAAAAGAACCAACTTACTGTTTTTCGTCAGTCTGAGCAGCAGAAGCCCGACTCGGCCGAGTGGCAATTGCCGACCGCCCGAGTGAATATAAGCCCATCGGTCGAGTGACGACAACTCACTCGGCCGAGTGACGCCCGAAGTGAAGACCCCCAAGACCCCGGACTTACTGGAAATTCTCAGGGTCTCTCACTCGGCCGAGCGACCTTTGTCACTCGGCCGAGTGAGCAGCGCTGCCTGTAGCGGAAATCACGATTTTGGAGCTACGCAGGGGCAGTTTGGTCACGAATTTTTGGGCAGTTTTGGGGGGTATTTAACCCCAGATTCTAACCTAGTTTAGAGAGCTTTTTGATTGCTTTTGGCAGCCTTTTTAGATTAGACTTTTTAGAGTTTATTTCTTGTGATTGGAGAGGAGAGAAAAGTGTTATTTTGTTGGATTCTTGGGAAGCTACATTGGTTTGTCTTCCTCTCCATTAAAAATCCTATTTTTATTGTTATTTTGAATATTAGCATGAATTTCATTGCTATTTCTATTGATTATTCTTTCATTAGCAATATGATTTGTGAGTAGTCTTAACGTCTTAGGGCATTGGGATGAACCCTACGAGCCCAATTTCCGATTTGTGATGATTTGGTAGAACTATTGCTAGAATTGCTATTAGGGTTAGTTTGGGATCGATATATTACGGATAGCTAGGTGTTCATATCGATTGGGATTTGCAAGAGATTGGATCCCAATTCGATAGGAAACCCTAGAAATCCGAATTGGGTTGAAATTGAGTTTCTGATGTATCGGTTTGCAAGAGATTGGACCGATACTAGGATTCTCGGTTGCATTTCAATACCGATACCCGTTTGCAAGAGATTGGACGGATAGGAACTATCCCAACCTAGGTCGTGGCCCGAGTTTGCACGAGAGTGGGCTCGGGATGCGATTGAACAATGACGTTGATCCTAATGCTAGCTTACCTAGGCTAGGGTTTGCAAGAGATTGGACCCGAGCCTAGGTTCGCTATAGACCGGCAACAACGCGAGAGCGTGAGCTAGGTTTTACATTCAGTTACGACTAGTTCACCCGAAATTCTACCCTAGCAATTTTGATACCAATGAATAACATTGACGAGATACGGTGAGTAGCGGGGATTCCCTATTCCCTAGGCATCTTTATTTTATTGTATATCTCTATACTTTGTTTGACAATTATGACAACATCGTCGAAAGGCATTTTCATACTCTTCTGTCCCTATAGCCAGGTTGTTCGGAGAAGGCACTGTCATACGTCCTCCCTGTGTTCGATACCCGCTCACCGCTACACCGTGCGCTTGCGGTAAAACTACACGGTCGCTCTTTAGGGTGTACTCCCGGGCGCGATCACCAACACATGAGGCCCGCTTCTGGATCACGAGCCAGGAAGTGTTTTTCACGATGGCGTAGGGGTGCACCTAGCCAGACAAGGAAGTACAAGTAGTGTAGCGTGTGCTACGAATGCAACAATCAACTTGGATGACATGTAAGATGCAATGCATGGCAGTTAAAAGTGTGTACAGATAAGGAATTTAAACGTGACAGATATCAATGCATGAATGATAAGGCAGGGTGACAAAACTAACTTCGTTGTCAAGCTAGATCTTAAAATTGCGTCTAGACAGCTATCATTTCACTGTCTAGTCTCTATTACGCTAAAAAAGGAAGTGGCCCTAAAACATGGCCCTAAGCAAGAATTGGCAAGTTTCACTTGCCTGAAATAAGTGCTGGTATCACAACCCTCAATGTCCGATCACAGATTCACAATGACCAGAGCTCCCACGCTCGGTCCAACAATCAGCCTACAGTCCCGTATTCTTTATCTTGATTAGTGAATTACAAAAATAATCAGAGGCTACCAAGTTTTAGTTGATTAACAGGCGAGTGGTGATTCCTACGGGGTAGATCTTACCTCAACACGACACGAGAGCTACTCTGACGTCGGGTAGAGACGTCAGGGGGTTGAATCCGGTAGCGTGTAGGGTAATGGTGACGGCTCGGAAGGGTAACGGGTCGTGAAGAATGACGTTCTATATCTGCGACATGGATTCAAGTTATTTAAGTTAACCGCGATAGCTAAAAACATTAAGGTCTTACTTAGTTAATATAATGTTATCAAAAGTCCCAATATCATAACTTATATGATGTTAGCACTTTATAGATATAAAATAACTTATAAAAATTATAATGCGACTAATATATCATCTCCTAATATAATAACCTTTATAAATATCTCTATATAATAATTATATCCCTCCAACTGTTCACGTGGCTCTCCCTAGTAAATATAATATGTGCACAACAACACCAACACAACATTACTTGCATGAAGTTCTTGCCTGAGATTACTTGTTCACAGGGAGAACGGCAGCCACTAGGGTGCGGGGGTGCTCGGTGTTTGATTGGGGAAGTGATGCGGTAATGGGCGATGGGCAGGGAGATGGCCGAACTTGTGCCTGCGTGGAGGGGATGGGGCTACGCCTCGGTTGTTCTTGCAGATGTCTAGTTCACCGGAGCATGGCCAGAGGGCGGGGGAGAAGTCACGGTGGGCTCCTATAAAGGGAAGAGGCCGGAGCTTTGTGTTGATGTCGTCGGGACACAGGGGAGCGGGGGTCGAAGGTGATGGCCGTGAGGAGGCAAGGGGCACCGGAGTCGGGAGAGGGGGAGATGGCCGTGAGAACGCGGCAGAAGGTTGCCGTGAGATGAAGCTGCGCTGCGGGGCGTTGTACGGCCGTTGTCGGCGCTGGGTGACCACGCGAGGTTGGATGGTGGAGGGACAGGTGGCGGTAGCATCGAGAAGGAGGCGATGTGGGGGAGAACGGGTCGTCGGCGGATCCGAGTTCACCGGAGAGGGCTCCGCAGCATTGGTTGGTCGGAGTTCAGGTCGAACGGAGAGGAGATAGCGGCACCGCTGCGAGCTTGGGGATAGGCGGCGGTTCTTGGGAAGCTCCCTAGGTTTTCTCGCTTGAAGAAGAAGAGATGCGCACGAAATAAAACGTGGGGGCGGTTGATTTTTCGTTTGTTGGGAGAAAAGATGAGCCCTAGGGTTAATACTTAATGGGTATGGGCTACACGTGGGCTAGGGGCCTGATTTCATTAAACAGGAGGGAGCCTAAGTCAGCACGTGAGCAAGTAGGACTTGGGTTCTAGGCTATAGGTTAGAGGGTTTGTTTAAAGAATTTTTATTATCAATTTCTAAAAGGGAGAGCTGGTGTGTATGTGTAATGGGCTCAAGGGTTCGGCCCAAGCAATCAAGTGGCTAGGCTAAGGCTAGAGAGAAAAGATATACATATAAATAAAATGATTAGTGTGTTATACGTATAAACTTAGGGTTAACCATTTATTAGGTTGGGCAAAGAGTGAAAGTAGATTAAACGAAGCCCGAAAATTGTGAAATAAATACTAGGGTGACCGCGGTGACGAGAGAGAGAAGACAGAGAAGACGGATCACAATTTCGACGACGAGAAACGAAATTAAAAATATAAAGGCCTCACGACAAAAGTGAAAATCGCGACTTCGCTTCAAATAAGATCAAATCGTGGGAGAACGATCCGTGAAATGACGTTCCCAATTAACACCATAATTTTAATACTCTAAGAGAGGGTCACAAGGGCATATCGCACTATAGGGTTCAGATACAAACAAGGTCTAAAATAGATACTTGCACGAACAGGACTACGTGCACGACAAGGCATACAAGCGAAAACAGACTGTTACACAAACTAGTCGGTTGGCAATCCTTCGTAGACCGACTAGTTTTCCTTGTGAAATTCAGCTCATTTACTGTTGATCAATTAGTCGGTCCAAGAAGGTTCACCGACCGACTGGTTGTCAAACTAGTCGGTTGGTGTTTCTTCTTAGACTGACTAGTTCTATCTCTTGATTTCACTATCTTTGCTGTCAACCTTCTAGTCGGTCCAAGAAGGTTCACCCACCGACTAGTTTCAAAACTAATCGATCAGTGATCCTTCTTAGACCAATTAAGCAGCTTCAGAAATAGATCTGTTGGGCATTTAATGCCACGATTTTTGCTGAACTCTTCTCTCTTTCTATATAAACTTGATGAGCTTCAAGCTTGCATTCAAGGCTGTTATTATTGAGATTTTGAGATCCAAGAGAAAGCATTAACCTCTCATTTCTAAGCTCTCTCATTTCACTAGAATCTCTCCCTTACTCTTGGAGTCCTAATTCCTCAAGAGAGATTCTCATTCACTGTGAGCTACTCAAGCTAAAAGCTTGAATCCAAGTCACCAACTTCTCCCTAGTCATCTATTGCTGCTCATCTTGGTGGAGCTAGGGTTTGGTTCTTGCTTCTTCCTCAAAATCCTTCTTGCCCTAAAATCTGTAAGTTTTACTCAAGGCATAGGGTTTTGTGGTAAGTGTTTTATTGTTTCATTTAAATTAATATTTCAGTTTATCTCTCGGTTGTGAGAGAAGATCGTGATCCCGGTTTGTGGGAGTCACATTTCGATTTTTGTATGATTTGATCTTGTAGTAGTTTTCTACAAGAATTTCATAGTGCAAATTTGTGTTAGAGGATTCTAACGCAAGTAACCAGAGGGGATCCGGGTGTCTAGGACGTAGGATCACTGGGACGTAGGATCACTGGTCGTGGATCCGAACCCGTTACGTCGCTTGTTTGTGTTGGATTTTTCTGTTGTCAATTTTCATTCCGCATTGTTGGTTGTGTTTGCACAATAATTAGGAATTATACTCTTGATTATTTTAAAGTACTATTCACCCCATCTCTAGTACTTGTGCAGTAGCTATCCGGGCATTACATTGTGGTCTTTGGTGACGAAGCACCGTTGTCATTAGCTTTTTCAATTGGTCGCTCTACGACCAACGGTGCTTCAGGTTTCTTGGTTGGCACTCTTGTAGGAATTTGTGTCCCGCTTCTCAAGACGATAGCGGACACATTCGCATGTTCATGCATTAGTGCCAAAGTTTGATTTGCCCCCTCGGGTTCACTTCCGATTGTGGCAGTAATAGATTTTGTGACTTTTGAAGGTTCGCCACCTGCAACCCCAGCTGGGTCACTTGGTCAGTGAGGGCCCTCTGCCCCATTTCCAGCTTCAGATTTATCTTCTCCTGGTTTGAAATGTACTGAGTCATGAGGGACTCAACCGGGTAGACGACACTCTATTGTCCATATGGCTGCTTCTGCTACTGCATGGGCTGCTGGTTCCTTGGGGGGTACTGCTGGTATGATTATGGAGGCTGCTACTGCTGAAACTGCTGCTTCTGTTGCCTAGGCAGCTGATGTACTTGTGGTTGCGGTTGCTGATAAGGCGCCCGGTTGCTAAGATTGGGGTGGTTCCGGATATTTGGAGAGTAGGCCGGATTGGAGCTAGTCCATGGTGGATACGGCGCATCTTCCGTAGGATTATAGAATAGTACGCTCGCTTGGTCCACCGGTGGTGAGATGTCACCAACCTTGAAGTCTCCAAGGACTTCTGCTTCCACCTCCGCAATATGTTGTGTACCGACACCACCGGCTCCTACCATCAGCGCTGAGATCGGGGTCGACAGAAAGTCAAACTTGCTGGATAATTTGTCGATGTCCTCAACCAAGTGGATACCCCTAAATCTAGGTGTGGATCACTCGTCACACCACCGCTCATTGTTCGATGCCATGTTTTCAAGAATTTATCCGGCATCTTCTTCACTCCTAGACATAAAGGACCCTCCAGCCACCCCGTCCATCAAAGACTTCAAGTCGTCCCTCAATCCATTATAAAACAGAGTTATAATCTGCCACTTAGGAAGCTCGTGATGAGGGCATCTCCGCTGCATTTCTTTGTATCTCATCCAAGCTTCATGCAGGGACTCGTGGCTGGCCTGGGAGAAGGAGGAGATCTCACTCCTCAGCTTCATAGTTTTCCCCTGAGTGAAGAACTTAGTCAAGAACGTATTCGAGAGCTTCTCCCAAGTGCTTAAGGTGTTCGGGTCTTTTCCCCTAAGCCACTGCTTGGCCTTATCCCGTAGAGAGAAGGGGAATAACTTCAGACATATTGCTTCAGTTCTGACTCTATTAATCCGGAATGTGTCACACTTCGCTAAGGAGTCCAGATGATCGATAGGGCTTTCCATAGGTGCCCCAGTGAATTGATCCTGCGGGATCCACGTCACTAAGGACGGCTTACGCTCGAAGCTCTGTGCTGTAATAGCAGGAGGTCGGAGAGAGGAGGTGAACCCGATGGATGGCATCGAGTACTCCAGCAGGGATTTATGAGGTGGGGTATTCTCCTCCATGGCTTCAGACTCTTCTCTTCTTCTCTTCTCTTTGACCAGACGCCTAAGGGTGGCGTTTATCTCCGGATCAACAGGAATCAAGTCGTCGAGACTCCTTGTATTCCTGTGCATGAAAAGCAACAAACACCCGTGAAGAAAGTATGGGATATGAACAGATAAAAACAGAAAATAACGACCGTTTTTCGTGTAATTGGATTATCTATATTAAAAAAATATGCTTGGGGGATTTTCTCCTTGGATGTGTGGTTTTCGTCGCCGTAGCGTTCACTTTCGATCGTTTCGTCGTGATTTTCTAGCTTCTTCCTTCGATCGTCGATTTCGGAGTAAGTCATTCGTGACGAGCTTCAAATCGCTCATATCTTAGAGTTAGAGTGATCTTAGAAGCCATAGGAATATTTCCGAAGCTCCGCGATTCAAATCGGCACTTTTAGTGCATCTTAGTTGGTTCGAGAAGGCGGACCAACCGACTAGAATTCAATCTAGTCGGTCAGGAACTCTTCTCCAACCGACTAGTTCTTTAAATCTACTGTACAGGAGTTATTGTTTACTCTTAGACGGTCTAAGAACAACCACCGACCGACTAGATGTGAAACTAGTCGGTCAGAACTTGCTCTTAGACCGACTAGTTCCTTTGATTAATTTTACCTAAGCTACTGTTCCTCGTTAGTCGGTTCATGAACACTCACCGACCGACTAGATTCCAAACTAGTCGGTCGACGGGCCTTCACAGACCGACTAATTCACTTCCCAGATTTTCCCCTTCTTTCGCTGTTTGATTCTAGTCGGTCACAGTTGGTCGACCGACCGACTAGTTGCTAAACTAATCGGTCAGTAACTCTTCTTTGACCGACTAATCAGTGTCGAACCCATAATTCCTAGGCAGCCGCCAGCTCTTCCTATTTAAACCCCCCAAATGTTTTCTTTTCTTCTTTCATTTCTCCTGAGCCTCCTTCTTCCCCAAATCCTTCTCCATCTTCCCCTAGCCTTCCTCCTTCATCAAGAGCCCTTCCCCCTCTCCATTTTGGCCGGCCACCACCTCTATGTCACCGGAAAACCCCCAAAAATCCCCAAACCCCCATTTCTCCAAATTTTCTCCCCATTCCAGATCTGAACCCTAGGTTTCCCCGGATCGTTCTTCCGTTGTCGTGCTTGCTTGGCATCGATCTTCCGCTTCTATATGGTAGGGTTCGATCCTTTGGTTTTCTCATAACTCTCCTTGTGATTTTATTGAAACCCTAATAATAAACTAGGTTGGATGTTGTTTGATGATTGTTTCTCCGTGGCAGCGATTTCCTCTCTGTAGATAACTTTTGTGGCGTGCCTCGTTGATCATCTTCCTTGGCGTGAGGCAAGTGAAACTTAGGGTTTAGGCCATGTTTTAGGCCATTTGCTTGTTGTAGCGTAAAAGAGACTAGACGGTGAAATGATAGCCGCCTAGACGCCAATTGATCTAGTTTGACAACGAAACTAGATCCGTCACCTCAATTGATCTAGCTTGACAACGAAGCTAGATCCAACCCTTTTAACTTTAACCCTCTCGTTGGTTGCAGGTGGAAGAGCGAGGGGGGCGGCTTCGAGGCTAGAGGCGGTGATCGTGGCGGCTGTGACGGCTTGGGGACAACGACGGCGGTGCTGCTACTCGTCCTGGGCGGCGCTGCGGCCGTGGCGGCACCGGTGCTGTGGAGGATCGCTCGGGCGCTGCATCTGGCACGATCGGAGGGAAGCCACGTGCTTGAGGACGAAGCCCGGTGGTGCTATAGGCCGGGGGGGTCGCCGGCCATTACGAGGATCGTCGGGGAGCCATGTGTGCGGTCGTAGCGTCGTGCGCTGCGTTGTCTTGCCAGGGCGCTAGGTGCTGCGGAGGGAAGGGCTGATGGGGTTAGGCAGATGCGGGGGAGGTTGCTGGAGCGACCGTCGTGCGAATAACGGCGGCTACCGTCGCCTGGTGGCACTGCAGTCACCGGCAACAGCACAGGCGGGTCCACGGAGATTCAGGGCGGGCAAGCGAGGCCGTGGGGGTCTGGACGAGGGTGGTCGATGATGGGTTACGGTGGAGAGCTGCTCGCGAGCAGTGTTGCGTGGGCAAAGAGAATACAGGCAGCGACGGCTGCGTGTTTGCTGCTTGCGAAAATAAGAAAGCGGCTACGGGTTGTTTGGTTTGCTGCGTGATGAGGGAAGCCCTAGGATAGCTGTTTTAATAGGAGGGAGCTGACGCACGTGGGTTGGGGGCCTGTTAGTAGGGTTTACATTTAGCTTTTAGTAGCACGTGAGGGGGCTAGATGGGTTGCCTAGGGTTTTTATAATATTAGTGTGAGGGGCTTAAAGTTACACAGCATGTAAATGGCCAAGGGTTTATTTATTAGCCTCTCTTTTTTTTGTTAAGGCCGTGGTGTGCGCGCGACAAATGTGTTGGGTGTGTGTGTTACAGATGGGTGTGGCCACGTGGGTCCAAGGTAGGCTATGGTTTTTTAAATAAGAAGTAAATAGTACTAGTATAAATAATAATTAGAGGGTTAAAAACATATAAAACTTAGGGTTAAGAAAATACAATAGGTTGGGCCAAAAGTGCAAGTAGGTCAAATGAAGCCCAAAAATTGTAAGATAAATACTGGGGTGACCGTATGGACGAGAGACACGCAACTAAGAAGACAAATCACAATTTCGATGACGAGAAACGAAATTAAAAAATGGAAACGTCTCATGTCAAAAGTGAGAATCGCGACGTCTCTTCAAACAAGGTCAAATCATTAATAATAATAATAATGTATTATATGAGCTTATAGAGGAAAAAGCCGATTGGTCGGTTGTTATCCAAAAATTACAAGAAAAATACCGGGGTGATCGCGCCTCCGCGAGGGTTGAGAATATGGGATTCGGTCGCGTGTCTGAACTACGGACAACTGTGATAGAAATCAAATACATAAAATGCTCACAATTCACAACTACGCGCTAAATTACGTACAGTCGGAATGTGGCCATTACATCGTGCACAGAGATTACGCCTTTTAGCTAGAGTGGCTGATCGGGCCAACTCCTAAGCTCAAGTGATCGCTTATCCCTACCCCTCCACGTGTATCGGGCATTGCCTTTTGACCAACTGATCACTCCATATTTTACACATTTTTTCCATATATTTGCATGCCATTTAGGTCGCTCAAATCACGTTTTTCACGATTTATCGAAAATATTGCGATACTTTTCACGATTTGTTGTTTTTGTCGTATTTGAGGAGATTTGGAGCGATTTGGAGTGATTCCGAGATACACCTACTCTGGAGTGTCACCGAAGACTTTCCTGTGGGGTATTTTGAGATTGGAGAGGACCGGAAGAAGAAAGAACGTCGTAGGAGCGACGAGGAGGCAAAAACACTCAGAATGGGCATTTTCAGTGTCTCACTCGGCCGAGTGAAGGAGTCACTCGGCCGACCAGCGAGACCCCGCTCGGCCGGCCAGATCGGACACTCTCCAAGTGTGCACTCGGCCGAGCATCAGAAGCCGCCTCGGCCGAGTGACGTATCCCGTCCGCTCGAGTGGCACTCAGACGAAGCCCCTCAAAAAGAGCCAACTTACTGTTTTTCGTCAGTCTGAGCAGCAGAAGCCAGACTCGGCCGAGTGGCAATTGCCGACCGCCCGAGTGAATATAAGCCCATCGGTCGAGTGACGACAACTCACTCGGCAGAGTGACGCCCGAAGTGAAGACTCCCATGACCCCGGACTTACTGGAAATTCTCAGGGTCTCTCACTCGACCGAGCGACCTTTGTCACTCGGTCGAGTGAGCAACGCTGCCTGTAGCGGAAATCACGATTTTGGAGCTACGCAGGGGCAGTTTGGTCACGAATTTTTGGGCAGTTTTGGGGGGTATTTAACCCCAGATTCTAACCTAATTTAGAGAGCTTTTTGATTGCTTTTGGTAGCCTTTTTAGATTAGACTTTTTAGAGTTTATTTCTTGTGATTGGAGAGGAGAGAAAAGTGTTATTTTGTTGGATTCTAGGGAAGCTACATTGGTTTGTCTTCCTCTCCATTAAAAATCCTATTTTTATTGTTATTTTGAATATTGCCATGAATTTCATTGCTATTTCTATTGATTATTCTTTCATTAGCAATATGATTTGTGAGTAGTCTTAACGTCTTAGGGCGTGGGGATGAACCCTACGAGCCCAATTTCCGATTTGTGATGATTTGGTAGAACTATTGCTAGAATTGATATTAGGGTTAGTTTAGGATCGATATAATACGGATAGCTAGGTGTTCATATCGATTGGGATTTGCAAGAGATTCGATCCCAATTCGATAGGAAACCCTAGAAATCCGAATTGGGTTGAAATTGAGTTTCCGATGTATCGGTTTGCAAGAGATTGGACTGATACTAGGATTCTCGGTTGCATTTCCATACCGATACATGTTTGCAAGAGATTGGACGGATAGGAACTATCCCAACCTAGGTCGTGGCCCGAGTTTGCACGAGAGTGGGCTCGGGATGCGATTGAACGATGACGTTGATCCTAATGCTAGCTTACCGAGGCTAGGGTTTGCAAGAGATTGGACCCGAGCCTAGGTTCGCTATAGACCGGCAACAGTGCGAGAGCGTGAGCTAGGTTTTACATTCAATTGCGACTAGTTCACCCGAAATTCTACCCTAGCAATTTTGATACCAATGAATCACATTGACGAGATACAGTGAGTAGCGGGGATTCCCTATTCCCTAGGCGTCTTTATTTGATTTTATATCTCTATACTTTGTTTGACAATTGTGACAACATCGTCGAAAGCCATTTTCCTACTCTTCTGTCCCTATAGCCAGGTTGTTCGGAGAAGGCACTGTCATACGTCCTCCATGTGTTCGATACCCGCTCGCCGCTACACCGTGCGCTTGCGGTAAAACTACACGGTCGCTCTTTAGGGTGTATGCCCGGGCGCGATCAAGTTTTTGGCGCCGTTGCCGGGGAGGCGATTGTGTTTGATCCTACCACCCTAGCTATTTCTTTCTTTTTGTTTTATTTCTTTATTTTTATCCAACCCTTCCATTGTGCTAATCACTTCTTTGAAACTTTGTTTTCCCGTGCATGTACACGAGATCCACAGCGGACCCCATCGATATATTGTTTGATCCTGAGATCGAGCGTACATTGCGAAGAATCAGAGCAGAGAGGAGACCCGATATGGAAGGGATGTTTATGAACGTCCGGGAGACGCCTGAAGAGTTAGCGGCAAGAATGGCGATGATTATTTCCATTCGAGATAGGCTCCGGCCTAAGACTTCCTCCACGACCTCGTCCATAGCCATGCCGGAGTTGGCGGTCGACAAGAATTTGAGTTGAAGACCGGGCTTGTGGTTCGATGCAGCAGCTCTTCCTATCAAAGTGCGCCACCTTCCAGATGCCGGGCGTTACCCTAGATGCCATCAGACTGCGCCTCTTCCCCTTCACATTAAAGGATAAAGCTCTTTATTGGTTGAGGACGCAAGCTGAAGGAGTCTTTACCACATGGGATGAGTTGGCGAGCACGTTTATCGACAAGTTCTATCCGCCCTCCAAGACGGTAAAGATTAGGAGTGCTCTCATGTCCTTCAAGCAAGGACCTCAAGAGACACTCTACGAGTCTTGGGAGCGCTTCAAAGACCTGCAGCATCAGTGCCCCCACCATAGCATTGAAGATTGGGAGCTAGTGCATAGCTTCTACAATGGTCTCCAACCGGGGACCAAGCAGATTATTGATGCCGCGGCAAATGGGGCCATCCTATCGAAGACTCCCGACGAAGCTACGGCCTTAATTGAGGAGATGGCCTCGAACAATCAACAATGGGGCGACGAGCGAGGACACTCTTCGTCCTCCTTGAAGTCATCTAGCATCTATGAGGCCAAGGCCGTAGCGGAGCTGACCAACAAGTTCGATTCTCTCCACAAGGTAGTGGAGAGACTGGAGAAATATATTACGGAGCCCTAAGGAACCCCTTCCACATCCACACCAACAAATCAAATGTGTGATTGGCAAGACCAATCCCAAGCTATGTATTTGGGAGGAGAACAAGGAGAGGGATCTTTGGAGCAAGTTCAATACGTCGCGGGGAACCAAGGATATTGGGCCAATCTGGCCACTAGAAACCATCCCGGTTTCTCCTATGCCAACAATGAAGGAGCGTTGAACCCCCCGCAACAACTACCTCATCAAGCTCGACCACAACAACAACAACAACAACATTATCCATCGAGGGGGCCTCCGCAACAAAATTTCCCACCAAAGCAACAAGTTGGACCCTATAGGCCGCCCGGATACAATCAAGGGTGGAGAAATCCAAACCCTCCACAAGCTCAACAACGTTCCGATTTCGAAGCTAGAGTGGAGGAGTTTATGGCCGAGCAGAAGAAGACCAATGCTTCCTTGAAGGCGAGCCAAGATTCCCTTGCAACCGTTGTAGGCCAAATCTCGGAGCAACTTGCGTTGCTCAATCGAAATAGTCAACAGTTGCCGGCTCAACCCACGCAAAATCCACGGGGCACCACCAGACATATTAGTGCCGTGGTTGCAGTTACTACGAGAGGCGGGAAGGATACCACCCCCGTCATGATTCCAACCGAGGAGCTCGTGGTGGAGAGAGTAGAGCCACGTGAGCCGGTCATTGAAGTTGAGAGGGAGAAAGATCCGCAAGGTGAAGAAAAGTCCAGAGCGGAGCAACTGATTGAAGAGAGGCGTTTTATGCCACCGATCCCATTCCCTCAGAGGCTTGCTAGAGCAAAGATGGAGAAACGGCTAGCCAAGTTTCTCGAATATTTGAGAGGGGTAAGCCTCAACATTCCTTTCCACGACGCTATTGTGGAGATCCTGACATACGCCAAGTTCTTAAAGGATTTGATAACGGGAAGAAAGAGGAAGGAGAAAATAATGCTCACTGAGGAGGGGACTTGGTTCACCAAGAGAGAGAAGGAGCCGGCTAAATTCAAAGACCCAGGGAGTTTCCGAATTCCTTGCACCTTAGGCGGCGTCCCTCTACAAAAGGCGTTAGTGGACTTAGGGGCTAGTGTTAGCCTTATGCCTCTCTCTATGTTCCGAAGACTAAACACCGGCACAGAATTGAAACCTACCGACATGCGGATACAACTAGCAGATGGTCGGATCACAAGGCCGGTAGGGATCGCAGAGGACATCCCGTTACAAGTCCCGGGGGGCATATGTTTGCCATGCGACTTCGTGATCATGGATGTCAAGGAGGAGGGAGATACGTCGCTAATACTTGGACGCCCGTTCCTCGCCACCACCGGTGTCATTGTCGACGTACGAGAAGGGACTCTAACATTGAACGTCGGCAACATCGAGGTGGAGCTTCATATACCCAAGGCAATGAAACACATGCCTTATCATGAGGAGCTGGACTATATGGACCTCCTTGATGAGGTTATTGAGGAGGCGATCCCCCATTCCATCGGCGCTCTATTCAAGGATGACTTTGAGAAAGGGCCGGACTTGGGCCAAGAAGAAAAGATGGAGTATTCCCCCGACCCCTCCATGGAAATTGATGAAGGCGACGCTGCTGTCGTGAGAATATGAGAGCTCTGCAAGCTCTCAAAGATGAAGACTCCAAAGAAAGCCCCACCGATACGAAAATCGGTGTCACCGGTGAAGCTGAGGCCCGGAGCAAGCACTAGCTTGGGGGAGTCACCCACCAACACTACCCGAGGCGAAGGAGCACCGAGGAAGAACACGCCGCCACAATATCCAAATTTAAGCGTTCTTCCCAATAAATTCGACGGGTGCATCTCATATGCACCCAATATCCCGCATTAAATTGAAAATCAAAGGGGGTTGAGCTCAAGACCTTAAACGAGCGCTTGTCGGGAGGCAACCCGACGGTTATCGCTTTAATTTTACTTTTTCCTTTATTTTTGTTTTAGAAATTATTAGTGTTTTGAGTCGTTTGCCTAAAAATTTCGTGATAACGGGTCCTATTTTTCTTTGATAGGAGAGGAGAAACGGATACCTATCATTAGGAGGATGAACAAGGCGACGAGGAGCGCTCCAGGAATGCGCTCGATGCTTAGGAGTAGGATGAAATCGACTGGAGGAAGAAAAACAGATTAGAGCCCAAACGGAGCCAAACAGCAGAAAACAGGGTTCACTCGGCCGAGTATACTAGTCACTCGGCCGAGCACATAAGCTCGTCCGCCCGAGTGGCTCACGAACGAGGGAAGTCTGCTGTACCCAACTCTCTGTTTCTTTTCTTGATTTCAGTATAATTGTCACTCGGCCGAGTATAAAACTTCACTCGGCCGAGCGAAACTGATACGCTCCTAGGGCGAGTATTGCCGAGTAGCTTGAGCCACTCGGCCGAATGGACTTTTTCCACTCAGCCGAGGGTGGCAAGGCCACTCGGCCGAGTCGTAAGCGGGGAGGAATTTTCAAAAATATTTACGTTACGTTCACTCGGCCGAGCGACTTAGTCACTCGGCCGAGTCGTAACTTTTTCTTATATAAGTCGCTGCGGGCTCGGCGCGGAATTCGAAGCGTTATTATCGATTTCTCGCCCGAGCCCGCACCCGATCTCTCCTACGACCGCTGCGACCCCCCCCCCCCCCACTCGCCCGACCGCCTCACCGTTGGCGGCGCTCGGCCGACCACCGCCGGCCGACACCCCCTCCGCACCGCCCGAGTCGCCGGTGACTCCCTTGCCGCCGGCCGAGCTCCGGTATGCCCTATTTCACCCGTTTCTCTATTTTTCTCCTATTTTTTGACGATCCATGTGCTAATCGACCCCTAGCCCAAATCAACTTCAAAATCTATCTATCATACCCCTAACCCCCCATACATTTTGAATATTACTCACTGATATCTTCGTTTGATGTGCAGGGTATATTGGGGAGCTTAGGGGAGCCTAGGGGAGCTTCCGGGGAGCATTTTTGGCTTTGTGGAGGCGGCGTCTTCGCACGCATCCACTGTTTTGCTCTCGCGGCGTGTTCTGGTATATTCGTTCCACTCATTTTCGCACGCCGCATTTATTCCGTTTTTGGTGAGCACCCGGGGCCCACATGCCGCCCCGGACACGGCCACTCACCAGGAGAGCTTCCGCCAAGCGAAAGCGGTCGGATGAGCCCGGACCCTCCCATGAGATGGAGGACTCTCCTCTGCCTACACCACCTCACCCCGCACAGCCACTGCCTGTAGACCCCGTTCACCCCGCACAGCCACAGCCTGCAGTCCCCGTTCACCCCGCTCAGCCACTCCCTGCCGACCCACTGCCACCACCGGCTCCACTTGTCGGGCCGTTGGGGATTACGTTCCGGGACGACGCACACCGTGTCGTTTTCGAGCGCATTTCCCAGCTTTCGATTGTACCCTCCAGGTTCGCACACCTTGCAGACCTAGGACGCCTGGGGGTACTTGAGGGGATGCTCACGTTATATGACAACGTGGGTTGGCGAGATTTTTTCCAAGTGTCGGTAGACACCTTCGTCCGTCCGACACTTGAGGTGCTGAGTTCTATAGCCCGGACCGACGAGGGATGCTCGTTTAGGTTTATGGACCGAGAGTGCCAGGTCACTCTCGGTATGATGAGAGCATTCTTTTTGTGGCCCGATGTCCCCGGGGCCGACCGTGGTTACGCCCCCACTCACATTCCCCCACCTTCCTTCGATTCCCATGCTTTCTAGGCCCGGATCACGGGTTTACCAGCTGCCTTTGACCCTAGTAGGGCCAAGGCCTCAGCCATCGTCCACCCCTGCCTCCGCATAGCTCAGCGCCTTATGGCGACTACCTTTTTGGCGAGGTATGAGCCTGGGACGATGTCCACGCCGGAGCTTTATATGCTCTATGCGATGACGTGCCCCAGAGCTCTATCTAGGGAGAGTGACGAGTTGGTCCCCACCATCGTGATTGATATCGCGAGCTGGTTTTTGGACCGCATCATTGTATCGATGGGCGCTCACTTACCGATATGTTACGGCGGTCTGATAACCCTGCTCGCCCTGATGACTGGCGAGGACCTTCCGGCTGACCTGCGACGAGCCCCGGGCCCCACTTCCCTGTCCATAGACGTCATGGCCCGGATGAAGATGCTTCGTCCGCATGGCCAGCGGCACTGGGTTTGGTTGCACGGTCCCTACGGTGCTGATTACATGATCCTTCCGAGCCCAGCTCGGACACAGATAGCACTAGCACAGGTGGACTGGCTTCCGGCGATGGATCTCCTGATCCCTGCCGCCTACGTGCTTGAGGCCGAGGATGCCGAGCAGGCTGAGTAGGCCCACGCTGCGCACGCTGCACCCGTTGACCCCGTGGCCCCTCAGCCTATCCCTGATATTTATGCTGCTCCTGCAACCACTGTCCACACTTCTGACGGTGTCGGAAGTACACTTGCTGAGACCGCCTCCACTACTACCACTCCCACCACAGCTGGCCCTCTGTCCGTTGAGCCCCTTTTCTCCGCGCTACCCGAGCGCCCACTGCTTTTGTTAAGACAGGAGAGCCTTCTTTCGCTGCGGTCGTGGAGACCATGGCCAGTATGATCTCCGCTGGGATTTCACCTTTTGTACCCCACACTGCCTCCCAGCGGTTGTCACCTCTGTCTCCACCGCAGCCGTACTATCTGAGAGTGTCATGACGTCTGTTCCCACGTCTGTGTCACTGACCTCTCTTGCCGCCTCGTCGCCACTTTTATACTCCACTTCCGCTGCTGCTGCTTCCACCTCACACCAGCCTGAGCCCCAGCCTCGCACTGAGGCTAGGCCCCCACTTGTGAGCACAGCACCCTTCCTCCACATGCCTGCTGAGCCCATCCACTACCCCACCCGAGTCCGCCAGCCACGTCCTGCACAGCACAGACCCATGCGCCCCTCTGCAACACCTCCCCCAGACACTGTACTTCAGAGCATTCGTGCTCTTGAGGGGGCGGTGAGTGGCCTCAGGGGTGACCTCAGGACCATGTCTGCCACCGTCACCGCTATGGCCAGCCGTTTCGACCTACTTCCGGGCATTCACTATTGCCTCACCCAGATTCTCGATCGGCTTCCTCGTGCACCCACACCCACCCAGCAGGTACCCACCCCCGCTCACATTCCCCAGCCACCACCTCCTCCTCCTCCGCCTCAGGACGGAGACGGCGCAGCCCCACCCTCTTAGGCACCCTTGATGCCATTGATCTTTTTTGCCGTCATGCTGCCCGTCTCTGCTTGGTCCTGATGATTTTTGCCCACCCCCCCTCCCCTCACTATTTTTGGGTCCACATTTTGATCATATCTTTCTATATCATTTTTGGGAGAGAGGGAGAGATTTTTGGTATGACACTCTTATATCTGATTCACTCCTATATCTGCATGCATCATGTCGGCATCATATTTTTCATTTTGTTATTTTTATTTCTTTTTCTTCATGCAGGCATCCTCACCTACCCCTCACATTACACGTCTCTCGGTGTCCCACACTTCGCACATTGAGGACACTGTGCACTTTAGCTTGGGGGAGTGAGTTCTCACGCTTTTCGATATACCACCTTTATTTCTAGTTTTTTCACGCCATTTTCCGCTTTTGCACTCACTTTCATCACTTTTTCTTTTTTACCATGCATCACGTTTCTCTTATTTTCTTCGTGTGCCGCATTGTAAATAGTTTTATTTTCCCTCTTTATCTTTATTTCTTTTCATCTCATGCTAGAGATGATTTTTCTGTGATGATGATTACGTGGAGTTAGCTTTCTCTATATGCATGCTATATTTGTCATGTCTTAGCTTTTATTTCTGATATCATATGATGTGATCTACCTTGCATTTGGAGATAGTAACCCACACTTTTTCCGCATGAAAATGGATGAAATTTTATTATTAGCTGAGTCTGAATATTCATATGTATGCTATCGCAGAAAACACACCAAGATTCACGCATTGAATGCTTATATCTGGAGTACTGTTTTCTATTCCTATATCACTTCTATTTGCATGACTTGTACACTTCACTTCAGGATGATTGAATGATGTTGTCTATGATAAATCTGGATTAGTTAGCTTTTTTGTGATCGAAACCGAGTAGATTAGATTACCCTGCTGAAGTTGTCGTGCACAACTTATAGAGTGAACTGAGAGACATATTATTTCTTTCTCCACATATCTTGAACATTAATTCTCTATTTTAAAATCATTGGTGAATCTCCCCTTAGCGATTCTAGTATTTGGCATTTCCCCCATTATTAAAATCCTAGCTCCAAATTTCCCAAAACCAAAAAGAAAAAGAAAATTTCTTGTATATCCTTCTTTCTCTTTGATTTGGGATCATTGTGTATATATGCTATTGAAAAAAACAGAGAGAAAAAGAAAAGAAAAAGAAAAGAAAAGAGAAAAGAATCTCAATAAACGATCCCATCTCATACGCTTTCTCTCTTTCTTCCCCCTCTTTTTGTTTTTATTTTTATTACTTTTGGAGCTTCATAAAAATGGGGATGTAAATATTGTTTTTATGCCACCACGCTTATAGATAAGCTTGGGGGAGAGAATCCAATGATGTGTGAGAGAGTGACTACTTGACGGTGCATGACAACCTAGGCTAAGTAATATTCTATACTCGGTGAGATTATTTTAGCTTCACGAAATCCAGAAATCTACGCCTAGCATTCATTTCATGAAATCCATGCTTTTCTATTCTTTCTATTCTATTGCGTGATATTCCTATACTCCTCATAGAAAGCATTCAATTGAAAAGTGTGTGATCTGCGATATTGTATACCGCTTTAGATGATTCAGACAATGTTAATTTCAGAATTATTCCGTTTTTCATGCTATATCAATATTCTTGGGTTTTCTATCTCTATTTGCACCATTATATTATGATATCGAAATAAAAGTCTTTGACATGTGTTTTACATTCGGTGCATGCTATATGAGTAAGCAAAACCCACGTCCTGAGAAAAATGATCTAGCAGCTTCCCTCTTCGCTTTCTTCTTTCTTCTTCGTTTTTCGTTTTCCATTTTTCCATCGTTTTCATTTTCTAAATTCACCGGGTTCGCCTTTTACTTATCTTCCTCGAGGACGAGTAAGAGGTAAGCTTGGGGGATTTTGATCACTCCATATTTTACACCTTTTTTCCGCATATTTGCATGCCATTTAGATCGCTCAAATCACGTTTTTCACGATTTATCGACAATATTGCGATACTTTTCACGATTTGTTGTTTTTGTCGTATTTCAGGAGATTTGGAGCGATTTGGAGTGATTCCGAGATACACCTACTCCGGAGTGTCGCCGAAGACTTCCCTGTGGGGTATTTTTGAGATTGGAGAGGAGCGGAAGAAGAAAAAACGTCGTAGGAGCGACGAGGAGGCAAAACCACTCAGAATGGGCATTTTCAGTGTCTCACTCGGCCGAGTGAAGGAGTCACTCGGCCGACCAGCGAGACCCCGCTCGGCCGGCCAGATCGGACACGCTCCAAGTGTGCACTCGACCGAGCATCAGAAGCCGCCTCGGCCGAGTGACGTATCCCGTCCGCCCGAGTGGCACTCAGACGACGCCCCTCAAAAAGAACCAACTTACTGTTTTTCGTCAGTCTGAGCAGCAGAAGCCCGACTCGGCCGAGTGGCAATTGCCGACCGCCCGAGTGAATATAAGCCCATCGGTCGAGTGACGACAACTCACTCGGCCGAGTGACGCCCGAAGTGAAGACCCCCAAGACCCCGGACTTACTGGAAATTCTCAGGGTCTCTCACTCGGCCGAGCGACCTTTGTCACTCGGCCGAGTGAGCAGCGCTGCCTGTAGCGGAAATCACGATTTTGGAGCTACGCAGGGGCAGTTTGGTCACGAATTTTTGGGCAGTTTTGGGGGGTATTTAACCCCAGATTCTAACCTAGTTTAGAGAGCTTTTTGATTGCTTTTGGCAGCCTTTTTAGATTAGACTTTTTAGAGTTTATTTCTTGTGATTGGAGAGGAGAGAAAAGTGTTATTTTGTTGGATTCTTGGGAAGCTACATTGGTTTGTCTTCCTCTCCATTAAAAATCCTATTTTTATTGTTATTTTGAATATTAGCATGAATTTCATTGCTATTTCTATTGATTATTCTTTCATTAGCAATATGATTTGTGAGTAGTCTTAACGTCTTAGGGCATTGGGATGAACCCTACGAGCCCAATTTCCGATTTGTGATGATTTGGTAGAACTATTGCTAGAATTGCTATTAGGGTTAGTTTGGGATCGATATATTACGGATAGCTAGGTGTTCATATCGATTGGGATTTGCAAGAGATTGGATCCCAATTCGATAGGAAACCCTAGAAATCCGAATTGGGTTGAAATTGAGTTTCTGATGTATCGGTTTGCAAGAGATTGGACCGATACTAGGATTCTCGGTTGCATTTCAATACCGATACCCGTTTGCAAGAGATTGGACGGATAGGAACTATCCCAACCTAGGTCGTGGCCCGAGTTTGCACGAGAGTGGGCTCGGGATGCGATTGAACAATGACGTTGATCCTAATGCTAGCTTACCTAGGCTAGGGTTTGCAAGAGATTGGACCCGAGCCTAGGTTCGCTATAGACCGGCAACAACGCGAGAGCGTGAGCTAGGTTTTACATTCAGTTACGACTAGTTCACCCGAAATTCTACCCTAGCAATTTTGATACCAATGAATAACATTGACGAGATACGGTGAGTAGCGGGGATTCCCTATTCCCTAGGCATCTTTATTTTATTGTATATCTCTATACTTTGTTTGACAATTATGACAACATCGTCGAAAGGCATTTTCATACTCTTCTGTCCCTATAGCCAGGTTGTTCGGAGAAGGCACTGTCATACGTCCTCCCTGTGTTCGATACCCGCTCACCGCTACACCGTGCGCTTGCGGTAAAACTACACGGTCGCTCTTTAGGGTGTACTCCCGGGCGCGATCACCAACACATGAGGCCCGCTTCTGGATCACGAGCCAGGAAGTGTTTTTCACGATGGCGTAGGGGTGCACCTAGCCAGACAAGGAAGTACAAGTAGTGTAGCGTGTGCTACGAATGCAACAATCAACTTGGATGACATGTAAGATGCAATGCATGGCAGTTAAAAGTGTGTACAGATAAGGAATTTAAACGTGACAGATATCAATGCATGAATGATAAGGCAGGGTGACAAAACTAACTTCGTTGTCAAGCTAGATCTTAAAATTGCGTCTAGACAGCTATCATTTCACTGTCTAGTCTCTATTACGCTAAAAAAGGAAGTGGCCCTAAAACATGGCCCTAAGCAAGAATTGGCAAGTTTCACTTGCCTGAAATAAGTGCTGGTATCACAACCCTCAATGTCCGATCACAGATTCACAATGACCAGAGCTCCCACGCTCGGTCCAACAATCAGCCTACAGTCCCGTATTCTTTATCTTGATTAGTGAATTACAAAAATAATCAGAGGCTACCAAGTTTTAGTTGATTAACAGGCGAGTGGTGATTCCTACGGGGTAGATCTTACCTCAACACGACACGAGAGCTACTCTGACGTCGGGTAGAGACGTCAGGGGGTTGAATCCGGTAGCGTGTAGGGTAATGGTGACGGCTCGGAAGGGTAACGGGTCGTGAAGAATGACGTTCTATATCTGCGACATGGATTCAAGTTATTTAAGTTAACCGCGATAGCTAAAAACATTAAGGTCTTACTTAGTTAATATAATGTTATCAAAAGTCCCAATATCATAACTTATATGATGTTAGCACTTTATAGATATAAAATAACTTATAAAAATTATAATGCGACTAATATATCATCTCCTAATATAATAACCTTTATAAATATCTCTATATAATAATTATATCCCTCCAACTGTTCACGTGGCTCTCCCTAGTAAATATAATATGTGCACAACAACACCAACACAACATTACTTGCATGAAGTTCTTGCCTGAGATTACTTGTTCACAGGGAGAACGGCAGCCACTAGGGTGCGGGGGTGCTCGGTGTTTGATTGGGGAAGTGATGCGGTAATGGGCGATGGGCAGGGAGATGGCCGAACTTGTGCCTGCGTGGAGGGGATGGGGCTACGCCTCGGTTGTTCTTGCAGATGTCTAGTTCACCGGAGCATGGCCAGAGGGCGGGGGAGAAGTCACGGTGGGCTCCTATAAAGGGAAGAGGCCGGAGCTTTGTGTTGATGTCGTCGGGACACAGGGGAGCGGGGGTCGAAGGTGATGGCCGTGAGGAGGCAAGGGGCACCGGAGTCGGGAGAGGGGGAGATGGCCGTGAGAACGCGGCAGAAGGTTGCCGTGAGATGAAGCTGCGCTGCGGGGCGTTGTACGGCCGTTGTCGGCGCTGGGTGACCACGCGAGGTTGGATGGTGGAGGGACAGGTGGCGGTAGCATCGAGAAGGAGGCGATGTGGGGGAGAACGGGTCGTCGGCGGATCCGAGTTCACCGGAGAGGGCTCCGCAGCATTGGTTGGTCGGAGTTCAGGTCGAACGGAGAGGAGATAGCGGCACCGCTGCGAGCTTGGGGATAGGCGGCGGTTCTTGGGAAGCTCCCTAGGTTTTCTCGCTTGAAGAAGAAGAGATGCGCACGAAATAAAACGTGGGGGCGGTTGATTTTTCGTTTGTTGGGAGAAAAGATGAGCCCTAGGGTTAATACTTAATGGGTATGGGCTACACGTGGGCTAGGGGCCTGATTTCATTAAACAGGAGGGAGCCTAAGTCAGCACGTGAGCAAGTAGGACTTGGGTTCTAGGCTATAGGTTAGAGGGTTTGTTTAAAGAATTTTTATTATCAATTTCTAAAAGGGAGAGCTGGTGTGTATGTGTAATGGGCTCAAGGGTTCGGCCCAAGCAATCAAGTGGCTAGGCTAAGGCTAGAGAGAAAAGATATACATATAAATAAAATGATTAGTGTGTTATACGTATAAACTTAGGGTTAACCATTTATTAGGTTGGGCAAAGAGTGAAAGTAGATTAAACGAAGCCCGAAAATTGTGAAATAAATACTAGGGTGACCGCGGTGACGAGAGAGAGAAGACAGAGAAGACGGATCACAATTTCGACGACGAGAAACGAAATTAAAAATATAAAGGCCTCACGACAAAAGTGAAAATCGCGACTTCGCTTCAAATAAGATCAAATCGTGGGAGAACGATCCGTGAAATGACGTTCCCAATTAACACCATAATTTTAATACTCTAAGAGAGGGTCACAAGGGCATATCGCACTATAGGGTTCAGATACAAACAAGGTCTAAAATAGATACTTGCACGAACAGGACTACGTGCACGACAAGGCATACAAGCGAAAACAGACTGTTACACAAACTAGTCGGTTGGCAATTCTTCGTAGACCGACTAGTTTTCCTTGTGAAATTCAGCTCATTTACTGTTGATCAATTAGTCGGTCCAAGAAGGTTCACCGACCGACTGGTTGTCAAACTAGTCGGTTGGTGTTTCTTCTTAGACTGACTAGTTCTATCTCTTGATTTCACTATCTTTGCTGTCAACCTTCTAGTCGGTCCAAGAAGGTTCACCCACCGACTAGTTTCAAAACTAATCGATCAGTGATCCTTCTTAGACCAATTAAGCAGCTTCAGAAATAGATCTGTTGGGCATTTAATGCCACGATTTTTGCTGAACTCTTCTCTCTTTCTATATAAACTTGATGAGCTTCAAGCTTGCATTCAAGGCTGTTATTATTGAGATTTTGAGATCCAAGAGAAAGCATTAACCTCTCATTTCTAAGCTCTCTCATTTCACTAGAATCTCTCCCTTACTCTTGGAGTCCTAATTCCTCAAGAGAGATTCTCATTCACTGTGAGCTACTCAAGCTAAAAGCTTGAATCCAAGTCACCAACTTCTCCCTAGTCATCTATTGCTGCTCATCTTGGTGGAGCTAGGGTTTGGTTCTTGCTTCTTCCTCAAAATCCTTCTTGCCCTAAAATCTGTAAGTTTTACTCAAGGCATAGGGTTTTGTGGTAAGTGTTTTATTGTTTCATTTAAATTAATATTTCAGTTTATCTCTCGGTTGTGAGAGAAGATCGTGATCCCGGTTTGTGGGAGTCACATTTCGATTTTTGTATGATTTGATCTTGTAGTAGTTTTCTACAAGAATTTCATAGTGCAAATTTGTGTTAGAGGATTCTAACGCAAGTAACCAGAGGGGATCCGGGTGTCTAGGACGTAGGATCACTGGGACGTAGGATCACTGGTCGTGGATCCGAACCCGTTACGTCGCTTGTTTGTGTTGGATTTTTCTGTTGTCAATTTTCATTCCGCATTGTTGGTTGTGTTTGCACAATAATTAGGAATTATACTCTTGATTATTTTAAAGTACTATTCACCCCATCTCTAGTACTTGTGCAGTAGCTATCCGGGCATTACATTGTGGTCTTTGGTGACGAAGCACCGTTGTCATTAGCTTTTTCAATTGGTCGCTCTACGACCAACGGTGCTTCAGGTTTCTTGGTTGGCACTCTTGTAGGAATTTGTGTCCCGCTTCTCAAGACGATAGCGGACACATTCGCATGTTCATGCATTAGTGCCAAAGTTTGATTTGCCCCCTCGGGTTCACTTCCGATTGTGGCAGTAATAGATTTTGTGACTTTTGAAGGTTCGCCACCTGCAACCCCAGCTGGGTCACTTGGTCAGTGAGGGCCCTCTGCCCCATTTCCAGCTTCAGATTTATCTTCTCCTGGTTTGAAATGTACTGAGTCATGAGGGACTCAACCGGGTAGACGACACTCTATTGTCCATATGGCTGCTTCTGCTACTGCATGGGCTGCTGGTTCCTTGGGGGGTACTGCTGGTATGATTATGGAGGCTGCTACTGCTGAAACTGCTGCTTCTGTTGCCTAGGCAGCTGATGTACTTGTGGTTGCGGTTGCTGATAAGGCGCCCGGTTGCTAAGATTGGGGTGGTTCCGGATATTTGGAGAGTAGGCCGGATTGGAGCTAGTCCATGGTGGATACGGCGCATCTTCCGTAGGATTATAGAATAGTACGCTCGCTTGGTCCACCGGTGGTGAGATGTCACCAACCTTGAAGTCTCCAAGGACTTCTGCTTCCACCTCCGCAATATGTTGTGTACCGACACCACCGGCTCCTACCATCAGCGCTGAGATCGGGGTCGACAGAAAGTCAAACTTGCTGGATAATTTGTCGATGTCCTCAACCAAGTGGATACCCCTAAATCTAGGTGTGGATCACTCGTCACACCACCGCTCATTGTTCGATGCCATGTTTTCAAGAATTTATCCGGCATCTTCTTCACTCCTAGACATAAAGGACCCTCCAGCCACCCCGTCCATCAAAGACTTCAAGTCGTCCCTCAATCCATTATAAAACAGAGTTATAATCTGCCACTTAGGAAGCTCGTGATGAGGGCATCTCCGCTGCATTTCTTTGTATCTCATCCAAGCTTCATGCAGGGACTCGTGGCTGGCCTGGGAGAAGGAGGAGATCTCACTCCTCAGCTTCATAGTTTTCCCCTGAGTGAAGAACTTAGTCAAGAACGTATTCGAGAGCTTCTCCCAAGTGCTTAAGGTGTTCGGGTCTTTTCCCCTAAGCCACTGCTTGGCCTTATCCCGTAGAGAGAAGGGGAATAACTTCAGACATATTGCTTCAGTTCTGACTCTATTAATCCGGAATGTGTCACACTTCGCTAAGGAGTCCAGATGATCGATAGGGCTTTCCATAGGTGCCCCAGTGAATTGATCCTGCGGGATCCACGTCACTAAGGACGGCTTACGCTCGAAGCTCTGTGCTGTAATAGCAGGAGGTCGGAGAGAGGAGGTGAACCCGATGGATGGCATCGAGTACTCCAGCAGGGATTTATGAGGTGGGGTATTCTCCTCCATGGCTTCAGACTCTTCTCTTCTTCTCTTCTCTTTGACCAGACGCCTAAGGGTGGCGTTTATCTCCGGATCAACAGGAATCAAGTCGTCGAGACTCCTTGTATTCCTGTGCATGAAAAGCAACAAACACCCGTGAAGAAAGTATGGGATATGAACAGATAAAAACAGAAAATAACGACCGTTTTTCGTGTAATTGGATTATCTATATTAAAAAAATATGCTTGGGGGATTTTCTCCTTGGATGTGTGGTTTTCGTCGCCGTAGCGTTCACTTTCGATCGTTTCGTCGTGATTTTCTAGCTTCTTCCTTCGATCGTCGATTTCGGAGTAAGTCATTCGTGACGAGCTTCAAATCGCTCATATCTTAGAGTTAGAGTGATCTTAGAAGCCATAGGAATATTTCCGAAGCTCCGCGATTCAAATCGGCACTTTTAGTGCATCTTAGTTGGTTCGAGAAGGCGGACCAACCGACTAGAATTCAATCTAGTCGGTCAGGAACTCTTCTCCAACCGACTAGTTCTTTAAATCTACTGTACAGGAGTTATTGTTTACTCTTAGACGGTCTAAGAACAACCACCGACCGACTAGATGTGAAACTAGTCGGTCAGAACTTGCTCTTAGACCGACTAGTTCCTTTGATTAATTTTACCTAAGCTACTGTTCCTCGTTAGTCGGTTCATGAACACTCACCGACCGACTAGATTCCAAACTAGTCGGTCGACGGGCCTTCACAGACCGACTAATTCACTTCCCAGATTTTCCCCTTCTTTCGCTGTTTGATTCTAGTCGGTCACAGTTGGTCGACCGACCGACTAGTTGCTAAACTAATCGGTCAGTAACTCTTCTTTGACCGACTAATCAGTGTCGAACCCATAATTCCTAGGCAGCCGCCAGCTCTTCCTATTTAAACCCCCCAAATGTTTTCTTTTCTTCTTTCATTTCTCCTGAGCCTCCTTCTTCCCCAAATCCTTCTCCATCTTCCCCTAGCCTTCCTCCTTCATCAAGAGCCCTTCCCCCTCTCCATTTTGGCCGGCCACCACCTCTATGTCACCGGAAAACCCCCAAAAATCCCCAAACCCCCATTTCTCCAAATTTTCTCCCCATTCCAGATCTGAACCCTAGGTTTCCCCGGATCGTTCTTCCGTTGTCGTGCTTGC
Source organism: Scilla litardierei (assembly GCA_030789695.1). Classification (NCBI taxonomy): domain Eukaryota; kingdom Viridiplantae; phylum Streptophyta; class Magnoliopsida; order Asparagales; family Asparagaceae; genus Scilla; species Scilla litardierei. Next base: position 48,783,180 of record CM061130.1, read on the forward strand.
TTGGCATCGATCTTCCGCTTCTATATGGTAGGGTTCGATCCTTTGGTTTTCTCATAACTCTCCTTGTGATTTTATTGAAACCCTAATAATAAACTAGGTTGGATGTTGTTTGATGATTGTTTCTCCGTGGCAGCGATTTCCTCTCTGTAGATAACTTTTGTGGCGTGCCTCGTTGATCATCTTCCTTGGCGTGAGGCAAGTGAAACTTAGGGTTTAGGCCATGTTTTAGGCCATTTGCTTGTTGTAGCGTAAAAGAGACTAGACGGTGAAATGATAGCCGCCTAGACGCCAATTGATCTAGTTTGACAACGAAACTAGATCCGTCACCTCAATTGATCTAGCTTGACAACGAAGCTAGATCCAACCCTTTTAACTTTAACCCTCTCGTTGGTTGCAGGTGGAAGAGCGAGGGGGGCGGCTTCGAGGCTAGAGGCGGTGACCGTGGCGGCTGTGACGGCTTGGGGACAACGACGGCGGTGCTGCTACTCGTCCTGGGCGGCGCTGCGGCCGTGGCGGCACCGGTGCTGTGGAGGATCGCTCGGGCGCTGCATCTGGCACGATCGGAGGGAAGCCACGTGCTTGAGGACGAAGCCCGGTGGTGCTATAGGCCGGGGGGGTCGCCGGCCATTACGAGGATCGTCGGGGAGCCATGTGTGCGGTCGTAGCGTCGTGCGCTGCGTTGTCTTGCCAGGGCGCTAGGTGCTGCGGAGGGAAGGGCTGATGGGGTTAGGCAGATGCGGGGGAGGTTGCTGGAGCGACCGTCGTGCGAATAACGGCGGCTACCGTCGCCTGGTGGCACTGCAGTCACCGGCAACAGCACAGGCGGGTCCACGGAGATTCAGGGCGGGCAAGCGAGGCCGTGGGGGTCTGGACGAGGGTGGTCGATGATGGGTTACGGTGGAGAGCTGCTCGCGAGCAGTGTTGCGTGGGCAAAGAGAATACAGGCAGCGACGGCTGCGTGTTTGCTGCTTGCGAAAATAAGAAAGCGGCTACGGGTTGTTTGGTTTGCTGCGTGATGAGGGAAGCCCTAGGATAGCTGTTTTAATAGGAGGGAGCTGACGCACGTGGGTTGGGGGCCTGTTAGTAGGGTTTACATTTAGCTTTTAGTAGCACGTGAGGGGGCTAGATGGGTTGCCTAGGGTTTTTATAATATTAGTGTGAGGGGCTTAAAGTTACACAGCATGTAAATGGCCAAGGGTTTATTTATTAGCCTCTCTTTTTTTTGTTAAGGCCGTGGTGTGCGCGCGACAAATGTGTTGGGTGTGTGTGTTACAGATGGGTGTGGCCACGTGGGTCCAAGGTAGGCTAGGGTTTTTTTAAATAAGAAGTAAATAGTACTAGTATAAATAATAATTAGAGGGTTAAAAATATATAAAACTTAGGGTTAAGAAAATACAATAGGTTGGGCCAAAAGTGCAAGTAGGTCAAATGAAGCCCAAAAATTGTAAGATAAATACTGGGGTGACCGTATGGACGAGAGACACGCAACTAAGAAGACAAATCACAATTTCGATGACGAGAAACGAAATTAAAAAATGGAAACGTCTCATGTCAAAAGTGAGAATCGCGACGTCTCTTCAAACAAGGTCAAATCGTGGGAGTACGACCCGTGAAATGACGTTGCAAGTCAACACCACAATTTTAATACTCTCAGAGAGGGTAACAATGGCATATCACACCATAGGGTTCGTACACAGACAAAGTCTAAAATTAATACGTGCACGAACAAGAATACATGTACGTAAAGCGTATAAAGGATACGGGGTCCAAAGGCGACGGTAATTCCAAGTTGGGCACACGTCGGAGTTGGCTTGCTAAGGGTGCAACCAAGGTGCTACGGCTATATCGACTCCACAACATGACTCATATACAAAGCAACAAAACCAATCAGGCACCCGAAATTGCTATACGCACAGCCGTATTACGAATAGTGAGTACCGGCCGTTACATGTCACCACTCTCGAAGTCTCCCATGACTTCTGCTTCCACCGCCGCAATATGTTGTGTACCGGCACCATCGGCTCTTACCATCAGCGCTGAGATCTGGGTCGACAGCAAGTCAAACTTGCTGGATAATTTTTCGATGTCCTCGACCCTGTGGATACCCTCAGGTCTAGGTGTGGCTCTCTCGTCACACCACCGCTCATTGTTCGATGCCATGTTTTCAAGAATTTGGCTGGCATCTTCTTCTCTCCTAGACATAAAGGACACTCCAGCGGCCACGTCCATCGAAGACTTCAAGTCGTCCCTCAATCCATTATAGAACAGATTAATTATCTACCACTTCGGAAGCTCGTGATGCAGGCATCTCCGCTGCATTTCTTTGTATCTCGTCCAAGCTTCATGCAGGGACTCGTGGCTGGCCTGGGAGAAGGAGGAGAACTCACTCCTCAACTTCATGGTCTTTCCCGGAGGAAAGAACTTAGTCAAGAAGGCGTTTGAGAGCTTCTCCCAAGTGTTGAAGGTGTTCGGGTCCTTTCCCCTAAGCAACTGATTGGCCTTATCCCGCAGAGAGAAGGAGAATAGCTTCAGACGGATTGCTTCAGCTGTGACACCACTTATCTGGAACGTGTCACACTTCTCTAGGAAGGAGTCCAGATGTTCGATAGGGCTCTCCATGGGTGCCCCAGAGAATTGATCTTGCTGGATCCACGTCACTAAGGACGGCTTAAGCTCGAAGCTCTGTGCCGTAATAGCAGGAGGTCGGTTGGCGGAGGTAGACTCGATGGATGGCATCGAGTACTCCAGCAGTGACTTATGCGGTGGGGTATTCTCCCCCATGGCTTCAGACTCTTCTCTTCTTCTCTTCTCTGTGGCCAGACGCCTTAGGGTGGCGTTTATCTCAGGATAACAGGAATCAAGCCGTCATGACTCCTTGTGTTCTGCGCATTAAAAGCAATAAACACCCGTGAAGCAAAAGTGGGAAAGAAACAAATAAAAATAGAAAATAAAAATAAAAATAATAAAATAAAAATGAAAAAGAAGAATGCGAAAATTATCGCGAGATAGAGATGTGAGCTAGACTCAAGGGTTCAAAAGATCCAAAAATAACAGGCACGTTGCCTCCCCGGCAACGGCGCCATAAAGCTTGACGCCCCCCCCCCCCCCCCCCCCCTTTTTGTTTGCTGGTGATCTTGCAGGTGTGCAATATGATGGGGGACGCGAGATTTAAAATATTTGTACCGTAAGCGCACGGTGTTGTAGTGCGGCTTGGGGGTCGAACATAGGGAGGCGTGATTGTGCTTGTGTCAGAAAGGAACCAATTCACCCTAGGGTGAGCTAGCCCGAGTCGATGGATGGGTTGTCATGGAATGTAAATATGGGGTTAAACAATATAAAGGGAAACCCAGGACTTCGGTTTTCACCCAATCATGTGTTCTCGTTATTACGACCGACGGATAGGATAACGATCGGGATTAGGGTTTAGTGGTGAGACGTTGCCTCTAAGAGTGATACCAGCGTCCCATGGGCCCGATATTCCGGTCGGTGCCCAGGATGATACGCCAGACTACCCGGGTTCGGTCAGTGGGCATTCCCATGTCCATTAACACTGACCGACTCCGGGAGCACTAATCTCGCAACGATAACTTCCAACATCTCATCCTGCCGCTCCTGCGCGCTAGGATTCGATGTCTACGCTAAGGGCGTAAGCTATGGCTAGGGAGTCAGCCGCCAAGTTTATTCCCCCTTGGCCCAATGGTCAAAGGCGGTCTTTTTCCCGCCGATGACAATAAAACACCCCGCATAACCAATAGATTCCTATTCCCTATCGATATCCTAGTCCTATGGACGCATTAGGGAGAACCCACGAAGGGGTTTCCACCAAAATCCCAGATTTGGGAACTACTCACACATTTTATCTAAAAAGCAATCTAAATGAAAATCGACCGTTGAAAACATAATCAGGCAATTGAAATGTGGTAGTAGTAATGCAATTAAGATAATATCAAAGTTTGACAAAGATCTAAACACTTACAAATAACCAAAAAATTCCAGCCGTCACAATAGGGAAAAAAGACAGAAAAATAATCAGCTCCCGTTTCTGAAAACCTAGGGCTTCTATATAAAGAAAACGACGTCACCCGATCGGTTGAAGTATCAACCGATCGGGTGACCTGCTTCGTTCTTCGGCAGCGCTCTTCAGAAACTTCACCCGGTCACTCGACACTGTCGGTTGGCGCAATCGGCTCGTCGTTTGGATCTTGCAGTCATCGGGTGAACCGATCGGTTGATAAATCAACCAATCGGTTTTGAAAACATTGCCCAAAAGACAGAGACTTGTGATGTTTTGGCACGGTCAGCTGGCCGTCGTGTGAGCTCTCCGGGTCGTCTCTTGGGGGAATCGGCTACAGATGAACCGATCGGGTGAAGGTCACCTGATCGGTTGGAATTCAACTTCAGTTTCCCGAGAAGTCTGTTGGGCTGAACCGGTCGTCGACCCGACCGGTTGATGCTCACTTTGCTTCAGCTACTGTCCGGGTCGTGCACGCGTGCATCATCCGATCGGTTGGTTGTATCCAACCGATCGGGTGGGGGCTGAAAGATAGCAATCTTGGTCGTTTGACCCCCTGGATCATGCGTGACTCCTACCGTTGCTCCGGGGACTTATGATATCTTCGTTATGTGTCCCCTACGCGGGCAATCTCCTGCAAACACACAAAAACAAGGAGAATTGAAAGAAAACTAGAAAATACGATAAAATGTATTCGGGACGGCAGAAAATAACGGAAAAACACAAAGAAGACATGAGTGAATATGTAAAATATACACACACGTCACATTTCCCCTCACCTGATTTCGAATTCCCATCGCCGTTTCGACTTCCCCACCCCTCAACCGGCCTCGTTCTTCCCCCAAACGACCTCTAACCTCCATCAATCGATCTCTCCACTCTCTCTTCCTTCTCTCCATCGATCTCTCTCTCTCCCTTCTCTCCATCGATCTCTCTCTCTCTCTCTCCCTCTTCCATTTAACCACATCCAAGCCCTAATTTCCACCCGACTCCCCCCATTTTCGAAAATTTGTTGAAAAGAAGTGCCGCGGCTTCACACTCCCACTCATTGCATGGCGTTGTGTGATTTACGAGCAAGGATCGTCATCTCTACTGGGTAACTTCGCTCCTTAGCTCTATTTTCAATTTTGCCCTAGTATTACTATTTTGCTCAATTGCCAGTGTTTGTGTGCATTCATCATATCTTGCTTACACTAGCATCACACACTCACATGGACCGGGATAAAGATAAGGGTAAGTTTATTATGCGTGAGGAGTGGTGGTCTCGCAAGAGACGAAAGACCACACGTCCACCACACTCACGCCCTCCTCCTGCACTGCCTATACAACCCCAACCCCAACCAATTATCCCAGCTGATGACCCAATGATGGGCCCGCGTGGCTACCATTTTTTGAGTCAATAACAAAAAGATTTTTATCATAAACTCGATGCATGGGGACACGTATCCACCAAATTTGCCCATGCCCAAACGCTTATCGATCTCGGTTTTGTCACCGAGGTCGAGACTCTCTTCGCCAATTTAGGATGGATAGCTTTCCTGAACGCCAACGCGGTATCCTACCCCTCCCTCACACTAGAATTTTTATCCTCCCTTGTCTGTGAGTTAGGGTCGATCGTCATTTTCCGCATCCGTAACAAAACCATCCGCACCCACCTGAATACCATTAATAACATCTTTGGTTTCCCCATTCTTGGGGACGACACTATCCGTCCCTACGGGTATCACCCCGATTTCGACGTCGATCAATTTTGGTTTTGCCTCACCCTACACAATCACTATCCTCGAGGTAAGACCAAGGCCTCCTCCATCATTCACCCCATATTCCGTCTGGCCCACCGAATCATATCTTGCACAATTTTCCCCAGGGATGAGTCATGTACCGTGACCATCCCTGATCTTTTTATTTTGTGGGCCATGACCTTTGCTTTTGTTCGTGGTGATGACGGGATTGCTTTTGGGGCCCCTGTCATTCCCATTCATGCTGGTGCTTGGCTTATTCACAAGCTACTAAAGAAGATGCAGCCTACTCGACCGAGTGAGACAGCTCACTCGATCGAGTGGCGGTGACATGGCCATTTCCAGCTTAAAGAAGAAGAGACAATCTACTCCGTCGAGTGGAATTCCCACTCGACCGAGTAAGAAGCCCACTCGACTGAGTGGAGATAGAAATTTATCGAACAGAACAGCGATTTTGGAGAGTTCTGCAGAAGACTTCACTCGACTGAGTGAGAAGCTCACTCGACTGAGTGAGAAGCTCACTCGACAGAGTGAGAAGACCACTCGACCGAGTGGCTTGAACATTACAAAATGCCGATTTTCCCAGATTTTCCATAGAAGAGCCACTCGACCGAGTGACATTTCCACTCGGCCGAGTGTGCTGCCACCGCAGTTTCGACCTAGGGGGTTTCAAATAGTCTGGGGGTATTTTTGTTAGGATTTTTTAGACGTTTTAGTGGATTGAAATCTCTACGGGGTAGAGGATTGGACGTAGGATCATAAGGATCCGAACCAGGATAAAGTTTTGTTTTTGCGTTTGGAATATTCTGGACTGTGTTCATTTATTTCCGCATTCTTATTGCAATTTTTTATTAACTTTTAATTTTTCAATATCGTCGTGATTTACACTATTCACCCCCTCCCCTCTAGTGTATTTGGTATGCCAGGAGATCCAACTAATCATATAAGCTTTATTACACGTAGAATATCCTACAAAAATAACTTCATCAGATTTAGAATCAAACTTATCTAATGAATTCTTAGTATTTAGAATAAAACATTTACAACCAAAAACTTTAAAATACGATACACGTGGTATTCTATCATAAAACAATTCAAAACAAGTTTTATAAAGTTTTGGTCTTACCAAAATTCTATTCAATACATAACATGCAGTAGCAACAGCTTCTGCCCAAAAATATTTTGGTAAAGAACTATCAAATAACATGGTTCTAGCATGTTCCTGTAATGTTCTATATTTTCTTTCAACTACACCATACTATGGTGCGGCGCTAGGAAAAGAAAAATTATTTGTTATGCCATGTTTGTCACAAAATTTTGTAAATAATTCATTTTCAAATTCACCAACATGATCAATTTTCTTTGCATTAAAAAATATATGCTTCTTCTTTTCCAAATTAATATCATTACTAAAACTATTGGATTGGGAAGAATTCTTATAGCATAATCCTTGCCGATGATTAGCAGGATGTTGAACTTTAAGTAAATCATCGAGATTATTCTTTCCTTTATTAAACTTATTAATATAAGAAGACATATCATCATATTTCAACTTTAATGAAGAAATATCTTTATCTAACATAGAAATACGAGACACCATATTGTGATTCTCGGATTTGAGAATCTCATTTCAATGAAGTAACTTATCATTTTGAGAAGTTAAAGATTCTTTCTCAATTTTAAGATTATCTAATAATGAAGATGAATAAACTAATTCTTGATTAGAAATTATTAGAGCCTTATATTGTGCATTAAGCTTTTTAAATCTAATGAATAATTCATTAAAATCATCTAACAATTCATCGTTATCTAACTTACCTCCTCTTCATTTTGTGCCATAAAGCACATGTGAGCGTTCTCCTCATTAGTGTGTTAGTTAGTTTCTTCTTCTTCTTCTTCAGTTGATGAAGAATCCCAAGTGGCTGCCATGCCTTCTTCCTTTTATCGAACTTCTTATCCTTTCTGAAATTGTAGATGTTCTCTCTTTTGGTTTAAGGAGTGGACAATCTTTTTTTCATGTCCAGTCCTGATACACTGAAAACATAGAGAAGTATCAGTAGTTTTAGTTTAAAATTATTAAACTTACCTCTACATATAAACTTTTTGAAGTTTCTAGTGAGTAATGCCACATCATCATCGTTCATGTCTGAATTATCGGTGTTTGATGATGCGTTGAAGGCAATCACTTTCTTCTTTGCGTTGGATTGTTTCTTGCGATCTTGAAGTTGTACTTCGTAAGCCATCAAGTTACCAAGGAGACTTTCAACAGTGAGAGTTGATAAGTCATTGGCTTCCTCTATGGATGTAGTCTTCTTCTCACATTCTGGTGTTAAGGCACGAAAAATCTTCCTTACTTGTTCTATTTGAGTATATGTCTTACCAAGAGCAATTAGAGAGTTTGTGATGTCAGTAAATCTAGTAATCATCTCTCCATTTGTCTCATTGTCCTTCATTCTAAATAGTTCAAACCTTTGAAAAAGAACAGAAATTTAAGTTTTCTTAACTTTACTGGTTCATTCGTGTTTTATCTCGAGTGTATGCCAGTTATCATATGCTGATTTGGCCTGGGAGACATAATTGAACTCATTCTTGTCAATGACGCAGAATAATGCATTCATTGCTTTTGAGTTGTGAGTTGCAGCAGATTTTTCAATTGCGATCCATTAGACATAAGGAGTTGTAGGCGTCTCCTATTGAGTTTCCAACATGTTACAAAGTTCGTAGTCAATGCTTTGAAGATAGACCGTCATCCTTTTCTTCCAATAGGAGTAGTTAGAACCGTTGAATAGTGGAGACCTTGTGGCAGAGTGCCCTTCTGGAAATTGTGATGAAGACGTTGGATTGTTCGTCGGATAGGTGTATGCCAGTTTAACCATGCTCTAATATCAAATGTTGGATCTCTTGGCACACCAAACACACTAGAGGGGGTGAATAGTGTATTTCACGACGAAATTGGAAAATTAAAAGTAATTAAAAAATTGCAATAAGAGTGCGGCAATAAATGAACACAATCCAGAGAATAGCAAATGCAAACAAGGAGATTTATCATAGTTCGGATCCTCGTAATCCTACGTCCAGTCCTCTGCCATGTAGAGATTTCAATCCACTATTACACTTGCTCCTCGTAATCAATCAACATTCAAAGATGCCAACACTCCCAGTGTTACAAACTTGTACAATCTCTTCAACAAGAGATTCACCTAATAAAGTAAAGAAAGAGTATGAAACAATATCATCTATAGCCTTGATAATGTAGGAATTATAGTGCAAGGCCGGTGATGGATTCTCCAATGTTCTTGATATGAAATATGGTAAAACACTCTTGGAAATTGGACATCCAATAGGGGCAAAATTTCCATAGAGTTTCCCCTATGGAATCAGAAAATCACTCACTTTCTAGATAGAGAAAGTAAACTTGAGAAAAGAGAGTGTGTGGATTTTCTTCATTTTTAGACAGGGGTCTATGGGTAAATATATAGTCCAAATAGTTAGTTTTCGAAAGTTCAACAACTGTCTGCATTGTCAAAAAATTCTGAGAATTTTTTTTTCAAATTAAGTGACTAACATGATGGACTGGTCGACTAATTTAACTGCTGACTTGGAATTTGATTGTTGAGATGTCTATTTAGAAAATAACTTTTAAAACGGTCAATAACTGATATGAACTGCTATAAACTGTCATAAACTAGCCGTTTGTGGCAGTTCTATCTTCTATTGGTTGACCATAATATTTAAATGATAAAACAATAAAAATAACTAATTAAAAATGGCTGTTAGACTAATAGAATCTATTAGTCGACTAGAAAATTCAAAACTTAGGAATTTGTAGGAAGGTGATCCTAATGACTTAAAATAAGTCTGACAAAGTTTAAGAATTTTCTGAATTTTTTAATATTTAAACTGATCGACTAGAAGTAAGGACTGGTCGACTTATTTGTGCATTGACTTGATTTTTTGAAGACGAACCCTAAACGATTAAGATAGATCATCATCAAGGATTTTACATTCTAAGTATATGCAAGAGAAAAAAATAAACATTACATCTCTTTTTACAAGATAAAAAATATCATCGATATGCTTCGTCTTGTAATAGATGCTCTTGCAATATGGAGTCTTGATGATTTTTATATGTGCGCTATAAAATCTTCATAGATAAATTTAGTATACATAGAATAATATGTTTGTATCATTAAAACCATATAAGGAGTTGTGAGTTTTCCAAAATTGTTGTCTTGATCACGCTCTCTATAATGCCTCCTGGATCGATGCCCTTTCGGATTCCTATGTCAACTACCTTTCCCCCAGAAGTAGTGACCACTCGCCTTTACTTCTTCTTCTTATTACTCCCATTAATATAGGGTCCAAGCCCTTCAGGTTCTTCACTAACTATCTCTAACTCCCTTGTTTATTCTTTATCTTGCTTCCAATATAGCATAACCTTTATACAGGGTCCGCTATGTTCTATCATGTCTCTAAGATCAAATCTCTCAACTTTGCAATAAAGTCCTGGATTGGATACCAGGGTTGTTATCCTTGCTCTGTTAACATTTGTAACACCTCGCTCCCCAGGATACCTGGTAAGTACGAATCCGTCCCAAATTCTCCTTCAGATATGAGTGTTACTAATAATGAGAAGGAAATAGATGCACCAGAAGAATATGCAGGCCATTGCACATATGCTGGGAAATACAAGTAATGCTCCAATATAGAAAATAAGAGACAATCATATACAAGTCCAACGTTTTTTATTATTAAAACAAAGGTACATCTTTGTTTACATTATTTCATCCTCGAGTACAAAAGTGGAAAACAGAAGAAATTCCAGTGAAATCAGCAAAAAGACAAAAAGATCCACACTGGTACAACTCACTCGCTATACTACCTTGAGAACCAACTGAATGGACTGCCCTCTGAGGATCCCATTTCTACCACGAACTGGGAGCTAACTCCTGAGTTAAGTCTACTTTGGCTGTACTGCTCTTAAACCTGGAAAAAGTAAATTGGACACGTCAACGTGTGACCCATTACGAAACCTAACTAAACTAGGCAGGACCCAGTTTAGAACCAGATTACTGTTCTAAGGGGTGGTCTGCAGAAATAAAGGGGTCTACAGAACATGCATAAATAAACACGTCATAACAGGCAGTACTGAAAGTAAACTGAGAAACATATCAACATGAGATAACAAGATTCATGTGTTAATGACAATTATATTAAGTCATCACCTTAAAAATTCGGGAACCCGTGTAAATCGTAGGACACTTAAGGAGCTGAACTTCACCTAAGGTAGGTGAAAGGTGGTACACCAAACCGTGACACGAGCACCGTTGGGGCCTCTTGTAACTCCTTTTGTCGGGAGTGAGAATTCTCGATTTTTGTGGAAAATAGAGCAAACCACCCATTATCGCACTGGTGCATCACGAGTACACCATCGGCCTCTCTAACACTGTCTAGTCTCCCGTCGACTGATGATCGGTCCGGGATACAACTCCGGAAACAATGTAGTTTTACCGCAAGCGCACAGTTAAGTGATGAGCAGATATCGAATCACGGGGAGGAACTATTGGTATCTATATTGATTACTTGGCAGAGGTGAAACGATAATCAAGAAATGTTGGTTTCACAGGCATACAAAGTAATGTTTATGAATTCAATTAATAAAAAAGCCTAGGGCTTGGGAATCCCCACTATAGATCTCAAGCATCAATGTGAAATATGAATCTCCATATCACTACTCTTGGTTTAAGGTGAAATTGTCGCAACTAGGTTATGAACCAATGCACGCTCTTGCGCTACACAAGTCTATACCAATCTAAACTAGAGTCTTGCTCTCGTGCAAGCCTAGTTCAGACCACTAGCATTATGATCGACAATATTGTTCAATTCTAACTCAAGCTCGCTCTCGCACAATGTGAGTTCAAATCTAGATCGTGATGGTTCGTATTTGTTTTACCGTCGTACAAACGAATATAATTATAGAAATATAATAAAGATGTTAGCTTTTGTCGCTCCCGTGCACCAATTCTAGGGAATCTCGATTATAGATCTAAATCGAATATCTAGGGCTTCCCATAGATCAAGATCCTCTCTCGAGCTTCAAGATCCAATGGAAATACCTAGCTACCCGTAGTAAATCGATCACAATCTAACATATTTACAAGTTTAGCAACATGGGTCTTCATTAGATTTCACATATCAAACCCTAGATCCATATGGTTCATCCATTTGCCCTAGAGTAAGGAGATTACTCACGATTCATCATAGAAAGAGCAATAGAATTGAAAAGTGCAGGAGAATTCATCATATGAATCAGATCCAAATAGAAATTTAACATAAAAACAAGGACTTGCAAAAGTTTAGACAACCAAATGATGTTCAAGCTCCAAACAATAAGAAAATTAAGATCTTGCACTTCAATCCTCTCGTGAAAATAAGATAGAATAAAGGTATTTTTTATGAACTATGGCTATATCGTCTCTCTTAGATGGCTCTCAAAACTAGCTATTTATACAAAAGCAAAACGTCCAAAAAAATCCTAACAAAAATACCCCCAGACTATTGGAAACCCCCTAGGTCGAAACTGGGTTGGCAGCACACTCGGCCGAGTGGAAATGTCACTCGGTCGAGTGGCTCTTCTATGGAAAATCTGGGGAAAACAGCATTTTGTAATGTTCAAGCCACTCGGTCGAGTGGTCTGCTCACTCGGTCGAGTGAGCTTCTCACTCAGTCGAGTGAGCTTCTCACTCGGTTGAGTGAAGTCTTCTGCAGAACTCTCCAAAATCACAGTTCTGTTCGATAAATTTCTGTCTCCACTCAGTCGAGTGGGCTTCTTACTCGGTCGAGTGGGAATTCCACTTGACGGAGTAGATTGTCTCTTCTTCTTTCAGCTGGAAATGGCCATGTCAGCGCCACTCGATCGAGTGAGCTGTCTCACTCAGTCGAGTAGGCTGCATCTTCTTTATATTCTCCTCCTTCTCGCTCCTTTCTCCATTCTCTTGCCTTTCTTCCTCTTCTTCTCATCATCAAGCGTCGTTAGTTCCTAGATATCATCGTGAGTAATGCTTCGACATGAGTGTATATGCTCATAGCTCCAAATTGCTCCTGATTGCTCCATATTTCCTGATATCCAATGAAACACAGAAATAGTGAAATTCATCGTAAAATCGTCATTTAAACGATAAATTCGTGATATGAGCAATCGTTATGGCATGGAAAAATGCAGAAATGAAGTGTAAAATATGAGCATATTAGCTGTCGGGAGTGTAGGCGAGAATCAATATCTGTGTCCGCTCTATAAAGCCTACTTTTTACACGTATTCCTCCCAATCACATATCTAAAGTCTCACCCATTTCTGAATGATCGAGGACTTTAGACTCTTCCTCTCATCTCACTCTCATTTTCATCATTTCATAATACTTTTCATTTCCATTATTTTCATCACTATAATATGGACATCTCTTTATGTTCATTAACATTCATTTGCATATCTCTTCATGAACAATTTTTCATATATAAACAATTTAAATAATTGAAGGAAATATCTTGCTTGCAGGAATAACAGAGTAACCACATCATGAAGTTATCTTTCAGTATTTCTAAGCATGTGGCTCAATTAAATAAAACTGAAGTTCATGTCATAATTCTCTCTTGATGCACTTCATAACATGAGACTTTAGCTCATAAGACATAACATGAGTAACATTTAGTCCATAAACGAACATGATCCTACAAGGCAAGATAACAATCAACAAAAGCAGTCAATAAAACCCAATGAATTGCTCTCGATTGCTCCATATTTCCTGAAATCCAACGAAACATAGAAATAGTGAAATTCATCGTAAAATCGTCGTTTAAATGTTAAATTCGCGATACAAGCAATTGTTATGGCATGGAAAAATGCAGAATTAAAGGGTAAAATATGAGCATATCAAAATCCCCCAATCTTACCCATTACTCATCCTCGAGGAAGATAAGTAAAAAGTTAACATCGCGAATAAAATAAAAAATCAAATAAATAGAAAAGAAGGCGAAGAGTGGAATGCTAGATCATTCTCTCAGAACTCGAATTCGCTACTCAAATGCACCAATAATGAATATGAACATCACTAAAGCTTTTATTTCGATATCATTTCATATGGGGTACACTTAATATAAAAACTGAGAATAACGTGAATCTTATGAAATATGAAATCATTTTAACATTATGCATCGTCTACGGCATAGAAAATGATTTACATAATCATAGAGGACACACTTTTTAATTGACTGCTTCTGTTTGGAGTATTAGAGATATCACACAATTCAAAGCAATAAGAATAGAAAGATATGGTTTCATGAATTTCATGTCAATTTTTCAATTCATAGATGTCGTTATACTTGAAGTCATCTCCTTAAGTATTAGAGATTACATAGCTTAGGTCGTCATGCACATATAAGTAATCACACTCTCTCTCATCAATGGATTTCCTCCCCCAAGCTTATCTATAAGCGTGGTGGCATCAGGTATGAAATATAAAGTTTCTTCCCAACTTTTGTAGCTCCATATATAATAAGCAAAACGAAAGAAAAGAAAGTAAGGGATTGTGGCTCCATATATAATAAGCAAAACGAAAGAAAAGAAAGTAAGGGATTATGTATATACAATGAAGTTCTCTTTTTCCCTTTTTTTTCTTTTCCCCTTTTTCTTTTTCTTTTTCTTCTATTTTTTTCTTTTTTATACACAAGTAAATCACATAAAAAGATGCATACATATACATTATTTCTCTTTTTTAGCTTTTGGGACCATAGAGCTTATTTTCTTGCATGGGAAAAATGAACGAATAAGAAATTAGTTTAGGGAAGGATCACCAATGATAATATGTGTAGAAATGTAGTTCAGATATGTGGAGAAAGAATATATCATATCACTAAGTTCACTCTTTGTATGTCCTTGACCACTTCAGCACGGTAATGTCATCTACTCATATGATTTCTAAAAGTAAACTAGTCTATTCATATCAAATAACAATCAATCCCTTCAACCTGAAGTTTTAATACACAATTCATGCAATAAGAAGTGATATTAGGATAAGAAAGCAGTACTCCAGGTATAATATAGTTAATGCGTGAATCTTGGTGTGTTTTCTATAAAGAATATACAATAAAGTAATTCTTAGACAAGTCAACGTTAAAATTCATTCATAGACAAATGATAACACATTGGAAGTTCTTTTTCTCTAGTGCACAACAGATATATCGCAAATGATATCAGAAATAAAAAACAATTGCATGTCAGAAGATGTGCGTATAAGTAAACCGAAATCCAAACTATATTCATCACATTGAATTCATTTCTAGCAAAGAAAGTAAACGAAGTAAGGATAAAATAAAATCTAACTATACACATGCAAGCACTCCAAAAGTAAGGAAAATATGATGCATGGGAAAGAATGTAAAAGTGTGAAAATAAGTGGAAAATAAAGAAAATAAAGGTGAAAATAAAGAAAATAGAAGTGTGTGAGTACACTCACTCCCCCAGCTAAACATCACATTGTCCTCAATGTGTAAAGTGTGGCACTATGACATATAAGATACAGAAGGGAGGGTGTGGATGCGAGTATGATGCAAAGAAAATGGAAAATAAAGGATAATAATAAATGGAAAACATGATGGTATATACAAAGGATGTGTGCAAAGAAAGCATGCAAAATGATGGATGGATGCAAAATGGTAGACAAAAATATGGTACTCTCTCCCAAGCTCGAATATATGGTGCCCTGCAAAAATTGGAGATAGTTGGGCATGCAAAATGCTGGGGTGAGATGGGAGTAAAAGTATGACAGGCATCAAGTGAAGTACCTACTCAGG
Source organism: Scilla litardierei (assembly GCA_030789695.1). NCBI lineage: Eukaryota > Viridiplantae > Streptophyta > Magnoliopsida > Asparagales > Asparagaceae > Scilla > Scilla litardierei. Next base: position 48,798,778 of record CM061130.1, read on the forward strand.
TGCATCGCCTTCACCTCCCTGTAGTGGGGGTGGTGGCGACAGAGGGGCTAGTTGCTGCTACAGGTGGAGAAGGATCTGATGCAGCGTCCACTGAATACCAGGAATAAGGGTAATGTGGGTCTGCTGAGCAGAGGTGGCCTGCGTAAGAGCTCAAAAATCGACTCTACGTCTAGCCGCTGCCGACGCAATCGTGTGCAGGTGCAGCTCTCTGTCGTCAGGAGCAGAGGTAGAGGGACGTGCAATATGGAGAGCTTGACTCACACAGCCTCCAAAAACTAGCGGGGCTACGACAGGGTGAGTGTGTGGAGTGAGCTCACGGCAGAATGCTCAGTCTCCAGGTGAGACTGAGACGCAGGAAAGCGCTGAAAGATCGGTGCAACAGAGGTAATGATCGGAATATCAATAGCGATGGAAGAAGGGGCAGAAGTCGTGGAAACAGATGTGGTGACAGACACCATAACACTCTCGCTGAGGATGTTGGTAGTAGAGGCTGGAACAACGATAGATGGGGTGGATGTAAAAACTGAGGATAAGGACACCCAGGAGTCGAGATATCGGAAGAGATCAGGGTCTCTATGGTCGCGGAGGATGAAGGATCATCAGGCTCATGGGACAATGGGGAAACACTCTCAGAAATTATATACGTGATCGGATCAACACTCATATGGATGGTTTAGACATGATCGAGCACAGCTATAGCGCTCACAGAGACGGGCGCGAAAGTGGAGCTATCAGCACGAGCAGAAGTGAAGACGTGTGCTGGGCTTGGAAAGTGAAACAGTGGCTTGCCCGGGAATGAGGATCTCATGGTGAAGAGGCTCGACAGGGTGCTCCTGCCGGTTGTCGTCGGGCTCTAGTACGTATACAGGTGGGATGAGTAGGTCCATTGGGAACCTCCACTCTGCACCTGCTGGCCCAATGTGGGTCCGAATATGGTTCGAAAGCACGATATTGTCTGCAGAGAATGGACCATGTAACTAGACCCAATGAAGTCGTCCGTGAAGGAAGATCATGTGCATGCGGGCCAAAACATAATCAGATAGTGAGGTGGGGGCATGTAGCACAGCACATATCAGCAGGAAGCTGAATGTCGAATATGGGTGCTAGGAGTGTGATCAGACCGCCACAGCATATTGCCTTGGTGGAGACAACTATGGAAAAGAAGCGATAGAAAAACCATCTAGAGATATCAATAGAAATGGCGGGGACTAAGGCATCCCCACCAGCCTCACGTGCTCTCTCCCTCGTCATCCCTAGCGCATGAACAACTTGGACATGGACAAGGTCCCAACCTCTGGCCTGGCTAGTATGGTGGTCGCTAAAGGGCGTTATGCAATTTGCAGGCACGGGTGGATGACGGAAGAGGCCTTTGCCCTGCTAGGGTCGAAGTATGGCGTGCTGGTGATCAGCTCCCAAAATGCATCAGCTGCAAATACAGAGGGGGTGTGGTGTAAAGAACCATAGCTCGATCGGGATCTGGGACATGGGGCCAATGGAAGTATGCACGGGACATATTGTGCGAGATCTCGCACTCCCGATCGATGAGTCTGAATGAGTAGCCCCTAGGAGTCCTATGTATATAACGCAAGACCTCAAGTGTCGGACAAATATAAGTGCTCGCCGACACAGATAAGAAATCACCCCCAACTGACATTGTCATACAGCTGGTGCAACCCCTCAAATACCCCTAGGCGCTCGAGTGTAGGAATGTGAGCGAACCTAGTGAGTAAGATCTGGCATACGGAGATCCTCTCAAATTTGGCGTGATGTGTGCCATCTCTGAAGGTGATTCCGTACGTCTCGATTGGTGTAAAGGGTTGTGCTGGTGGTGCAGGTGGTGCAGGTGTGGGGTCACTACGTGGTGGAGGCGCCGCCCCAGAAGAAAAAGGACAGGGATCGACAGTTTTCTTCTTCTGGGCAGCGGGCTGCCTGCCACCAGAACGGGTGCGTGGGTGCATCGACGGATACCGTAAAAATGACGCGCACTACATGAAATGCAAATGGAATGCTCGAAAATAATAAGGAACGAGTGTGCCGAGCAATCGATGTGACTCCAAACCAACGTATGAGTGCAAGGCAGCTCCTCCAAGCTTCAACTCTGCAATATTCACAAATGATCTTCCCCAAGCTTTCCTGTTGCATAAAAGCACATAATTAGTAGTAAGAGTCCATAATTATTGGGGTCGATCAAGAGAAATTGGAGATTAATAGGGTTGAATAGGATTAAGGGTTGGATTTAGGCTTACGAGATGGATAGGAGAAGATAGAGAGCGAAATAGGGCTTAACAGGGGGAGGAGAGGTCGGACTCGGTCAGGGGATCGCCGGCCACCGTTGATCCGGGCCATCGCCATAGCCAAGTGGGCTGGAGGCGTGGTCGAGTGGGTTAGGAGCGAAAGGGGAATTGGGGGAGGATGTGCTGATTTGGGGCTTAGGACTCGGGCGAGTGAGTGGCTGGTTTTATATAGGCTGCCTGACTTAAGTTACTCGACCGAGTGACTTTTGGCCCGAAGGACTCAGAATTAGGAGTTTTCGTCGCTCGGCTGAGTCGAGCAACTCGGCCAAGTGGCTCAAGTCACTTGGTCGAGTGATAAGAGTGACTCGGTCGAGTGAAGAGCACAGACATAGTGTCATTTTTAGGATCTCTGCTACAGCCTCCCACTCGGTCGAGTGGAATTAGTCACTCAGTCGAGTGAACTAATGACTCGGCCAAGTGGAAAAACCTTACAGAGCATAGATTTGCAGCTCTCTGCTATAGGGGTCCACTCGGTCGAGTGACATAGTCACTCGGTCGAGTGATATAAGAATTTCATAGTGAGTTTAGGGGCTTCCATGTTTAGTATGTCACACGGTCGAGTGATTTCTTCACTCGGTCGAGTGAAAATTTAACTCGGCCGAGTAAGCTGTCTTTTTCAGCCTTCTGCTCTATGTTTTTCTCCATCTTCAGTTTCTCCCACTTCCTTCCGTTTCCTCCTTTCTTTATCGTTTAAGCATGTCCCTACATTACTACAAAAGGGAAACAACACTTAAATAAGTTCTTTAATAGCGCTTCTGCGTGCTGTCTATCTCGCCGCTGCTAAATGGGGGTGCTGGTTTTCGGACCTTTAACAGCGCTTCTTTAATACAAGCGCTATTAAAGGTCCACCATAGATAGCGCTTGTACCAAACAAGCGCTGATAAAGGTTCCACTAGATAGCGCTTGTTTAGTACAAGCGCTGCCTATAGTGCACCTTTAACAGTGCTTGTACTAAAGAAGCGCTGTTAAAGGTCTCAATAGACAGCGCTTTTTAGTACAAGTGCTGTTAAAGGTCCACCATAGACAACACTTGTCAAAACAAGCGATGTCTATGGTGGACCTTTAACAGCACTTGTTTAGTACAAGCGATGTCTATGGTGGACCTTTTATAGCTCTTGTACCAAACAAGCATTGTCTATTGGGACCTTTAACAGCGCTTGTTTGGTACAAGCGCTGTTAAAGGTCCATCATACACAGCGCTTGTACGAAACTAACGATGTCTATTGGAATCTTTAACAGCGCTTGTTTGATACAAGCGTTGTTAAAGGTCCATCATAGACAGTGCTTGTACTAAACAAGCGATGTCCATTGGAACCTTTAACAGCGCTTCTTTAGTACAAGCTATGTCTATGGTGGACCTTTAACAGCGCTTGTACTAAACAAGCGTTGTGAAAGGTCCCAATAAACAACGCTTCTTTAGTACAATCGATGTCTATGGTGGACCTTTAACAGCGCTTGTACTAAAGAAGCGATGTCTATTGGGACCTTAGACAGTGCTTGTTTCAATACATTTTATTATTTCTCCCCGCGTTTTATATTTAAATAAATCGATTTAATGTTGAAAATGCTTCAATAAACCACAAATAACATTAAATTACTAGAAACAATTATTACAAGAAACTATCAAATTAAATTGCATTTAATATTCAACAATCACATAAATTAGACCATGTGTATTGATATTGGAATATGATCTGTAATACAAACAAGAAGCATTATCACATATAAAACTTAATATGTCATTATCCATTAAATCAATCCTTGAACAATACATTTCCCGACAAATTGCAAATTACAACTTCTGATTCTAAAATAACTCACTAATGCATTTGTTTTCATCCCAACATAGCGCAGGTTGGCCAAGGACTTGAGTATGTTGCAGGAAAGAGAATTGTACGACTGCAGGGTCAGAGATATTGAATATTGAATAATCCACTAAGCGCTTCTGGAATGCGATCTTCGAATGAGGTTTCTAAGCATCTATACAAGTACATTGTATCCACGGCCTTCAAGTTTCCCACCCGACGCAGAAGTGCGTGCAGCATGAGTCCTCCATGAATAGCTCATACTTCTCTCTGTGGCCGCGGGTGTGGCTGCTTGCATCCTCCATTGCCTCGTCCAGTTTCCTTGCATCATTTAGCTCATCCTTATTGCTGCACAAAGCAAAGAAGAGAGATGATTGAATGCAACACTTCAAGCTCTGTGACTTTAACGAAATTTATGACGTTCCTCAGTCTTCAGCTCGCTGATGGTTAGCTGTCTCTCAAATAAAGCATGGACGTACGCGTGTCTGATGTTTGCTTTAGTGTTTCCAAGGGCCTGTTCAAAAAAAACAAAAATTAAATTAAATCAATGATCTCCAGATATAGGAAGAAGAAACTTTGACACTAAAAAATTACATGCGGCATATTAATTGAGAGTACATGATAGAATTACATGCGGCATATTAATTGAGAGATGACACTAAAAAATATACCTCAATGCACAATGGGCATCCAGGCGCGTGCCAAAAAAAATACGGAGGGAAAAAAGCCGATTCAGTTTCTGATTACTTTGCTAACTTTGACTCTTCTTTAACTGCATTCACTGTCACAACCAAGCTCCCCAACCTGGAAACATCTGACATAGCCGGTCGGTGTCTATTGCATCTTGTATGAGTTGTTAGACATGCAAATGAACATGTATGTAAATTATTAATTGATAATAACTGAACATACAACTGGAAAAAGAAACTGAGAAGGGAGGAACACCGATTGTTGTTTTCAGTACGTAGGAATAATCAAGAAAAACACAAAGATTAAACACACATCAACACCAAGGTGACACAAGAAACTTGGTAACGCAGTTCGGTGCGCACACCTACATCTGCGGGGCCACGCCCAGAAAATCAGAATACTCCACTAAAATAATCAATGAGTACAATCACTAATTATCACGATTCTATTAGGAGGAACAACCTCCCCCTCAATACAAACCGTGATGGGTGGTCTCTACCAACCCATGGAGTATTCTCGGCAAGCTCCCCTTGCCCGCAAGCTCCCCTTGCACAACCGACTAGATCAGCTCCCTTGATCCTACACGCGTAGTCGTCGGCCTCATCCCGGAGTTCTTCAAAAACTTTCGTCAAAAATCGTTCTAACATCAAGAGTCCACCCCCTCCTTTACTTCGCTAACCCCTCGAAGAAGTTAAGCTGTTGACACCAACTCCACCAAGGAATCACCGAGGATAGGCGGAAACATATGCAGCGCACCCAAGCAAGATAAAGCAGTTAATGAGGAAATCTCAGTCGACAATCAAAACCGAACAACAACCAAGTGTCATTAACCATCCTTCAACAGCTTCAACAATAATCACCTAATCTCGCACTGTAGAAGAAGATCTGATTCTGATCAACAAACTCGATGACATCTTATCTCCAAAAACAATAGTTCAGTCACCAAGAGGTCTTATCTTCAATAGACGCAAATCAAATAACTGCATGGAAGATTTGCCGAATCTGATCTCAAATGTTGAACAATAAGTTCAACATTTCATATGACATTTTGTACAACATTTCATAAACACTCATTTGATAGTGGATCTTTCATACCTCGGTTGTGGATGATCCTTTCATTCACCTTCGTCAGCAAATTTTATGCATACCTGCATTCAACCGAATATCTGGAGAAGATCTAAACAATAATGCAAGATCTGAAAACATTCATATGTAGAATCTTCACCATTCAGTTATGAAACCAACCAGATTTTGTAACCACTATATCCGGGTAAATAACTTCCTCTTTAATGCTAAATATCCACCAATATTTCTAGGATCACTTCGGGTACGAAATCTCATATTCAAGGAACCACCGAATCTATTTCGGGTAAAAAGATTAAAATAAATCTCATGCGGATATTTTGCCCATAGAATAAGGAACTATTTCTGGTCAATAAAACCAATAAATCTCAGCAAATATTTCCTTCCATCAATTTAGGAACAAACCAGATTCCCAAAAATTCTCAACAACCCTCCATCAATTAAGGAACTAATTCGGGTAAGAAGGAGTATAAAAATCTCACCAATATCTGGAATCAATCAAATCAGGAACCTCCGATATTCTAGGCTACAAATCAGATCTGAGATCACCACGACAGATATGTAGACCAGAGCAGCATTTCTGTATACGAACAACTATTCCAGATCTCAAATGTTGAACATAATGTTACAACATAATGTTCAACATTTTGCTCAAACTGCTCAAAAACAATCCAGATTCCACAAACTGAGCTCTCCAGATATAGTGCCACTAATGCCAACAATTATCAGCAGAAATTCAACCCGAACAATCTCCCCCTTTGGCATTATGTGGCACAACCCAAAGCAAGCGTCAACCAAGCACATTCTGCACATTCTCCCCCTTTGAGCCACAATAATCCAAAACACATTCTCCCCCTTACTAGAACAACCCGAGCAGTGATCACCTCAAAAAAATAAAGCCAAATAATTCAGAAAAGACACCACATCCTCCCCCTTTCAGCTAGCCTCACAACTCCAAAAGAAAATGCAGAAAAACTCAACCGAGGCACATCCAGAGGCTCCTCTGTCACTTTTAATAGCAAATAAAATCTCAGGCACATCGGAATAAGAGAAAGAACACTATACCTCACATCTGACAGTAGGGTGACGAATGAAATGAAGTCCAGGGTAGAAGTCGAGTTTTGAGAGGCCGAAAAGTAGTTGGAGAATTGAAAACATCGGCGGTGTTGACAGAGGGTACATGCGAAGATCCAATGGCACCGGTGGAGGAAGAGCAATGAGCAGAGCGACGAGATAGCACTCGGATAATTTTGGAGGAAGATTCATGAGACTTTGGCGCATGTTGCTCACAGTGATTATCGAGGGGAGATGTCGAGTCTGGCGTCATAACATCTGCAGCAACATTGTTCTGTGTTGTATCTAATGTTACAACATTAGTCACAACATGAAGTGCTTTCTCTGAAGCTGTTGTGTTCTTGCTGTATAATTCAGACTTTCTGACCCATTGCTTCTTCATCTTCATATCAGGGTGTCTAACATTTCTTCCTTCTGACCAATGTCGCATGCGGCTGAAACAGTTTCTCTCGGTATGGCCTTTGAACTTGCAGTAACTGCACACAGAACGACCACCTTTTATATCTTTAACCTGCCTCTTATTTTGATCATGGCCATTGTGTTGACCCATTCTTTCAAGTTCTTTGGTAACTTGACTTCTTCTTTCATCAGACACATTATAAAAAGCTCCTCTATTGTATCCCACTCATGTGCGATCTCCAGAAATCTTACCCATGTTTAAGATATCATCCAGTTTTGCTTTTCCAGAATTCCACTTCTCCAATGTGCATTCAGCTTTCTCTGCCCTGAGAAGAACATTTCTGAAGTTTCTTTCCAATTCTCTATAGTTTCTCTCAGCTTTCAGACATTCGATTTTGACCTCCTCCTTCTCTTTCTTCAGTCTATCATTTTCCTCCTTCAGGACTTTGTTGATATTGCAGATTTGCATCCATTTCTCAAACATCATCTGGTATGCTGTACGGATATCATTGTCACGCACTCCCTCATCGCTATCAACTTCAGACTCGGATTCAGTGCAGGATGTTGTACTAAATGTTGTACGTGATGTTGAACATAATGTTGCAACATTCTGTCTGACATTTGCTAGTTTGTTGTAATCAGGTCCCTTCTTCTGAGAGGCTGCGAGGGCAATGTAATTACTGATGATATCCTCATTTTTAACACTCCCATCAGAATCATCTTCACTCCAGGTACTAGTCAAGGATGTCCCTTTTTGCTTCTTCAAGGTGTTAGCACATTCAGCTTGTGTGTGCCCAAATCCTTCACATACTCTACACTGCATCCCTTTTCCTTTCTTTTTCCCTTTACTACTAATCTTCTTCAGCATTCTACTTATGTTTTTGGACAGCGATGCAATGTCGTCATCAAGTGCTGACTCATAATCAGATTTAGATTCTTCACAAGCTTCTACCTTCAGAGCCATCCCTTTGTCCCGTTTGTTTTGCTTCAAGTTCATTTCATAAGTCTGAAGTGATCCCATGAGTTCATCCAATCTCATAATGGATGTGTTCCTCACCTCTTCAATAGCTGCAATCTTTGCCGAAAATTTGTCAGGTAAAGATCTCAGAGTTTTCTCTACTAACTTCTTTTGGGAGTACTTCTTCCCCAATTGAAATGCCTGATTTGCTATATCACGTAATCTTCCATTAAATTCAGCCACAGATTCATCATCATTCATTCTAAGATTTTCAAATTGAGAGGCGAGTATTTGAAGTTTAGAAGCTCTTACAGTACTTGTCCCTTCATGAATATTCTGCAGTATATCCCATGCTTCCTTTGCATTCTCACACGTAGAGATTAACTTGAATTGCTCTTCGTCGACAGCGGAAAAAATAGCATTAATTGCTTTAGAATTGCATAAGGCTGCATGTTCTTCAATCCGACTCCAATCTCTTGCAGACTTGAGGTGTTCTTCGCCATCTTTGTCAATTTCGGTTGGCGGTATCCATCCTTCACTGACAGCGATCCAGGCCTTCTCATCAATGGACTTGATGAATACACGCATTCGAGACTTCCAGTAAGTGTAGTTTGTACCAGTGAGCAGTGGAGGACGAACAACGGAGGCACATTCTCGTGTAGCCATGATTCAAGTACTGAAATCCAAGATCACACCTTCTTTGTTAACAAAGATACACGGGTGACCTGCTCTGATACCAATTGTTGTTTTCAGTACGTATGAATAATCAAGAAAAACACAAAGATTAAACACACATCAACACCAAGGTGACACAAGAAACTTGGTAACGCAGTTCGGTGCGCACACCTACATCTGCGGGGCCACGCCCAGAAAATCAGAATACTCCACTAAAATAATCAATGAGTACAATCACTAATTATCACGATTCTATTAGGAGGAACAACCTCCCCCTCAATACAAACCGTGATGGATGGTCTCTACCAACCCATGGAGTATTCTCGGCAAGCTCCCCTTGCCCGCAAGCTCCCCTTGCACAACCGACTAGATCAGCTCCCTTGATCCTACATGCGTAGCCGTCGGCCTCCTCCCGGAGTTCTTCAAAAACTTTCGTCAAAAATCGTTCTAACATCAAGAGTCCACGCCCTCCTTTACTTCGCTAACCCCTCGAAGAAGTTAAGCTGTTGACAATAACTCCACCAAGGAATCACCGAGGATAGGCGGAAACATATGCAGCGCAGCCAAGCAAGATAAAGCAGTTAATGAGGAAATATCAGTCGACAATCAAAACCGAACAACAACCAAGTGTCATTAACCATCCTTCAACAGCTTCAACAATAATCACCTAATCCCGTACTGTAGAAGAAGATCTGATTCTGATCAACAAACTCGATGACATCTTATCTCCAAAAACAATAGTTCAGTCACCAAGAGGTCTTATCTTCAATAGACGCAAATCAAATAGCTGCATGGAAGATTTGCCGAATCTGATCTCAAATATTGAACAATAAGTTCAACATTTCATATGAAATTTTGTACAACATTTCATAAACACTCATTTGATAGTGGATCTTTCATACCTCGGTTGTGGATGATCCTTTCATTCACCTTCGTCAGCAAATTTTATGCATACATGCATTCAACCGAATATCTGGAGAAGATCTAAACAATAATGCAAGATCTGAAAACATTCATATGTAGAATCTTCAACCGCACATACCATTCAGTTATGAAACCAACCAGATTTTGTAACCACTATATCCGGGTAAATAACTTCCTTTTTAATGCTAAATATCCATCAATATTTCTAGGATCACTTCGGGTACGAAATCTCATATTCAAGGAACCACCGAATCTATTTCGGGTAAAAAGATTAAAATAAATCTCATGCTGATATTTTGCCCATAGAATAAGGAACTATTTCTGGTCAATAAAACCAATAAATCTCAGCAAATATTTCCTTCCATCAATTTAGGAACAAACCAGATTCCCAAAAATTCTCAACAACCCTCCATCAATTAAGGAACTAATTCGGGTAAGAAGGAGTGTAAAAATCTCACCAATATCTAGAATCAATCAAATCAGGAACCTCCGATATTCTAGGCTACAAATCAGATCTGAGATCACCACGACAGATATGTAGACCAGAGCAGCATTTCTGTATACGAACAACTATTCCAGATCTTGAATGTTGAACATAATGTTACAACATAATGTTCAACATTTTGCTCAAACTGCTCAAAAACAATCCAGATTCCACAAACTGAGCTCTCCAGATATAGTGCCACTAATGCCAACAATTATCAACAAAAATTCAACCCTAACACCGATCATATGATTATATTTTTCCACTTGCATATGTGGCCATATATGCCGGCATCTAAGTGCAATATGAATATTTCTAGCCAAATCAGAAGACACACGAATGATGCTAGTGCAATTCAAAACAGCTTGGAGATCACAGCATCAATAAAATTATTAAGACGATGTACTATATATTCCATCTTAGTTAAAAGTGAAGACTAGAATAATCTAACAAAATGTGGAATTTCATCAGCTATTGCTAGTTTTTGAATTAAGAGTTTGCCCTGGGTTTCAGAGTGTTTTCTCACTACAAATTCGTTGACCGTGGACTGCCCGGTCAACGTGGTCAAGGGGCCGATTTGGGTCTCTTGGGTGCGTCGAGCACGTGTAGACACGACGCGAATCGGAGATGCAGTCGACGCGGAGCACGTCAGCTGGGCCGGGTCTGGATCCTCGGCCTCAGGGGGGCTGAGGGGAAGCCTCGGCCTGGTGTGAGGTGCTCGGCCTCAGACGGTCGGGCGACGAGGGGAAGCCTCGGCGCCTTGGCTTGGCGTGCGACCGACGCGGAGCTGAGGGGAAGCCTCGGCTCGGATGGGCGCGCTCGGCCTCGGTCGGTCGGACGACGAGGGGTAGCCTCGGTCGCCTCGCTTGATGCGCGGCCGGCGTGGAGCCGAGGGGAAGCCTCGGCACTTGGATCTAACGTCTTCCTGAACAGACGAGAACACTCGTCAGGGAGGCCGGACCTTGGTTCCGGCCAAATCCCCTCCGATGCCTAAGTCAGATGACGATCTGAAAGAGGAGGCTCGGCGGGGACGGTTCGACTCGAGAGGAGATCGGAACGACGTCCTCCGGCGCGAGCGGGGGGAAGGAGATGGAGTGGGGGAACTAGGTCGTTGATGGAGTACCTTAGGTTTTGTTACCTGAGATGCGGTCCCTTGGTCAGTCGTCCTCCTAGTCCATTTATAGGAATCTCGTCGCGACCACCCATGACTCACGTCCTTCGTCCGCCCCCAATCGTGCCCCCTCAATCCGCCTCCCCATCGCCGCTCCCCGCGCCATGCCAGCACCTCCCCATAACGGCCATTAAGTGGCAGCGGGCCTGGGGGAACGGTTATCGCTGGAGTGGGCGAGTGACTCACGCGTTTCCGGGGTCGGGTCGGATCGATGTTCGGGGTCCTCTCATGGGTTTCGTTGGGTGGGCTTGGACCCCCCACGATTTCGCGTTGTAGGCTGCGCCTTTGGGCCTATGCTGTTGGGCCTCTGCAAAATAGACGTATCAATTGCCCCCATCGGTGGGGCCGATCGGCCTTGGCCGGTTCGGTTCGATCGATGTGACTCCTGGGGTTCCGATTGGCGCGTCAGTCGAGGCGCGATCATAAATGAAGGTCATGATGAGGCGGATCGATAGGACTTCCCTTGGCGCCGATTTCGAAACGCCGCCGGCTCTTTGAGGCTTGCCACGCATTCCTGTCAGGCGTTTTGAATTCGCCCCTGGGTCTTGTATATAAGTGCAACAGCTGCTTTGATCCCAACTTCTTCCTCGCTCTTCTCTCTGTTCCGGGCTTTCCATAAACTCGGAGTCTTCAGCCGCCTTCGCTCTCTTGCCTTCTCCAAATAAACAAAAAAGGTAACTCCTTTCCCATCCTCATATTATGGCTGCTCTCAGGATAGGTGGCTCTGGCCAAGGGGCGAGGGATCCTCCTGAGTCCAGGCGTGGCGGGCCCCGATTTGTGCGATCCGGTTCCTCCTCGGGGAGCCGTTCCCTCCGAGACAAAGGGAAGGGGAAGCTCTTCCCAGATTATGCTGGCGACGATGTGGCGTCGGTTGCCACGCGGCTTAATGTACCTCCGGTTATCCTCAGAACACCGTCGAGGACTCCTTTTCTGGTGGCTGCGGAGATTCGGGGAAGGTACCTCTGTCACCCGTATGATGTTCGAGTCCCTTTCATCGACGAGCGGATCTGTCTTCCGAGGAGCAACGAAGTCGGCGTTTACGTCGAGATGTTCTGTCTGGGTCTTCGTTTCCCGCTCAATCCCTTCTTTATCCAAGTCATGGAGTACCTGATGGTGTCCCTTTGCCAGTTTACCCCCTGTTCGGTTGCGGTTCTGATAGGCTTTGTGATGCTCTGCTGCACTCGCGGTCTGGAGCCATCTCTCCCCCTCCTCTTCTATTTTTATTAGATCCAGATGGGCGGTCTAGGGTCATGGCTGCACCTCCGAGCCCGTGCGGGGAGGGAATGCCTGATCGGGCTACCCCACTGGGCGGGGGATTGGAGCTCGGGTTATGTCTTCGTAGTCTTCCTTGAGGATGCTCAAATTTTGACATGTTGGGGTGGGTCAGGTCGGCCTCGCCAAACGCTAACCCTCTCCAAGGCTGATCAATCGGTTGTCGCGCTGCTGTCGGCCCTCCCCTTGGAGGCGAAGTCTATCTGGCCTTTGCTGGACGACCTACTCCTGAAGGCCGTCTTGTGGTCTCCGGGTAGGTTGCTTTTTTAGTTCAGGATTGCCCCGTGGCTTACCCTGATTTCGGTTTCGCTTGCAGGAATGGCTGGTCACGAGTTCACCCGCAACGTCGATGAGCTGATTCGGCGTGGAGCCGCTCGGAGCTGAGGCAGCACCTCGGGAAGGGCGCCTCGGCGGACCGCCGAGGAGGAGGTGCGTCGAGCCGAGCCCACTGTGGGCAAGGTGGCGGCCGCGTCTCCCGTCTCTGCTTCTGGTAGTCCCCTCCCTGGGGAGGTCGCAAGAGCCAGATCCGTCCCACCGGCCCAAGTGGTGGGGGGTGATGATGGGTCCGGTGCAGCTCCTCTTGCGCCTGGCGCGCCCCTCTTGTCTCCGAGGGTGGAGGCGACACGAGGCGGAAGCGCTCCCCTTCGGCGCCTGCCGAGCCTCGCGGAGGGAAGAGGAGGAAGGAAGGCGCGGATCCCCTCAGTCCGGTGCGCTCCGTGCCCCCGACGGTGGCCGCCGAGGATCTTCCAGTGACCCTGACGACCACCCCCGTCGCCGTGGCCCTGCCTCCATTATCGGGAATCGGTGCCCTGTTGGCGAGCTGCTCAGCCCCCCTCGAGGTCACCCCCGGGGACTCGGTGTTTGTCGACCGAGCCTTGGCTCAGCAGTTGGCCGAGGGGTCCGTCCTCCCCTGGGACCGTGGTCTCCTCGAGAGGGCCCCCGCCGACAAGGTGTCGGACATCTTGGTCTGGATCCTTCAGCAGGTCTGGCTATCCCGATGTCCCTTTCTTTCCTTCGCTTCCTTCTTGGCTCATGTCTTGTCGTTCAGGGTTCGATACTCGCTGTCGAGTCGCAGCGTCGAGCTGTCCGTTTGAGGGAGCTGGAGGAGTCCTCTGCAAAGGCCCACGAGCGGGCTGGGGCGGTGGAGGTAGCTACGGTGGCAGCCCAGATGGAGTCTCGGCAACTCAAGCTCCGGGTGGCCGAGCTAGAGGGACGAGTGGCCGATCTCCAGGGGGAGTTGGAGGACGCTCGGAGGTCGGCCGGGGAAGCGGCGGAGTCGTTCCGCATGGAGAGGGAGGATTTCCAGAGGGAACTGTCGAATCGGCGTCAGGTGGCGCGGTTTGCGGATGAGGTGGAGAGGGGCGTCGTCGGGACTCTGGGGGAGAGGATCTTCGAGGTCCTCAGGGAGGCCTTCGGCAAGTATGAAGACCTTATCGGCCCCCGGATCGTCGAGGTCGTCCAGTCCTCCTTCCGGGATTGCGCGGAGCGCGTCCGGCAAGCCCCTCCGCCTGCCGATCCCCTTCGCTCCAAGCAGGGCGAGGCGTCCGAGGATGCGCCCTCCCGAGCCCGGGTCCCCTAGGTCGTCCTTCCCGGCCAGTCATCCTCGTTTTTATCCTCAAATTTTTCAGCATCCGCTTCGCTTTGGCCCAGCCTACTTGAAATGGATCCCTGACCTCGCAATCTCCATTGGCATCTTTACCGGCTCTCTGCTTCAGGGCAAACAATTGCTGATTGCAAGGATGTTCATTTAAGCCAGCAATTTTGTGTTCTTGGTCGACAAGTTTTGCTCTGTCGGCGTCACCCTAGTTTTCGTGGGTGACGAATTTTGTTGTTCACCGAGAGTGAATTATTTGTAAGGAGGTTCCTCCACTTCGATTTCCTGTAAAAAGACACACTTTTGTACCTCGGTTAAATGTTGGAAATGAAATTGACCTACTTGAATTTTTCGCGCATTTTGCTTTGTTGCTGCGACTTCGGCTCCTCTGCTGACGGTGGTCGCTCGCCTCCTTCCTCCGGGAGGTCGCCCCTAGTCCCTCGAGTGGACGAGTCGGTTGATGTCCTTATTGGCTGGGGGGTTGCCCCCAGTCTTATAAACAATGGAGTCGGTCTAACCGTCTTCGCTGGCTGCGGGGGTCGCTCTTAGTCTTATGAGCAATGGAGTAGGTCAGCGAGGGAGAAGTCCCTCGGCTTAGGACCAGTTGGCGCCTGCGGCTGGCTGGGGGAATTGCCCCCAGACTTACGAGCGATGGAGTCGGTCATCGAGGGTGATGCTCCTCGGCTTAGGACCGGTCGGCGTCGGCGCTGGCTGGGGGAATTGCCCCCAGACTTACGAGCGATGGAGTCGGTCAGCGAGGGTGAAGCTCCTCGGCTTAGGACCGGTCGGCGTCTGCGCTGGCTGGGGGAATTGCCCCCAGACTTACGAGCGATGGAGTCGGTCAGCGAGGGTGAAGCTCCTCAGCTTAGGACCGGTCGGCGTCTGCGCTGGCTGGGGGAATTGCCACCAGACTTACGAGCGATGGAGTCGGTCAGCGAGGGTGAAGCTCCTCGGCTTAGGACCGATCGGCGTCTACGCTGGCTGGGGGAATTGCCCCCAGACTTATGAGCGATGGAGTCGGTCAGCGAGGGTGAAGCTCCTCGGCTTAGGACCGGTCAGCGTCTGTGCTGGCTGGGGGAATTGCCCCCAGACTTACGAGCGATGGAGTCGGTCAGCGAGGGTGAAGCTCCTCGGCTTAGGACCGGTCAGCGTCTGTGCTGGCTGGGGGAATTGCCCCCAGACTTACGAGCGATGGAGTCGGTCAGCGAGGGTGAAGCTCCTCGGCTTAGGACCGGTTTTGATTGACCCCCCGTCCGGCGAGGTGGCGGTCTTCACTCTTATGCAGCCTTAGCAAAATGTTGACTCCGTCGGAGATGAAGAAAAGGAAAAAGGAGTGCATTTGTACTCTTAAAGGTCCTATTGGACTAGTACATTTGGAGGAAAAAAGAAATAAAGCAAGACGTGGGGATGTGAACCTAGATAATCTCCTCCCGACTAGGCGGTGACTGGGGGGGCCTCGCCTGCTCATTCTATGATGCGGAGGGGTCCTTGGACGGCGTTGACCTTCTTTCCTTTGTCCGGCTGCTTGGATGTTCCTTCTCCGTGGGCCGGGTCATCGGTAAAGTTCCTTGCGTGTCCTCGGCTCATCAACTTCTCGATGTCCTTCTTCAGGTGCCAGCAGTCTTCAGTGTCGTGGCCGTTGTCTTTGTGGTACTGGCAATACTTTTCCCCATTCCCCCCCTCTTTTTGTCTTCGGCGGGGGGCGGTCAGCGCGCTCTTCCTTCTGCACTTGAGTGAGGACGACGTCTGGGGTGGCGTCCCTCGTATCCTCCCTCCGCTGCTTGTTTCTCGCCCTCTTCTCTGTCTGGTACCCTTCGGGGCTGCTGTGCTCGCTATCGCCGCGCTTGGTCCCTTGTCTGGCCCTTCCTGCCTCGATGGCCAAGGTCTCCTCGGTCAACATGAATCGCTCGGCCCTCGCCATGATCCCAGGGAGGTCTTTCAGGGGATCATTGTGCATAGATTTCTTTAAGCCTCTATGACGCAGCCCTTTCTTTAGGGCCGTTTGGACAACGAGGTCGGGAGGGCTGTTTACGTTCAGCCGCTCAGCGTTGAAGCGGCGCATAAATTGTCGGAGCGGCTCGGTCGGGCCCTGCACTATGTTAAACAAATGTTCAGCATCAGGCATTACCTGTCGCCCTGCCATGAACTGTTTGCAGAACAGCTGGGTGAGTTCCTCGAAGCTGTCAATGGAGCGACTGGGTAGGCTGCGGTACCAAGTTCTCGCTGCTCCCCTGAGGGTCGAATAAAAGCCCCTGCAGAGCAGGGTATCATCGGCTCCCTGGAAGGACATGTTCCCCTCGTAGTCCATCACATGGTTCCCTGGATCTCCTATCCCGTCGTATTTCCCCAGCGTCGGGATCTTGAATCGAGAGGGGACCCGCGCGTCGGTTATTCTCCGCGACAGGGGGCACCGGTCTCCGTCGATGCCTCCAGGGGTCCGACACCCGCCTACCTCAGGCTCGTTCGGTTGTGGAGGTGGCACATGCGCTGGCTGGGCTGGCTCAACGGCCCTCGTCACACTGGGGGTGTGGCTGGTCCGGCGTTCCCGGCTCCTCCGGTGGGAGCTTCCACTTAGCCGTGATCGGTCCCTCGAGTGGTGCCGATCACTTCTTCTGCGGTGGGGGTGATCGTGGCCGACGAGACGACACGGTCACCGATTCGTCCCCCGTGTATTCGGTTCCCCTCCTGCTCCTTTCGCGATAAGGGGAGGAGGCGCGCGATCTCGCCTGGTGGAAGCCGGGCAGTGTGAACCGACGCTCCGTGTTCGGTCTTCGGTTTCCGTGGTCAGCGACCACAGCGGACCGCAGGAGCGGGGGGCCCCACTCCCAACGATGGCCGTCGCCCAACACGTCTCCGTTGGCTGGCGCGGCGCCGATGATCTGCTGTACCGTCGCGACCAGCGTCTGGATGTTCACGTTGGTCTCTTGGGCCAGGGCACGGAGCTGCTCCTGCGTGGCCAGCTCGGACTCGCCAGTCTCTTCGGATGAGGGGGCGTGGTGATTGCCGTTGGGTGCGCCCTCAAGGTTGCTGTTGGGTGCGCCATTTCCCTCCTCCGGGATGGGGGGCATGCGTCTCTTCCCGTTGCAGGCGCGTGCCATTGCAAGTGCGGTTTGTTTTTTCGTGGGATAGTTCGTTCCCACAGACGGCGCCAGATGTTTCAGAGTGTTTTCTCACTACAAAATCGTTGACCGTGGACTGCCCGGTCAACGTGGTCAAGGGGCCGATTTGGGTCCCTTGGGTGCGTCGAGCACGTGTAGACACGATGTGAATCGGAGATGCAGTCGACGCGGAGCACGTCAGCTCGGCCGGGTCTGGATCCTCGGCCTCAGGGGGGCTGAAGGGAAGCCTCGGCCCGGTGTGAGGTGCTCGGTCTCAGACGGTCGGGCGACGAGGGGAAGCCTCGGCGCCTTGGCTTGGCGTGCGACCGACGCGGAGCTGAGGGAAAGCCTCGGCTCGGATGGGCGCGCTCGGCCTCGGTCGGTCAGACGACGAGGGGTAGCCTCGGTCGCCTCGCTTGATGCGCGGCCGGCGTGGAGCCGAGGGGAAGCCTCGGCACTTGGATCTAACGTCTTCCTGAACAGACGAGAACATTCGTCAGGGAGGCCGGACCTTGGTTCCGGCCAAATCCCCTCCGATGCCTAAGTCAGATGACGATCTGAAAGAGGAGGCTCGGCGGGGACGGTTCGACTCGAGAGGAGATCGGAACGACGTCCTCCGGCGCGAGCGGGGGGAAGGAGATGGAGTGGGGGAACTAGGTCGTTGATGGAGTACCTTAGGTTTTGTTACCTGAGATGCGGTCCCTTGGTCAGTCGTCCTCCTAGTCCATTTATAGGCATCTCGTCGCGACCACCCATGACTCACGTCCTTCGTCCGCCCCCAATCGTGCCCCCTCAATCCGCCTCCCCATCGTCGCTCCCCGCGCCATGCCAGCACCTCCCCATAACGGCCATTAAGTGGCAGCGGGCCTGTGGGAACGGTTATCGCTGGAATGGGCGAGTGACTCGCGCGTTTCCGGGGTCGAGTCGGATCGATGTTCGGGGTCCTCTCATGGGTTTCGTTGGGTGGGCTTGGACCCCCCACGATTTCGCGTTGTAGGCTGCGCATTTGGGCCTATGCTGTTGGGCCTCCGCAAAATAGATGTATCACCCTGCTTGAATGATAGTACATGTCCCTGCACACTTCTCATTTCACCATCTTCATTCCCATCTAACTTCTGTTTAACGCGCAACGAAGCGCATGCTGCATCAGTGTTTCCTTCATATGCATCCTGTGAATTCTCCAGACTTGTGTCTGTATCATCATCAGTTTCTGAAATAGAAGCATTCCCTAATTAAAGTTGCACGCGTATGAGGTAGCTGTACCATAAAATACATATATGGGTATGAAGGAGGCGTCCATGAAATATGGGTATAAGGACACATCATATCATAGAAATCCAGTATAAAGGCAAGTCTCCAAATGCGGGAAATAAAAAATTAATTTATATTTAAAATTACATATTAGCTCTCTATATTACACACAGCATATACATATAAAACATCAAAATGATGATAGCACGCATATCATATGAAGCATCCAATAAAAAGGAACATAGTATCGATTTCCATACACTAAAAATGATGACAATAAGAACGCCATATGCAGCATTAAAACATGAAAACCATTGTTCTACATTCATTATCATTTAACACTGTTGCACTTCCACCATAACGTAAAAAAATAATAACAAACAACCATACGTCAATACAAAAAAAATATCATTGGCTTGTTATAAATTACCATACATCGAAATCTCTGATAAATATACGGAGTACACATTGTCATGAGTAAAAACCTGCAGTGCAATTTGGCGTTCTTATTGCAAGCATATCATATATTTCCAGTTTAAGTTTAAAATGCAATATCATATATTTATGAAATCATGTGTTTTCCAGACCGCAAATGCAATACAAACAGAATTTTCTATGTATGTCAACTTTGCATGCTCTAATTTATTTATTATATGGGAGGTAGATTATACATTTCATCTGATCCCTAACATGCAAGATCTCGGCTTTAGCTGGAGTTTTCAGTTGGCGGTCCTAGACCAATCACTACTACAAAATGGACCTTTAACAGCGCTTAAATAAGGTCTTTAATAGCGCTTTACAAGCGCTGTCTATCTCGCCGCTGCTAAAGGGGGCTGGTTTTAATAGCGCTTTACAAGCGTTGTTAAAGGTGGCCTTTAACAGCGCTTGTTTGTGCAAGCGCTGTTAAAGGCCCCCCTTTAACAGCGCTTGTTTGTGCAAGCGCTGTTAAAGGGGGGCCTTTAACAGCGCTTGTTAGTGCAAGCGCTGTTAAATGCCCCCCTTTAACAGCGCTTGTTTGTGCAAGCGCTGTTAAAGGTCCCAGATAGACAACGCTTGTTTCAATTTATTTTATCGTTTCTCCCTACGTTTTATATTTAAATAGATTCATTTAATGTTCAAAATGCTTAAATAAACCACCAATAACATTAAATACAAGAAACAATCATTATAAGGAACAATCAAATTAAATTGTTTTTATTCAATAATCACATAAATTAGACAATGTGCATTGATATTGGAAGATGATCTGTAATACAAATAAGAAATATTATCGCATATAAAACTTATCAGTCATTATCCATTAAATCACTCCGAAGAATACATTTCACGACCAATTAAATTGCAACTTCTGCAATTTGTGATTCTAAAACAACTCCCTAATGCGAGAAAGACAGAAAGCAGAATGCAAAAGAAAACAAAATCCACTGCTCTTCGAGAAAACTTAAAAACAGAAGCTCGATCTCCCCGGACATTATTTATTCCCTTGCTCCGCTCTTTCTCTCATTTAGTACCATTGGCGGCAACCTCTCCATCGATGGCCAAAGGAACGGACTTTGCCTGAAGTAGAAATTTGCGGCGAAATTTAGCATAACCATTTAATTCGGTTAGTCTTAAAGGAATAGCTTACTGGAAGAGAACATCTTACCAAATCGCGGTACTTGAGTGCATAAAACATCTCAAGGTAACGCTTAGTCTAGCGACGGTCCAAGTTGGAGCTGCTTGACAACCCATTCCATATTCTGCAATGCATAACGAATTGAATGCAAAGTGTATCGTGTTTGTATAAAAAGGAATAAATGTCATGCTAATGGAAACTTAAATCTCCACATGTTAACCAAACTTATACCTATGTAATGCCCTGCTGCTATGTTATAATTAAATTTTTTGAGGGAATAGAATGAGATGTGAGGTGCCAGTTTTTCCGAGACCATCTTTTCCTTTTAAATAACTCCTGGGAATTGACGTGCATTGGAGCTAACATGAAAGGAACAATGTCCACGTACCTGGAGCAGCGTAGCCAATGGTTCCTTTTATTCCAATTGATGTGGTCTGATGTCTTTGTGGCTCGGAAGCTTCATCTAGTACAAGTCATGTTACATCAATAATGTTTAGTTATGGATCCTAAAAAAATATTACAAAAAATAATAATGAATAAAAGCAATCAAATAATTCAATTTTGAGACAAACTACTGAGTTCATTCATAGCATAATAACTCAATAGTTCTCAGATTTATCACTAAGAAGGATATGATGGCGTGAGCACAGCATGAGGATATGATGGCGTGAGCACAGCATGTGCCGCCGTATCCTTGTGATATCCCTTAATTACTTGTTCCCTCATCATATTTGCATCCTGTATCTGACCTTCCTAGAAATGTAACATTTACCTTCCTAATGTATGTCTTAGGTTGGTCAGTTTGTTCTTTAGAATAAAAAGTACAAAAAATACAACATATTCATTTCTACACTTCTATAGGACAGTGGGCCTAAACGGTGAGGCATGGTCACTATGGGGAGTATGTGCAAGAGCATGTGCAATGCTTAAAGACCCATTTAGTACTCGAGCATTCGTTCTGCATTCCAATCCTTCTAGCATTTGATATATCATTTTTCTTTGTTGGAGACGTAGCATCCATTGGCAGACATCGTTAAAAATATTTGTGATTCCGATTTTCCATCATAAAATTTGTATTGATATTTCACTAAAGGAATACTGTCATGCCCACAAATATGTTGCAGACATCAAATAAATGACTCAACCTCCAAATGGTCCCCAAAAATGATTAAACATCTTTGGCAGAAAGAAATCCTTGGAAAAATTCTAACCATCCATCAAGTGGCTTATTCTATAATAAACAATGTATTAATTTGCAACAAAAGATTCATGGCTGACAAGTCCCAAAAAAATATAAGTTTTGGCTGTAAATATTCTTATATGTTTAGAATCATGATGCCCGGTACATATCATGATTTTGAATGCCCTTTTTTCTGACAAGGGAGCGCTAAATTGGTTATCCCATTGAACATACAAAATATCAGATTTTTTTGGAACTCTTGACAGATAGGAATGCTTGATCCTGAAGCTTCGACTAATTTTGTTCAATATATGTATGCCTTCTCATTCACAGAAGCCTCACAAAAGAAGTTTGCTGTTCTGTTAAATCCTAGTTAGATGTAATTAATAAAGCATCACCTCTAAATTTGGAATTAAATGTTATACTTCATATTTCTTTCGATAAAATTTAGCCATCTCAAAGAAGTTAGGAACATAGGAACAGCTTCACCTTCTCTTCGGACGGAGGGGAGGTCAATTGCTGACCAAGCACTCTTAAGAGGAGAAGGTTGAGAATCATTCAGATAATCTGTGGATACACTGAAATTCTCTATTTCCCATGGTGAAACTCTTTATGGCCTTCGGATATTGGCAGCTTCATCACATTGAACCTAAAAATAAATAAGAAAAATGAAAAATACATTAAAGATAAGATGACATGGATGAACATAATAAGCGAAGAAAAAATAAGAAATTATTCACCTTCAAAAATCTCCAGTTAGAGCCAAATCACCGAGCAGAAGTATCCCCGGTTCCAGTAATAGTTCCATATACCTAAGGGATGACATTCATCAATTCAATATGTGTAGTAAACAAATCAGTTATACATCACAGTTAACAGAATAGTTGAAAGGCACTTATCAGCTATAATATAGAGGTCAAAGTCAAACCTTGAAAGGTCCTGCCAAAAAAATGCAATGAAGGAGAAATTTGTCCTGCCAAACTACCCTTAGACCGAGATCGGAAGTATGCTAGAAAATTGTACTGCCTAGCAAGAAAAATGCTGGAAGTATACTAGGTCTATTTCTAAACAATTCATTCAATATTGGATGCAAATGCTAGGTCTATTTCTATAAAAAAAATCCTTCAATTATAGAAGCAAATACAATCATTCATTCAACCTGAGACTTTGTCAGAGATATATCTCACTGTTGCATTACTCATCTCCTTGAATAATTTTGAAAAAAATTGTATATCATTAAAACAAAAAAGAAAGGTAACAAATGTTAGTAACGACTAATGAGATAAGAATTGGAGAATTCCATGGTATTACACAATGAAGAACATTATACATGCACATCAGTCAACTCTAGTAAACAAAAGAGCAACTTGAACAAAATCCTCAAGTTGAAAATTTTGTAGAAACGAGCCTGGATCGAACGGATGAAAGCTTTGAAGAGGATGAAGAATGGCAAGTCGACATCTTCTGGTAGCAACCTGTTTGCCTTAATGTTTAAATAATTTTCTGCTTCGTGATACTCTGGCAAGGTAAGATGTCTTTACTGGGTTTCTTATCTGTTTTATCTGATATTTATACTGTAATTCTATTTTTTAATGCTTGTAAGCAAGGTTGGCAATTTTGAATGTATCCGTTAGTTTTATGTTAGAAATGCAAGTTAATGTGTGTCACATGTAATGGAGAAACTCATGAGCCCAATCATCTTCCAATATCGCCTATGAGGATCTATTTTCCTAATATACGTCTTTCATGTATTAAGCGTCTTATGACAAGTGGAATTTTGCGTCTATGCTCCCTTACTTTCAGACAAAGTATTCCGAGACCATTTATTATATTTTAATTTGAATGTTGGAAGAAGAAAATATTACATCGAGACAAATGCAAAAATTTCTTGTGTAATGCCAAACATATTTACTGCAACATGCATCATGAGTACACTTAATTTGGTATTACATTTTACAACGGCCCAAATTAAATGCAATAGTTTCACACACAAAATACATTGGGTGAAGGTCAAATTGACAATCTAAAGAATTCATTGGGAAGAGATCAAATTGACCCATGCTACTATGCATGCAACTAATATATCGAAATTTGATTTTTGTTAAGAACAAATGCGTGAAGCGTCATGATTGGATGAGAAAATGCCAGGCTTATTTGCACTTACCCTACCAAATCATTAATCAGGTGACACATACACCATCTGCACATATCAGATGGCTGTGTATCACTTTATAGTATAATAGGAAAAATGCTTGGTAGCTTCCCTGTTTCCGAAGAGTAAAGATTTCCTGTTGCAGTGTAATATTTGGTGGTTGTCATCCTAGAGCTCCAAACCTCTAGTGTACAAGTTAATTGTAATCCGTAGAATTAAACCTGCATGCAAGAAAAGTATAAGCTTCAACAAACTATAGTCATCATTGAAAAAGTATGGAATCATAAACATTTAGATGCAAACCAGAACTTTCACCATAATAGATATAGGAGAGCTCAAGGGTTTAAGTATCTTTCCCAGCCTTCACCCTCGAGCTTCTCTGCTTTCCTCAGTACAGTGTCTTTCATGCCGTCTTGGTACTTGATCAACCTATCCGAACAATGAGCAATATGAATACCAACAATGAGCACAGAATTTGGCAAATGCTGTTTATTTTGAGTTTAAAAAGACTGTGAGTCTGCCAGAATTGCACATATCCCACAGATCAGAATCCATAACTGCCAAAATCCTGGCTGCCAACAAAGCTGCATTAGCTGTTAAGAACCATTAACTTGTTAAGAACCAGAGCCTTAGTCCGACTTGTAAACGACTTCATCAACCTGTCGGCATCCAGAGCCCAGCAAGGCGGATCCAGCGGCACATACACCTAAAATTTTACCCTCTTTTTTAAAGATCAAAGCTTATCACAAAAAGTTGAGAGCGAAAACGGAGCAACCGACTCACAGGAACTCCCCCGGCTAAACGTATGCACGTCTTGTAAGTCTCGTAAACAGGATCAAACAACAACACTTCTCCCTCATCAATTACTGTTACACGGCTATAATCGATCAAGAGAATAATGGGTATCACAATGACATAGGTCTCGCACAAACGAAAGGAAAAACACGAAACCAGAGCAATTACATGCAAACATTGTGGCCGCGAACGCCTCGGATTGCCCACAGCAAATGACTATGTCCGTGACGGGGTCTATGCCAAGCTCATGGGTCTCCTCCATCCTCCTCGCCAGCAGCTCGCACATGCCTTGCACGTGCCTGTAGCAGAATGCTAGAACTTGAGTGACTGAAGAAAAGGGCCTTAAAATAGCTAGAAAGAAGGTTGCAGGGTTATTGTACCAGTACTGATTGAAGTCGGAGCTGATGGCGGAGACGGTGGCACACTTGATGTGGTTGGGGGCGGGGAAATCGGGGAAGCCCTTGGCGAGGTTGAGGGCCCCACATCGCTGGGCGAGGTGAGAGAGCTCTTGGATTGGGGAAGGGGTTAGAGTTCTAGAGATTTTTGAGAGCTTTCCTTCCATGGCGTCTAGTCAGCTTCCCTCTTCCTCTTCCTCTGATCGTTAATGGGCTCGTTCTTGGGGCGGGTGTTGCGTCCCGACCTGAGCTCCTCGATCCGGCGGTGGAGGCGCTGGCGGAGCTCCTCGTAGGTAACGGATTGCTCCTCCGATTTCGAGCTAGTGTTAGGGTTCTCTCCGGCGTCGTCGCTAAGTTTAGGGTTCGGGTCGGATTTGAGGGAGTTTTCGAGGAGGTCGAGGGTGGATGCGGGGTTGTCAGGGTTGAATTTGCGGCGACGTGCCTTCTTGAGGTTCTCGCGAGACTGCTTCTTGGCGGAGGCCTTGGCGGCCTTGCTCAGCGCCTGGAACCACGGTCGCTCGTCTTCGTCGGGGCCGGGGATGTAGAACCTCGCCGGGATCAGCTTCACGAGGCCATCCAAAAACGCCGAATTCTCCTCGATTAGGGTTTTGAGGTCTTTGGAAGAAGAAGGTTCTCCAATCGGGTCGATGACGGCTAGGGCCTGAAATAAAAAGAGGGAAACGAGAAAGTATAATACCTTTCACAGCGCTTGTTTCAAACAAGCGCTGTTAAAGGGAGGCCTTTAACAGCGCTTGTAGAAAGAAGCGCTGTTAAAGGCCCCCTTTAACAGCGCTTGTTTATGAAAGCGCTGTTAAAGGCCTCCTTTAACAGCGCTTGTCTGTGCAAGCACTGTTAAAGGGGGGCCTTTAACAGCGCTTCTTTCTACAAGCGCTGTGTATTATCTGTGCCTCTAATACACAGCGCTTGCAGAAAGAAGCGATGTCTATTATCCGACCTTTAACAGCGCTTGTAGAAAGAAGCGCTGTCTATTCTTCGACCTTTAACAGCGCTTGCAAAAAGAAGCGCTGTCTAATATATGTGCCTCTAATTAACAACGCTTATAATTGGCAAACGCTATTAAAGGTGTGCTATTAAAGGTCCTTTTTGTAGTAGTGAATTCAACTCCCAACATTAGGCATCTTCCCCTCACATCCCGAATGACTATGGAAAGAACCAGTCAAGAATTAAAGCAGTCAAGTTTAAAAAAGTTACCAGCGCAGAATAAGATTGTAACATTTTGGGAAATCAGTAAATCAGTTACAAAGGAAAACATGGGGAGTGCAACTTATCTGATCGTTATTGCGACAGAAGAATCATATCCAATCATATACCCTTGCATGGAATAGATAGAGAAGAACCTAATGTGCAGAGAGAATACACAAGATATTCATGTGAAGGGCTGAACAAAATGTCTCCGCGCTGACCGTCAAGGACAAGCATTACCCTGCAAACATGTTTCCAGTAACAAGAAGCAAAAATTGTCCCAAATCCTGAACGCTTGAACCTACTTGTTAACTTACGACTACCATTCAACTTCATACTGTCATCTTGAGACTAATCGTGAACCTTCATAAAAATGGGCAGTCAAGACATTGCAGATAGAAATAAATATGACAAGCCTAAATATCCAAATGCCTGATTTTGGAAGATAACAGGGACCGAAATTGCGAGCATGAGAAATGAACATAAAAATATGTGTGGATGAGATGATAATGCCCATGGACAAAGGAGAAAAAATGGTCACTATTCAGAATTCATGAGGTGCAACACGGGGGAGAACTTTCAAAATCCTAAATATTGCTAAAGGCAGATGTATTCTCTATGATAAAATCAGCAATTTTCATACACCTCATGATGGTATTACAATAAATTAGATTCAGGTCATAGAATTTGAGACGCACATGATAGTACCTTTTAAGGTAATTTTTAATTTTACAGTATATTTCTAGCTTAAATGTATATGTTGGATTAGGAACCCTGAGTCACTAGCAATAGCCATTCAAATATTATTAGTGTACAACGATAAAGAGTGTACATCAAATAAGCCTTTATAACTCTATAAATCCATTTCCTCAATTCAGTTATTTTAGGTTAATAAGAATCATGGCCTTATTTACTGCCTTAGTCCACCTTGATTTAATTTTCCATTCTCCATCCTAGCATGTCAAAACAACATGTCTCCTAATTGTTGTGCCTAATGTAGTAGCCTAATGTAGAACTAAAATATGTAAACTGATAAATAAAGAAAGGACAACCTGTAGAGAACTAGAAAGTGAAATATATTACGTTGAACTGGTTAGCATCCAAAAGAATGCGTAGAAATATACCTCTGACAGAGCACAAGAAGCCTCTCCAAGAAAATCTTGCTTATTCAACCTCAACATCTAGAATGATCAGTTGCTAATTAGCTTCAAGTTCAATTAGAAAACTGAAATGATATTAACTCACACATAGCAACCCATGATTGAAATAACTATAATAAAGAGAACAAGAAAAACTAGGTTACAACGCATGAAAGTCAAGGGGATTGTAAATCCTTTAAAATGCTACCCAGGCTACCTACAGTTAAAAGCATAAAAGTATTGGGTGAACAAAAAAGAAAATTTTGATACTTTATTTACCCAGGTAGACAAGTATTGTCTCAAGATCTATAAGTTTATTGAACAGCGTTACCCAAATACCCAAGTTTAATGGCAGCTCGTGAGAGATATAAGGTACAAATAGTCAATATGACCACATATGCATTATCTCCAAATGAAGATAGGTAGAAGGAAAATTAATGTTGGTTATCTCAAGGTTACCTTAACATGAGTGTTGTGATATTTATTGTTAATATCGTATACTCAAAATCTGAAATGTAAATTATGCAACAAAAGATCATCCAAGGGCATAACCATCAAATTACTAGTTAAAAAAACTAAATACGTGCATGTTTGTGACATATTTTTTCAACAAAAAAATACACCGCATCGGTGTATGTGGTCCAGCCCCATTTTTTTGGCACAACCATGTGAAGTGACACAACTCAGCTCTGCTTTTATAGGCGATCCAGAGAAGCTACACAAGTACGGCGCTTAATAACAAAATAACGACAGAATTTCTTGATAAAACATAACAACCATTGGGAGATAAGAACAACAAAAATGAACATAAAAGCAATCTTTTCAAATGATAAAGTAGCATGATAATATACAATAATGATTGCAGAATGAAAACTTCTAGCTTTAGAAGATGACAATTGGGATAATTTCAAATGCATCAAATAATCACCATTATAGATAATAATAACATATATTTTAACTAAAAGAAAATAAAAAAACTGAAAAATGAGAAACAACTCGGGTAACGCATCTGACCAAAGAACACAAGAAAATGAACTGGATGTTTGTAATATTAAGTACAATGCTACAAGGGGCAAAAACCTTAAACAAGCAGAAAGTATAAATTATCAGACAAAAGAAAGAACCCCAATGTGAAAGAACAAAACAAGTTTGACCCAACAATAGGGGATTCTGGAAAAGAAAATAGTAACCAAATGACACAAATTGCAGCTAGCAGAATAAAGCGTCCACAGAATTTAGTGTAGAAATACTTCCAAAATTTTCCTTGATCCTACATCCAGAGAGTTTATAATGCCAATTTCTTAGCAATCCAATCTTCCCAATTCGCACTTTCATTTGTTTGATATCTATATAACTTGTTTTATCCGCATGCATGCATGCATAATACGATGACAAAAAACATAACTTGATGGACAAAATTGATGAAGTGTCCAGTACAAAGGAGTAAAAGAAATTCCAAAGGGCTAATCATACATAGCAAGCACGAATGGATACCAAACTTCGACTACTCACTTTAAACTTACTCCATGTATGCTCAAGAAACATAACCCTATAGGACCATTGGCTTTGCAATATTAACATTGCTGAATATGAGTGCACATAAAAGATGTGCAAGGGAAGAATTATGCGTGGACTTACAAGAGATTGACAGAATTATGAGTGGAATTCTTGGAATTATGAGTGCACATAAAAGATGAAATTGACAGAATATAAAAGAGATTTACTGAATATAAAAGAGACTGATATGAAGTATTGAACAGATTCTGTAAAACACAACATGAATGGTATTTGTCAAACAAAAACTGCCAATGAACTGAACAACATAATGAACAAAATCCTAGAATTTATCCGATGAACGTGCTCTCATACCAGGAAACCATATATCTATTCATAAAAGACAAGAGAAGGGATCCACTAGGACACTCACCTTTCGGTTCATAAGCCTATTAGCCAGTTCCAGCCAATTTTGTATGCTAATTATCATAACCATCCTTAATCATGAATAATTGATTTATCCTATTTACAAGAACTTAAACATTTTGTATGATGTTTGTTTCAGAGTGTTTTTTCACCACAAAAGCGTTGACCGTGGATAACCCGGTCAACGTGGTCAAGGGATCCGCTTGGGTCCCTCGGGTGTGTCGAGTCGGTGCAGACGAGGCGCGAGGCGGAGTTACGGACAACGTTGAGCACGTCGGCTTGGCCGAATCGAGATCCTTGGTCGCAAGGGGGGCGAGGGGAAGCCTCGTCCCGGGTTGAGACGCTCGGCCTCGGACGGACGTGCTCGGCCTCGGCGGTCGGACGACGAGGGGTAGCCTCGATCGTCCTGCTGGTCACGCGGCCGGTCCCGGGGCGGAGGGGAAGCCTCGGCCCGTAGATATGGCGTCCTCCTGCGCAGATGAGAACGCTCGTCAGGGGGGCCGGACCTTGGTTCCGGCCAAATCCCCTCCGATGCCTAAGTCAGATAGCGATCTGAGAGAGGAGGCCCGGCGGAGACGGTTCGACTCGAGGGGAGATCGGAACTGCGTCTATCGGCGCGAGCGGGGGAGGAAGGAGTTTGGAATGGGGGAACTAGGTCGTTGATGGAGTACCTTAGGTTTTAGTTACCTGAGATCCGGTCCCTTGTCCAGTCGTCCTTCTAGCCCTTTTATAGACCTCCTGCCGTGACTGCCTCCGGCCCACGTCGCTCGTCCGCCTTCGATCGTGCCCCCTCAATCCGCCCCCCCCGTCGCCGCTCCCAGCGCCATGCCAGCACCTCCCCATCACGGTCATTAAGCGGTAGCGGGATTAGGGGAACGGTTATCGCTGGAGTGGGCGGGTGACTCGTGCGTTATCGGGGCCGGGTCAGGTTGATATTTAGGGGCCCTCTATGGGACTTCGCAGGGCGGGCCGGATCGCGCAGATGGGCTTCTGATCAGCAGTCGGGTTTCTGGGCTCGTGTCTTTCGGGCTTCGGCCAACTAGGCGTAACAATTGCCCCCATTGGTCGGGTCGATCGGCCTCGGCCGGTTCAGCTCGGCCGATGTGACTTCCGTCGACTTTGACAGGCTCGTCAGTCGATGCCGACTCATTTATTGGTCGTCATCATGAGTTGGTCCGTTCGATACTTTTAAGGCGCGGGTTCCGAAGCGCCGTCGGTCCTCTGATGCTGCCACGTGTAGCTGCAAGTCTATCCCCACCGCTCGCGGGGCCGTCTTAGGTTGAGAAGCCGAGTGGGTTGTGAGCCGCCATCCCGTCATTTTCTTCTTTGCGTTGGTCTCGATCCTGCCCGAGCTCTGCCTCATGTCGTCTTCCTCTGCCACCGGTTCGGGTCGGCCGGAGTGTGACGCTGCTCCTGGCCTGGTGGATAGTCCTCCTTCGGTGATTCGTCGGCACGGGGGTGATCTTTCGGGGGTGCCCCCAGAGGTCTTGTCGTGGCCCTCGTCGGTTTGTGCCATCGCCATCGGGAGCCTGCGCTCCGCCTACCTTCTTCCGCCTTACTCGGTTCGTGCTCCCGGGTCCGACGAGCGGATCTGCCTTCCCGGTCCCAACGAGGTCGGAATATATGAGAAGTGCTTCCGCTTCGGGCTTCGTTTCCCGCTCCACCCCTTTGTCCTTGAGTTCCTTCAGGCCCACAAGGTGGGCTTGTGCCAATTCTGCCCCAACACCGACGGGCTCCTTGTCGGGTTCGTCGTCGTCTGCATGCTGAGGGGAGTGGCGTCCTCTCTCTGTCTCTTCGCCCAGTTCTACCGCCTAAGTCACCACCAATCGGGGGCGTGGATTTACATCAGCGCCCGCCCGAAGATGACCCTGGTGCTGGGGTTGCCGAGCTCCCTGAAATGTTGGAAAGGGGAATACGTGTTTGTCACGTTCCCGTCGAGCGTTCCTTTCCCGGTTCGGTGGGGAGCGGCCGGCGCGGTCATCCTCGATCTGGGTGAGCCGACTGCCGTCGAGCAGCAATCGGCGAAGGACTTGCTGGCGATTCCTGCGAGGGAAAGGATGATCGACGTCCTCTTAAGCGACCATAACTTGCGCAAGACGGTGTGGCCCTTGGGTAAGCTCTCCGAGTAGTCGCCATTCGAGGTTGCTCGGGCTCTTCCCGGTCTCTTACTTCTTCTTTGGGTGTAGGTGGATTCCCTCTCGGTCCTCTCCCGCCAGCCCTCACGTGCAGGCTCCAGATCCGGATCCGCGTAGGAGGGATCATGTGCTGGAGGTCCGGAAAAAGCAGCGGTCCGTGCCCTCGACTGGAGGCTCCAAAAGGAAGAAGGGGCCATCCCCCTCTATCCCCTTGTTGGGGTCTTGCAAGAGGGCCCGTGAGGGGGTCGAGGGAGTTGAAGTCCCGCCGACTGCCGATCAGATCCGCCCTGCCCCCGCTGAGGTTGCTTGGCCGTGGGTTGGCCCTTCGCCTCTCCCGGGTGATTCCCTCCCTGATGCCTACGATCGGTATTTGGGCGCGTTCCGCTCCAACCCCGGCGAGTTTCCTTCGTCAGGGGAAGGCCTTCTTCGTCCAAGCTTCCCGGTGGGGGAGAGGGAGTCGGTGTTTTCGAGCCGCGGAGCCGCCGCTCGAGTGGCCGAGAACAGTTGCCTCCCTCCCGATCGGGCTGCGCTGGATGGGGTTAGGGGTGACTGTTTGGCCACCTTCGTAATCCAGGCCGGCCAGCAGGTAGAGTGTCTCAGCTTGTCCTCCCTCCAGCTGCTTTCGCCGTCTTACCTTTGTTGCCTTGGTGCAGTTGTCCTCGGTTGGTCTCTCGATGAGGCACCAATTTGCGGCGCTTCACAAGGCCAAATCCGACGCCGGGCGAGATCCCGAGGCTCATGGTGAAGAAGGAGAGGCAGGCCAGTTAGAGGAGGTGCGGGTCAGGTCCTTGGAGACCCGCGTAACTGAGCTGTCCTCTGCCTTGGAAGAGGCGGACCGGGAGAGAGCCCTGGCTCTGACGGCAAAGTCAGAGGCCGAGGCACGGGTCGCCGAGCTTTTGGGAGATGCCAACACGTCCGGGGGGGCAGATAAGATCCCCGTCTCCGTTGCTGCCTCCGAAGCCCTGGAGCTTTCCGATCGTCTGGAGGCGGAGGAGGAGCAGGTGAGGGCTCTCCTTGCTTAACTCGGCGAGAGATCCCAGGAGATCGAGAAGGAGAGGGCGGAGCACCAACGCCAGACCGAGTCCTTAGAGGCTCGGTTGCGTGGGCTTGAGGCGGTGGACCCATCCCAAATTACCCAAGACGCCGTGGCTGAGTATGCCACCTCCTTCGTCGAGACCGCCTTGGTGGTGGCGTTCGAGAAGGGCTTCGCCCGGTGTCAATCCGAGATCCAGAAGAAGTTCCCGCTCTCGGGAGTCAACTTCGAGGATCTCCGGATGCACTCTGACGGCGGACGGAGTGTGGGGGATGGCCCAAGAGGACCGCCAGCCTGTGGCTCCACGGGTGCCCCTAGAGATGAATGAGGGAGGGGAATGCCCCTCGACCTCTGCGTGCGTCTCTCTGTTCATCTTTTTGTTTATCTGGAAAGGAAACGAACTTAAATAAATTTATTTCTTAGAAAATGATACAGTCATTGAAAGTACTTGCGTAAGTGTTCCGCATTCCAAGCGTGAGTGAGAATCCTCCCCTCCATATTGGCTAGACGATATGTTGCAGGTCCGAGGACATCGACGACTTTGTAGGGTCCCTCCCATTTAGCCGCGAGCTTCCCTTTGCGAGCGGTATCCGGGTTGAAGCCTGCTTTCCGGAGGACCAAGTCCCCAAGGTGGTAGCTTCGGCCCCTGACCCGAGCATTGTAGTATCGGGCCACCTTCTGCATCTGGCGGATGATGGTGGCCAGGGCTTGTTCCCGCCGTTCGCCGAGGAGCTCCAGGCTGAGCTCCAGACCCCGCGAGTTCCTGTTCTCGTCAAAGCACTTGATGCGGAGAGATTCCTCACCCAACTCGACCGGCACCACTGCCTCGGCCCCGTAGGCAAGCATGAACGGCGTCTCACCGGTGGCCTCCTTGTGGGTCGTCCGGTATGACCAGAGTATCCCGGGGAGCTCTTCCGGCCAGCTTCCTTCGGCGTCCTTCACTTTCTTTCGGAGGGGCTCTATGATACATTTGTTGGCTGCTTCCGCCATTCCGTTGGTCTGAGGGTGCGCCACAGAGGCGAAGAGCAGCTTGATTCCCCATTCCGCGCAGAAGTCTTTGAACCCCGCGGAGTCGAACTGTTTCCCGTTGTCTGTGACGATGGACCGGGGCACTCCGAATCTGGAGATGATGGAAGTCCACACGAAGCTTTTCGCTTTCTTCCATGTGATGGTGGCCAAAGGTTCCGCCTCGATCCATTTGGTAAAGTAGTCCACCGCCACAATCAGATACTTTCGCTGCCCTCGGCCCGGCTTAAACGGTCCGAGGATGTCGAGCCCCCATTTCACAAACGGGATGGGGCTCACGATAGGGATGAGCTTGTAGGAAGATATATGCCCATAAGGCAATTTATCTTGATTATACGTCTTGTTCCAAACGAAGTCAAAATTCGTCACCGTCAGTTCCTACGCGTTCACCATTCCAAGCTTTTCTGATTGATAGCTTGTTTGGTGTCTGAAGTTTAGTATGTGATGAGAATTAATTATTTAAAGTTTGACTTTGTGAAAGGCTAACTTTAAAGTTGAAATTAAGCCAAATGGCTTAATTGAATTTTCTCTTCATGGGAATTGTCCCACATTGCCCGCAACGAGAAGTTGAGTGCTCACTCCCTATATAAATAGGGGTGCACTCTCCTCGTTGAAATACACACCAGTCAACGATCGGGTAGCTCCAAATTATTGAGCAAGCTCGGTCCGCGACTAAATCTCTCTCTCTACTTTCCTATTCTCCGGAGTAGTCCTAGCACGACTACGAAGGGGGTTTGGATCTGATCCGGACGTCTAAGACGCGGGTTTCTTCTCAAGTGAAACTTTCTACCGCGTGTGATCGGCTCGGAGGCGAAAGCGGCTCGGGCGGATCGGTGCGAGGGTGCGAGGCGGCTCAGGAAGATCGGGTCAACGCGGCTCGGCTACGAGGAGCTTCTCAAGACGGTGCGGTACATCTTGCCTGCTCCAGGGCCAAGATTCCGGGTATGTGGTTAAGCGTTTTAGCGTAAATTTTAATTAGTCGCTTAGTGTAGATCCTTCTTGGAGTGGTCAGACCCACTCCAAGTCGGCATAGATCGGGCTGGGTTCTGGTTCCCCAGAGCCTAGCTAAATTGTTTAGCTAGTGTAGAAATTAAGATTTCTGTTTTTCCGCTGCGCCTATGTGCCTCCGTGGTCCGTCCGACTTAGGACGGATACGGATCCGAGCTCTGGGGGTCCTGCAAAACCCCAACAGTGGTATCAGAGCCACGGTTATGCTATAGATCTACTATAGCAACTTTTTTAAATAGTTAAAAATGCTTAGCTTTAATACGCAAAACTTTTTTATGTTAAATTAGTTTTGAAAATAATTTTGTGTTTCAAAAATTAATTTTGCAACACGGAAATTTGTTTTAATTTTTGGGACAATTATTTTTATGCGATAATTCTAAAGGTAGTCTCTTTTATTTTAAATACTTTATTAAATTTTTATGAGACATAAAAATTTTTAAGGGTGTTTAAAGTTTATGTAAACTTTAGAAAAGTTTTATTTTTGAAATTTAAGAATTTTTCTTTAGTTACATAAAAGTTAGAAATCTTTAAACTTTATTTGAAAGCTTATAAAAGGATTTCTAAAAGTTTTAAAAGAGTTTTAAAATCATTTTAATAATAGAAATGTTTTATTTTCATGAGATGAAACATAAATTAATTTCTTTTATTACATAGTTGTTTCAAAAATTTTTATGTGATATTTTAATTTTAGAAATAAGGTTAAAATTTTTTTAAAGGCCTAGGTTTAAAATTATTAGATAATTTTGTACGACTTAGTTTTATGAGATAAAATTTTTGTGAAAGGCTTTAAAATTTTAATCTTTAATTTTAAGTGTTAAAATTTAGATTTGCATGTTTGTATTATATAGATAATTTTTTAAACTTGCAAATACCTTTTATATGTCACTTAAAATGAAACTTTCTTTTATGCGGATAAAGTTAGTTTTCATTTCATGTTGTATTTGTATAATGTATACACAAACCTTGTTAGGTTAGCCATTAAAACATGATAGTGACATGCTACGTTTGATAAAACAAAACAACATCGAACCTAATACCAGATTAGGGTAGTCCCCTTGTTTGTAAATCATTTCATTAAATCGTTTAATTAATGATTTTCATAAAAGACAAAATGTTGAATTGTTTTATAAATCCTAATTAGATTGGGGTAGT
The DNA here is from genome assembly GCA_030789695.1 of Scilla litardierei. Classification (NCBI taxonomy): domain Eukaryota; kingdom Viridiplantae; phylum Streptophyta; class Magnoliopsida; order Asparagales; family Asparagaceae; genus Scilla; species Scilla litardierei. The sequence goes on from CM061130.1 coordinate 48,834,303, forward strand.
AAGTTGAACGTAGAACCTTATAGTTGATAAGGACTTAATAAAAGATGTTCAACCAATCTGAAAAATTTTGAATTTTAGGATCCACTAGTTGATAAGGATTAACTAGTTGTTTTTATTAAAAGCCATTTAGTTGTTTGGAAAACATAAGATTGATGACAACTCCTTCAATGGATCATGATGTCGGTCAATGTGCTTGGCTAAAGTTTTTGGACCAACCTAGCTAGACTGGGTAACAAGTGGTCCTGGCTTAGTCAATTCCCTGGCCGCGTCCGCTGGACCGCAAGGAGTCGATTCATGACTATGTAAGTCCATCGACTATACCTAAGTCAATACGATAATAATCTTGTTCAAGATAAATCGTAGCCCTCCTTGTTTTAGGAGTTGGCAACTGTAAGAAACATGTTCCGGTTGTTGAGCTACACTCAAGCCGTGACATGTCAATCTTATAGAAACCGATTTCTTGATTGACATCTTAACCTGACTAAAACCGTTGTCTCATCCCTCGAGCTTCGGCGTAAGTCTAACCAAGAATGTAGTCCAAGACCTGACCCAAACCGGCGCGTCGTGCATACACCGAGCAAAGGGGCAAGTCAGGCTAGACACGAAAACAAGGGTCCGACTAGGCTAGCCATTGTGATCCGGTTGAGCACACTCATGATCACAAATGACTAGGGGTAAAAATCGATAGGGAATCATAGTAAATATGATTGATGACGAGTTCGTCTACCGACTGCAGAGTCGGACAACTTGTTGAGATACACTCAAGGTTGTCAGACTCAGGGTAGTCGGATCCCTCTCTCACAAATATTATTTTATAATAAATTGTTTATTATTATGGCTTTAAATAAATTTAGTGGGAGAATATAGTTTTATTAAAACCATTAAAACTATACTACGAACATTTACTAACTATAGTATCTATAAAATACAGAATGGATTCGGGACTTAGATACATGGTTGAGAAGAACGTGCTGGATGGAACGAACTACAAAGACTGGCTTAGGAACATCAAGTTGGTCCTTTCCCTAGCCGGAATAGGATACGTACTGTTCGAGGACGCTCCAGATAAGCCGGATGAAGATTCGACCCACGAGGAAAAGGAAGCCTACAAATTGTACCAGAGGGATGCAGAGAAGGCCAGGTGCCTTACTCTGGCTTCGATGACCAACGAGTTGCAGAGGAAGCATGAACATATGGATGTTCAAAGCATGCTCCTCAACGCACAAGAGTTGTATGGCAAGCGATCAAGAGCTGCCAAGTTCGAGGCCACTAGCAACCTCTGGGGCACCAAGATGGGGACGGAACCCGTACAAGATCATGTTATCAAGATGATCGGGTACGTGGAGGACGCCGCCCAGTTAGGATTTGTCCTGGACAATGAGATGTCCACGGACATTATCCTAAAGTCTTTGACTCCCGATTTTAAGCCTTTTATAACTGGCTTTATAATGAACAGCCTTGAGACGGATCTTCCGGGTCTCCTCAATATGCTCCGGCAGTTTGAGGAGATTCATAAGAAGCCGGCTGCACTGGTTGTTGGCTCTGCTACTTCCGACCAGCCGAAAGGCAAAGGAAAGAAGAGGCAGGTCCCACAACCTGCGAAGGCTAAGAATGGGAAGAAGAAGAACAAAGGGGCCCCGTCGAAATCTGAGTGCTTCCATTGCCACAAGATTGGCCACTGGAAGAGGAACTGCAAGATCTATCTTGCAGAGAAGAAGAAGGGGCATACTGATGCCTCTACCTCAGGTACAAATTAAAATTCAATTAAATGCAATTATTTCCATTCATATAGTATGAGAAACTTATAGACATCTGTGTACTGTATACAGGTGGCTGATAAGAACTGGAGATTGGAGAAGTACGGAGATCGGTCGGCAATTAAAGCAACAGTTGCTGCTGGGACCGCTCAAAGACTTCTGGAGACGCTGATCGTGATGGAGATGATATTTTTCTTATTTGAATAAAATGTATCATCTTTAAGGATCGAAAACAATGAATGAGTGCTTTGCACTCAAGGTTTATTTTTGATAAACAAATTAAGGTTCCTTTTATGAACCCATTGTTTTGGAATGGATGTCTCGTTTGTTGCAATTGAAATTGAATTGGCTCAAATTCTGTGGATGTGGCTTTTCTGTGATGGTTGCGTATATTTTCGAATAATGGTGTATTGCTTCGATAATATTGATTTTGGAGCTGACTAAATGCTAGAAGTCAATCAGTAGTTAAGTGTAGGTTCCAGGGGACGTATAAATTGTGTGCGATCACAATAATACGCACATCAAGATTAATTCTTGATCATCTGCATTTAGTTATTAAAAGAGTTAATACTAAATGTGGTTAAAGGAATTTGTACAGTGTAGAACGTTTTGATTGAACGAGTCAATGTCAAGATTCCTTAAAATGATCTTGACTTGACTCATTCGTCAAACCGAATCTGACACTTGTACATTCCATCTAAGGCACTTACCAAATGGTTATTTTTGCTCATAAATCTAAATATGATTTAGATATTATGTTGAAGAAATTTGACCAGGTAATTCTTAAAGTCAGTGGGAGCGTATTAATATACTTAGTTCCGTTTTTCGGACTAAGTAAAAAGGATTTTTCACTTTAATGAATCTTCTATATAAATCATTAAGTCAAAATTGTTTTGATTTAATAGTATATATATAGAGACTTAGGGTGTCAAATATGTAATTGACATATTGACACAATAAAGTGAAGTGAGCTAGAACTGACTTACGGAAATGTTAGACCCCACATCTAAAACGTATAAGCCAACTGTTAGCTATACAAAGTTAGGAAAATTGATCCAGATCATTTTTCCAAAGGATCAACCCTGTGTGATCAAGAGATGTAATTTCAATCCATTAAAATTCGTTGTAGATACTTATTAGTAGAACCACTCTTAGGTTTTGCCATATCAAATGTCAAAGTGACTGATATGCTATAACGGCATGGTCTTGTTCATACCGTATATGGTACGTATTATTCTAAGTATAAAATCGTTTGTATTAATATACTTGGATAATATCCATAGACTTAGAGTTAGGTCCTTACATATCTAGATGAGATCTCGATTATGAGTAAGTAAGAGACCAAATAGAAACGTAAGTCTTAAACGGTTCGTGATCATAGATGTGTCGAGAACTGGATATCGACATATCGGATAGATCACTGTGTCTTCGTCTTGCCTTCGGGTAATGATGAACTCATAGTCATTCGACTTAGCGAAGTCGGAGACGAGACACAGGTGCTCATTGGAGAATGAGTTCACTGAACGACCAAGTTAGTGAACGGACGGTGTAGAGCAAAACCCCAACAGAGCTCCGATGGGGGAGTTGAGGTGTGGTGGGCATACCTCTGACATTCCTGACACTTTTGGACGTAGTTTGTTGCGTCTTGTACCAGGGTCGGCCAGTAGTATCCCTGCCTCAAGATTTTCTGTGCAACCATCTTGCCCCCGTGGTGATTTCCGCAGATCCCTTCGTGAACCTCCCGTAGGACGTAGTCGGCTTCCTGCGGCCCGATGCATTTCAGGTACGGGAGGACATCAGCCTTCATCCATCGCCTCCGGTAGAGCGTCCCCTCATGGATCACGTATCGGAGCGCCTTCCTCTCCAGGGTCCGACGCTCGTCCCAATCCGTCGGCACCTCCCCATGAGTGAGGTACCGAATGATCGGATCCATCCAGGTGAGATTTTGGTCGATCGCCGTCACCTCTCGCTCCTCCGTACTGGGGGACTGCAGGTTCTCCACGTAGATGGTGCGGCCCAGCTCCTTAGGCGAGGACGAGGATAGCTTCGACAACGCGTCCGCCCGTGCGTTCTCCGACCGTGGGAGATGCAAGACTTCCGCGCTTCTGAACCTGGAGAACGCTGCTTTGGCGACGGCGTGATACCTCTACATCGTCTCCTCCCGTGCCTCGTAACTTCCCAGAAGTTGGTTGACAATGAGCTTCGAGTCGCTGAGGAGGCGCACAGATTCAGCCCCGAGCTCCCGAGCCAGCCTCAGGCCGTTGATCACCGCTTCGTATTCTGCCACGTTGTTGGTGGCCGGAAACTCGAACCGCAACGCGTACTCCACGACGTTCCCTTCTGGAGATCTGATCGCGATCCCAGCCCCGCCTCCTGATTATGTGGCCGATCCGTCCACATGGACTATCCACGCTCCTGGGTCTCCTGACTGGAGGTGGTCAGCCGAAAGAAAAGACAAGGGTTGGGCGATTACCGTTGCTGGGCCTTCTTCCTCTGGGGGATGTTCTCCTTCCGTCGTGCATTCAGCGATGAAGTCAGCCAAGGCCTGCCCTTTGATGGCCGGGCGCGGTTAGAATCGGAGGTCGAACTCGCTCAATTCCACCCCCCAGTTCAGCATCCTTCCCATTCGGTCGAACCTCTTGAGGTTCTGCTCCAGTTGTGAGTCGGTCAAGACCAGTATGGTGTGGGCCTGGAAATAGGGCCTGAGCCTTCGCGCTGAGAGAACGAGGGCGTACGCCAGTTTCTCCATGGGCGAGTACCGCACCTCCGCCCCCTTCAAGATCCGACTCGTGCAGTACACCGGCCACTGCACCCCACCGTCTTCCCGGATCAGCACCGAGCTCACTGCTTCCTCCGCGCACGCCAGGTAAAGGCTTAGCGACTCCCCTTCCCGTGGCTTGGACAGGAGAGGCGGGCTGTGGAGATATTCCTTGAGATCCGCGAACGCCCTTGAGCAGTCTTCGTCCCATAGTATCGTTTTCCTATTGTCCGAGGGTTCCGCGATCGCTTTCCTCAGAACCTTGAAGAAGGGGAGCGATCTTTCCGCAGATTTGGAAAGGAATCGCCCCAAGGCTGCGATGCGCCCATTCAACCTCTGCAGCTCTTTGATCGTCGTCGGCCTACGCATGTTGATCAGTGCCTCGATCTTGTCAGGATTAGCTTCAATGCCACAGTTAGTTATCATAAATCCCAAGAATTTGCCAGATCTTACCCCGAACGTGCACTTCGTGGGGTTGAGTCGAATGTTGTGTCGCCGCAACCGCTTGAAGGTTTCACGAAGGTCGGCGATGTGGTCCTCCGGCTTTCTCGACTTGACAAGCATGTCGTCGACGTAGACCTCCAGGTTCCTCCCGATCTGGGAGTAAAAAACCTTGTTGACCATTCTCTGGTAGGTGGCCCCTGTGTTCTTCAAGCCAAAGGGCATCTTCTTGTAGCAGTATGTTCCCCGGTCCGTCGTGAAGGCTGTCATCTCTTCGTCCCGGGGATCCATCTGGACTTGATTGTACCCTGAGAAGGCGTCCATGAAGCTAAGCATCTCGTACCCCGAAGCGTTGTCCACCAAGTGGTCAATGCGCGGCAGGGGGTAGCTGTCTTTGGGACAGGCTTTGTTAAGGTCACTGAAGTCCACGCACATTCGCCACTTCCCGTTGGGTTTCCTGACCATCACCACGTTCGATAGCCACTCCAGGTACCAGACCTCTCGTATGAAGCCGGCGTCGAGGAGACGTTCCACTTCCTCGGAGGCCGCCTTCATCTTCTCGCCGCCCAGGTTCCGCTTCTTGTGCCTGACCGGCCTGAAGTTGGGGTCGGCGTTGATCTGGTGGACGATCACCTGGGGATCTACGTCGGGCATGTCCTCGGGTGACCAAGCAAAGACGACTAGGTTCGCCTCTAGGCACTTGACCAGTTGGCTCCTCAGGTCGTGGCTTAGCCCTCTCCCGATTGAGACGAACCGGCCCTCGACATCCGTGACCGGGATCTGCTCTAGTTCCTCTGCAGGGGTGGGCCTTGGCCCGCCCCTCAAGTCGAGCGCGGCCATCCGGTCGACTAGACGATCTTCGGGACCTTCCTCCGCCAGTTGATAGCAGGTACTCGGTCTCCCTGCGTCGCCTTCGACTTGCCCCATCCCCCTGGGCGTTCGGAACTTGATAGTCTGATGGAGGGTCGAGACCACCGTGCCGATGGCGTTGAGTAAGGGTCGGCCGATGATCCCATTGTATTCCGACCCGATCCCCAATACGATGAATTCTACTGCCAGGGTCACCGAGTCTGGTGGGCCTCCGAGTGTTACCGGGAGATGGATCGTGCCGATGATGGGGGTGGAATGACCCGTGAATCCCACCACGGGACCCGAGCGAGGTTGCAAGTCATCCTTCCGCTGCCCCATCTTTTCCAGGGTTGACATGAAGAGGACGTCGCAGGAGCTGCCGGTGTCGACGAGCTGTCGCCGTACCATGGTTGTGTCTATGATCACCGACACCACCAAAGCTACGTCCGAGTTGTGCGCCGTTACAGACGTGCTCGGTCTCCCGACCGGTAGGGACGGTGAGGGTCTCCCGGTTCTCTCCTCACGATCCTCCTCGCGCCGGGCCCGGGCCCACTCTTGCCAACGATGGTGGGCCCTGTCACTTCGCGTCAGAGCCTTGCTCTCCTTTCGTCGAGACAGGTGAAGACGTGTCATTGTAGGTGTGGTTTGTTTCTTCGTGGGACAGTTCGTTCCCACAGACGGCGCCAGATGTTTCAGAGTGTTTTCTCACTACAAAAGCGTTGACCGTGGATAACCCGGTCAACGTGGTCAAGGGATCCGCTTGGGTCCCTCGGGTGTGTCGAGTCGGTGCAGACGAGGCGCGAGGCGGAGTTACGGACGACGTGGATCACGTCGGCTTGGCCGAATCGAGATCCTTGGTCGCAAGGGGGGTGAGGGGAAGCCTCGTCCCGGGTTGAGACGCTCGGCCTCGGACGGACGTGCTCGGCCTCGGCGGTCGGACGACGAGGGGTAGCCTCGATCGTCCTGCTGGTCACGTGGCCGGTCCCGGGGCGGAGGGGAAGCCTCGGCCCGTAGATATGGCATCCTCCTGCGCAGATGAGAACGCTCGTCAGGGGGGCCGGACCTTGGTTCCGGCCAAATCCCCTCCGATGCCTAAGTCAGATAGCGATCTGAGAGAGGAGGCCTGGCGGAGACGGTTCGACTCGAGGGGAGATCGGAACTGCGTCTACCGGTGCGAGCGGGGGAGGAAGGAGTTTGGAATGGGGGAACTAGTTCGTTGATGGAGTACCTTAGGTTTTAGTTACCTGAGATCCGGTCCCTTGTCCAGTCGTCCTTCTAGCCCTTTTATAGACCTCCTGCCGTGACTGCCTCCGGCCCACGTCGCTCGTCCGCCTTCGATCGTGCCCCCTCAATCCGCCCCCCCCGTCGCCGCTCCCAGCGCCATGCCAGCACCTCCCCATCATGGTCATTAAGCGGTAGCGGGATTAGGGGAACGGTTATCGCTGGAGTGGGCGGGTGACTCGTGCGTTATCGGGGCCGGGTCGGGTTGATATTTGGGGGCCCTCTATGGGACTTCGCAGGGCGGGCCGGATCGCGCAGATGGGCTTCTGATCAGCAGTCGGGTTTCTGGGCTCGTGTCTTTCGGGCTTCGGCCAAATAGGCGTAACAATGTTGTTTCTTAATTATTAACAACCGACATTATTACTTTATTAGTGTGTCTAAGATTATTCAATATGTTACATTTTTCATAACAATGAGGAATATTTGTTTATACTCGCATATTTTTTTCCCATAATTTTCCAAGCCAGTATCTAAAATTCAGATTGTATCGGGTCAGCAGCCTGTAATGTAATTAAAAAAAGAAACTCATTATAACATTGAGCCTCAATCTCTTCATTTTTAAGTTGTGTCACATATCCAGTCCCATTTTGCTTCAAAAGACTTAGATTACGATGATGATGGTGGTGGTGGTGCAATATCACATTTTCTTTGAGATGTCAAAAATCAAAAGCTCTACTGATCAACTATAATTACTTCTAATTCCAATGGCAAAGCAATTGTTCAAAAACTTACGTATAAGTCGTCGTAGTTGCTTCAGCCGCTTGGCATCTTGTGCTTGATGCCCTCAGAATACTAGAATGAACAGAATGTAGCTGATATTGCATCTAAAAACTGATCAGCTAACAAATTAGAGATCAAAAGGAGAGGTTTACACAAAAGACTCTATAAAAATCTCGATTTTTAAGTTTATACAGATTCGATCTGCCTGAGGAATCTGTTAATAATAATATCCAAACAGCTTTAACAGCTTTGAATTAGTCTTCCACTAACTCAGTCATGTATCCCTATTCTTTAGTTTTCTGTTAAGTGTAGAGATATTGTAGGATCTGTTAAGATCATCTCTACTCACTCTCACTGCTATTTATAAATACACATCATCATTCATAATAAAAGTATTCAACCTTTTATCATTCTCTATATGGTATCGGAGCCTCCACGTTCATGAACTTACTCCTCTCTTTTTTTCTTACCCACAAAACACCTCTCACCATGTCAGCAGAATACACATCAAATATTTCCAATCCCTACAAAACCACAAAACCATTCACAAACATTATTCTTACACATATGCTCAAACTTACCCCAACCAATTACATACACCGGAAACTACAAATTCAGGTTACTCTTGAAGGCCATGATCTATTCAAGTTTTTGAATGGTTCTCATCCCATGCCTGCTGCTACAATTCCAAATGCTGACACGCCTCCGATACAAGTCTCCAACCCAGCCGTCCTAACTTGGCAGCGACAAGACCGTTTTCTTTATGGCGCTGTCCTCATCACCCTCTAGCTGCCCGTCACTTCATTAGTGACGCAAACTCGATATACTCATGAGATCTAGGATCTTTTGCAACGCACCTATTGTTGGATATTGGACTACCCGGATTTGGTTTTGGATGATGAACAAACATAAATATATTGTAAACTAACAATTTGTGAGCGCAGTTATGGAGATCGTCGCCAAATTCATATGAACATCCAAAGCGACGTCTCGAGACTTCTCAAAACACGTGATCGTATGCCTAAAGCTTCGTTGAAGCTTTTGGACCATTTTAGAAGTCATGAAGATTCGGATCGAAGCTTTCGAAGACAGTTCGTTAAGTTTTATTTATTGTCTTTTATCTTTGTTCCGTAGAATGTTAAGCCTTGAGTAGGTCTTACGTTTTAATCTTTATAACGCTCCTATCTTAGAGCTAGGAACTTGTAAGAAGTCCATACTAAATTTTCCGAAGCATCGCGCTTCGTTTCACGACTTCTTGTGCATGTTAGTTGGTTCAAGAAGAAGAACCAACCGACTAGATGGTGATGTAGTCGGTCGGTAAAACTTCTTGGACCGACTAGTTTGCCTTCTCAAATCATAGCTCTTTACTGTTTACAGTTAGTCGGTCTACGTTGACTCAACGACCGACTAGTTTGTGTACTAGTCGGTCAGTGATGCTTCTTAGACCGACTAGTTGAGCTTCTATTGTACATGCTAAGTTACTGTTTGTCGTTAGTCAGTCCATGTACATTTGGCGACCGACTAGTTGATGAACTAGTCGGTCAACTTTTGTTCTTGGACCGACTAATTCAATTTGTACTCAGACTATTTGTTTTATCTCTTAGTCGGTCTAAGTTTACTCACCGACCGACTAGTTGTGAAACTAGTCGGTTGGCAAGTGTTCTTTGACCGACTAGTTCTGTTAGTCTGAACTTCGACCTATTCCCTGTTCACCACTTAGTCGGTTCATGTTGATTGATCGACCGACTAGTTGATGAATTAGTCGGTCAGTGGTTGTTCTTTGACCGACTAGTTTGGTTCAGAATAGAGCCGTTGGAGCATTAATTGAAACGTTTTTCTCTCTCTCTTTCCTCTAACCTATATATACTTGTTGAGCTGCATTCATTGCACTCAAGGCTGATATTAAGAGAAGTTTAAAGATCAAAGAGAAAGCATTCAATCCCATTCAAAGCTCTTTCTTTCCAATCTTGAATCTCTTCTCACTATTATTTCAAAAGAGAGATTCATTGATTGTGAGCCTTCCAAGCCAAGTGCTTGATCCTAGGTCACCATAAACCTCATAGCTCTCCATCGCTGATCTTCATCTTGGAGCTAGGGTTTGGTACCTCTTCTTCTTCCTCAAAATCATCTTTGCCTTAATTCGTAAGTATACTCAAGGCATAGGTATTTTGTGGTAAGCTTTTCTATTTCATTTACTTTCGATATTGTAAGTGTTTCACTCTCATTTGTGAGAGTGTTTTTGTGATCCCGGGTTGTGGGAGTCACAATTTCCTTTGTGTATGATTTGACTTGGTGAATGTTCTTCACAAGTATTTCATAGTGGAAATCTTGAGTTATGGTTTCTAACTCAAGTATCCAGAGGGGATCCGGGTGGTTGGGACGTAGGACCACCAGGAACAAGTCGGGGAGACTTGGGTGGATCCGAACCCAGTAATATTATTTGTTTGTGATTGTTTCTTTGTTGTCTAACATTTACATTTCCGCATTTCCGCATTGTTTGGTAGAGTTTGCAAGGTAATTAGGAATCAGCCTCTTAATTATTTTAAAGTACTATTCACCCCCTCTAGTACTTGTGCAGTAGCTTAGCACGACATTACATTTGGTATCGGAGCCAAGTCTATAGCTATGTCTGCCAACGACAACATGACTGTTCGTCCACCTTCCGACTATAGCACCTTCAAGAATCGTGAAGGAGCGTCTTTGGTGATGGAAGGCCACTCCTCAACGAGGCCTCCCTTCTTCAACGGTACCAACTACGGGTTCTGGAAATGCCGGATGGAAACTTTCCTCCGGAGTGCTTCACTATGGAGGGCCACGATGAAGGGGTATGTCGAGCCCGCCGAAGAAGATTTCTAGAAATGGACTACCGCAGAGGTCGCCGCGGAGGTAAGCAATGCCAAGGCAATGAACGCCTTGCAATGCACATTGGAACCCGAGGACTTCAACAAGATATGCACATGTAAGAGTGCATATCAAATATGGAACTCCCTCCTCATCTTGCATGAAGGAACAAGTAGGGTAAGAGACTCTAAACTCGTTGTAGTTAATAAAGATTACGAGTTATTTCATATGCTACAGGGTGAGAAGATGAAGGAGTATTATGCTCGCTTCGTCGACATCACAAACGAGTTGGAGGCTCTTGGGAAAACCTACACCCAAAAGGAGAAAGTCTCAAAGATTATCGATGGACTTCCTTCTAGTTGGGAGAAACGTACCTTCGCCATCGAGGAAGGTAATGATATGAAAACTTATACCGTTGTTCAACTAATGGGTACCTTGATGTCTTATGAGGTACACAAGGATAGCAAGTTGAAGTTGCAGGAAAAGATGACGTCCTACCTAAAGCAAGACGAGCCAAATAAGAAGGCTATTGCTTTCAAGGCCGCTCCATCAACTTCCACATCGACCGATGATGAAAACTCGGAAGACGAGTTGGACTTGGAGTCCATGGCTCTCATGGCCAAGAAGTTCAACCGGTTCTTCCGGAAAGGTAACTTCAAAAACAAGTCGAAGTTTATTTCTTCTAACGCCTCCTCTTCTTTGTGTTTTCAATGCAACAAGCCCGGACACATGAAAGCGGAGTGTCCTCAAAACAAACACAAGGAGAAGTGGAAGGCGTCGAAGTTCGACAAGTCCAAGAAGTACAAGAAATGGTACAAAAAGGGGCTTGTCGGGACATTCACCGACTCCGATGATTCCTCTAGCGGAGAGTCGGATGATGAGCAAGTGGAGCAAGCACACATGTGCTTCATGGCTAGAGAGGAGAAAGATAAAGATTCCTCTTCTGATGATAGCGACAACGAAGGTGATGAGGTAACAATGGATGACCTTAGGAATGCTAATTCTCAATTGTGGTCTAAGTACACTAAATTAGTAAATAGGTATACTAAAGTAAAAGATGACTTAGCTAGCATCCAAACCTCGCCTAAAACTATCATCACCAACAACGACACCATTGTTGAAGAGTTGAAGAATGAGATTGTTAATCTCAAGACTCAACTTGAACATGTTAGCATTGAGGATCCGGAAGAACACAAGATAGCGGATTTGACTTCTCAAAACTTGACTTTGAGTATTGAGAATGAAAATCTCAAATCTCGTGTTTATGTGCTCATATCGCAAGTATCCACTTTGGATGTTTCTATGCGTTCTCTCACCGAGAAATATGAGAACACATTAGGCCGAATTAATAAATTCAATAAGGGTAAGGACCATTTGGATAAAATCCTAAATGACTTACTTCCGGGCAATCACCACATTGGCTTGGGGTATACGATGGGAAATTCATCCAAAGCGGCCACTACTTTTGTTAGGCCAACTTCCGATGCCTCAACGAGTGGTAGCAAACACTCTATTGGTAGTTCATCTACCAATGGTGCTTCCACCTCGTACACACCTTCATTTAGAAAGAAACCCACTTTGGGTGGACCTCCAAAGAAGGGCCATGCTTACATGTACATGAATACCATGCCACGTAGGAACGCACGTCCTACTTCACATGCTCACACATATGATGATTTTTATGCACCACATCCATGGGCACATGCTCACCATGTGAGACACCCTCACGCACGTGTTCCTCCACATGCATATGTACACCCACATCATCGTATGAATAATTATCCACATGCGACATTTCATCATGTTCCTTATGCCTATCCACGACATGCATCACGTAGAAATCAACACCGCATGCATGCTCCCGATAGGATTAAGGCTCCCAAAATATTCATAATTTGGAGCCCAAAGGACACAATCATGGATGAAAAATAAATTTATATGAATTCATATTTCATGGATGTTGTGCATAGTGATAATTATGTGGGGAAGTCTAAGTCCAATTGGACTTGGCTTCCAAAGGTCTAATCTTTTGGACCCAATGACCTTAGGTACCATGATACGATATTTTCTATCTTTAGGTACTCAAGAAAAAGAAACGGAGCAACAAATTTAAGGTTAGCTCCAAGAGGAATTGGATACTCGATAGCGGGTGTTCAAAACACATGACGGGTGACGCTCAATTGCTCTCCGGAGTGGTTCCCATTACAAATGGAAACCGGGTAGTCTTTGGAGGCAACGAGAACGGAACCATCATATGTGTTGGTAAAGTGGGTAATCCTTTAAACCCCTAATATGTGATGTTTACCTTGTTAAAGGATTAAACCAAAATCTCATTTCAATAAGCCAACTTTGTGATAAAGGTTACAAAGTTAGCTTTGCGAAAGGAATGTGCCATATTTTAAGAAAAGATAATAATGAATTATTGTTTTCCGGCACACGCCATAAGGATATATATATCCTAGATCTTCCGAGATCACATGAACAATGTCTCATTGCCAACACAAGTGAACAACACTTATGGCATCGACGTTTTGGTCATGTGAACTTTGGAACACTATTTAAACTTTCCAAGTTAAATTCTATTAGAGGCTTCCCTAAGCTAGTCTTTCAAAAGAAAAGCTTTTGTGACTTGTGTCAACGAGGCAAGCTTCCAAAATCATCTTTTAAACCTAAGAAAAGCATTTCTTCTAAGCGGCCACTAGAGCTATTACATCTAGATTTATTTGGGCCAACTAGAGTTACTTCATTAGGAAATGCACGATATGGACTTGTCATCGTTGATGACTTCTCTACGTTTACTTGGGTATTTTCATTATGTAATAAAAATGATGCCTTTGAAAACTTCACAATTTTTGTTAAGAAAGTACAAAATCTCATTGGAACCACCATTGTCACTATTCGCAGTGATCATGGAGGGGAATTTGAGAATGAGTCCTTTGAGACATTTTGTGATGAAGTTGGTATTACACACACCTTTTCATTCTCTCACGCACCTCCTCAAAATGGTGTTGTTGATAGAAAGAATAGGACGCTAGTGGAGTGTGCTCGCACTATGCTTGATGATAGCCAACTTGGCCATCAATTTTGGACGGAAGCGGTACACACTGCTTGCTATGTGTTTAATAGAATAATTTTGAGGCCCGGCACTAAACAAACTTATTATGAATTGTTGTTTGGTAGGTTGCCTCAAGTTAAACATTTTTGTGTTTTCGATTCGAAATGTTTTATTAAAAACACGTATTGTAGTTTGGACAAATTCGATCCAAGATCCGATGAGGGGATTTTTGTTAGATATTCTTCGCGTAGCAAAGCCTACCGGATATACAACAAACGAACCTCAACGATCGATGAATCGCTTCATGTTTCATTCAAAGAAGGATTTGTTCCAACTAGAATTACTAATGATGATGACTCCATGTATGTTTTATGTGATTCAATTGGTAATTCTAACTCTATTGATTCTATTGATTCTATTGATACTTACCCGACTAATGAAGTTTTTGAGAATGTTCCTAGTGATCAAGGAATTCCCAAACAGCTTCATACCGTTCGTGACCATCCTCATGAGCAAGTCATTGGCAATATCCATGATAGTGTCAAGACGAGATCTCAAGTCAACCACTTCGCTCATTATGCCTTTGCCTCCTCGATAGAGCCAAAGAATGTTAATGAAGCGTACGAAGATGGTGCTTGGATCCTTGCCATGGAAGAGGAACTCATTCAATTCGAGAGAAATGAGGTTTGTGAGCTTGTTCCATTGCCCTCGAAGAACCACACCGTCATAGGGACAAAGTGGATCTTCAAGAACAAGATCGACGAAAACCAAATCGTCGTCCGGAACAAAGCTCGGTTGGTAGCTCAAGGCTATCGGCAAGAGGAAGGTATCGATTTCGAAGAATCCTTTGCTCTGGTAGCTAGATTAGAATCAATTAGATTATTGTTATCTTTTGCATGCCATAAGGATTTTAAATTATTTCAAATGGATGTAAAAAGTGCGTTTTAAAACGGAGATATTGTTGAGGAAGTTTATGTTTCTCAACATCCGGGTTTTATAAATGAAAAATTTCCAAATCATGTTTTTAAACTTAAGAAAGCACTTTACGGGTTGAGACAAGCTCCTCGAGCTTGGTATGACCGTTTAAAGAATTTTCTTTTGGATTTGGGTTTTAAAATGGGAGAAGTTGATTCCACATTATTTGTTAAGTATTCGAACAATGATATAATTTTAGTTCAAATTTATGTTGATGATATCATTTTCGGTGCTACTAACTTTGCTCTTTGCGAAGAGTTTTCTAATGTGATGAAGGATCAATTTGAGATGAGCCACATGGGTGAGCTCAAGTATTTCTTAGGTCTCCAAATTCGCCAAATGAATGATGCAATCTTCATCCACCAAACGAAGTATACGGTGGAGTTGCTAAAGCGATTTGGACTGGAGAATGCCTCCGGGAAGAAGACTCCAATGAGCACAACTACACATCTTGATAAAGATGCGGGTGGAAAAGATGTAGACATTCGTCTATATCGAGGTATGATAGGTAGTTTACTTTATCTTACCGCAAGTAGGCCCGATATTATGTTTGCCGTATGTGTATGTGCTCGTTATCAGTCTCAACCTAAAGAGTCACACTTAGTAGCGGTAAAACGTATTTTCCGTTATTTAAGTTACACACTTAATTTTGGATTACTTTATCCAAAATCTAGCACGTATGAGTTAATCTCATATAGTGACGCAGATTATGCGGGATGCAAATCCGACAGGAAAAGTACTAGTGGCACTTGCCATTTTATAGGAAATTCTCTTGTCTCTTGATTTTCTAAGAAGCAGAATTCCGTATCACTTTCAACCACCGAGGCGGAATATATTGCCGCCGGTGCCGCGTGTGCTCAAGTTCTTTGGATGAGACACACACTTAAAGACTTTGGCATAAACTGTGATACTTGCCCTATCATGGTGGACAACCAAAGTGCAATATGTCTCTCTAAGAACCGGGTACACCATTCCCGTTCGAAACACATAGATGTCCGACACCATTTCTTAGATGATCATGTTGCTAAAAAGGACATCATTTTAGTGTACATTGAAACCCAGAAGCAAATCACCGATATTTTCACGAAACCCCTAAAGGAAGACTCATTTGTGTGGTTACGTCGAGAATTGGGGATTATGGGTGAATCCGAGATTTGGGATTCATTTTTATTCAATAATCTTGCATGCTATTCAATTTCATTATATTTGCACATGCTAGATTAATTGAAATTTTCTGGATTTTGTTGAATTTTCGGAATTTTCACTCGATTTGTTCGTAAATGTCAAATTTCAGATTTTCGATGTTTAATGGGGTAGTATAATGATTAATGAGAGTATTTTGATGTTTCGTCCAAGTACGATTAGGAGAGAAAACAAAATTTCAATTTTTCAATTTTTTTGGACTCTCTTAGTCGGTCCAAGTTCATTGGCCGACCGACTAGATTCAATTTTAGTCGGTCAGTGAATGAGCTTAGAACGACCAAATCTTGTCAGGAAATTTGGCTTCAGTTACTGTTTACAACTAGTCGATTCAAGCTCATTGATCATCCGACTAGATCGTGATCTAGTCGGTCAGTGCTTGAACTGTGACCGACTAATTGTGACGGAGACACTTGCGTCTTTTGAGCTTCCGACCGACTTAAATTCGTTTCAATCGACTTCTTTCACTTCTAGTCGATCGTTTCCTCTCTCCAGCTCAAAAACCCCCCTCGAGCCCGTTCGTCTTCTCCGTCGATCCGACTGTTTTCCGACCATATATCCGGCCGATCTCTCCTAGGGTTTGTTCTAACCTCTCTCCTAGCTCACTAGGGTTCGTTTTCTAGCTGTCTAGGGTTAGGGTTTCCTCCAGCTTCAATCGATTTCGGCTTCTAGGGTTTGTTTAGGGTTGTCTTCTTCGATCTCTTGTGTTGATTGAGTCGTGTCTTGCTTCGATTATGGCAAGAACACGAATCCCGATCCGTCCTACAAGCCCTTCGCCAATGACCGTTGAACCTACTCCTACGGATCCCAATCAACCTACGCGATCCCCACCCAAACGCCGATCGAAGACTACCCAACCTTCGTCGTCTTCGCCTCCTCTCAAGAAGAAGAGGACGACGACCGCCAAGCCCCGAGCCTAATCTCAGCCCAAACCCAAGCCTACGAAGCAAACTGTGTCTCCCTCCTCTTTCCATACACCTATGGATTCCGACACCGAGTACATTCCCGAGACCGAGACCCATAGTGAACCTTCACCTCCTCCTAGGCAACCTGAGTCTAGCTCTCGACCCCGTATACGTCAGCCTAAGGGAAAGGCTCCGATGCAGGTGGGCGGTGTCGATATTTCGTTGTGTCACGACGACCCGTTGTGTCTCACGGCTTACAACTGTATCGAACACTGTCCGCTGCTTCTGGAGCATTTCATACAGTTTTCTGACTTCATAGGCCTAGCGGATCTTTTGTCGTCTTCCGGTCTTATCGATTACCTTCGATATGACCCTAAGGCGAATCCTCACCCCTACCCTCGCCTACTGAAGCTTTTCTACGTCAATAGGATCCGGGGTCAGTACGACGAGACCCACTCGATTGAGACAACTGTCTTGGGGACTCCGATAGTCCTCACGGCAGAAATCTTAGGAGAGTTGATCGGTTGCTCATCGTCTGGCCTCCTCCCTTCAGATATTTCCGTCGATGACATATCTTCCCTCGATCAGGTCATCCTTTCTGAGATTTTCCATGAGATTCCTCCCGCCATGATTGGCATCCCCTCGAAGTCATTCAAGCCCAATGGCTGGGTCCTGAACTTGATTCTAAAGTCGTGCTTACTTCATAAGTACGGCTCCTCCTCTTAGCCTTCCCAGCCATTCCTGAAGTTGATCTATGCCATCTTCATGGGTAGCTATATTAACTGGGCCCGGATCATACTCGATAAGATGGATTCTTTTGAGTGTATCCGAAAGTCCACGAAGTCTGCGCATATCCCATATCCGTGCTTTTTGACTCTTGTTTTTGGCCACTTCCGTGTCACACTTCCTCCTGATGATGAGCGTCCTCTCGGTCCCCCCTGAATGCGACGGCTGTCAAGAAGTCTCTTGCGACGCTCCGTCACATTCAGAGGACGACCCCCTCGGCTTCAGCGTCTGCTTCAACCTCTGCTGCTCCTGCTCCCTCTTCCACTCTTGATGAGCTCGTACGTTCAGTGAGACGTATGGAATCTCGTTATGCTCGGACTGAGGAGATACTTGCTCGTATCTCCTCGCGTTTGGGTATTGAGATCCCTCCATCAGTCTTTGACGAGGAGGAGTTGGACGAGGAGGAGATTAAGGAGCTTGTGCGTGTTTCTACTTGTGCCCCCGAGGGCACTTCTGGTGCTGCTACTGCCTCTTCTGCTGGTGAACCCGAGAGTACTCCTGTTGCCACCGTTCCTGTGGTGGATGCTACGACTGATGCTCCCGAGGCTACTACCGTCATTCCCGTGGACACTACTGCTGATCCGGTGACCACCACTCCTGCTGCAGAGCCTGCTACTGCTACAGATCATGTCGCTGCCTCTTGAGCTTCTTTGAGGACTCTCCGATGCACTTTGGATGATAGATCTAGTTGGGAGGGTGTTGGGTAGGATAGAGTGTGGTTCTGGATATTTTTGACATTTTGATGTATCTTCATGTATTTTGATGATATTTTGGATATTTTGATGTAGTGTGATACTCTGATGTCCAGTGTGACATATGTTATATGTTGTGATATTTTGATGTATTTTATGCCCCGATCGTTGGATCGATGTTATGTTTGTCGCCGATGTATCATTTTGATGTACTCATGCTTTATATATATATATATATATATATATATATATATATATATATATATATATATACATCGATGTTGACATCTCATTCTGTTGTGCACATTTAATATTTTATATGTCTCTGATGTTTGATTTCGTCGATCGACGAAAATACTTGGTTAAATAGAATTCATTTTATGAAAACATAGAATTGTTTTCCATGCACTAAATTAACCAAGAATGTTGATATTGGAGAGTATATTCCATAACTCAATTCGTAAAATTAATTTGAGTTTTGATGATTTTATTTATCGATTTTCGACTTTAGTCTCATTGACACACTTTGATTTTATTCGTATTTTCCTTTGGTGTCATTTGGACCGTGGTCGTATTCTACGACTCCCATGCTTTTATTTGAAGCCATTGTTGTTGTCGTTGATCTCCTCCCGCTATTTTTGCTAATGCCAAAGGGGGAGAGATATAATAATGACATGTGCTAAATGATAATTTAAGCATTTTTCCAAGAATCTAACTTGATATGTTAGATTCAGGGGGAGTTAAGATATAAAAATTGGATTTCAAATCCGATATTTCAATAATGAATTCTCATTTTTATACTTTACTCGTCTGCTTGATGCGTATTATTATTATTCATTTTGGAATTAACATGTCATCAATGCAGGGGGAGTAAGTAAATTATATTTGAATCATTACTTTTGATTATTATTTATGTTGGTTTGTCATCACCAAAAAGGGGGAGAATGTTGGATATTGGACTCCCCGGATTTGGTTTTGGATGATGAACAAAAATAAATATATTGTGAACTAACAATTTGTGAGCGCAGTTATGGAGATCGTCACCAAATTCATATGAACATCCAAAGCGACGTCTTGAGAGTTCTCAAAGCACGTGATCGTATGCTTAAAGATTCGTTGAAGCTTTTGGACCATCTTAGAAGTCATGAAGATTCGGATCGAAGCTTTCGAAGACGGTTCGTTAAGTTTTTTTATTATCTTTTAGCTTCGTTCCGTAGAATGTTAAGCCTTGAGTAGTGCTTACGTTTTAATCTTCATAACGCTCCTATCTTAGAGCTAGGAACTTGTAAGAAGTCCATACTAACTTTCCCAAAGCATCGCGCTTCGTTTCGCGACTTCTTGTGCATGTTAGTTGGTTCAAGAAGAAGAACCAACCGACTAGATGGTGATCTAGTCGGTCGACAAAGCTTATTGGACCGACTAGTTTGCCTTCTCAAATCATAGCTCTTTACTGTTTATAGTTAGTCGGTCTACGTTGACTCACCGACAGACTAGTTTGTGAACTAGTCGGTCAGTGATGCTTCTTAGACCGACTAGTTGAGCTTCTACTGTACATGCCAAGTTACTGTTTGTCGTTAGTCGGTCCATGTACATTTGGCGATCGACTAGTTGATGAACTAGTCAGTCAACTTTTGTTCTTGGACCGACTAATTCAATTTGTACTCAGACTATTTGTTTTATCTCTTAGTCGGTCTAAGTTTACTCACCGACCGACTAGTTGTGAAACTAGTCGGTTGGCAAGTGTTCTTTGACCGACTAGTTCTGTTAGTCTGAACTTCGACCTATTCCCTGTTCACCACTTAGTCGGTTCATGTTGATTGATCGACCGACTAGTTGATGAACTAGTCGGTCAGTGGTTGTTCTTTGACCGACTAGTTTGGTTCAGAATAGAGCCGTTGGAGCATTAATTGAAATGTTTTTCTCTCTCTCTTTCCTCTAACCTATATATACTTGTTGAGCTGCATTCATTGCACTCAAGGCTGATATTAAGAGAAGTTTAGAGATCAAAGAGAAAGCATTCAATCCCATTCAAAGCTCTTTCTTTCCAATCTTGAATCTCTTCTCACTATTATTTCAAAAGAGAGATTCATTGATTGTGAGCCTTCCAAGCCAAGTGCTTGATCCTAGGTCACCATAAACCTCATAGCTCTCCATCGCTGATCTTCATCTTGGAGCTAGGGTTTGGTACCTCTTCTTCTTCCTCAAAATCATCTTTGCCCTAATTCGTAAGTATACTCAAGGCATAGGTATTTTGTGGTAAGCTTTTCTATTTCATTTACTTTCGATATTGTAAGTGTTTCACTCTCGGTTGTGAGAGTGTGTTTGTGATCCCATGTTGTGGGAGTCACAATTTCCTTTGTGTATGATTTGACTTGGTGAATGTTCTTCACAAGTATTTCATAGTGGAAATCTTGAGTTAGGGTTTCTAACTCAAGTATCCGGAGGAGATCCGGGTGGTTGGGACGTAGGATCACCGGGAACAAGTCGGGGAGACTTGGGTGGATCCGAACCCAGTAATATTGTTTGTTTGCGATTGTTTTTTTGTTGTCTAACATTTACATTTCCGCATTTCCGCATTGTTTGGTAGAGTTTGCAAGGTAATTAGGAATTAGACTCTTAATTATTTTAAAGTACTATTCACCTCCCTCTAGTACTTGTACAGTAGCTTAGCAGGGCATTACACCAATGCCAAACCTTCTGGAGGCCATATCAAACAATTGAAGGAGAAGCTTCGTTCCGTTGACAAAGGGTCGCTCTCCATCTCCGACTACATGCACTCGTTGAAATCTACCTCTGATCTTCTCGCCTCCATCGATGCTCCTGTTGATCCCGAAGATCTCACTGATTACATTTTGCGGGGCCATGATGAATCCTACAAACATGTAGCTGATGGTGTTCATTCTCACGACTCGCCCATTTCCTTTGACGACCTTCGCGAGAAACTAATCAACCGTGAATTGTGTATCAAGCTGGAACACAATTCCTTTTCCACCCCAGCCACAGCCTTAAATGCCCAATCTAGACCCACCAAACCAAAGCCGCGCGCCTCTGGTTCCCCGCAACAATGGTCCAATCATACCCCACGCACATCTTGGTCCTCACCTACACCTCCTGCTCGCAACAACCAACATGTTTCTCCAGCCAAGCCCTTCCTAGGCCTCTGCAAATGGTGCAAGACTCGGGGCCAAGTCCTCACCCAATGTTCGATCTTCCACTGTCACCACCCCACCATTTCCCTTCCTCATTCGGCTCGTTTTCCTGCACCAGCCCCAGCTCGACCACATGCCAATTCTCTTGCTTCTACCTCTAGTGACTCACATTGGCTTGTAGATAGTGGGGCGTCGCACCATGTCACTCATGATCTCGACACTCTGGCTCTTCATCACCCATATAATGGTCCTGATGCTTTGTTTATGGGCAACGGTAAAGGTTTAACCATTACTCATACTGGATCTCTTAAACTTGTTAATTTCTCTATATCTAATGTTCTCTGTGTCCCTTCCATGTCCAAAAATATAATATCAGTCTCTCAATTCACTACACAAAATAATTCTGCTATTATTTTCTTACCTGATTGTTTTTCTTGTGAAGGACATCTCAATGGGGAAAACAGTGCTTAAAGGTCCGTGTTGATGGTGTTTATGTCTGGCCATCACCTTCTTCGACTAACCACCATCTAAATCTCTCGTCTTCTACACTATGGCACCACAAACTCGGCCATCCATCCTCTGCTATTTTTCAATTCGTCCAGAAGCAATTCAAATTAGGTCCTTTAAATTTTTTGCAATCAGATTGTTCTTCATGTCAATTAAACAAGAGCCACAAGCTCCCTTTTCATAAGTCAACTATTATTTCCTCTTATCCTTTGGAAATTATTTTTACTGATGTTTGGACTTCTCCAGTTGTATCTTATGATGGTCTTCGATACTATTGCATATTTGTTGACCATTTTACACGATATATATGGTTCTATCCTCTCAAAAAGAAATCGGACACACAATCTGTTTTCATTAAATTCAAGGCTCTAGTTGAAAATTTCTTCAAACACAAAATTAAAATACTCTACTCTGACAATGGAGGTGAATATACTGCACTTAAATCATATCTTAGTACACACGGGATCAGCCACCTCACTTCCCCTCCGCAAACTCCTGAACATAATGGCCTCTCGGAACGCTGCCATCGACACATTGTTGAGACCGGCTTATCCATGCTGACCCATTCTGGTATGCCGCTTGATTAGTAGCCTCACTCATTGACCACAGCCGTCTATCTCATAAACCGCCTTCCAACACCTGTCCTAAATCATGACTCTTTGTTCTCTAAACTGCTCCACACTTCACCAAATTATAACAAGCTTAGGAGATTTGGTTGTTTATGTTTTCCATGGCTTAAACCGTATACTAACCATAAACTTGCACATAGATCTATTATGTGTGTTTTTGTCGGGTATTCCTCCACTCAGAGTGCTTATCAATGCTTGGATCCAAACACACGGCGTATCTATACCTCCCGGCATGTTCGTTTCATGGAATCTGAGTACCCTTACCGCAGCCTCCCAACCCGCACTTGTTCCACCGAATTCCCCATCAATGATTGGACGACTATACATCTTCCTGTGGTTCAACCTACCTCGCCATCGACCCCACCAACATCCACAAATACTACCTCTGATCCACCTGTTGTGGAATCCTTACATACCGGTATGATCCCATCTTCCTCATCCTCTATCTCTATTCCTCCCCCATCATCATCACATCCAAATCCTACCCCACCCATCCCACATCCACCTACTAAGCTCAATCAAAAACGACCTCCTCTCCCTGATCACGGTATGGTCACCCGATCCCGAAATAACATAACCAAACCCACCACAAAATTAAACCTCCTTGCCCACACAAATCCACCACAAGAGCCAAAAACCATCACCCAAGCCTTGAAACAGCCCGAATGGCGAGCGACAATGCAACACGAGTATGATGCTCTTCGCCATAACCATACTTGGAACCTCGTTCCTGCGTCTCCTCAACAAAACTTAGTTGGCTGCAAGTGGGTCTTCCGCATCAAACACTTCCCTGACGGTTCAATTGACCATTACAAAGCGCGGCTTCTCGCTAAAGGGTTTCACCAACGCCAGGTTGGGATTACACTGAGACATTTAGCCCACTGGTCAAGCCCGTGACAGTCCATAGTGTGCTCACTCTCACCGTCCATCATGGCTGGCCGTTAAAGCAACTTGACATCAACAACACATTCCTTCAAGGAACTCTCAAAGAAGAAGTATACAAGGTGCAACCTCCTGGTTTCATATATACTGATCAACCTCATCACGTCTGAAAACTCAACAAAGCCATCTACGGACTTAAACATGCACCATGAGGGTGGTACCAAGAACTTCGGAGCTATCTTCTCTCTCTAGGCTAGGGATGGCAGTAATGGCCTGACCCGACCGGCCCGACCTGGCCCGACCCGGTTTTGACCCGGCCCGACCTGGCCCGCAGCCGGGTCAGGGCAAGCTTGGGCTTTGTATGCACCCCGGCCCGCCCCGGTAAAGTATAAAGGTTCTAAAAAACTTTACTATTTTGATGCGGACCATGCAGTCAGCGAATAACTCATAACTCATACTCTATTCCACGGTTCTCCTAATTGGGCCAATTCCCAATTCCAAATTACCAAATAAATCAAAATTCTCCCAATTCACAAATAAAATTTTTATTTGGAATTCATAATGGATGTCACTAATGACCTGACCCGACCGGCCCGAACCGGCCCGACCCGGTTTTGATAAGAAAGAACCGGACCCACCCCGGCCTGCGACCCGCCCCGACCCGACCTGTAGATGAGACGGGGAAAGCTTGGGTAGTTAAATACCCGCCCCGCCCCGCAATATTGCCATTCCTACTCTAGGCTTCACCAATTCAGTTGCTGATGCCTCACTATTCATTTATCGTCATGGACTAACAACTCTTTTTTTGTTAGTTTATGTCGATGATATTATTATAACAGGTACCACTTCTTCTGCTGTTGATGGTCTAATCCACAATCTTACCCACCAATTCTCACTGAAATACCTTGGCAGTCTAAGCTACTTTCTGGGTGTCGAGGTCTTGTCCACCAATGATGGTATTTTTCTGAGCCAACGCAAGTATGTCTTGGATCTGCTAGTTAAATCTGGTTTCGATGATACCAAGGCAGTTTCGACACCAAAGTCTGCTCTGGCTCTGTTGATGCGTGATGGGGGTACTCTGCTGCCATCACCGACTGACTACCGCACACTAGTAGGCAGCCTACAATACCTAAACTTGATACGTTCTGATATTGCTTTTAGTGTCAACAAGTTGTCACAATTCATGCAGATACCTATAAGCGATCATTGGCAGGCCCTGAAGCGCTTACTTAGCTATCTTGCTGGCACACTTGACCACGGTGTTCACATTTCTGCTTCCGCCCCTCTTATCTTTCATGCCTTCTCGAATGCTGATTGGGCTGGTGATAATAATGATTTCATATCAACCACCGGTTACCTTCTCTACCTTGGTAAAACACCAATTTCCTGGAGCTCCAGAAAACAAAAATTAGTTGATCGATCCTCTACGGAGGCTGAATACAAGGCCTTGGCAGACACAGCCGCTGAACTGATGTGGATCATGGCTTTGTTCACTGAACTTGGGCATCTACAACGAACACCTCCGGTCATTTATTGTGATAACCGTGGAGCCACTAGTCTCGGCGCCAACCCTGTTTTCCATTCTCGGATGAAGTATATTGCACTTACCTACCACTTTTTCCATGAACAAGTTTAGAAAGGGACGTTTCGGGTCTCACACGTCTCCACCAATGATCAACTAGTTGACGTATTGACCAAACCACTCCTTCGCCCTCGGTTTGCTGTGCTTCTCTTCAAGTTGAATCTTGCCCACAGGCCAATTAACTTGCGGGGGAATGTTAATAATAATATCTAAACAGCTTTAACAGCTGTGAATTAGTCTTCCACTAACTCAGTCATGTATCCCTATTCTTTAGTTTTCTGTTAAGTGTAGAGATATTGTAGGAACTGTTAAGATCATCTCTACTCACTCTCACTGCTATGTATAAATAGGCATCAACATTCATGATAAAAGTATTCAACCTTTTGTCATTCTCTATAGAATCAATGTCAGAATCTATGAAATTTATTCTTGACCAAAACAATGAAAAAAAACAGAAAGGGATAAAACAAGATGAAGAAAGCAGAGACATTGAGAGAAGAGGATGAGGGATTGAAATGGAGCCTGGTGTCGGAGATATGTGAAGAGAGCAGAGAGCCATGTCCACCAAGCTGTGAGAGGACCAGAGAACTCTCCATCGATCTCCGCCACCGTCGCCGCCGACTTTCTTAGCCACCGTCGTCGCTGACTTTCTTTTTTTAGAGGGAGGAAGAGAGAGGAACAGAGAACGCTCCATCGACCTTCGCCAAGCTAAATTTTTCTGGGTTTTGATCGATTGGTTCGCTTGATCAAGCGCACGAAGAGAGAAAATTTCGAAATTTTTGGTGGTTTTTTCCCTCTACGGCTTGTGTTACTCGACCGCACGAAGATGGAAGAGGGAATATTGTTTGGGTTGCTCGATGGCACGAAGCAGCGAAAGATTTCGAAATTTTTGGTGGTTTTTCCCTCTAGGGCTTGTGTTACTCGAGCGCACGAAGATAGGAGAGAACCGTGTGATTACTCTAGGGCTTCAGATTTTTAGAGAGGATAAGGGATTCAGATTTTTAGAGAGGACGATTTAGAGAAGACCTTTAATCGTGCGAACAAACCAACGGATGTTAGAGAGGACGAGGCGCTGCAAACTGCTGAGCGTGAATATTACTGTATAATACCTTTAACTTCGCTTGTATTAAAGAAGCGGTGTCTATTGGGACATTTAACAGCGCTTGTATTAAACAAGCGCTGTCTAAGGTCCCAGATAGATATCGCTTATTTAGTACGAGGGCTGTCTATGGTGGACCTTTAACAGCACTTGTACTAAAGAAGCGCTGTCTATTGGGACCTTAAACAGCGCTTGTAGAAAGAAGCGATGTCTATTATCTGACATTTAACAGCGCTTGCAGAAAGAAGCGATGTGTATTATATGTGTCTCTAATAAACAGCGCTTGCAGAAAGAAGCGCTATCTATTGTCTGATTTTTAACAGCGCTTGCAGAAAGAAGTGTTGTCTATTCTCCGACCTTTAACAGTGCTTGCAAAAAAAGCGCTGTCTATTATATGTGCCTCTAATTAACAGTGCTTATAATTAGCAAGCGCTGTCTAACATGTGCTATTAAAGGTCATTTTTGTAGTAGTGCTAGCACTGTTCTCCATCGTCCATGGCTACACTCATTTTGATTGGCATCCTCCTATCTTCTTCCTTCAATAAAAACGTTGCCCACTGTAAGTCTTTCCTAAACTTTTGATCTACTAAACTAATAAGAATCTAAAATAAAGATGAAAACTAAAATTCAACTAAAACTAAGATAAAAATGTCGTGTTGCCTCCCGATAAGCACTTGTTTAAGGTCTTGAGCTCGACCCCTTATGGTTTACGTTGAGCACGTGATGTTCGGTATATATGAGATGTGCGTATCAAATTTGGTGAGGAGGCCAGTAGGATTGAGAAGTTCTTTTTCTTCTCGTTTGGTCTCCTTTATAAGTGCCTCCTCTCTAATGATGGTGGGGTAAGAGTTCCCCGAGTTTTCCTTTTTGGCTTTTGATTATTCAATGTTCTTTCCGGTCGGTGATGAAGACTTTGTCGGTGGCACGTCTTTCCTTGAATACCGGAAGAGAGCTTATAGAGCTCTTTTATCCTTATGACGTCAGTGGCGTTCTCCTCTTCTTCAGTGAGAGGGCCCGGGGTATCTCTATATTGAGAGCCATCTTCAGAATTTGTCTCCTCTTCAAAATCACCCATGTGCAAGGCATTGATGGCGTATGGCATAGCTTCTTCAATGACCTCTTCAAGTAGGTCCACATAGTCGTTTTTTTCAAGTTAGGATCTATTCTTCATGGCACGTGGGAGATGGAATTCAACTTCACTATTGCCAATGTTGAGTGACAACGTTCCTTCTCTCACGTCCACGATGACTCCGGCGGTGGCCAAGAAAGGGCACCCAAGAATAAGATACGTGTCTCCAACTTCCTTCACGTCCATAATGACGAAGTCACATGGCATGCGAAGTCCTCCTGGAATTTGTAGTGGCACATTTTCAGTGATCCCCACCGGCATAGTGATATGCCCATCAACGAGTTGAATCTTCATATCAGTGGGCTTGAGATCGGTCCACGTATTCAGCTTTTGGAATATTGTGATAGGCATGAGACTCACGCTCACACCCAAATCAACCAATGCCTTTTGTAGGGGGGACTCCACCAAGTGTGCATGGAATTCTAAAGCTTCCGGGGTCCTTTAAATTCTTTGGCACCTTGTCTTCCTTGAGGAACCATGTAACTTGGTCGGCAAGCATAATCTTCTCCATTCTTTTCCTTCCCATAATCAAGTCTTTGAGGAACTTTGCATATGTTGGGATTTCGATAATGGCATCAAGGAACGGGATGTTTAAGCATATACCTCTCAAGTACTCTAGAAATCGAGCAAATTTCCTCTCCAATTTCACCTTTGCCAACTGTAACGCCCCGCTTCCCAAAAGACACCGGAAGCGAGAACGTTACACGGTCCGCTTGAACTGGAGCGGTGAAGCTCGAGTTCAATAAGCGTCTGTGATAAAAACACAGGGGAGGTCCTTGCATTTGCGTATCAGAACAATCAGAAACATTCAAAAGTTAAAAGCCACATCCAGATACATAATGTTCGTACACGAAATTAAACAACAAGCCTAAGCAGGGCTAAAGTGGCAACAGAAACAAATGTACATAAGCAACAACAAAGTCTGAAAGGAAACTAAGGAAAGCTGTAAAGAGTGGGTCCACTGGTCCTCCGCTGGGAGAGGCTCGGTGTAAGGGGCAAACTCCTGGCTCTCCAAGTCAGGCGTCACGTATGGATTCTTTGGGTACTCAAGCTCAGAATCTGACATAAATCCAAAAACATGAATGTATGTCAGCAAGGGTTCTGCAAGAAAGAGTTAGCAAACCAAGACAAGTATACAAACGATATGAATTTTAAGAGACATTAAATGAGATGACTGCAATAAGTTTAATAAGACAATTATAATGAAACTGAAGTAGACATTCCCAACATGCAGTTCTAAGCAGTTTTCAAGAAGTAAAGTAAGTTTTCTTGTATTCGTTAGTATGTCAAGTTACTGAGATCACGTTAGCATTTCAAGTTTCATGTCAATAGTTCACATCTATCATAGGGTTCTCGCCTTTAGGTCGTGATGAGTAAGTCGTTCTTCTCACGGGGGCTTACCGTGATTGACGCTAACCCACCGCATGCGGGTGGTGCTCTTGAAGAGAGAACCCTTTCATACGCCGAGTGGCCGCTCAACCCTAATCCCACCCCAATTTTGTGCTGGAACACGAGCCAGCCTAGTTGACTCACACGACATCACGAATTCACGATTCCGCCTTCGAGGCGGACGATTTTCACGATGCCACAATTTGTTAAACATGTCAAGACTTGTAGAAGATTAACGTTATCAATCTTACATTGTTATAACAACATTTCATTAAGCAACGGTGAGTTGAACAGTATTTTTAACAATTTTAAAAATGACATTGAACATGAATTTTGTCGAGCATGCTACAGAAACTAATTTTCTTCGCTGTTGATTAAAATTAAAGTATATTGAGTTATATGTCATTGGGTCCCAAATTTAGTCCAGATTGTCATAGCATCGTTTTCATGCGTCATTTCACGTGTGGTTTTTGAGTTATACAGCAATAAGCAAAAGTGACACAATAATCATTAAACTTCAAAAATTCATATCTATTTGCAAACTTGCCTGTTTTTGGCGTTCTTGGTGTCGTTGGAAACGTCTCGACGAATACTATGCTACGGAGAAGACATTTCGCTGGTTTGACAAAAATGTAAAATCAGAATATGCGTTTTTTCGATCAAAACAGCTTTATAACGAGCTCCTACGACATCTAATCAACCGGTTTTATTAAGTTCACTAAATTACGGTGTGGGTTATAAGTTGTTTAAGGGTAGAACTACTAACCGAAAGTGCAGTAAAGGATCGGGACGCAACGATGGATAGAGGCGATGTGTACGGCTCTGAAACAATGATGTTGGGTGTCGGGGGTCCGTTGTCAACGTGTGGGAAGGTGGCAGCGACTGTCGGAGGCTTGGCAGGCGGTTACTGGGCTGTCTGCAGGCGGGGAAGTCGTTGGCCGTCGGGTTTTGTCCCGAGACAAGGGGTTGCGGCCTGTGGGAGGAGATCTGGCGGTTTTTGATGATGGTCGGGGGTTGTGCGGGTGTAGGCGACCTGGGTGATGGCCGCGGCTTGTGTGTTGTCGAGGAGGCCGCGTGCTGCGAGGGAGGAAGCGTCGGTGTTGCATTGGGATGAGGGGGCCGTTGCTTGGAGAAACTGGGCGGTTTTCGAGGGAGGTGGCACGGCCTGCGGCTGTTGGGAGATGAAGAAGGAGACCACGGCTGCTGTGCGATGAGATCTCGGAGAGAAGAAGGGGGCCGCGGGCAAGTGATGCTCGGAGGACGACGTCGGGGAGCCGTGCGAGCTGGAGATGTCTGCAGGTGGGGATTGAGCGCTTGCAAGCTTCTAGGGAGGTGGAGGGCAGAGGTCGGGTGTTGCGTGGAGGTGATAGGGACGGCTGCTGCGGCGCTTGGTGGCGGGAGGAAGAAGGAGATGCCGGTGTTGCGTTGTTTTTGCGTGGGCTGCATCGCGTGGAGGAAGGAGAAGTTGAGGGTGTTTAGAGTAGGGGGCGGCTACTGTAGTTTATTCCTAGGGTTTATAAAATTGTATAGGGAAGTAGCACGTGAGGGTCTAGGAAAACTAATGGGGAGTTGCTAGCTTTAGGGTTCCTAGTTATATATATGTTTTTTAAAGGCAGGTTGAGTCCCAGCCTTGTGTAGAGAAAGGAAAGCATGTGAGCCTCGGGTTAGGGTCTTAGGTTTCTAGGTTTAGTTTTTCTTTTGTTTTTTTTGTTTTTAACAGACTGTGCGTAAGTTTCTGGGTGCGGCCATGGGTTCACACCAATGGGGCTAGACTTATTTAGGAAGGGTTTTGGAATACTATTAATAAGATTTAATAGGTTTAACTATGGGAGAAAGAGCTAATCAATATGGGTTTAAATGGGTCTAGTTAGGAAAGTTTTCAAATAGTTATTTAGGAAAATTATTCACCATAATAAGTTTTCAAACTCATTAATAAAATCTTTCCAAATGGGTATAATTTTAAATTTCTAGAATACAATTGAAATATTTTAATTTAATTATTAAAAGAGATTTATCTAGTAATAATAATAATAATAGTTAATATATAAAAGTCAGAAGTTGATACGGGTACGGGATGTGATAAGCCACAACTACGGATACGAAGAAGAATAAACACACGGATGATTACGGATAAAACCCATCGTGAAAACTGGTCGTTACATCCTACCCACCTTAAGAACGATTCCGTCCTCGGAATCTAATCGGCTAAGACACACTTGCAAAACGTAAGGGTAACGCTCGTACCTCCTCTTCTAACGTATACACATCCATAAATAACCATCATGCCATAACCAAATAGTAATACTAATATCAACACCACTAGTATTACTACTGATACTACCAATCAACGTCTATGCTACTAGTAGTAACTATACACATACACACATTACTAATTACGTATTTACATAACATGTTTAATATCATCCTACAAATATAATCCAACAAATATTATACTCGGGCGTATAGTAACACTTACTACACACCCACATCAATTTACTAGCAGTAAGTGTGCCATCACTTAGCACACTCACATCAATACTAATACACAATGCATTAACATATATCGTATACACTCACAATACATAATAATATAGGCCACATGTCGCTTAAATATACCACTAACACATAAATACAATCATTCTTAGTCAATTAACACTTACATCGTACAATCACTTTTACATACCGCATAATACCATATACACGTTATAATATTTATCACTATACGTATATACATGCACGTAATACCTTACACCATACCCAGATTAGGTAAGTCTTACTCATAGCACTAGGGTCATCGTAATCTACCCACCTTAGGATCAAGTCCGTCTTCAGACTTCCTTAAATAGGTCGATATAGGGTGAGCGAATTTAGACACTAAGGTCATTCTATCCCTGTCATACATACATTATAATGAAACCATATACATCCATTTGCATATACTTATTTATATATCACACACTTTCAAATACATATACATACGTTAATATTACATACATATACCTACGTACTCTACTACACGCCAATCTCATATCTATATGGGACATATATGTACGCACCTCAGTACACACAACCATGGTAATTTATATAGGGCTAGCATACTATTACATACATCCATATATACGTAGTCACAAACATATGACTATGCATACTTGCTCATACATCATCCCGCAGGGGTAATATTATAATCCTACTATACATAAAAACACACTTATTTATACTATATATATATATATATATATATATATATATATATATATCCATAACTATAACTAACCACATACATATATACGCACGAGCACACGCCATACATACTAACATATAAATCACATAATAATCTGCACACACAACTACACATACACCTATTATCATAACACTTAACATGCACATCACGGTATTAATATATAATTACAACCATTAACAAGTACGACTAAGGTACAAATACTCATAGTAACTGGCCAATATTAAATCTAATACGCACAGATATTCTTATAGTGATATAGCTAATCACTCATCTAGGTATAAATATAACGCTTACTGCTCTATACTCGACTATATACATACCTATCACAAGTTATCGTACATGCACATATGACACAATGGGCAATCACACCATACTAATATATTAAGGGTAAACACACTTATACATAAATGATATTAGAGACTCACACACACGCGGGTCCACACCCACTATCTATATACATGCACCACAACTACACTACAATCAATGCTAATGGTCTCACTAAGCAATGATAAGCACTAACGTGGTAACTAAGTAATGGTGTATGATTCAGAGTTGAATGAGGCAACGAATTAATGTTGTGATAGACGGCTTCAGATGGCATGGATAAGAGGTTAGTTTGGTTGTGTGACATAAAATATTTTTGAATAATTAAATAATTAAAAAGATAAGGACATGTGTAAAATAATAACATCGTTATAACTTACGTAAAATAGCGAGCAGGCGGTAGAAATTAAAACACAAAATATGATTAGTCAAATTATAGGTGAAGGGTAATGTGGGTATAGTGTTGTAGTGCGCGTTTTGTAAATGAAAGTAGGTTTGTAAAAAAAATTCTTCTTGTAAAGAAATATGAAGACAATAATTATAAGACTGATACAACAGATATTGAAGTTCTTTTTAATCCTAGGAAAGTATTTTAAAAGTATGTAAGAAATTTTTTTTTTGAAATATGTTAGTAAGAAAGGAGATGATATTTGAACTAGCAAAATAGAAATAAAGTTCAAAAAGTTCTTTATATGAGGAAAATAGAGTGGCTATACGAGGTTATGTGAAATAGAAGTGCAAAAGATTTATGTCAGAAAATCGCAATAAGATAGTAACTAAGGATCGCGTCAGAAGGGTTTCACAATCAAGTTAGGTTTAAGTCAACTGAAGTGTAGAAAATCTAAGTACAAGTTTTCGAAAGGATTTTAAAACTTAGCGAAGAATTTTATAAAAAAATATTGAAAATACTTTTTTAAAAGACACTGGATCTGCAATGGGAAGGTTCAAGGTTAAAGATGGCGAACCTGAAGAGTTTATGTGAATCGAGGACAAGGAATAGGTTCGACGTTCGAAACGTAAGGACGACTAAGAAGTAACTCCGTGAATGTGCTACGATGGATTTCTACGATCATTAACATTGAAGTGCAATGATTAGGGAATAGTAAAATCAGGGAAAAAGATAATCATTGGGTTGACTAAGGTTTAGCACTAAGGTTCATCAACGAATTAAACTGCGATAAGGAAGCCAAGGTAAGGGTCGTTGAGGGTCGAGATCGAGATCTTAACTATAGATCTGGAACATCATACGCTTCGAAGTCTAATCATTACAGGTATCTCAGGTTCGACTTGCACGGCGACGATCACTACGTTCGGTAGGGCCCTAGACTCGATAAATCTAAGCGAACGACTAATGAAACTCAAAAATCTAATATAGTCAAAGCTAAACGATCAAACGCTAGGGTGACTCCGAGGATGATAATACTAAGTCGCGACAAGGGTGTCTAACTAACGATTACGAGCGTCTGACTAACTCTTTCGATTATCTTGGTATTGGGCTTCCTATCGTGTTGAGACAAGGCATTCGAGTAATTTTGCGTACGAACTAATTTTGGATGTTTCGGCTAATGAAAAAGTGTTCTCATTGTTCTAAATTTTGCAGTTGCAGGACCTGCATGGGCCACCACTAAAACCTGAAATGTCCCACTTCCCAAAAGACACCGGAAGTGAGAATGTTACACGGTCCGCTTGAACTGTAGCGGTGAAGCTCGAGTTCAATAAGCGTCTGTGATAAAAACACAGGGGAGGTCCTTGCATTTGCGTATCAGAACAATCAGAAACATTCAAAAGTTAAAAGCCACATCCAGATACATAATGTTTGTACACGAAATTAAACAACAAGCCTCAGCAGGGCTAAAGTGGCAACAGAAACAAACGTATACAAGCAACAACAAAGTCTGAAAGGAAACTAAGGAAAGCGGTAAAGAGTGGGTCCACTGGTCCTCCGCTAGGAGAGGCTCGGTGTAAGGGGCAAACTCCTGTGTCACGCCCCGCTTCCCAAAAATATGGAGGCGAAGCGTGAGAAGGTCCGCTCAGACTTGAAGCTACAAAGCTGCAAGTCCGATAAGCGTCAATCAAATTTAAAACTGCAGGTCCTTGCAACGCGAACGAAACAAAGATAATAATAATAAAGTGAGACAAAAGAGATATCTCAGAATATCCATAAAATAAGTTTCAACATCACAGAAAAAGCCACCAGGATGAAATAAAAGAGAGTCTAAAGGCCCAAACATGGCCAACAAAAGTACATCATACAAAACAAAGGTGCCACGCACCGACAGCTAACAACAAATCCTAAAACAAAAGAAACTCAGCAATAACACCAAGAAAGGTCACCGGTGTCCACAAAACTCCTCCTGGGCGGACATGGACTCAGACTCAGCGTCAGCAAACACCTCGTCCTTAGCAACTGTCTCTGGCTCAGGGTCTAACATGTGACACCCAAAAGAGCAAGGGGCACATGTCAGCAAGTCTGGAAGACTTGTGCAAGGAAACTGAAAGTAGGTGAAAGTAAAGCAACCTAGCAGTTCTAGCATGATGTAATGACATGGCAGTTAAAGTAATGAGTGCAACAGGTAAGGCAAAGAAAAGTAAAGTACGAGCATGGCATGGCATTCACAAGACAAGTACAAGACAAGTAAAGTAAGCACCTCGTGCACAGAGATTCCGTCTTTTGGCTAGAGTGGCTGCGCGGGCCAACTCCTAAGCTCAAGTGACCGTTTATCCCTACCCCTCCAC
Source organism: Scilla litardierei (assembly GCA_030789695.1). Classification (NCBI taxonomy): domain Eukaryota; kingdom Viridiplantae; phylum Streptophyta; class Magnoliopsida; order Asparagales; family Asparagaceae; genus Scilla; species Scilla litardierei. The sequence goes on from CM061130.1 coordinate 48,869,230, forward strand.
GTGTATCGGGCATTGATTTTTAGCCAACACATGAGGCCCGCTTCTGGACCACGAGCCAGGAAGTGTTTAAACAAGTATGGCGTAAGGGTGCACCTAGCCGGACAAGGAAGTACAAGTAGTGTAGCTTGTGCTACGAATGCGACATTCAATGCATGGATGACATGACATGGCAAAGTAGTAAAGCGTACATGTAAGGAAAGTAAACGTGACAGTTTAGTATGCATGAACAACAAGTTTAAAGAGTTGGATCTAGCTTCGTTGTCAAGCTAGATCAATTAGGTGACGGATCTAGTTTCGTTGTCAAACTAGACCAAGTAGGCGTCTAGCCAGCTATCATTTCACTGACTAGTCTCTTTTACGCTAAAAGCAAGGAAGTGGCCTAAAAACATGGCCCTACACAAGAGTTGGCAAGTTTCACTTGCCTGCAACTATCACGTCAGAGAAACACCGTCCAACGAGTCCAAAGTCACAATTCCTACGTGCACAAGTCCACCGGCCTACATCCGTTTTATTAATCTTGATTAGTGAATTCTAAAACATTTAAAATACTTTAAAATACTGATTTTTAGTCTTGATTAGCATGCAATTGGGTTGGGGGTCCTAGGGGTGCAAAGCGTTACCTCAACACGACGCGAAAGCTACACCGGCGTCGGGTAGCGACGCCGGGGGTTGGAATAAAAGATCGCGCTCCAAGTCCAGATTCCAATTAGATTCCTCGCTGGAAATTTCAGAGCAATCAACCGGGGCGACGATGCGGGGTTGCGACGAGTGGCTCTCGGTCGTACACGGCCAATGCGGGAGATCCTCTCGATCAGACGCTAGGAACGGCGCTGCACAGCGTTTGGGTCGGTCGCAGCAGCGGGTGCGGGGGCCTCCTTCGGTCGAAGCGGTAGGGCGGCTCGGTCAGGCGCTTGGATGCGAGGGCTGTGACGTTGCAACGTTGCAGCGTTGCAATCGTCGGTCGGTGCGGGCGACCCGTTCGGTCAGGCGCGAGCGGAGGCAAGCGAACGGAGCGGGAGTCGATGCGGAGCGGAGATGCGGCCAAGCCCTCGGTCAGACCGAGGGCTTCTCTCGGTCGGAGCGGTTGAACGGTGGGGCGGCTGTGCTGCGATGCGGAGCGGGGTTGGGTGCGGAGCGGCTAGCGGTCGGAGCGGTAGATTTGGCTTGGTTTTCTCGGTCGGTGCGGCAGCCGTTCGTCGCAACGTTGCGACGAATCGTCGCAACGTCAAATTTGGGTTTTGGAAGAGGCTAGGGTTAATTTCTTGCGAAAATGGGTCTTCCTAGGGGTTGTTTATATAGTGTAGATGGGTTGACTTGGTCTAGGGCTAAATCTAATAGGATTAGAAGTTTATAATAATTTAAAATTTGAAATTCAACTTCTCCAACTCACCCAAGGATTTGACCTGGTCCAAATGAGCTGGAAATTGGCTCAAAAATTCTTTAATACGTTTAAAACTCAAATAAATTTTATTTGGCCGAAAATAATTTAAAAATTAATTATTAAAAATATTATAAAACTTGTTAAAAATATAAAAGTGGTCAAATGAACTCCAAAAATTATAAAATAAATATCGGGGTGATCGTGATGACGAAAGTGAGCTAACTAAGAAGACGGAACTCAATTTCGATGTCGGACGACGAAACTAAAAATAGAAACGCCTCCCGTCAAGAGTGAGAATCGTCACGTCTCATCGAGTGAGATTAAATTGTGGAAAAACGACTCGAGAAGTGTCGTTCCAAGATAGTGCCACTATTTAATACTCTCAGAGACGTTCACAACGGCATATCACACAAAAGTGTTCACAATCAAATAAAGTCTAAAATAAACACGTGCACGGCCAAAAGCACGTGCACGAAAAACGTACAACGAAAAGTGGTCGTTACATCCTCCCCACCTTAGAATAAAGTCCGTCCTCGGACTTTCTAATATATCTAGTCGCTCTAATAACTACCCCAATCAAGTCACATTATATTTCAAACCAGATATAGCTATTACAAGTGCTTATATATGCACTAGGTAGTCAAACGTAGCACTACCAACACGTATATATACACGTACGTCATACACTTATACTTATTATAGTCAGTCAATTTCATACATGTATTTCAATCATATATATAAGCATACATCCCTTATATAACTACTACTTACCTAAACACAAAACAATATTTCAGATACTCATATAAGGATAGTCTCACACTTAGCAAATACAATCATTACTCTACATATGGATAGCTACCTATGCACAAACAATATGGGTATACAACTCCCTAATATTTATCCAATACCAAACATCTCAACACATGTAGTCACTCCATACCATTTTAAATCAAGCTTCACTATATTTAATATATATATATATATATTCACCACTACTATAGTTTCACAATACATAGTCATTCAAATACATGCAATTAGTTCACCATATATTCTCATCACATACGGTCCTATAACTGTATTTACGACACGCCACATATATCATAGTCATCAATATCTATAACTAAGCACATACTTACCCGTGCATGGTGCACACCCATACACGCTAACTTTTCATTCACGTATACCAATCATATCATTATATAACTAGCACACTTACACACCTAGTTTTAGCTAGTACACATACGTTCACACGAGCAAGTCCTTAGTAGTTAACTATACCACAAGACCAACACCTATAACTATGTACTGGTGTAGCGACCCACAATCATGTGCGTAACACAACCAGGCACAAACACTTCTATCACTATACATACATCAAACATTGCTATATTCAAACTACAAACATATATTCAATATACTTAGAGTATACCCACTCAAGCTTGAGTGAGACTCAATACACATATCAGAATATTCTATATACGTAACACGGCATTCATACATATACCAATACCACTCCATTATATAGATGTATATATATATATATATATACCAATACAACCATATACATTCCATAAATCAATCACACTTAATATTTAGTCAGGCAATACTCACATAGTTCAATCATTCTATACACCATAATAGTAATGCAGACATCAGCACACGTATATTTATAATACACTCCTTAATACATGCATACGTATTCATCGTATAGTCACACACATGTAACACATATATTCATACCATAGCCTACTACCTATAATTAGTATACTAACACATCCATACGTACATAATTAAGATGTGCAATGGTCGTGTATACCTCACGGTATGCACGCATGCAACATCCCGAAAAGCAAGCAATACCAATCAAAATTATAATCCTACCACCATATGCATAACACTTATATACTCATGCAACGAAATATAACTACTTACGTCTAAGCACAATACATATCTACCTACGAGTACATACTCATACGTACTAGCATACAGGTCATATAATAGGCCTACTCACTTAACTATACGCACACCTACTATTATCACACCTAGCATACACATAGCTTCACCAAATCAAATTACTTCAACCATTATACGTATCTCTAACTATACGCACTCCATTAGATATTCTAACACTAGCTCTTATATACACAAGCACCCCTAGTATGGTATAGCTAGCCATACACAAATCTATAAACACTAACACACCAACAACTTCATAGTATCACAAATAACTCCGAGTATATATATATATATATATATCGCACATTAGGCAAGCATTAATATACTATGGGGGGAAATACTCATTCAAGCCCACGTACACAACTTAGGTACGTGCACTACGACACCTCACAAAGGTCCAAGGGTCTACTAACAACTTAGAGTTGACACAGACATTGACGAGCACTTAAGCCTAAGCAATAGAGGGAGGTCGAAAGCGTGACGAGGGAAGGATCGATAAGCACAAGTTCAGATAGGACGAATACAAGGAGACAGCTTGGTTCGGGAAAACTGTGATTCACTGGTGAATGTTTAGGTAGAGGAAAGGGAGATGTAGTGATGCTTAAATAGGATACAGAAAAGAAAATAGGGTGAATAGCATAAGCTTTAAAGTACGTGGATTTTGAAAACTGTCGTTCTTCAAAAGTTGAAATCCCAGTCTGAAAAGAAATATTTGGAGATCGATAAAACGAGTTGTTCAAAATAAATTTGAGTCGAACATTCATAATAAGAGAAAATGGTCTATTGGTTTTAAAAATCATTATAAAAGGAAGTAAAATTATTTACACGAATATTAAGGACGTGGTTTAGAAAATTTATACGTCAGTAATTTAATATAATGTTGTCAAAAAGTTTTGGAAAGTCAAGAATGAAATCAAGTAACGGAAGAATTTAAACTCATATTAAATGCTTTCAAAACTTTTAGGCTATGGAAAATTTAAAATAACCAACATTGAAACTACTTTTTAGAGAACCAGGGTTTGCCAGAAATGAGAAACTGATTTAGATAAGGTTCTTAATATACGAGCACAACAAGTCTGGCACGGATATAAAAATAGTTGAAAGTATGTATGGTGCACGGAAAAATAATATTACTTAGTAGTAGAATTATCGAAATCGAATAGCAAGTCTTTAAAATCAAATCATGGAGGGTCTAAATCAGGAAGTGGTTATGAAAATAGTAATTTTGCAAAAATCTGAAATAGCGAGAACGACGAGCAAAAACCAACTTGCTGAAAGCTGAAATTCCATGTGTCTTGAAAAGTACATGAATGGCATAAATCAGGAGGGAAAATTACAAGTTGAATAAAAGTACGATTCAGAATAAAATTAATATATGAAGGGACGACGCATTTGCATAAGTACGAAAAACATAGGCTGGGAGAATACTATAAGCTAGTATTCAAAAATTCCGACAAACGTTTTAAAAATTTAAATCAATGAAGGAGTATGAAGTATAAGTATATTAAAATTTTGAACAAAGTTAAACTTAGTGGAAGAGAAGATTGAAAAATACTTTCAGAAGGTTCAAGTTTTGCAATGGAGATGTTTGAAAATTGACGACGATCGTCATGAGGCGATCTCGTGAATCGAGGCAAGGAAATTGGTCGGATGATCAAAACATTCATACGCCTAGGATATGAATCAGGGGAATCTACGGGGAAACTCCTATGGTCGACCAACTAAGGATTAAGAAACGAAGCGCTAAGACCTTCTAAGGAGCTAGACGAAAACGAAATGCGTTCAGCTTGACCCGAAATCGATGAACCCAAGCGAACGACTGAAGGAAATTCTAGAAGTCTAATATGGTCAGAGGTAGACAAGGACCACTAAGGTAACTCCTACGACGATTAAATCAATTGCTGACAGGGGGTCTAACTACAATCAGGGGCTCTAACTAGCAAGCACAGACGTCTAACTAAGCCTTCTGACCACCTAGTGTCGTAAGAAAACGACTAGACTCAGGACTTATGACTCGGATGTTGCAATTTATTTAATGGACATTCCCTTTATTATCGTTGTTCCGTTAGTTCGCAATCGCAAGATAGGACCTGCATGGGCCACCAACAAAACTTGTCACGCCCCGCTTCCCAAAAATATGGAGGTGAAGCGTGAGAAGGTCCGCTCAGACTTGAAGCTACAAAGCTGCAAGTCCGATAAGCGTCAATCAAATTTAAAACTGCAGGTCCTTGCAACGCGAACGAAACAAAGATAATAATAATAAAGTGAGACAAAAGAGATATCTCAGAATATCCATAAAATAAGTTTCAACATCACAGAAAAAGCCACCAGGATGAAATAAAAGAGAGTCTAAAGGCCCAAACATGGCCAACAAAAGTACAGCATACAAAACAAAGGTGCCACGCACCGACAGCTAACAACAAATCCTAAAACAAAAGAAACTCAGTAAAAACACCAAGAAAGGTCACCGGTGTCCACAAAACTCCTCCTGGGCGGACATGGACTCAGACTCAGCGTCAGCAAACACCTCGTCCTCAGCAACTGTCTCTGGCTCAGGGTCTAACATGTGACACCCAAAAGAGCAAGTGGCACATGTCAGCAAGTCTGGAAGACTTGTGCAAGGAAACTGAAAGTAGGTGAAAGTAAAGCAACCTAGCAGTTCTAGCATGATGTAATGACATGGCAGTTAAAGTAATGAGTGCAACATGTAAAGCAAAGTAAAGTAAAGTACGAGCATGGCATGGAATTCACAAGACAAGTACAAGACAAGTAAAGTAAGCACCTCGTGCACAGAGATTCCGTCTTTTGGCTAGAGTGGCTGCGCGGGCCAACTCCTAAGCTCAAGTGACCGTTTATCCCTACCCCTCCACGTGTATCAGGCATTGGTTTTTAGCCAACACATGAGGCCCGCTTCTGGACCACGAGCCAGGAAGTGTTTAAACAAGTATGGCGTAGGGGTGCACCTAGCCGGACAAGGAAGTACAAGTAGTGTAGCTTGTGCTACGAATGCGACATTCAATGCATGGATGACATGACATGGCAAAGTAGTAAAGCGTACATGTAAGGAAAGTAAACGTGACAGTTTAGTATGCATGAACAACAAGTTTAAAGAGTTGGATCTAGCTTCGTTGTCAAGCTAGATCAATTAGGTGACGGATCTAGTTTCGTTGTCAAACTAGACCAAGTAGGCGTCTAGCCAGCTATCATTTCACTGACTAGTCTCTTTTACGCTAAAAGCAAGGAAGTGGCCTAAAAACATGGCCCTACACAAGAGTTGGCAAGTTTCACTTGCCTGCAACTATCACGTCAGAGAAACACCGTCCAACGAGTCCAAAGTCACAATTCCTACGTGCACAAGTCCACCGGCCTACATCCGTTTTATTAATCTTGATTAGTGAATTCTAAAACATTTAAAATACTTTAAAATACTGATTTTTAGTCTTGATTAGCATGCAATTGGGTTGGGGGTCCTAGGGGTGCAAAGCCTTACCTCAACACGACGGGAAAGCTACACCGGCGTCGGGTAGCGACGCCGGGGGTTGGAATAAAAGATCGCGCTCCAAGTCCAGATTCCAATTAGATTCCTCGCTGGAAATTTCAGAGCAATCAACCGGGGCGACGATGCGGGGTTGCGACGAGTGGCTCTCGGTCGTACACGGCCAATGCGGGAGATCCTCTCGGTCATACGCTAGGAACGGTGCTGCACATCGTTTGGGTCGGTCGCAGCAGCGGGTGCGGGGGCCACCTTCGGTCGGAGAAGTAGGGCGGCTCGGTCAGGCGCTTGGATGCGAGGGCTGCGACGTTGCAACGTTGCAGCGTTGCAATTGTCGGTCTGTGCGGGCGACCCATTTGGTCAGGCGCGAGCGGAGGCAAGCGAACGGAGCGGGAGTCGATGCGGAGCGGAGATGCGGCCAAGCCCTCGGTCAGACCGAGGGCTTCTCTCGGTCGGAGCGATTGAACGGTGGGGCGGCTGTGCTGCGATGTGGAGCGGGGTTGGGTGCGGAGCGGCTAGCGGTCGGAGCGGTAGATTTTGCTTGGTTTTCTCGGTCGGTGCGGCAGCCGTTCGTCGCAACGTTGCGACGAATCGTCGCAACATCAAATTTGGGTTTTGGAAGAGGCTAGGGTTAATTTCTTGCGAAAATGGGTCTTCCTAGGGGTTGTTTATATAGTGTAGATGGGTTGACTTGGTCTAGGGCTAAATCTAATAGGATTAGAAGTTTATAATAATTTAAAATTTGAAATTCAACTTCTCCAACTCACCCAAGGATTTGACCTGGTCCAAATGAGCTGGAAATTGGCTCAAAAATTCTTTAATACGTTTAAAACTCAAATAAATTTTATTTGGCCGAAAATAATTTAAAAATTAATTATTAAAAATATTATAAAACTTGTTAAAAATATAAAAGTGGTCAAATGAACTCTAAAAATTATAAAATAAATATCGGGGTGATCATGATGACGAAAGTGAGCTAACTAAGAAGACAGAACTCAATTTCGACATCGGACGACTAAACTAAAAATAGAAACGCCTCCCGTCAAGAGTGAGAATCGTCACGTCTCATCGAGTGAGATTAAATTGTGGAAAAACGACTCGAGAAGTGTCGTTCCAAGATAGTACCACTATTTAATACTCTCAGAGACGTTCACAACGGCATATCACACAAAAGTGTTCACAATCAAATAAAGTCTAAAATAAACACGTGCACGGCCAAAAGCACGTGCACGAAAAACGTACAACGAAAAGTGGTCGTTACATCCTGGCTCTCCAAGTCAGGCGTCACGTATGGATTCTCTGGGTACTCAAGCTCAGAATCTGACATCCATCCAAAAACATGAATGTATGTCAGCAAGGGGTCTACAAGAAAGAGTTAGCAAACCAAGACAAGTATACAAACGATATGAATTTTAAGAGACATTAAATGAGATGACTGCAATAAGTTTAATAAGACAATTATAATGAAACTGAAGTAGCCATTCCCAACATGCAGTTCTAAGCAGTTTTCAAGAAGTAAAGTAAGTTTTCTTGTGTTCGTTAGCATGTCAAGTTACTGAGATCACGTTAGCATTTCAAGTTTCATGTCAATAGTTCACATCTATCATAGGGTTCTCGCCTTTAGGTCGTGATGAGTAAGTCGTTCTTCTCACGGGGGCTTAACGTGATTGGCGCTAACCCACCACATGCAGGTGGTGCTCTTGAAGAGAGGACCCTTTCATACGCCTAGTGGCCGCTCAACCCTAACCCCACCCCAATTTTGTGCTGGAACACGAGCCAGCCTAGTCAACTCACACGACATCACGAATTCATGATTCCGCCTTCGAGGCGCACAATTTTCACGATGCCAAAATTTGTTAAACATGTCAAGACTTACAGAAGATTAACGTTATCAATCTTACATTGTTATAACAACATTTCATTACACAGCGGTGAGTTGAACAGTATTTTTGACAATTTTAAAAATGACATTGAACATGAATTTTGTCGAGCATGCTACAGAAACTAATTTTCTTCGCTGTTGATTAAAATTAAAGTATATTGAGTTATATGTCGTTGGGTCCCAAATTTAGTCCAGATTCTCATAGCATCGTTTTCATGCGTTATTTCACGTGTGGTTTTCGAGTTATACAGTAATAAGCAAAAGTGACACAATAATCATTAAACTTCAAAAATTCATATCTATTTGCACACTTGCCTGTTTTTGGCGTTCCTGGTGTCGTTGGAAACGTCTCGATGAATAATACGCTACGGAGAGACAGTTCGCTGGTTTGACAAAATGTAAAATCAGAATCGGCATTTTTCGATCAAAACAGCTTTATAACGAGCTCCTACGACGTCTAATCAACCGGTTTTATTAAGTTCACTAAATTACGGTGTGGGTTATAAGCTGTTTAAGGGTAGAACTACTAGCCGGAAGTGCAGCGAAGGATCGGGATGCAACGATGGGTAGAGGCGACGCGTACGGCTCCGAAACAGTGACGTTGGGTATCGGGGGTCCGCTGTCAATGTGCGGAAACGTGGCAGCGACTTTCGGAGGCTCGGCGGGTGGTTGCTGGGCTGTCTGCAGGCGGGGAAGTCACTGGCCGTCGGGTTTTGTCGCGAGACAAGGGGTTGCGGCATGCGGGAGGAGATCTGGCGGTTTTTGATGATGGTCGGGGGCTGTGCGGGTGCAGGCAACCTGGGTGATGGCCGTGGCTTGTGTGATGGCGAGGAGGCCGCGTGCTACGATGGAGGAAGCGCCGGCATTGCGTTGGGATGAGGGGGCCGTTACTTGGAGAAATTGGGCAGTTTTCAAGGGAGGTGGCGTGGCCTACGACTGTTGGGAGATGAAGAAGGAGACCCCAGCTGCTGTACGATGAGATCTCGGAGAGAAGAAGGGGGCCGCGGGCGAGTGATGCTCGAAGGACGACGTCGGGGAGCCGTGCGAGCTGGAGATGTCTACAGGCGGGGATTGAGCGCTGCAAGCTTCTAGGGAGGTGGAGGGCGGAGGTCGGGTATTGCGTGGAGGTGATAGGGGCGGCTGCTGCGGCGCTTGGTGGCGGGAGGAAGAAGGAGACACTGGCGTTGCGTTGTTTTGCGTGGGCTGCATCGCGTGGAGGAAGGAGAAGTCGAGGGTGTTTAGAGTAGGGGGCGGCTGCTGTAGTTTATTCCTAGGGTTTATAAAATTGTATAGGGGAGTAGCACGTGAGGGTCTAGGAAAACTAAGGGGGAGTTGCTAGCTTTAGGGTTCCTAGTTATATATATGTTTTTTTAAAAGGATGGTTGAGTCCCAGCCTTTTGTAGAGAAAGGAAAGCATGTGAGCCTTGGGTTAGGGTCTTAGGTTTCTAGGTTTAGTTTTTCTTTTGTTTTTGTTTTTTGTTTTTAACAGACTGTGCGTAAGTTTCTGGGTGCGGCCATGGGTTCACACCAATGGGGCTAGACTTATTTAGGAAGGGTTTTGGAATACTATTAATAAGATTTAATAGGTTTAACTATGGGAGAAAGGGCTAATAAATATGGGTTTAAATGGGTCTAGTTAGGAAAGTTTTCAAATAGTTAATTAGGAAAATTATTCACCATAATAAGTTTTCAAACTCATTAATAAAATCATTCCAAATGGGTATAATATACAATTGAAATATTTTAATTTAATTATTAAAAGAGATTTATCTAGTAATAATAATAATAATAGTTAATATATAAAAGTCAGAAGTTGATACGGGTACGGGATGTGATAAGCCACAACTACGGATACGAAGAAGAATAAACACACGGATGATTACTGATAAAACGCATCGTGAAAACTGGTCGTTACACCAACCGTTGTGGGAATGGTACTGGTGGCACATATACTCTCTCCATCTGGGGGCTCGTCAACTTCAGATTTTTCTTCTTCATTTAGGGTCATTGTGGGCCTTGCTGCCTTATTGTCTCCCTTATTCTCAACCAGAGCGTCATGCTTTAGGCTTCGAGTTTGAATCATGACGGGTGTAGTGTCCTTCCTGCCTCTAGTAGTCACCGCAACTACCGCATTGACGTGTCCGGTGTTGCTCCTTAGATTTTCCTCCGGTTGTGTCGGCAATTTGTTTTGGGCCTTGTTTAGAGTGTGCTTTGCTCCAGTAGTTGCGCCACTATGATGTTAAGGCTATATTGTCCCGCTGATAGTTTAGAATTTATCTTCTTTTGCTCGGCCATAAATCCTCAACTCTTATTTCAGGTTCGGTTCTTTGCGGTGGCGTCGTTGGGTTGTGTGGCGTCCAACTTTGATTGTATCCAAGGGGTCTATAAGGTCCTGCTTGTTGCCTCTGCTGAAATTGTTGTGGTGGTGGCCTTGGTTGGTAGGGTTGCTGCTGAGGTGGTGGGCGAGTTTGTTGTTATTGTGGTGGTTGCTGAGGAGGGGTTAAGGCTCCATTATTGTTTGCATATGAAAATCCAGGTTGAGTATTCCAAGTCGGATTCACCCAAGACCCATTATTTGTTCCACCTGGCTTGTAATCTAAAACATATTGAACCTGCTCCACTGGTTCCTCATGTGCATCGCCTCTTACATACATGACTTGGCCTTGCTAATCATTTGTGTTCCCAACTGATGTATATGTGTCTGGTGCACTAAACGGCTCAGTCAACTTCCGCTCAAATCTCTTTACCACTCCAGATAGAGAGTCAAATTTTCCCGCTAAGTCTGCCACTGCTTTGGCTTCATATATACTTGTTGGCTTCAAAGATGACGATGGTTGGCCTCTCTCATCGGCCCATTTCTCATTGTTAGAGGCCATCTCCTTAGGTAATGTTATGGCCTCTTCGGGAGTCTGTGATAATATCCCCCATTAGCAGTGGCATCAATGATCATCCTTGTGTCTGATTTCAACCCATTGTAGAAGCTATGCACTAACTCCCAGTCGTCAGTGATGTGGTGGGGGCATTGATGTTCAAGAACTTTGAAGCGCTCCCACGCCTCATACAAAGATTCCTGGGGTCCCTACCTGAAAGACATCAACGAATTTTGTATTCTGACGGTCTTTGTTGGAGGATAGAATTTGTTGACGAAGGCACTTGCAAGGTCGTCCCAAGTAGTGAATATGCCATTTGCTTGCGTTCTCAACCAATATTGCGCATTGTCTTTAAGGATGAAGGGAAAAAGGCGCAGGCGGATGGCGTCCTCTGGTACACTAGGAATCTTAAAAGTGGCGCACTTCGCCAAGAACATTTGTATATGGTAATGCGGATTCTCATGCGCATTTCCATGGAAGGGATCATGTTGCATCAGCACAACTAATCTAGTCGTTATCTCGAAGTTCTTATCAGGCGGCAACTCTGGCATAAGAATAGACTAGGTGGCAGAGTTGTTCGGAGTGAGTCTATATCTGACGGAAATAAGCCTGACATTTCTTGGTAGAGTATTTTGCTCTGCCATTTTATATCCCTCTTGAATGTGCCTCTTCTCTTCTCTTAGTTTCCTTGCAGTGCGCTCGATCTTGGGATCAAATAATTTAGTTCCGTTGGTAGCCCTTGATCGTGTGTTCATGCACAGAGAAAGAGAATCTGCAAAAAAAGTGTCAGCACAAATAGAGGAATCAAATAGAAAAGAATAGCTAAGTAAAAATATAGAATACGGTCGCCTCCCCAGCAACGACGCCAAAAACTTGATCGGTCTGGAATACAACCCCGGAAACAATGTAGTTTTACCACAAGTGCATGGTTAAGTGGTGAGCAGGTATCAAATGACGGGAAGGAACTATTGGTATCTATATTGATTACTTGGTGGTGGTGAAACGCTGATAAAAAAATGTTGGCATCACAGTCGTGCAAAGTATTGTTTATGAATTCAATTAATAAAAATGCATAGGGCATGGAAATCCCCACTATAGATCTCAAGCATCAATGTGAAATATGAATCTCCATATCACTACTCTTGGTTTAAGGTGAACTTGTCGCAACTAGCTTGTAAACCAATGCACGCTCTCGCGCTACGCAAGTATATATCAATCTAAACTAGAGGCTCGCTCTCTCGCAAGCATAGTTTAGACCACTAGAATTAAGATCACAATATTGTTCAATTCCAACTCAAGCTCGCTCTCGCGCAACGTGAGTTCGAATCTAGATCGTGATGGTTCGTATTTGTTTTACCTTCATACAAACTAATATAATTATAGAAATATAATAAAGATGCTAGCTTTGGTCGCTCTCTCGCACCAATTATAGGGAATCTCGATTATAGATCAAAATCGAACATCTATGGCTTCCTATAGATCAAGATCCTCTCTCGAGCTCTCAAGATCCAATGGAAATCCCTAGCTACCTGCAGTAAATCAATCACAATCTAACATATTTACAAGTTTAGCAACATGGGTCTTCATTAGATTTCACATATCAAACCCTATATCCATAGGGTTCACCCATTTGCCCTAGAGCAAGGAGATTACTTATGATTCATCAGAGAAAAAGCAATAGAATTAAGAAGTGCATGAGAATTCATCATAGGAATCAGATCCAAATAGAAATTTAACATAAAAACAAGAACTTGCAAAAGTTTAGACAAACCAATGATGTTTAAGCTCCAATCAATAAGAAAATTAAGATCTTGCACTTCAATCCTCTCGCAAAAATAAGATAGAACAAAGGTATTTTTTAAGAACTATGCCTATGTCATCTCTTCTTGATGCCTTTCCAAACTAGCTATTTATACTGACTCAAAACGTCCAAAAAATCCTGACAAAAATAACCCCAGAGGCTGGAAATACCCTAGGGTGAAACTGGGTCTACATCGCACTCGACCGAGTGGAAATATCACTCGGTCGAGTGGCTCTTCTGTGGAAAATTAGGGAAAATCAGCCTTCTGTAATGTTCAGGCCACTCGGTCGAGTAGTCTTCTCACTCAGTCGAGTGAGCTTCTTACTCGGTCGAGTGAAGTCATCTGTAGAACTCTCCAAAATCGCTGTTATGTTCGATAAATTTCTGTCTCCACTCGGTCGAGTGGGCTTCTCACTCGGTCGAGTGGGAATTCCACTCGGCTGAGTAGATTGTCTCTTCTTCTTTCAGCTGGAGATGGCCATGTCAGTGCCACTCGGTCGAGTGAGCTGTCTCACTCGACCGAGTAGGCTGCTTCTTCTTCATAATCTCCTCCATCTCGCTCCTTTCTACATTCTCTCGCCTTTCTTCCTCTTCTTCTCATCATCTAGCGTTGTTAGTTCCTAGATATCAATGTGATTGATGCTCCAGCATGCGTATATGTTCTCATAGCTCCAAATTGCTCCCGTTGATCCATATTTCCTGAAATCCAACGAAACATAGAAATAGTGAAATTCATCGTAAAATCGTCGTTTAAACGTTAAATTCGCGATATGAGCAATCGTTATGGCATGAAAAAAATGCAGAAATAAAGTGTAAAATATGAGCAGATCAGCTGCCGGGAATATGAGTGAGAATCAATATTTGTGTCCACTCTTTAAAGCCTACTTTTTACACATATTCCTCCCAATCACATATCAAAAGTCTCACCCATTTTTGAATGGATCGAGGACTTTAGATTTTTGTTCTCATCTCACTCTCTTTCCATCATTTCATGATACTTTTCATTTCCCTTATTTCCATCACTACAATATGGACATCTCTTTAAGTTCATTAGTCACATTCATTTTCATATCTCTTCATGAACAATTTTCCACATATAAACAATTTAAATAATGGCAGGAAATATCTTGCTTGCAGGAATAACCAAGTAACCACATCATGAAGTTATCTTTCACTATTTCTAAGCATGTGGCTCAATTAAATAAAACTGAAGTTCATGGCATAATTATCTCTTGATGCACTTCATACCAAGAGACTTTAGCTCATAAGACATAACATGAGTAACCTTAAAGTCCATAAACGAACATGATTCTACAAGGCATGATAACAATCAGTAAAAGCAGTCAATTAAACACAACAGATAATTTTTTGGGATCTATTAGACGTCTGGGATTCATAGTCCTGGCGTCTAGTGCACTATTCACTCAATAGATGGAGTTTAATGGTCGACCAGACGTCTGGAGTTCCTGTTCCTGGTTGTAATGACCATATTACCTTTGCAATACTAACAACAAACTTTAGAGGGGGTGAATAGAGTAATGGCAATAAATTGCACAATTAAAATTAAACTTGCAAATGCGGAATAATAAATGCAAGTGTAATCAAACAACACAATCAATCCAAACGCAAACACAAGATTTTACACTGGTTTCCCAAACTTTGGTAAGTCCAACCACACAAAATATTCGCTATAATAGTACTTAAGGTAGTGAATACAATCTCACATAGAAGATTTTGTCCTACACAAGAACCCAACCAACCCTACACAAGGGTGAAATTTCCTACACAGAGAATTACTAACTCCCACACAGAGAATTCGGGTTAGCCTTACACTAGGACACCAAACTCCCACAAAGAGAGTAACCCCCACAAAGAGAGTAACCCCCACAAATAGAGTAACCAACTCCCATAAAGAGAGTATCTAATTCCCACAAAGAAAATTAGGGTTTCAAGAAAACAAATGAAACAAATGACTCTTACATATGCCTTGAGATGAACTTACTCATATGAAGATGAAGGCATGGAAGATGATGATCAAGTTCTTGAGATTTACCTTGATTGCACTTGGATGATTTCTCTTAAGCTAAGCTTCAATGCACGAAGAGAGAAATGCTCATGAAAGGGAAATGAGAGAGTTTGAGAGTGGCTTAATGATTCTCAAAAAGATCTTCAACAGTTCCAAGAAGTTCTAATGAACTCAGCCCTCTCCTATATATATGAAGTCCAAAGGAACCCTCAAACCCAAGTAAAAAGCCAAAAAGACTAAATCTGCAACGGCTAGATTCTGGCAATTTACGACACAGACAGTCGACTGATGAACAACTGACAGTCGACTGGTCAACGGCTATAAAAATCCCAACGGCTATAATCTAAGCCAGGGCAGGCGACTGTAGATGACTTCACAGGCGCAGGTACAATGTAGGTGCCTATATATCCTTTAGCAGACGACTGTCACTTGGGATTGAAATGGAGCAATGAAAATGCAACTTTCGCACTAGCGCTTTCAGACGATAGATGACCATTTCACAGGCACCTGTAAGTTGATAGGCAACTTAAATATTGTCATCAGTCGACTGACTTGCAAAGTGGGATGAAACCCAGAAAATGCAACTTACATACTTTGGCACACAGACGACTGGAGAACAAATCATATGCGCCTAATGGAAGACTGACACATGTAAAATGAACGTCAGTCGTCTGTCTCCAATAGCCAAGATAGAGTCAATAAAAATTGACTTAAGCTAGAGTACAACAGCCGACTATAGAAGGATGTCCAAGTGCATGTAATCACCCAGTCACATGTCCTTCCTTTAGCAGTCGCCTGTTGGAGAGCCAGAGACTCCAATTGAGTCATTTGGCATGATGAACCTATTGGGTTGGATTCTATAATAATCCTAAGGCTCACTAAGATGGTAAATGCATATGCATGAATGAGTTAGACCATCTATCAAGGCATTACATTAAACCTAGACTCAAAATGAGAAATGCAAGTAATAAAAGATATTACATGGATTACATTGCTTCCCATAGAGTCTATGGCTTCAACCTTGATGCTTTGATGCTCTCCATTATCTCCAAGCTTTGGCACCCCTTGAATCCAAGCTTTGGCATTGCTCCTTTTGATGTCCATCATTGCACCAAGCATTTAGTCTCCAAAATGACATCCTTCATTTGTTAACTATGAGACTAAAACATGAGAGACATTAGCAACAACATAATATTGTGATCATCATCAAAATAATATTGGTAAGAAACACCAATACCTAACAATCTTCCCCTTTGATGATGACACCCATTATGTAAACATAAAGAAAATAAAGCATAATGCTGATGAGCTCCCCCTACTTATATGCACCAATTGTAAAATGAGAAAAACCAATTGTAAATACTCATTATACCAATTGAAATAGTATGAAACAATGGTGACATATAATAAGCATGGATTATATAAACCAATATCTCATATGTATATCTCTCTCCCATAGAAGATATGTTTACATAATCCTATCTCTCTCACCAAATATGCATATGTATAATATACACGATTTACATAATGCATCTCTTTCTCTCCCCCTTGTCATTATCAAAAGGTGGACATCAAATATCCCCCGTGTCATTCTAATAAAAGATGTGACAATAAGCAAGAGATAAAGTGATGTATGATACCAAATATAAAAAATTAGTGGGTATCAATCACTTTCCCATGCTCCTCATAGATCATAGAAACAGTCAAATTGTTGACTTCTATGATCTAATACCAATTGTAAGGAAACGATAAAAAAATCTTTACCAATTGAGATAATTCCAATTGTAAGATAATCCTCTTTACCAATTGTAAAACATGATTGGAGCCATGGGCCTAAAAGTGTATCAAAGCATAGATCTGGAAAAAGCAATTAACATTGATACACATGACTTTGCCAAGACAAAATATAACATGAAACATGTTGGCAATATCAATGGGTTAAGATCAAGACCAAAAAAACAATTGTAAATAATGATCTTAATCAAAACACAAAATGAGAGTTAAACTATGTTTTAAAATAATTTTAAACATACTTAACATATTAACTTCCACGTTGTTATAACATTGTTCAAACATTGCATGTATGACAATATATTCCCCAAGGTCCCTATATTCACGAAAAATAGATTTGAAAACATTTTCAAAATCATGAAACATCATATAAACGATGGGTTACTTAAAAATAAACATTAATCACAATACCCATGAAATATGCATATATGTGAGAGACCTAAACATTAAGGAACCAACCCCAAGAAGAGTTTGATTTTCTAATGTAATCACATGAGGTGATCACATCCCTAACCAATGAGTTGATGTAACTATTCCTCTCTTGCACACTACACTTAGTGGAAATCCAAAGACTCAAGGATTTCATAGGCAAGGGTTTTACTTTTGCAAGAGGGTTGGATGTGGCATGCTTAGGTATAGAAAAGAATTTCTTGGCATGCATAACATGATGATTTTGCTTCTTAGCAAAAAAATTGAAGTATTTTCATTTTTCCTCACCACCTTGTGATTTACATGCTTCTTGTTGGTGTTATTGTTATACAAGAAATCCTGCTGATTCTTCTTAGGTGCTTTAGCAATATTTCTTGAATTTGCACCAAAAGAAGAAATAGAGGTGTGTTTAGTAACCACCTTTGGAGTGTATCCCAAACCTCCTCTATGGTTTACCGAATGTTGTTTTTCAAGCAAATCGTGGAGTGAATCCCTAGCATGTACAAAGTTTATAAGCTTTTGGTATTCCTCTTCGCATTTCAACGTAAGTTGTTGAATGCGAGTTTCTATGCTAAGGTTTTGAGGTTCTAATTTTCATTGGAAATGCTCAATTCCTTAACTTGATAGAGAAGTGTGTCTCTGTCACCAGTGTCACATACATGCATATCACTATTGTTTACACCAGAAGATTCTAAAGCAAGCACCCTACTCATAGCATTCTTAAATTTTGTTTTCAATTTAGCTTATGAGTCGATGCACTTACTTACCGCATTGGAGGCCATATTGTAACGATACTCAAGCTCCACATAGGGTAGCTTTGGCTCCTCCTCTTCTTCACCATCACATTCCTCCTCGGTAAAGCTTGACATAGACTCTTCCCCTTTTGCGATAAAGCACATGTTGGCTTGCTCATTGTCATCTTCCTCATCATCACTTGATGTGTCCTCATCGGAATCATCAAATGTGCCGATAAGACCCTTCTTTTGGTTCTTGAACGTGGACTTGCCTTTCTAATGCTTCTTCCCTTTCCCTTTGTAATAATCTTTGGAGGGCTTTGAAGGGCATTCGTTATCGAGATGACCTTTGCCACTGCAAGTATAACAAACTTTGTTAAATTTAGAGGCAAACTTTGACAAAGATTTACATTACTTGCCCTTGAGGAATGCCTTGAATTTCTTGGCAAGCTCAATGAAATCATCATCACTAGCATCATCTTCTCTATCATCTTCACTCGAATCTTCTCGATGGAATTTCTTTCTCCATTCAATTGACTCCTTCTCGGTATGGAATGCAATCCCCTTTTGCTTCTTCGACATCTCGGGTTTCGTTGGTTGAATCTCTTTTTTATGTTGAAGATTCACTTCATATGCCATGAGATTCCTAATGCACTCCTCAATGGTTTATTTGGACATGTCATTTAACTCCAAAATCCCGTTGGCCTTTGACTCCCATTGAGATGTAATCGAGTCAAGGATCTTCTCCACTCATCCTCTTGGGACATCACCTTCCCAAGTCCTTCCAAAGCGTTCACGATTTCTGTGAACCTTGTAAATATCTCCGAGATGTTTTCACCTTCCTGCATCTTAAACAACTCATATTTAGATCTAAATACGCATTCTTTAGATTACTTTACCTTCAAAGTCCCTTCATGAGAAATCTCCAATGTATCTCAAATTTCGTTGGCCGTTTTGCACAAGGAGATGCGGGTGAACTCATTTGAAGTGTGGGTGCAATGGAATGCATTCATAACCCTCGCATTGAATTTTATTGAGTCCTTCTCTGCTTTTGTCCTTGAAGACGCGGGTGTAGTAGGCTTTTCAAATGGCAACTCTGTGATGTACCATAGGTCTTGACGCTCCAAGTAGATCATGATCTTGATCTTCCAACTTGGGCAGTTGGTTTCATTGAAAAGCGGGGGGTCGTACGGTTGATAGAACTTCTTCATAAGACACGGATATAACATTGAATGCCATCGTTCTTGTATGATATAACCTCGCTCTGATACCAATTGTAAGGACTGTCTTACCCTTGCAATACTAACAACAAACTCTAGAGGGGGTGAATAGATTAATGACAATAAATTGTGTAATTAAAATTTAGCTTGCAAATGCGGAATAATAAATGCAAGAGGAATTTAACAATATAATCAATCCAAACACAAATACAAGATTTTACACTGGTTCCCTAAACTTGGGTACGACCAGCCACACCAAATATTCATGATAATCCTACACAAGGTAGAGAATACAATCTCACACAGATATACCTCACACAGAGGAAGTTTTCCTAAACAAGAACCCAACCAACCTTACACAAGGGTCAAATTCTCATACAAAGAATTATTAACTTCCACACAGAGAATTAGGGTTAGTCCTATACTAGGACACCAAACTCCCACAAAGAGAGTAACCAACTCCCATAAAGAGAGTATTTAATTCCCACAAAGAGAATTAGGGTTTCAAGAAAACAAATGAAACAAAAGAATCTTACCTATGCCTTGAGATGAACTTACTCATATGAAGATGAAGGCATTGAAGAGGATGACCAAGTGCTTGAGATTTAGCTTGATTGCCCTTGGATGATTTCCCTTGAGCTAAGCTTCAATGCATGAAGAGAGATGCTCATGAGAAAAATGAGAGAGTTTGATAGTGGCTTAATGATTCTAAAAAAGATCTTCAATAGTTCCAAGAAGTTCTAATGAACTTAGCCCTCTCCTATATATAGGAAGTCCAAAGGAACCCTCAAACCCAAGTAAAAAGCCAAAAAGACTAAATCTGCAACGGCTAGATTCTGGCAATTTATGACACAGACAATCGACTAATGAACAACTGATATTCGACTGGTCAACAGCTATAAAAATCCCAACGGCTATAATCTGAGCCAGGACAGGGGACTGTAAAAGACTAACAGGTGCCTGTACAATGTGCATGCGCATATATATCCTTCATCAAGCGACTGTCACTTGGGATGGAAACAAAGCAAAGAAAATGCAAATTTTGCACTAACGCCTTCAGAAGATAAATGACCATTTCATAGGCACCTGTAATTTGACATGCATTTGAAATATCGTCATCAGTCGGCTGACTTGCAAATTGGAAAGAAACCCAGAAAATGCAAGTTACGCACTTTGGCACACAGACGACTGGAGAACAAATCCTAGGCACCTGATGGAAGACAGATGCCTTAAAATGAACGTCAGTCGTCTGTCTCCAATAGCTTAAGATAGAGTCAATAAAAGTTGACTTAAACTAGTGTACAACAGCTGACTGTAGAAGGCTGGACAGGCGCCTGGAATCACCCAGTCGCTTGTCCTTCCTTTAGCAGTCGCCTGTTAGAGAGACAGAGACTCGAATTTAGTCATTTGGCATGTGAACCTATTGGGATGGATTCTATGATAATCCTAATGCTCATTAAGATGGTAAATTCATTTGCATGAATGAGTTAGACCATCTATCAAGGCATTACATTAAATCTAGACCCAAAAAGAGAAATGCAAGTAATAAAAGATATCACATGGATTACATTGCTTCCCTTAGAGTATATGGCTTCAACCTTGATGCATTGATGCTCCCCATCATCTTCAAGCTTTGGCACCCCTTGGGTTCATGCTTTGGCATTGCTCCTCTTGATGTCCATCCTTGTATAAAGCATTTAGTCTCCAAAATAATATTCTTCAATTATTAACTATGAGACTAAAACATGAGAGACATTAGCAACAACATAATGTTGTGATCATCATCAAAATAATATTGGTATGAAACACCAATACATAACACATGCGTCTAGTGCACTATTCAAATGACTGGTCTAACGTTTACAACGTCAGACAGGATCTGTTCAGAACGACACTTGGTCACTAAAACTGACATAACTCACTCAATTTGACTCTGATTTGGGGTAATTCAAGATGCGTTGGAAATTTAACAAAATTTCCCAACTGATGGGCTTAGAATGTAGAATAAATTCCAACTATATAAAGTGTTACAGTAGTATGAACACAGACTGATTGCTCAAAACATTTTTCTAAAAACAGAGAACACTTGAGATTGAGGCTCTATTTACCAGACCTCTAGAGTTCATCAACTAGAAGTCTTGACCATTGTTCCAGATGCCTGATGGCTAAACTCTAGACATCTGGACTTCCTAGGAAATTTCCATCTCAAAAACGAAAGTTTTGAGTTCATCTTTCTGTAAATTTTACGACGATTAATCAAATCATGATAGTTATCATCTATTTCCATTATGATTTTGGTAAAATTTACTAAATGAAAGTTGTAGATAATGAAGTCTTCTACTCTTTTATTAAAAATCATGAATTTAGAGTTATCGAGCTAATTAATATGGGGTAAACGCAATCGGATACAGAATAAGTTTTTAAATAGTATTGTTAAGCCTAAAGATCAGGTTTTCTAGTAATTTACAGTCAGATTCTAAGTGAGAGCAAAACATGAAAGTTGTAGATATTGAATTAGCTTTTCAAATAGACCAAAATAAAAATGGTTGGATCACTACAGTGGGAGTTCTACTCTTTTTAGTGAAAGGGTGCAGATTTTGGCAAAATTGGTCACTACTGCATAGATCATTGGTGCAGTCATGGTACACATAGAATTAGACCATGATTTAAAAAAAAATTTGTAAAGAACTTTTTAAGCTTTCCATATTATATTTTCCATGATTTTTGACATATTAGAGAGAGAATTATGCATGGATGAACTCGGAGCAGAAACCATCTCCCAAAATGGCCAACAAAACTAAATCCTAGCGATTCTAAAACGAAATCCTAACTAATTCAGTTAGATTCCTACCCTTGAATGTCCTTCTAAATTCTTTGGCACTTCTTCTTCTTGAAGACCCCTACAATCTCTAAATTTTTTCTTCCATGGCAAAGTGACTAGGGGTTTACAGTAAAGAAGGGATGGTGATTATACTGGTGGTGAGGAAGGTGGAGGTGTGGAGCTACTGGGTTGTTTGGAAATTCTGCTTCGATAGATGAGGAGGAGCAGTAGTCATGCTGTTGTGGGAGATAGAGGAGAAGAGAGTGCATCTGGGTTTCTTGCATGAGGAAGAGGGGAGAGGCTGGTCTCTCCGCTTTTCTTTTCTTTTTTTCTCTTCCTTTCCCTCTAAGTGAAGCCCATATCCTTGTCACCATAATTCCCTTCTCTAGGCTTACCATGTGTAAGTGATTAGGTGAGATTTCATTTAGTAATGAAACCTCAAACTAATGAGGTGTCATGCTAAGGATTTTTAGGATTTTCTTTTTAATAAAAATAAATATACCTATTATAATATAATATACCCCCATTTGCAAGTATTTCATTCAATACTTTACCCATTAATATTAAAATAATGCTTTAAAATTATTTCAAACAATTTTTATCATTTCTAAAAATTAGGAAAAATTCTTAAAAAAATAAATAATAATAATGCTCTTCCAAATATGATCAAGAATACGTAGGCAATAACAGTATATGTAAATATAGGGTATTACATCCTACCCACCTTAAAAATAAAGTTTGTCCTCAGACTTTGTAAAGTTAATGGTCTAACAAAAGATGGTCAAGTCTATCCACTAAAGGTTATCGTATTCTTGAATACTTATACTATAATAGAGTAATAGGTAAGGTCAAATCTTAGCATTCCCATGCATTTCACAACATACATTACTGCACAAGGTGGCTTATACTGTTAAAATATAATAAATTATACACATGTCTAATCTATAAGCCAATACATTCATCTTATATATACATATGCGTAGCCACTAATAAGACTACAATATGAATACTAACAAGGCCACCAACTATGCACAAAATCAGTATATACACCACGACGTATTCGATATACTAATACAATCCACAGAAATGGTAGTATTCATTTTCACAGATATTATAGTACATTCTTCAATTATTGAATTCATACGTATAATTGTAAATCCTTACATGTATCCAAATACTAAACATTGTCATCATAAGGTCATATATGTATGATAGAACTCCATATAACTATAATAACACTATGCCATTCATACAAGTATCTATCACACGATTATCTACACGAATAAGGTACTCCTATATGTTAAATACTACTACATACAAATACACGAGATTTACCATGCCACATTACTATAATATTGTCACGCCCCGCTTTCCAAAATAGGTGCGAGGACGAGACGAAGGTTTGCATGGGCCAGAGCTGTGAGGCTCGGCCCAATAAGCGTCTATAGAGATACCATTAAAATAAAGGTTCTTGTGTATAAAAGTTCAGAACAATAAGATAGAGTACTCAAAAGGAATTTGCATTCATTATTAAAAGAGATAACATCCAGCATGCATCAAGTCTAATAAAAGAAGCCCAAGCATGGCCACAATTGCGAAAAAGGAAAATAATGGTGCGTTGCACCCAACCAAGACAAGAAGTAAAAACTGTGCTACACATCCAAGAGAAAGTGGTAACCTCCGTAAGACAGTGACGGTTAGGACCTCTAAGTCTGGTCCTCGTCTGGAAAGTACTCCGGGTCAACGTCCTCTGACTCCAAGTCCTCGAGAAAAGTCTGCTCGTCTGTGTACTCCGTCTCAGTACCCGACGTAGAACACCCAAGAGAAAGGAGCTGTACATCAGGTAAAGTCTCCAAGTGAAAGGTGAGAAGATTCTACTGCAAATGTAAAGAAATTTAAAGACAACATTTTAAGATTGATTACATGATATGATGCTGTAGCATGACATTTATACATTTATGGACGAAAAGTAAAGACTGTGCAGAAATTAAACGTGGGAAGGGAAGTCGTAGCGTAAGCTACCATCTACAAGACGTGACAAGACAAGACAAGACAAGACAAGACCGTGTGACACCAAGCGACTCGACACCAAGAGGGTTCACGCCTTCAGCTTAGAAAGCGGCCAAACTCTCTACCTGGTGGCCGCACAACCCTACCCCACCCCAAGTACTCAAGACAAGACTGTATAGGACCACTCACTCTAGCTCGGTGAGTGCCTCTATCCCCACGGTCTGCAGGGCCACTCACTCTGTCCTGGTGAGTGTCGAGCTTTCCGTAGGTGATTATGTACCACTGTATATGACCACTCACTCTAGCTCGATGAGTGCATCTATCCCCACAGTCTGCAGGGTCACTCACTCTGTCCTGGTGAGCGCCGAGCTTCCCGTAGGTAATTCTGTACCAAGGATCACTCTCTCTGTCTTGGAGAGTGTCCTTATTGTAATGCCTTGATAGCTACTGTACAAGTACTAGAGGGGGGGGGGTGAATAGTACTTTAAAATAATCAAGATAATTATTCCTAATTATTGTGCAAACTCAACCAACAATGCGGAATGAAAATATGACAACAAAGAAAGACAAATACAAACAAGCGATGTAACGGGTTCGGATCCACCCAAGTCTCCCCGACTTGTTCTCGGTGATCCTACGTCCCAAACACCCGGATCCCCTCCGGCTACTTGAGTTAGAATCCTCTAACCCAAGTTTTTCACTATGAAATTCTTGTAGAAAACTTCTACAAAATCAAATCATACACAAATCGAAACGTGACTCCCACAAACCGGGATCACGATCTTCTCTCACAACCAAGAGATAAACTTGTAATATCAAAGTAAATGAAACAGTAAACACTTACCAACAAAATCCTATGCCTGGAGTAAACTTACAGATTTTAGGGCAAGGAAGATTTTGAAGGAGAGAATGTCACCAAACCCTAGCTCCACCAAGATGAATAGCGATCAAAGGCTAGGATGGAGTTCGTGACTTTGAATCAAGCTCTTGGCTTGAGTGGATCACAATGAAGAGAATCTCTCTTGAGGAAATTAGGGCTCAAGGAGTTTGTAGAGATTCTTATGAGAAAGAGATAGCTTGGAAATGAGAGTTGAATGCTTCTCTTTGATTCTCTAAAACTCAATAATGGCAGTCTTGAATGCTAGGTAAGAAGCACCAAGTTTATATAGGAGAGAGAGAGAGAAGCGAGAAGCAAAATTGTAGCATTAAATGCCCAATGGATCTATTTCTGAAGCTGCTTAATCGGTCTAAGAAGGATCACTGACCGATTAGTTTTGCAACTAGTCGGTCGGTGATTCTTCTTGGACCGACTAGAAGGTTGACAGCCAAGATAGAGAATTCAGGAGATAGAACTAGTCGGTCTAAGAAGACTTGCCAACCGACTAGTTTGACAACTAGTCGGTCGGTGAGTGTTCTTTGATCGACTAAATAGATGATATTAAATAGGCTGATCACAAGGAGAACTAGTCGGTCTAAGAACAAATTCCAACCGACTAGTTTCACAACTAGTCGGTCGATGGATGTTCTTGGACCGACTAACTAGTCAACCGGAGCTAATCTGAAGAAATGAAAGTATAACTAGTCGGTCTAAGAAGGATTTCCAACCGACTAGTTTGACAACTAGTCGGTCGGTGACCCTTCTTGGACCGACTAATTGGTCAACATTGCCTAGGCTGAATTGAGCAAGGAAATCTAGTCGATTCAAGAAGGATTCTTAACCGACTAGATGACAATCTAGTCGGCTGGTTCTTCTTCTTGAACCAACTAAGATGCACAAGAAGCCGCGAAATGAAGCGTAAAGCTTCGGGAAAGTTTTTATGGGCTTCTAAGAAAATCCTAGCTATAAGATATGAGCGTTATGAAGATTATAATGTAAGTCCTACTCAAGGCTTAACATTCTATGAAAAGAAGCTAGAAGACTATAAAATAAGCAAGACGAACCATCTTCAAAGCTTCAATCCGAATCTCTTGACTTCAATAATGCTCCTTGAGCTTCAACGAAGCTTCAGGCACATGATCACACACTTTGAGATGTCTTGAGACGTCGCTTTTGATGTACGTAGAATTTTGGCGACGATCTCCATAACTGCGCTAACAAAGAGTTAGTTCACGATATTTATATTTGTTCATCATCAAAACCAAATCCGGGGAATCAATACTCAACATTCTCCCCCTTTTTGGTGATGACAAACCAACATAAATAATAATCAATAATAATGAGTCAAATGAAATTTACTTACTCTCCCTGCATTGATGACACGTTAATTCCATATTAAATAATAATCATACGCATCAAGTAGACGAGAAAAATATAAAATATGAACCCAATTATTGAAATTTAGGATCTAAACCCATTTTTATATCTTAACTCCCCCTAAATCTAACATATCAAATTAGATTCACGGTAAATTGCTTTAAATTATCATTTAGCACATCGTCATTATTAATTCTCTCCCCCTTTGGCATTAGCAAAAAGAGCGGAAGGAGATCAACGACAACAACAATGGCTAAAATAAAAGCACAAGAGTCAAAGAGTACGACCACGGTCCAAATGACACCAATGTAAAATAATGAAATCAAAGCGTGCCAACGAGACCATAGTCGAAAATCGAAAAATGAAATCATCAAAACTCAAATCAACTTCACGTATTGAGTTATGGAACATACTCTCCAATATCAACATTCTTAGTGAATTTAGTGCATGGAAAACAATTCTATGTTTTCATAGAAACAATTCTATTTAATCAATATAATCGTCGAGCGACGAAATCAACATCAGAGACAAAAAGAAATATAATGTGCACACTGAATTAAATGGCAACACAATGTAAATATATATAACAGGATACATCAAAAGGTATACATCTACCAACATAAATATAAACAATCATCAGATCGGTGCACAACATACAACACATGTCTCAACAGACATCAAAACAAACATACATAAAAAAATATCACAAAAACATACAAAAATACACAAATATCTATATCGTGCAAAAGTGTTATACCAAAAAGAGATAGAAACATCATAACACGTATGGCATACATAATTCTAGCACACTATGATACCAATTGAAACATTGTTCAAAAGAACCATAGTACTAGCATGCATTCCAGAAGAGATACTCACTGAATGAGTCAATAATAAGCATGGAAAGCCATGGGCATAAGAAAGATAAGTACTATATCATAAGCTCAAAACTAGCAAATTCATAAATCCGATGCGCAAATTGAAAAACTAATCATAAATCCAGAATATCACAACAAATCTAGCATGAACAAATAGATATCATTATCATGCAGGATTATCGAAAAATATGAATCCTAAATCTCGGATTCACCCATAATCCCCAATTCTCGACGTAACCGCATAAAGGAATCTTCCTTGAGTGGGTTCGTGAAAATATCAACGATTTGCTTCTGGGGTTTCAACGTACACTAAAATGATGTCCTTTCTAGCAACATGATCATCTAGGAAATGGTGACGGACATCTATGTGTTTGGAACGAGAATGGTGTACCGGATTCTTAGAGAGACATATTGCACTTTGGTTGTCCACCATGATAGGGCAAGTATCACAGTTTATACCGAAGTCTTTAAGAGTGTGTCTCATCCAAAGAACCTGAGCACATGCAGCACCGGTGGCAATATACTCTGCCTCGGTGGTTGAAAGTGAGACGGAATTCTGCTTCTTGAAAAACCAAGAGACAAGAGAATTTCCTATAAAATGGCAAGTGCCACTAGTACTCTTCCTGTCAGATTTGCATCCAGCATAATCTGTGTCACTATATGAGATTAACTCATATGTGCTAGACTTTGGATAATATAATCCGTAGTCGATTGTGTAACTTAAATAACGGAAAATATGTTTTACTGCTACTAAGTGTGATTCCTTAGGTTGTGACTGATACCGAGCACAAACACATACGGCGAACATTATATCAGGCTTACTTGCAGTAAGATATAATAAACTACCTATCATACCTCGATATAGACGAATGTCTACATCTTTGCCGCCCGTATCTTTTTCAAGATGTGTAGTAGCGCTCATTGGAGTCTTCTTGCCAGAAGCATTCTCCATTCCAAATCGCTTTAGCAACTCCACCGTGTACTTGGTTTGGTGGATGAAGATTCCATCGTGCATTTGGTGAATTTGGAGACCTAAGAAATATTTGAGCTCACCCATGTGGCTCATCTCAAATTGGTCCTTCATGACATTAGAAAAATCTTCGCAAAGAGTGAAGTTAGTAGCACCGAAAATGATATCATCAACATAAATTTGAACTAAAATAATATCATGATTTGCATACTTAACAAAAAGTGTAGAATCAACTTCCCCCATTTTAAAACCCAAATCCAAAAGAAAGTTCTTTAGGCGGTCATACCAAGCTCTAGGAGCTTGTCTCAAACCATAAAGTTCTTTCTTAAGTTTGAAAACGTGATTTGGAAAATTTTCATTTATAAAACCCGGAGGTTGAGAAACATAAACTTCCTCAACGACATCTCCGTTTAAAAATGCACTTTTTACATCCATTTGAAAGAGTTTAAAATCTTTATGGAATGCAAAAGATAACAACAACCTAATAGATTCTAATCTAGCTACATGAGCAAAGGATTCTTCGAAATATATACCTTCCTCTTGCCTGTAGCCTTGAGCTACAAACCAATCTTTGTTTCGGACGACGTTTTGGTTCTCGTCGGTCTTATTCTTGAAGATCCACTTCGTTCCTATAATGGTGTGGTTCTTCGAAGGTAATGGAACTAGCTCCCAAACCTCATTCCTCTCAAACTGAATGAGTTCCTCCTCCATGGCTAGGATCCAAGCACTGTCTTCGTACGCATCGTTAATATTCTTTGGCTCTACTAAAGAGGCAAAGGCACAATGAGTGAAGTAGTTGACTTGAGATCTCGTCTTGACACTATCAAGTATGTTTCCAATGACTTGCTCATGGGGATGGTCACGAACTGTATGAAGCCGTTTGGGAACTCCCTGATCACTAGGAACATTCTCAAAAGAATCATCAGTAGGGTTAGTATCAATAGAATCAATAAAATTATAATTACCAATAGAATCACATATAACTTCCATAGAGTCATCATCATTGATAATTCTAGGAGGGACAAAATTTTCATTGAATGAAACATCAAGAGATTCCTCGATCGTTGAGGTACTTTTGTTGTATATCCGGTAGGCTTTGTTACGGGAGGAATATCAGACAAATATCCCCTCATCGGATCTTGGATCAAATTTATCCAAGCTCCCATATGTGTTTTTAATAAAACATTTTGCACCAAAAACTTGAAAATGTTTAACTTGAGGCAATCTACCAAACAACAATTCATAACAAGTTTGTTTGGTGTCGGGCCTCAAGAGTATTCTATTAAACACATAGCAAGTGGTATGTACCGCTTCAGCCCAAAATTGATGGCCAAGTTGGCTATCATCAAGCATTGTGTGAGCACATTCCACTAGCGTCCTATTCTTTCTCTCAACAACACCATTTTGAGGGGGTGCACGAGGGAAAGAAAAGGTGTGAGTAATACCAACTTCATCACACAAATTTGAGAAAGGCTCATTCTCAAATTCCACTCCATGATCACTACGAATAGTGACAATGGTGGTTCCAATGAGATTTTGTACTTTCTTAACAAATACTGTGAAGTTTTCAAAAGCATCATTTTTATTAGTTAAAGAAAATACCCAAGTAAATCTAGAAAAGTCATCAACGATGACAAGTCCATATCGAGCATTCCCTAATGAAGAACTCTAGTTAGCCCAAAAAGATCTAGATGTAAAAGCTCTAGAGGCTTTTTAGAGGATATGCTCTTCTTAGGTTTGAATGACGATTTTGGAAGTTTGCCTCGTTGACACGAGTCACAAAATCTTTTCTTTTGGAAAGTAAGCATAGGAAATCCTTTAATAGAATTTAACTTTGATAGCTTAAAAAGTATTCCAAAGTAAACATGACCAAAACGTCGATGCCATAAGTGTTGTTCACTTGTGTTGGCAATGAGACATTGTTCATGTGATTTTGGAATATCTAAGATATAAATGTCCTTATGGCGTGTGCCAGAGACAACACATTATTATTATCTTTACTCAAAATATGACACATTCCTTTCGCAAAGCTAACTTTGTAACCTTTGTCACAAAGTTGGCTTATTGAAATAAGATTGTGATTTAAGCCTTTAACAAGGTAAACATCACTTATAAGAGGTTTAGAGGGGTTACCAACTTTTCCAACACCAATGATGGTTCCGCTCTCGTTGCCTCCAAAGACTACTCGGTTCCTATTCTCAATGGGCACCACTCCGGAGAGCAATTGAGCTTCACCTGTCATGTGTTTTGAACACCCGCTATCGAGTATTCACCCATCCTTGGAGCTAAATTTGGATTTGTTGCTCCGTTTCTTTTTCTTGAGTACTTGATGATAAACAATATCGTATCATGGTACCCAAGGTCATTGGGTCCTAAGAGATTAGACATTTGGAAGCCATGTCCAATTGGACTTCGACTTCCCAACATAATCATCATTGTGCACTACATTCATGAAATAAGAATTAATGTATGCTTGTTTTTCATGCATGCTTGTGTCCTTCGGGCCCCAAATAGTGAATGTCTTAGGAGCCCTATTCCTATTGGGAGCATGCATACGTAGTTGATGTCTACGTGATGCATGTGGCCTATGAGGAGGTGACCTAGGGAAAGAATGACGTGGATAAGCATATGGAACATGATGAAATGGTGGTGGCGACATATGATATGGTGCATGATGGTGATCATTCATATAGTAGTGATGTGGTTGAACATATGCATGTGGAGGAACACGTGCGTGCGTGTGTCTCACTTGGTGTGCATGTGCTCGTGGACCTGGTGCATAGAAATCATCATACGTGTGAACATGTGGAGTAGGAGGTGTGTTCCTACGTGGCATGGTATTGGTGTACATAAATGTATGACCCTTCTTTGGAGGTCCACCCAAAGTGTGTTTCTTTCCAAACGGGGGTTTGTACCTAGTGGAAGCACCATTGGTAGATGAACTACCCATGGGGTGTTTACTCCCACTAGTTGAGGCATCGGAAGTTGGCCTTATTAAGGTGGTGGAAGATTTGGATGAATTTCCCATTTTATACCCCAAACCAATACGATGATTGGTCGGAAGTAAGTCATTTATGATATTGTCCAAATGGTCCTTGCCTTTGTTGAATTTGTTAATTCGACCTAATGTGGACTCATACTTCTCGGTGAGAGAAAGTATTGAAGTATCCAAAGTGGACACTTGAGTTGTGAGTACACAAACACGAGACTTGAGATTCTCATTCTCAATACTCAAAGTTGAGTTTCGAGAAATCAAATCCGCTATTTCGCATTCATCCGAATTCTCAATATGAACATGCTCAAGTTGAGATTTGAGATTTACAATCTCATTTCTCAAGCCTTCAACAACGGTGTCGTTGATGATGATGATAGGCTTAGGTGAGGTTTGGAGACTAGTTAGCTCATCTTTAATCTTAGTATATCTATTTACCAATTTAGAATACTTAGACCAAATTTGTTCGTTAGGTAATCTAAGGTCATCCATCGTTACCTCTTCGCCTTCATCCTCGCTTTCATCGGAAGATGTCTCTTGATCATGTTCCTCTCTTTCAATGAAGCACATATGTGCTTGCTCCACTTGGTCATCGTCTGACTCTCCACTTGAGGAGTCCTCGTCGGAGTCGGTGAATGTGCCGACAAGTCCTTTCTTGTACCCTTTCTTGTACTTTCGAGACTTGTCGAACATTGACGCCTTCCATTTCTCCTTTTGTTTGTTTTGAGGACAATCCACTTTGATGTGTCCGGGCTTGTTGCATTTAAAACACAAAGGAGCGGAGGCGTTAGTAGAACTAAATTTAGATTTTTTCTTGAAGTTACCTTTCCGGAAGAATCGGTTGAACTTCTTTGCCATAAGGGCAATGGATTCTAAGTCCAACTCGTCTTCCGATTCTTCATCATCGATAGATGTAGATGGAGCGGCCTTGAACGCAATCACCTTTTTCTTCGGCTCGTCTTGCTTCAAGTACGACTTCATCTTGTCCTGCATTTTTATTTTACTGTCCTTGTGTACCTCATAGGACATCAAGGTACCCATTAGTTGTACGACAGTATACTTATTCATATCGTTACCTTCCTCGATGGCGAAGGTACGCTTTTCCTAACAAGAAGGAAGTCCATCAATAATCTTTGAGACTTTCTCCTTTTGGGTGCAAGTCTTTCCATGAGCCTCCAACTCATTGGTAATGTCAACGAAGCGAGCATAGTACTCCTTCATCTTCTCACCCTGTTGCATGTGAAATAATTCGAATTCTTTATTTACTACAGTGAGTTTGGAGTCTCTTACCCTACTCGTTCCTTCATGCAAGATGAGGAGTGAGTTCCAGATTTGATATGCACTCTTATATGTGCATATCTTGTTGAAGTCTTCGGGCTCCAACGCACATTGCAAGGCATTCATTGCCTTGGCATTGTTTACCTCCACGGCGACCTCCGCGGTAGTCCACTTAGCAAAGTCTTGTTCGGCGGGCTCGACATACTCCGTCAACGTAGCTCTTCAATAGTGAAGTGCTCCGGAGGAAGGTTTCCATCCGGCATTTCTAGTACCCATAATTGGCACCTTTGAAGTGAGGAGGCTTAGTAGAGGAGTGTCCTTCCATCACTGAAGAAGCTCCTTCACGATTCTTGAAGGTGCTGTAGTCGGAAGGTGGACGAACGTTCTTGTTGTCGTTGGTAGACATAGCTATGAACTTGGCTCTGATACCAAATGTAATGCCCTGATAGCTACTACACAAGTACTAGAGGGGGGGTGAATAGTACTTTAAAATAATCAAGATAATTATTCCTAATTATTGTGCAAACTCAACCAACAATGCGGAATGAAAATATGACAACAAAGAAAGACAAATGCAAACAAGCGATGTAACGGGTTCGGATCCACCCAAGTCTCACCGACTTGTTCCCGGTGATCCTAACTCCCAAACACCTAGATCCCCTCCGGCGACTTGAGTTAGAATCCTCTAACCCAAGTTTTGCACTATGAAATTCTTGTAGAAAACTTCTACAAGATCAAATCATACACAAATCGAAACGTAACTCCCACAAACCGGGATCACGATCTTCTCTCACAACCGAGAGATAAACTTGCAATAGCAAATTAAATGAAACAATAAACACTTAATCATATGCCTTGAGTAAACTTACAGATTTTAGGGCAAGGAAGATTTTGAAGGAGAAAATGTCACCAAACCCTAGCTCCACCAAGATGAATAGCGATCGAAGGCTAGGATGGAGTTGGTGACTTTGAATCAAGCTATTGGCTTGAGTGGCTCACAATGAAGAGAATCTCTCTTGAGGAAATTAGGGCTCAAGGATTTTGGAAAGATTCATGTGAGAAAGAGATAGCTTGGAAATGAGAGTTGAATGCTTCTATTTGATTCTCTAAAACTCAATAATGGCAGCCTTGAATGCTAGGTTAGAAGCACCAAGTTTATATAGGAGAGAGAGAGAGAGAGAGAAGAGAGAAGCAAAATCGTAGCATTAAATGCCCAACGGATCTATTTCTGAAGCTGCTTAATCGGTGTAAGAAGGATCACTGACCGATTAGATTTGCAACTAGTCGGTCGGTGATTCTTCTTGGACCGACTAGATGGTTGACAGCCAAGATAGAGAATTCAGGAGATAGAACTAGTCGGTCTAAGAAGACTTGCCAACCGACTAGTTTGACAGCTAGTCGGTCGGTGAGTGTTCTTTGATCGACTAAGTAGATGATATTAAATAGGCTGATCACAAGGAGAACTAGTCGGTCTAAGAACAAATTCCAACCGACTAGTTTCACAACTAGTCGGTCGATGGATGTTCTTGGACCGACTAACTAGTCAACCGGAGCTAATCTGAAGAAATGAAAGTATAACTAGTCGGTCTAAGAAGGATTTCCAACCGACTAGTTTGACAACTAGTCGGTCAGTGACCCTTCTTGGACCGACTAATTGGTCAACATTGCCTAGGCTGAATTGAGCAAGGAAATCTAGTCGATTCAAGAAGGATTCTTAACCGACTAGATGACAATCTAGTCGGCTGGTTCTTCTTCTTGAACCAACTAAGATGCACAAGAAGCCGCGAAATGAAGCGTAAAGCTTCGGGAAATTTTTTATGGGCTTCTAAGAAAATCCTAGCTATAAGATATGAGCGTTATGAAGATTATAATGTAAGTCCTACTCAAGGCTTAACATTCTATGAAAAGAAGCTAGAAGACTATAAAATAAGCTAGACGAACCATCTTCAAAGCTTCAATCCGAATCTCTTGACTTCAATAATGCTCCTTGAGCTTCAACAAAGCTTCAGGCACATGATCACACACTTTGAGATGTCTTGAGACGTCGCTTTTGATGTACGTAGAATTTTGGCGACGATCTCCATAACTGCGCTCACAAAGAGTTAGTTCACGATATTTATGTTTGTTCATCATCAAAACCAAATCCGGGGAATCAATACTCAACATTTATTCACTGCAGTTTCCAAGGTCACTCACTCTAGCTTGATTTGTGCCGGGATCCCGCAGGTTATCCATACAAGGGGTCACTCTCTCTGTCTTGGAGAGTGCCTTATTGCCCGCAGGCTGTGTAAGACAATATGTGAAAAATGTTACATGGCATGACATGAGTTTGATATATTCTTTCTAGGGAGTCCACATGCACACACACAGAGATAGTTCCTAGCATGGTTATAGTATTTTATACCTAGACTTCATTGTCAAGTCTAGACTGTTGTGTGGAGGTCCTGGATGCTATCATTTCACGTCCGGTTCTCTTTGTTCAACAGTTTTCAATTTTAAGAAAGAAGTGGCCTAGACATGGCCCTAACTATGCAAGTGGGGCATTGCCTGTGGTGGCAAGAAGAACGCCCGTCGGAAGCGTCTCGTCATGGATAGCGTGTCGGTCAGGGTCATCTGACACAAGTCAATGGCGGAAGTCAGTACCAGTTTAGCAAACCCTATTAAGTTGTCTCTAAGTTGATAGGGGCTATCCTATCAGTTTCAAGTCAAATTTAAACGATCATCATATCCGACGATTCTACCATGTGCACAGTTAAAATGTCCGATCATCGATCTACGGTTTCACATCATATTAAAGAAGCATAAAATAAATTTAGTTATTTAAGTTAGCAATTTATAATTGGGTTTTGATGTCTTATGGTGTGGGTTTCTACGAGTGAGGGGAACCAACCTAGTGCGATGAACGCGCACGAGTCTGACGTCGGGTCTAGAAACCGTGCTGGATCTCGTCGTCTCTGGTTCCTCGACTACGGGTAGCGCAGTAAGGAAGTCGCCTCAGGATCGTCTCGGGATTTTCTCGGCTGCAGGTAGCACATCAAAATGGCACATCAACGTAACGACATTGGGATCGCCTCGGTTGCGATTAGTGCAATGAAACGACACAGCAATGGCAGCAACGTCGGGAGGGTGATCGACAACGAGAAAGAAGGAAAGTTTGCACGTGTGGAGAGCTTGTGGCAGCGATAAGAGGGGATACGGTAGTAAGAGGGGATTTGACTGTCGGGGTGTTGGCCGTGAAGAGGTGAAGCGAGGGGATGGTGCAGTTGTTCGGCGCAAGGTGTAGAGAGTGTTGGATATGGAAGACGTTTGTACACCCTTGTGGGGGATGTACGAGGGAATACGGACCTCGAACGTCGCGTACACGAAGTCGTGTGCAAAGGGAATCTGTTCCCTTGCGGAGAGGATCTCTGGATGAGTAGGAAAGTCGCATTATATATGCATAAGTGCATGCGACATATGGCTAATAAAGGGGGAATATCTTAAGCTTATGTTGTACCATTCATATGGTACAACTTAAGCTTATAATGTGCCATGTATCATGGTACACCTTAGTTAAATTGTTCCAAAGGAACAATTTACCCTAAAATAACTACCTTGGGGGCTATAAATAAGACCCAAGGGTAAGCCATTTCTTACACTTTTGCATGGCATTCTTGCATGCATTTTCATTCTAGCGAAGCTCTGCCGAAATACTTCCTCTCCCTATATCCATGTTCTTAATCTAAAGTAGAGATTTAGATTGTGGATTTAGTAGCCTTACTCCGTTCGTGAGAAGACTCGATCCGTCGTGGCGAATCCGAAGGCAAAGTTCCGAGACTACCGTGCCGCATACGCAAGCGTAAGTCTCAACTTTATTTATCGATCCTAACTCTGTTTTGGCAGGATCCAACATTGGTATCAGAGCCATACGGGTTCGCCCCGGTCAAACCGCCGCCCCGTCAAAACTATGAACGAGTCGGTGTCTTTTTCACGAATGGGTCTCCTACCATTACGGATATGGTAGGAACGCTTCGTGACGGAGAGAACGCAGCGGTTGTTCTTTTCACGTTAGGGTCTCCTATCATTACGGATATGGTAGGAACTCTCCGTGACGGGAAGGACCGACCGTTCACATAGTATGTTATTCATTTTTGGCACACGGCCATTAGGAAATAACTAATTTCTCGACGAACGGGTGCTTCATCGACGAACGGGTGCTTCATCGAGGAAGAAGGTGGTAGTTATTTCCATCGGGGAAGATGAAATTTGGTGCATATGCACCATGGCCAAATGGGCTATGAAGGCCATGCACCCCCCCTCCCCAAGCGGAGGGGGTTGGCTATGGCCAATAACCACCGGCGACCACCCCATCAAGGGGGAGGAGTGTGTGCGGCAACCCCATTCAAAGGGGGTGGCCGGCCATGGCCAAAGGGGCCATGGCCAGCCAATGCCCAAAATGGCCTTGGCCATGACCGGCCATGGCCAAGCCATGGCTGGCCATGGCCAAACCGGCAGTGGCCGGCCAAGGCCAGGCCGGAAATGGCCGGCCTCGGCCACGGCCTGAGCCAGGGCCGGCCCTGGCCTGCCTGACCGGCCCTGGCAGTGGCCAGGGCCGGCACCCTGGCCACTGCCAGGGCCGGCGCCCTGGCCTCGGCCAGGGCCTGGCCGGCCCTGGCAGAGGCCAGGGCCAATGCCCTGGCCTCGGCCAGGGCATGGCCGGCCCTGGCCAGCCTCGGCCAGGGTAGAGGCCCTGGCCGAGTGGCCAGGGTCCCCCTGGCCGGCCAGGGCAGAGGCCCTGGCCGGCCATTGGCCAAGCCTCGGCCAGGGCAGAGGCCCTGGCCGAGAGAAGTTGAAGACCAAATTATTGGTCGACCAATTTTGTTGCTTTGGTCGACCAATCCGGTAGAAGGCCTTGGTCGAATTTGAACGTGCCGGCTAGCCCATACGGGGTGTCCATAGTGCTCTACTCCTTGAAGATTAGCCATAGTGTTCTACTTCATGCGAGATTAGCCGTAGTGCTCTACTCCTTGAAGATTAGCCGTAATGCTCTACTTCATGCGAGATTAGCCATGTCATTGTGCTCTACTCTAAGGAGATTAGCCAATGAACTTATAACGTTGTGCTATACTCTACGAAGATTAGCCAATGTGTTTTCAAATTTTTTGAAAAAGGTATTTTCAAATAGGTTATGTCCAGTCCTTAATCGGGATAGCGCAATTTAGAATTCCAAGTCCTACCACTATCCGGCCATGGTTATCTAACCCATGGGTGTGTAGAACAGGTCTCGTGGCTTGGCAATTGTTGCGCTAAAATTCTTTGCGCAAACTCTCACCTATTCTATTTTGAAAGATATGTTTTTCAAAAGTATTTTTTCCGCTGCTGATACCATATGGGTATCATTTATGATTTCTTTTTACTTGAGATAAGTAAGAGGGATACTTTAAAAGTTACTTCTAGATGGTAGTTGGGAACGTAGTGAACTTCTCGATTCTAGAGTAACATTTCAACGCATCCAAGGAACTTATCAAGTGTTTAAAGAATCGAAACTTTATGCATAGAATTTTGATCGTGTTTTTCATTTTCTTTGTAGTTTTTTGATTCGAATATGTCTACCGCTTCTAAGAACATTGTCGCAGAGCTTAACAAAGGTGAAAAGCTCAACGGCGACAATTATAAACTTTGGTCAATTAAAATCCAATATGTTTTGGAGGAGCAAGATGTGCTTGAAACACTCCAAAACATAAAGGAAGAACCTGAGTTGGGCAATACGGCCCAACACAAGAGGGACCGGGAAGCTTAGAACAAAATAGCACGTATTACGTTACTGTCTGCAATGGACAATGACATAATGCGTCTATTTCGAGAATTCGATCTAGCCAAAGACATATGGTCTGAGCTACAAATAAAGTTTGGTGGAACTTCGGTTACCAAACTCCGCTCCTTAAATATTCAATTTGATTCATACAAAATGCGGCGAGATCATTCTATGAAGAAGCATCTCCGCCAGATGGCGAATCTCATATCTGAATTAAAGGATGCGGGTGTTACGCTGTCTGACGAACAACAGATCCAAGCAGTCATTCGTTCACTCCCAGATAGCTGGGATAACATGAAAATTCACCTCACTCATAATGAGTGCATTAAAACTTTAAGCGATGTATCGAAACACCTCGAACTCGAGGAAGAGCGGATTCAAGCCGTAAAACCAAGTGCAGAAGTGCACATGGCCGCTAGTTCCTCACATGGAGGAAATAAGCGGAAGAATAAACACTTAAGGTTTGTGAACGAATGAAAGCAAGAACCGGAAACCTCAAAGAAGACTAAGAACAAAAAGTGGCAAAAGAATGTGCACTCAAAGAAGAAAAACTTGAAGAAGATCAAGTGCTTTAAGTGCAACAAGTACGGTCACTTCACCCGTACATGTACGGATGGAAGTGATAAGGTAACTTGTAGGGCTAGTTACATATGTGTTTCTAGTTCCGTGTTTCTTGCTGAATCTAACTATTTTTGGTTGATTGATTCAGGGGCCACAGACCACGTAGCGAAGGACAGAAGGTTCTTCATAGTGTATCGAAAGATAACTCAAGGAACAAAGTGGATATACGTCGGCAACAACACTCGTGTTGAAGTCAAAGGCGTCGAAACATGCAAGCTAGTTCTCGACAACGGCCGGACTTTATTATTGCACGACGTCCTCTTTGCTCCAGATATTAGAAGGACTATCGTATCCGTGGTCATGTTAATGTCTTTAGATTATGAATGGAGGTTCTATAAACAAAAGGTTGACCTTGTTTGTAATAGTTCTTTAATTGGGTCTGGTAATGTTTGTAATGGATTAATTGTTTTAAACACAATGTATGATGATTCTTCTTCCATTAATGAAAGTTTCCATTTGACAAATGCTTCTAACTCTGAATCTGAGATCATTTGTTGGCATGCAAGACTTGGTCATATTGGACCAACTAGAATGGATAGACTTGCCAAAAGTGGCTTGCTATCTAATGTTTCAAAAGTTGAAATGTCAACTTGCGAACATTGTCTTGTAGGGAAAACTTGTCGCAAGCCGTTTGGAACTGGCACAAGGGCCGAAGTTCCATTACAGCTTATCCATTCAGACATTTGCGGTCCAATGAATGTTAAGACAAGACGCGGGAAGTCCTATTTCATCACATTCATTGATGACTTCACCCGTTTCGGTCATATTTATTTGATTTCCCACAAACATGAAGCTTTATCATGCTTCAAAAACTATATGAGTTTAGTGGAAAATCAACTAGATCGCAAGATAAAGGTCTTGCGAACCGATCGGGGTGGAGAATATCAATCAACGAGTTTTAAGGAACTCTGTGATGAAAAAGGCATAGTTCATCAAATAACTATGCCTTATACTCCGCAACAAAACGGTGTTGCGGAAAGAAGAAATATGACATTGATGGAAATGGTCCGATCAATGATGTCTCAGGCAAATTTGCCCATCACCTTTTGGGGTGATGCATTATTGACGGCAGCATTCATCTTAAACCGTGTACCCTCGAAGTCGGTAAGTTCTACTCCTTATGAGTTGTGGAACAATAGAACACCAGACTTAAGCATTCTAAAACCTTGGGGTTGTGCCTCTTATGCACATTTATCCTCTCACAAATATGGCAAACTTGGGCCACGTGGGAGGAAGTGTATCTTCATCCGATACGCTGAAAACTCCAAAGGATATGCTTTCGTCGGTCAAGAGGACAATGGGGGTCTTATAGAATTCGAATCGAGGGATGTTGTCTTCTTGGAAAATGAGTTTCCAAGACAGGGTGAGATAAGTCAAGACTTATCCTTGTTTGAGACTTTGGATCAAGAAGGATCGGAACGTTCGAGTGGGAGAATTCTTGGTGAAGAAGAAGAAAATACGTTTCAAACTTCACCAATGAATGATACGAACGATACCAATCCTATTCCGAGTGGGAGTGATGTTATTCCAAGTGGGAGTGATGTCATTCCAAGTGGGAGTGATCAAACTCAAACAAGACGTAGTAATCGAACGAGGCTAAAACCTCTGAGATTTGAGGATGAATTTCCTCAAACATTCATGACATTACTACAAGATGATGACGAACCTGCAAATTTCAAACAGGCCGTCACATGCCCTGCTAAAGATAAATGGATAGCGGCAATGGAAGAAGAACTTCAATCCATGAAAACAAACCAAGTCGGGGACTTGGTTGATTTACCTAAGGGACGTAGAGCCATTGGTAA
Organism: Scilla litardierei; assembly: GCA_030789695.1. NCBI lineage: Eukaryota > Viridiplantae > Streptophyta > Magnoliopsida > Asparagales > Asparagaceae > Scilla > Scilla litardierei. The sequence goes on from CM061130.1 coordinate 48,910,236, forward strand.
CAAGTGGGTTCTCAAAATCAAGCATAAGGCTGATGGCTCCATCGAGAAATATAAAGCTCGCGTTGTTGCGAAAGGTTTCACGCAACAGGAAGGAATAGACTACGAAGAGACTTTCTCTCCTGTCGTGCGTTTTACCTCCATTCGCTTAATTCTGGCAATGGTGGCTTGTTTGGACCTCGAGTTACATCAGATGGATGTAAAGACTGCTTTTCTTAACGGAGAACTAGATGAGGAGATCTACATGGAACAACCAAACGGGTTTGTACAAGAAGAAAACAAACATAAGGTTTGTAAACTTCGTAAATCCATATATGGTCTTAAACAATCCTCAAGGCAGTGGTATATGCGCTTTCAAGAAGTCGTTTTGTCGTATGGTTTCTCCATGCTCGACGAAGACAACTGCGTATATATTAAGAGGATTAAAAACAAGTATGTAATTATGTCTCTTTATGTGGATGACATACTTATAGTCGGAAATGATAAGCGTCTTATCTTGGATATCAAAGCGTGGCTTTCATCCGTCTTTGAGATGAAAGACATGGGTGAAGCTGCATATATCCTTGGGGTTAAGATCTCAAGGAATCGTTCCAAGAAACTTCTTTCTCTCTCTCAAGAGACATATATAAAGAAAGTTTTAGAACGGTTTAATATGCAGGACTGCAAGCCAATTGATACTCCAATAAGCAAAGGCGAGGGTCTATGTTTGGAAATGTGTCCCAAAGATCCAAAAGAAAAGAAAGCTATGGAAAAGGTTCCATACTCCAGTGCTGTCGGGAGTCTGATGTACGCTATGATGTGTACCAGACCGGACATTTGCTATGGTGTTGGTATGGTAAGCCGTTACCAATCCAACCCAGGACAGGCACACTGGAAAGCGGTGAAGAGGATATTAAGGTACCTCAAAGGGACTGCAGACTATGCGTTATGCTATCAAGGCAATACCTTGAGACTCGAAGGCTATACCGATGCTGATTGGGCAGGTGATCTCGACGAGCGAAGATCTACCTCAGGCTTTGTTTTCTTGCTCGGGAATGGTGCAATATCCTGGAGTAGCAAGAAACAAACCTGCATCGCTCTATCAACCATGGAAGCCGAATTCGTAGCATTCAGCATGGCGGTCCAAGAAGCTGTTTGGCTTAGGAAATTCTTAGACAGGCTGACGAATGCCACTGACTCAAGCACTGTTCCTATATACAGTGATAGTCAAGCTTCAATTGCCTACGTCAAAGATCCTAAATTTCATTGTAAGACCAAACACATTGACATTCGATTCAAGTTTGCAAAGGACTATGACAAACGGAAGGAAGTAGACATAGGATACATATCCACGCATGAGATGATAGCGGATCCCCTTACTAAGGCGATCCCCAGAGATGTGTTCTATAAACACTTATCATCTATGGGAATGTGTAGGTGCTGAGCTGTATCTTGTAATATTTCCCATGTCTATAGAAGATCAAAGTTTAATAAAAGAAAGAAGTTCTTTTATATATTGCATACAAGTTTCTTACAAATGATTTTATACATTTGTGTTTAAGTCTCAGCTATTTTATTGTGTGTATGTCGGACAGATTAAGGTTGGCTCTCTCACATGAGCAATCGCCTTATCTTATCAGATGGATAAGATAAAGATGAGACTAGTTTAAAGTCAAAATCATTAGACAAATGATTTAGAGTCGTGACTTAAACAAGATAGTCGAATGAAAGATTTGCATCATATGGATGCTTACAAAAGATCTGAGATCTGTATCACAAGGATATTTGAAAGAGATCTCATAGGATTTTTTAAATCCTATCTGTCTTATGCAGGATGAGAGTCCGTGAATATTTCACGAGTAGTAAGGGGACTCAAAAAGATAGGCATTGTGGTGTCTGATCTTTTCATCCGTACAACATCATTAAGACATACTCTCCCTGGGAAAGGAGTGATGTTGTAATACGTGTTCATACCACGTATGCATTTCGACCACTGAGTTAGTAGCAATAGTGTTTGCTATTATGTGAGACTCAAAGGCCATACGGGTCTTAACTCTTACCCTCAAGGACTCCAATTGGTTCCTTTAGATTTGACGAGATGATCGCTATCTTAGCGTGTTGCTAATGGGCTATGATAATTCGGCTCGGCGGGTCACGTTAGAAAAGCGAATCAAGTCAAGATCAGAAGGTTTGCAAGAAGAGGAAGATTGATTTCATATTCACATTTGGACTTTAAATGATTCAAAGCTGGCCAGCCAATTGTAATCCAGATGGGATTCAATTGTTGAATATAAAGTATGAGAAATGTGAAGAAATACTCTAGGGTAAAGCATGCGTTGAACTACTCAACTTTGCACCTTCGAGGTCGTTGTGTATCTCTAACAAGTGCACAACAACAGACTCTACGCGCATGACGGTCGCACGGTCTATTTCTCGGTATGATAGATGAAAGAACTAAGAGAAAGACGTTCTCTTATAATCCCCTCAAGTGTGAGTGGGAGATGTTGGATATGGAAGACGTTTGTACACCCGTGTGGGGGATGTACGAGGGAATACGGACCTCGAACGTCGCGTACACGAAGTCGTGTGCAAAGGGAATCTGTTCCCTTGCGGAGAGGATCTCTGGATGAGTAGGAAAGTCGCATTATATATGCATAAGTGCATGCGACATATGGCTAATAAAGGGGGAATATCTTAAGCTTATGTTGTACCATTCATATGGTACAACTTAAGCTTATAATGTGCCATGTATCATGGTACACCTTAGTTAAATTGTTCCAAAGGAACAATTTACCCTAAAATAACTACCTTGGGGGCTATAAATAAGACCCAAGGGTAAGCCATTTCTTACACTTTTGCATGGCATTCTTGCATGCATTTTTATTCTAGCGAAGCTCTGCCGAAATACTTCCTCTCCCTCTATCCATGTTCTTAATCTAAAGTAGAGATTTAGATTGTGGATTTAGTAGCCTTACTCCGTTCGTGAGAAGACTCGATCCGTCGTGGCGAATCCGAAGGCAAAGTTCCGAGACTACCGTGCCGCATACGCAAGCGTAAGTCTCAACTTTATTTATCGATCCTAACTCTGTTTTGGCAGGATCCAACAGAGAGGGGAGTGGCTGGACTGCAAATGGGAAAGAAGCATGAAGGGGTCTGTGTGGGTGTTGTCGACAGGTTGACATGCACGTGGGACGGAGCAAGGGAGAGGGAAGGCTGGACTACCCAAGGGGAGATGGAAAAAGGGCAGGTCGACAGTTTATATGGGATGCCGACTGTTTAGTGAGGAGAGGGGGCCGGACTAAAGGGATCACCGATGGCAAGGCTATGCTGGCAGGAGTTGTGGTGGTGTGGCAGGGTTCTAGGGGAGGCCGGAGTTGTGTGTTGTCAAGAGGAGGCTGTTGTGGGTGTTCTCAAGGGAGCGAGAGGGGAGAAGCGGGAGGAGGCCGAAGCTTTGGTGGTTATGGGGAGGAGAGGAGGCCGAAGTTAGGGGAGGCTGGCAGTGATGGAGGTGGCCGTATGGTTGAAGGAGAGTGGCAGCTGGGTTGCTTTTGCGTGGAGAAAAAAACCCTAGCTGTGTTGTGTCTTTAAAACAAGGGGTTTTGCTAAATAGGGGGAAAAAGAGTATATTTTAGGGATATATTGAAGAGTGTGTATGAGAGGGGGAGGGTAGGATTAGTGTGCAAATAGACTAGGAGAATATTGCATGACACATGATAATCCCTAGAGATTTGATTTAATTTGGTGATTAGAAATTGAATTTGAATTAATCTCAGGGATAAATATGGATTAAAACAAAAGAGGATGGCGGGTCGGTCTAACGGTGTCCGAAAAATACAAGAAAAATATCGGGACGACCGTGATGACGAGAGGATCGAGGGTACAGTGTTCGGTCACGAGCTATGGTCACGGAAAATGACAACAAAAATAAATAGCCAAAAACTTGAAGTTTAAAGTTAAGACGACTCTTCATTCAAAGCTGATTTGTGGAAGAATGACCTGTGAAATGATGTTCACTAAAAATTCCACAAATAACTACTCTCTCTGAGGGTCACAACGACGTATAAATTTGCACATTTGGAATACAAGAGGAGGCCAAAATAAATACGAGTACGAAAAAAGAACGTACACGCGAAAAACACACGATCGAAAAGCGACTGTTACAAATATACTTCCATACACACAACCATTATACCAACAACACATAGGTGATACTGCTACAAATACAATCACAAATACCTCTCTTATATAATATCCTCATATGTATACATAGTATAGATTTATGTACAATCATACACTATCTCAACTATCAAGATACATAAAAACATATACATATAGAGGTAGTTAATACGTAAATACACTCAACTATTTGCCATAACCTATATTGATAGATACTCCCCTACTCATATCACATATCCATGAATGTACACATATACACATTTCGCATATACTAGGTACAACTCCTTTTATAGGCAACTGTTCTTTCCACTAAGTATATTAACGTATATACGTATATACCATATACATCTATACACATGTTTACACATAATCTATGTAGTATGTCCAAATATATAGGTTCCTGGCCATGTCATTCCATATGTGAAAATACATATATTCATTACACATACGCACTATATATACACTATGACATTCAACTAGTACTATACATACACACTTACTACATACAAATGCTCAACACTCACGTATACTATACAGATATTCTTCGTATAATTTAGTCATATTCCTTATACATACACTATAGTAAAGGTATCACACGTATCCATACAAATACCACACATCTAGATCTAACTATATACTAGTATATCATTTATACAATAACATCATTCATCTACTTCTCTCTACTAAACATACATCCATCCATCTTAAAAGTGCATCATATCATACATATATAAATATATATTCATCTTTAAGGGCTACTTCCATTGTACATCCTTATCCCAGCTACACATATCACTATACTAAGATACAAACATATGGTAAATATTCACCCAATTCACTCCATATATATGATACTACGATATCAATCCAAAATAATACCATTATACGCACAATAGCTACATCCAATATTCAAAACTAAACATATACACTAATAAACACACATACCTTAATTCACATTACTTCACTTATCCACTTATATCATACTCATACAATAGCCCTATATAACTTTTGTAACGGCCGGTACTCGCTATTCGTCATACGGCTGTGCGTATAGCAATTTAGGTTAACTGATTGGTCTCGTGCTTGGTATGTGAGTCGTGTCGTTGAGTTGATAGGGCCGTAGCACCTTGATTGCATCCTTAGCAAGCCAACCCCCGTTGTGTGTCCATCGCTTTTGGACCCCGTATCCTATATACGCTTTTCGTGCACGTATTTATTTTAGATCTTGTCCGTATCCAAATCCTATAGTGCGATATGCCGTTGTGACCCTCTCTAAGAGTATTAAAATTGTGGTGTTAATTGGGAACCTCATTTCACGGGTCGTTCTCCTACGATTTGACCTTGTTTGAAGAAACGTTGCGATTTTCACTTTTGTCGCGAGGCCTTTCTATATTTAATTTCGCTTCTCGTCGCCGAAATTGTGATCCGTCTTCTCTGCCTTCTTTCTCTCGTCGTCACTATCACCTCAGCATTTATTTCACAATTTTCGGACTTCGTTTGATCTACTTTCACTTTTCGGCCCAACCCATTGTATTTTTAGCCCTGAGTTTTACCCAATTTTAATCCCTAATAATTGATAGATTATATCTGACTTTGACTTAGCCTCATTTTTATTCCTCTTTGGCCGCATGACTCTCGATGTGGGAGGGAGTGGCTAAGTTTTGGGTTGTGATAGCTTTTTCAAAAACTTTCTATTCAAATAAAACCAATACCTATAAAACAACCCTAGACACCCACGTGAGCCTACCCCCCCTTTAACCCTAACTAATATAATAATACCCTAAAGACTCACACCCAGCCATCAACCTCAAAACAGCCTACCTTATTCCTATTTATTATAAACCGAGTAGGACACATCCCTTGTACTTTATTAAAAATTAACCCAAGCCCACCACGTTCTCACTTTAGCCACGATCACAACTGCCCTCCCCTATATAGTATTAAACCAAGGGCATAGGTTTCGTAGCACAAGAGAATAGGTGCCGCCGCGACTTCTTATTCACGCAAACGCCTCTAACCCCGACCTCGCTCTTCCCTCTTCCCCAACTGAACCCCGCCGACCTGAACGCCTGACCGACCTCCTCCACTGGCTGCACCGCCGTGGAGCCCCCAAACCGTCGCTGTCCCCACCAGAATCTGCGCTGACCACCGCCGCTTCACGTTGGATCCGCAGCAGCAGCTGCTGCAATCCGCAGCAGCAGCTCCTGCAATCCGCAGCAGCTGCTGGTGGCAACGCCACACGCTGACCCCCTCCACCGTGACGTCGACCTCCCCCGACCACTTCTCCGTCGTTAACTGCCAGAGACCGCCGCCTCGGCACCGCCAGGCAACGCCCAACGACATCGGGCCTTCTTCGCAGCAACCTGACCCCCCTCCGACCGCTGTTTTCGTAGTAGCTGCCCTTCCTCGTGTCACAGCGTTTCTTCGCTCCACGGTGACGCACGGTAGCCCACTCTGGTGAGCCGTCGACCCCGCTCTCGCGTGCTTCACCTCAGACCCGACCCCCATCTGCTAACAAGCAACTATCTGTAAGTCTTGACATATCAATATTTTGATTACTCAATGCTATAAGTATATGAGCAGATGAGTATATTTTCTATATAATATTAGTATATCTGCGCCCAGTTCATGTTTGGGCTAAATAAAAGCTTTAAGCCAGTACTAATTATAAACAAATATAGTATGTGAGCATGGCAATTAATTAGAAGTTAGTGATATTGATTATATGTTATGGATGTCACCCCAGGGTAGTGAACCCATATAGAGGGAATGAATTACTGTTTAATTATTTCTGGGGCGAACCTGATTCAAACACGTGTTTAATCAAGCAGAGAATCGTTTGTCCCGTACCGTTCGTGATACCGGAATCCAACCCCTGACGTCGCTACCCGACGCCAGTGTAGCTTTCGCGTCGTGTTGAGGTAACGTTCTGCACTCTTAGGGCACCCAACCCAACCCTGTTAAACAAGATAAAAAATCGGTATTCTGGTTGTCTGATAATTCACTAATGAAGATAATGAATACGAGACTGTAGGTTGGTGTGAAGATTGGTGTTTGGGCACGTAGGCAGAACTGGACTCCTTGATCTTGTGACTATCAGCACTTCCCTCTTCAGGCAAGTGAAACTTGCCAACCTTTGCTTAGGGCCATCTTTTTAGGCCACTTCCTTGTTTTTAGCATAAAAGAGACTAGACAGTGAAATGATAGCTGTCTAGACGCAACCTTAAGATCTAGCTTGACAACGAAGCTAGATCTGTCACCTTGCCATGTCATTCATGCATTGTTATCCGTCACGTTTAAATTCCTTATCTGTACGCACTTTTAACTGCCATGTATTGCATCTTACATATTATCCAAGTTGATTGTTGCATCCGTAGCACACGCTACCATACTTGTACTTCCTTGTCCCGGCTAGGTGCACCCCATGCCATCATGAAAAATACTTCCTGGACTCGTGATCCAGAAGCGTGCCACGTGTGTTGGTCAAAAGCCAATGACCGACTTCCTTGCTGAGGCTAGGTGCACCCCTATGCCATCATGAAAAACACTTCCTGGCTCGTGATCCAGAAGCGGGCCTCATGTGTTGGTTAAAAGCCAATGCCTGATACACGTGGAGGGTCAGGGATAAGCGATCACTTGAGCTAGGAGCTGGCCGCGTAGCCACTCTATCCAAAAGGCTTAATCCATGTGCACGACGTGCTTACTAGACTTGTACTTTTCCTTGTGAATGTTTCTTGTAAAACTTGATATCCATGCCATGATTTAAATGCCATGCTCGTACTTTACTTGTTGCACTCATGCTATATCTGCCATGTCATTGCATCATGCTAGAACTGCTAGGTTGTTTACTTCCACTTTCAGTTTCCTTGCACAAGTCTCTTGTAGACTTGCTGACATGTGCCCCTTGCTCTTTTGGGTGTCACATGTTAGACCCTGAGACAGAGACCGTTGCTGAGTACGTGGTTTTTGATGGCGCTGAGCCTGAGCCTATGTCTGTCCCGGAGGAGTTTGTGGCTACCGGTGACCATTCTTAGGGACCTCGCTGAGCTTTCCTTTGTTTTAGGATTGTTATTAGTAGTAGGTGCGTGGCACCTTTACTTTGTACGTTGTACTTTTGTTGGCCATGTTTGGGCCTTTAGACTCTTTTTCCTTTTAGCCTGGTGGCTTTTCTGCGATGTTGGGGTTTATTTTTATGGATATTCTGAGATATCTATTTGTCTCATTTCCTTTATTATTATCTATGTTTCGTATCGCAATTGCAAGGACCTGCCATTTAATGTTTATTGACACTTATCAAACTTGCAGCTTTGCAGCTTCAAGTCTGAGTGGACCTACTCACACCTCGCCTCCATATTTTTGGGAAGCGGGGCGTGACAGGTTTTGTTGGTGGCCCATACAGGTCACGTCTTGCAATTGCGAATTATCGGAACAACGGTAATAACTATGGAATGTCCATTAAATAAATTGCAACATCCGAGTCATAAGCCTTAAGCCTAGTTGTTAGTTAGACTCCCCGCTAGGAATTGATTTAATCAACTTAGGAGTTACCCTAGTGGTTCTTGCCTAACTCTGACTATAGTAGACTTCTAGAATTTTTTTAGTCTTTCGATTGGGTCCATCGATTTCGGGCCAAGCCGGACGCATTCCATTATAGTCTTGTTCCGTAGGAAATCGTAGCTTCAAGTTTCTTAATCTTTAGTTGGTCGACCGTAGGAGTTTCCCCGTAGGTTTCCTGGGCCATATCCTAGGCGTATGTATGTTTTGATCATCAGACCATTTTCCTTGCCTCGATTCACGAGATCGCCTCATGACAATCGTCGTCAATTTTCGAACCTCTCCATTACGAATCTTGAATCTTCTGAAAGTTATTTTTCAATTTCCCTTATTGAAAGTTTTCGCTAAGTTTAAATTTAATTTTAAAGCCCCTACGTATATATTTAAATTTTTCACTATTCGATGGAGTTAAAATCCTTTCGTAAATTTTGGAGACTATTGGTTGTAATTTTTTTTATTTACTGTCTCGTAGCTAATTGCTAATCAATATTTCTCGCATTTTGATTTTTAAAACCTTATTACTATTTTGATAGTTCGCTATACCATCTTTTTCTAAACTACGAAATTCATTTTATCCTTTTTACTATATATACTTTAGGATAAATTGAACTTCAATTACCTCTTATATATATATATCTATCCTAGGTTCGTTGTACCCGTACTTTAAAACCCTTGTATAAAACAGTTTCTTCTTAGCAAAACCTGGTTTCTCTAAAAGTAGTTTCAAATATTGATTATTTTAAATTTTCCCCAGCTTAAAGACTTTGAAAGTATTTAACATGAGCTTAAATTCTTCAGTTAATTTAATTTCATTCTTTGAATTTCAAAATTTTTGCCAACACTATATTAAATTACTGCCGTATAATATTTTCTAAACTACGTCCTTAATGTTCGTATGAATGATTTGCTTCCTTTTCATAATGATTTTCGATAAGGCAATAAATCATTTTCTCTTATTATGACTATTCGACTCAAACTTATTTCGAACAACTTGTTTTATCGATCTCCAAATATTTTATACAGACGAGGATTCCAACTTTTTGAAGTACAACAGTTTTCAAACTTCACGTATTTTAGCTTATGTTATTTACACTATTTTCTTTCTGTATCATATAAGAGTATCACTACATCTCCCTTTCCTCTACCTAAACATTCACAAGTGAGTCGCTGTTTCACCTAACCAAGCGGTCTCCTTGTACTCGTCCTATCTGAATTCGTGTTTATCGACCCTTCCCTCGTCACGCTTTCAACCTCGATCTCCCTCTCTTGCTTAGGCTTTAGTGCTTGTCAATGACTGTGTCAACCCAAATTTGTTAAGTAAGCCTTGGACCTTGGTGATGTTGTCGTAGTGCATGTACCTAAGTTGTGTATGTGGGCTTGAATGAGTGTACCCCCCTATAGTATATTAACGTTTGCCTATTGTGTGATATATACATACCCAGAGTTATTCGTGATGTTATGAAGTTGTTTGTGTGTTAGTATTTATAGGTATTTGTGAGGATAGCTATACCACTCTAGGAGCGTCAGTGTATATATGAATCAGTGTTGAAATACCTAATGGGGTGTATGTAGTTGGAGATACTTATAATGGTTGAAATAATATGTTGGTAAAGTTATGTGTATGTTAGGTGTGATAATAATAGGTGTACGTATAGTTAAGTGAGTAGGCCTATTATATGACCTGTATGTTAGTACGTGTGAGTGTGTGCTCATACGTCGATACGTAATTGTGCTGGGACGTAAGTAGTTATGTATTTGATGCATGAGTATATATATGTGATATACGGGATGTTGTGTGTTCGCGTGTATGCCTCGAGGTGTACACGATTATTGCATGTCTTAACTATGTAAGGATAAGTAGATGTGTGGGTATACTAATTATAGGTAGATGGCTATGGTGTGAATATATATTACATGTACATGACTAAAAGATGAATGCATGCATTAGGGACGGTATTATAATTATACGTGTGCTCATATTTGTAATATTATTATGGTATGTAAAGTGAGTGAATTATGTGGGTGTGTCCCGACTAAATATAGTGATTGATATTATAGTATGTATGTGGTTATGTTGGTAGATGTATAATATTAGAGTGTGGTATTAGTATAGGTATAGATACCGTGTTGCGTACATAGATTATTCTGATATGTGTTTTGGGTCTCACTCAAACTTGAGTAGGTATACCCTAAGTGTATTGTTACATATGTCTTTGATTTGCGTGTAGTACCATGAATATAGCGATGGATGATGTATATATAGTGATAGGATTGTTTGTGCCTGGTTGTGTTACGCACATGGTTGTGGGTCGCTATACCAGTATACAGTTATAGGTGTTGGTCTTGTGGTATAACTATTTACTAAGGACTTGCATGTGAGAACGTATGTATGCTAGCTAAACTAGGTGAGTGGGTGTGCTGAGTATAAGGTGATATGATTGAATGAAATGTTAGCGTGTGTGGGTGTGCACCATGCACGGGTAAGCATGCGCTTAGTTATAGGTATTGGTGACTATGGTATGAGTGGCGTATCGTGAATATAGTTACATGACCGTGCGTGATGTGAATATATGGTGAAATATTTGCAAGCGTTTGAATGACTATATAGTAGCGGTGAATGTATATTAAATATAGTAAACTTGATTTAATAATGGTATGGTGTGACTACATGTGTTGAGATGTTTGGTATCGGATGAATATTAGGGAGTAGCATACCCAGGTTTGATTCTGTGCATAGGTAGCAATCTATACGTAGATCAATGATTGTATTTGCTAGTGTGAGACTAATTTTATGTGAATATCCGAACTATTGTTTTGTGCTAGGTAAGTAGTTATTATATAAGGGATGTATGCATATGATTGAAATACGTGCGTGAATATATACATGTGAGTAGTGGTACTGCTTAACTACCTAGTGCATGTAAAGCATTTGTAATGACTATACCTGGTTGAATTATAGTGTGATATGGTCGGGATGGCTATTAGACTGGCGAGAGTTATATTTATAGTTAGAAAGTCCGAGGACGGACTTTATTCTAAAGTGGGGAGGATGTAACGGTCGGTACTCGCTATTCGTCATACGGCTGTGCGTATAGCAATTTCGGGTACCTGATTGGTCTCGTGCTTGGTATGTGAGTCGTTTCATTGAGTTGATAGGGCCGTAGCACCTTGATTGCATCCTTAGCAAGCCAACCCCCGTTGTGTGCCCAAATTGAGATTACCATCGCTTTTGGACCCCGTATCCTATATACGCTTTTCGTGCACGTATTTATTTTAGATCTTGTCCGTATCCGAACCCTATAGTGCGATATGCCGTTGTGACCCTCTCTGAGAGTATTAAAATTATGGTGTTACGGGCCATTCTCCCACGATTTGACCTTGTTTGAAGAAACGTCGCGATTTTCACTTTTGTCGCGAGGCCATTCTATTTTTAATTTCGCTTCTCGTCGTCGAAATTGTGATCCGTCTTCTCTGCCTTCTTTCTCTCGTCGTCCCGGTCACCTCATCATTTATTTCACAATTTTCAGACTTCGTTTGATCTAATTTCACATTTCGGCCCAACCCATTGTATTTTTAGCCCTGAGTTTTGCCCAGATTTAATCCCTAATAATTGATAGATTATATCTGACTTTGACTTAGCCTCATTTTTATTCCTCTTTGGCCGCATGACTCTCGATGTGGAAGTGAGTGGCTAAGTTTTGGGTTGTGATAGCTTTTTCAAAAACTTTCTATTCAAATAAAACATATACCTGTAAAACAACCCTAGACACCCACGTGAGCCTACCCCCCTTTAACCTTAACTAATATAATATTACCCTAAAGACTCACACCCAGCCATCAACCTCAAAACAGCCTACCTTATTCCTATATATTATAAACCGAGTAGGACACATCCCTCTTACTTTATTAAAAATTAACCCAAGCCCACCACGTTCTCACTTTAGCCACGATCACAACTGCCCTCCCCTATATAATATTAAACCAAGGGCATACGTTTCGCAGCACAAGAGAATAGGCGCCGCTGCGACTTCTTATTCACGCAAACGCCTCTAACCCCGACCTCGCTCTTCCCTCTTCCCCGGCTGAACCCCGCTGACTTGAACGCCTGCCCGACCTCCTCCGCTGGCTCTGCCGCTGTGGAGCCCCCAAACCGCCAACGTCCTCGCCGGAATCGATGCTGACCACCGTCGCTTCGTGCTGGATCCGCAGCAGCAGCTGCTACAATTCGCAGCAGCGCATGGTGGCAACGGGCACGCTGACCCCCTCCGCCGCGACGTCGACCTCCCCCGACCACTTCTCTGTCGTTAACTGCAGGAGACCGCCGCCTCGGCACCGCCAGGCATCGCCCAACGACAGTGGGCCTCCTCCGCAGCAACCTGACCCCCCTTCAGCCACTGTTTTCGTAGCAGCTGCCCTTCCTCGTGTCGCAGCATTTCTTCGCTCCACGGTGACGCACGACAGCCCACTCCGGTGAGCCGTCGACCCCGCTCCCGCGTGCTTCACCTCAGACCCGACCCCCATCTGCTAACAAGCAACTATCTGTAAGTCTTGACATATCAATATTTTGATTACTCAATGCTATAAGTATATGAGCAGATGAGTATAATTTCTATATAATATTAGTATATGTGCACCCAGTTCATGTTTGGGCTAAATAAAAGCTTTAAGCCAGTACTAATTATAAATTAATATAGTATGTGAGCATGGCAATTAATTAGAAGTTAGTGATATTGATTATATGTTATGGATGTCACCCCAGGGTAGTGAACCCATATAGAGGGAATGAATTACTGTTTAATTATTTCTGGGGCGAACCTGATTCAAACACGTGTTTAATCAAGCAGAGAATCGTTTGTCCCGTACCGTTCGTGATACCAGAATCCAACCCCTGACGTCGCTACCCGACGCCAGTGTAGCTTTCGCGTCGTGTTGAGGTAACGTTCTGCACTCTTAGGGCCCCCAACCCAACCCTGTTAAACAAGATAAAAAATCGGTATTCTGGTTGTCTGATAATTCACTAATGAAGATAATGAATACGTGACTGTAGGTTGGTGTGAAGATTGGTGTTTGGGCACGTAGGCAGAACTGGACTCCTTGATCTTGTGACTATCAGCACTTCCCTCTTCAGGCAAGTGAAACTTGCCAACCTTTGCTTAGGGCCATGTTTTTAGGCCACTTCCTTGTTTTTAGCGTAAAAGAGACTAGACAGTGAAATGATAGCTGTCTAGACGCAACTTTAAGATGTAGCTTGACAACGAAGCTAGATCTGTCACCCTGCCATGTCATTCATGCATTGTTATCCGTCACATTTAAATTCCTTATCTGTACGCACTTTTAACTGCCATGCATTGCATCTTACATGTCATCCAAGTTGATTGTTGCATACGTAGCACACGCTACTATACTTGTACTTCCTTGTCCCGGTTAGGTGCACCCCTATGCCATCATGAAAAATACTTCCTGGACTCGTGATCCAGAAGCGGGCAACGTGTGTTGGTCAAAAGCCAATGCCCGACTTCCTTGCTGAGGCTAGGTGCACCCCTATGCCATCATGAAAAACACTTCCTGGCTCGTGATCCAGAAGCGGGCCTTATGTGTTGGTCAAAATCCAATGCCCGATACACGTGGAGGGTTAGGGATAAGCGATCACTTGAGCTAGGAGCTGGCCGCACAGCCACTCTAGCCAAAAGGCGTAATCCTTGTGCACGACGTGCTTACTAGACTTGTACTTGTCCTTGTGAATGTTTCTTGTAAAACTTGATATCCATGCCATGATTTAAATGCCATGCTCGTAATTTACTTTACTTGTTGCACTCATGCTATATCTGCCATGTCATTGCATCATGCTAGAACTGCTAGGTTGTTTACTTCCACTTTCAGTTTCCTTGCACAAGTCTCTTGTAGACTTGCTGACATGTGCCCCTTGCTCTTTTGGGTGTCACATGTTAGACCCTGAGACAGAGACCGTTGCTAAGTACGTGGTTTTTGCTGGCGCTGAGCCTGAGCCCATGTCTGTCCAGGAGGAGTTTGTGGCTACCGGTGACCATTCTTAGGGACCTCGCTGAGCTTTCCTTTGTTTTAGGATTGTTGTTAGTAGTAGGTGCGTGGCACATTTACTTTGTACGTTGTACTTTTGTTGGCCTGGGCCTTTAGACTCTTTTTCCTTTTAGCCTGGTGGCTTTTCTGCGATGTTGGGATTTATTTTTATGGATATTCTGAGATATCTTTTTGTCTCATTTCCTTTATTATTATCTATGTTTCGTATCGCAATTGCAAGGACCTGCCATTTAATGTTTATTGACGCTTATCGGACTTGCAGCTTTGCAGCTTCAAGTCTGAGCGGACCTACTCACGCCTCGCATCCATATTTTTGGGAAGCGGGGCGTGACAAATTTATTACATTTATAGTATAGACATATGCACTCACCAAATCAACTACATGCAATAATACACACATATACATACTTTACTTCACATATCCAATTTTACACATAGATCTTAAACCAATCGTATACATACATATCTAGGTAGAACTATATCCAGATACATAGTTATGTTTCCAAGACATACATTACACATATAGATCCATAAATCACTTGTATGCACACTGCTTATAAATATACCTATGACATATATCCACATAAATATTCATACAGTAATTTCATATATTCTCACAAGTTTACATAAATAAAGACACACATATACATATATCCACATACAAATATAACTTATCTATGTATACACACAAGTATATTACTTATTTTTAAACTACACGTATCTTTATGAAGAAGATCTTTTGTACTCATATAAAACTAAATATACCCACATGTGACTACACACCAACTCAAATATACTAACTTTACTCAGTACAAGTATAATTACATAGAGTTACACAAGTATTTGTCAAGGATATATGTCATTACATGAATACACATATAGGTATACCTAGATATTCATGTACAAAATTATACAACACTCCTCATACATATTTGTGTGTGTGTGCATGCGTGCATATGCGCGTGTGTGTGTCTATATATGTCTGTGTGTGTATGTATATGTCTATAGTTGGATTGGTATGTCTTATTGCATACCAACTACCTGTATCTACCCTAATGAAAGTCTGTACTTAGGCTTTCTAATGCCAGAGCTCTACCCTAAGGTTGGACACTTACTCATCTTAAGACACAAGTACCCATATGGAACATCACTTGTGTTGGTTGCAATGCTCTAGGACTTCAAGTTTGATGACGACAAACACGTGTGAACTATTTAACGTGTATGCAATGTGTTTTTCAGGAGTGGCATACTCGTAGTTCTTCAAAGAGAGACTAAGTCAACGAGATGGATTTTATAGCCATGCAAGATGGACTTGTCAAAGGAGAATTGATTCGATGAGTACAACTCCTATTCAAGTTCAATATCCTATTTCCTATTCCAATTTGTATTTGACTTGACATCAAACCAAATCTCCATCCTAATCACCAATTCCTACCTTCTAGGGATTCATGCTAATCACCTTGCTTCCTTTGCCGACCTAATCCCTCCTCATGCCGCAACCCTACCCTAGGATTTCTCTCCTTGCTGCAAATCTCCCTTAGCATACCCTATATAAGCCAAGATCCTAAGGGTTACTAAGGTGTCGGCCATATTATTTCCCAAAGGCAAATTGCGGCACAAACAATCTTTATCACATTCAACCTCACAACAAGCCGCAAGCAGCACAAAGAGCCTCTCCTTCCTTGTCGCAAAACCAAGCATCCTTGCCATCAACCTATTGCTGCAAGTTCAATATTCAAGAGGGTGTCTTCAGCTTTAGAGAATTTGTCCCCACGCAAGGAGGTCACAAAGGAAGCAAAGTTTTCAATCAATTGGATACTCATTAATGCCGCAAGCTCCTAAGGTAAGCTCAAGTGAAATCAGCCACAACTTTTGACAATCCATGTGCAGTCGAAATTTTGTGAATTCCCCATGTGCATTGATGACTTTGCTGACCCTTGATCAGCCAAGCCTTCAAGCCAACATCAGATCATTGTCGACCCTAGAGGAGAGCTAGCTGGAGCTATTGTCGGCCCTTGCATCTTGTGCCATCAAGGAGGCCGCAACATCCACCAAGCAATTTTTGACCAGCTGCCCTTCCAACTGAAGCTGCCGAAGCATCATCTAGGAGCAACAAAAGAGGAGTAATACATGTCGCAATATTGAAGGGAGTAATGCAACCGCAACATTGAAGGTGAGTATTACAGCCGCAATTTTTGACCAACCACCCCCACTTGCCGAATTGTTTTTATTGACCCTTCATCATTTCTTAGTTGCAGGCACATACATGAAGCCATCACCAATCAATGAAGAGAACATGGTCTTCAAGAATTGACGCAACCAAAAACAAAGAGAGGCCAAAATTTCCAAAGCTAAACAGCAGACGCAATTTCCTCTTCTTGGCTTCACAAGTTCAAGGGGTGCTACAAGACGGAACGTGACGACTTCACGTGATGACTACTTGTCAGACAAGATCTGAGCCGCGCTGAACGATGGAGACGCTACATCATCACTGAGCTATTCTAAACTCTATTTATTATATTTGTGATAGTTGTGTAGTATTCTTTGTAGGGAAACTTTACCATTATTTGTGACTTTTGAGGACTTGTATAGTGGGTGCTAGACAAGAGGGTCTTGATGAGTTGTAGCTAGTCAAGATAGAGCTTTTACTAGGTTGAGAACGTTTTGCACCGGTGGAGTGTGGTATGACTAGGTGATGAGTGGGAGCTCGGGACTCATTGTATTTGTGCAAACAAACATATTAATCTAGTATTTTCTTTGGGGCTGGACGTAGGTCATTGGGACGACCGAACCAGTGTAAATCTACGCGTACTCTATGATTGCAAAATTTTTACTCTGCCTGTGATTATAACTGCGTGTGATTTCTCGTGGGTTGCACAAGAATTTTTATTAGCCTATTCATCTCCCCCTCTAGGCTTAGATTCAGATCCAACAACCTGCATTATCCTAACGCACACCACAGTGCAGTGACCGGCATGGGCTGCCAAATGTAACGCCTCGCTCCCCAGGATACCTGAGAAGTACGAATACGTCCCAGATTCTCCTAGAGATACGAGTGTTACTAAGAATCATAAGGAAAGAGAATGTACAAGAAGAATATGCAGGCCACTGCGTAAATACTGGGAAGTACAGTAATGCTCCAATACAGAATATAAGAGACAATCATATACAAGTCAAAGGTCTTTATTATTAAAACAAAGGTACATATTTGTTGACATCATTTCAGCCTCAAGTACAAAGTGAAAAATAGAAGAAATCCCAGTAAAATCCCCAAAATACAAAAAGGTTCACACCTGTACAACTGTTGGATCTGGATCCTAGCCTAGAGGGGGTGAATAGGCTAATAAAATATTTTCACGCAACCCACGAGAAAACACATGCAGTTAAAAACACAAGCAGGGTAAATAAAATGCAAGCACAGAATACATAGTATATTTACCCTTGTTCGGTCGCAGCAACGACCTACTCCAGCCCCCAAGCAAATACTAGCATTAACAAGATCCTTTTGTACACCTACAATGGGGTCCTAGCTCCAACTCCCCACCAAGACTGTACCACAACCAACAAAGTACAGAACACTATTAACCTAGTAAATGTGTATCTTGACTGCTACAACATATCAAGACCCTCTTATCTAGCCCAACCAGACAAGTCCTAAGAGAAAACAATAACGGTAAAGTTTCCCCTACAGAGATCTACACACAATCACAAATAGAATGATAAAGTAAAGGGTAGAAATGCTCAGATTGTGATGGTGTGTCATCTCTGTCATTCAGCATGGTGTCATCCTCAGTCTGGCACAAGCGGTGTCTCGATCTGACTCCTGAAAATCAAACCGTGGCTCAAATAGCACTCAGGTCTGTGTGTAAAGAAATCACAGTGAAAATCAATTTACTTCGATCTGTGCACAAAGCAAACCCTTAAATTATTTCGTTTGCTTGGATTCCCTTCCACGTCAGCACTCTTTTGTTCCCTTTCATTTTAATGCTACTTCCCGACTCGAGGTCTGCACCCTTGACTCCTGTCCGAAGGCTTCTACTCCTCCTCGACGACGGGCACTGTTGGACGGCAGTACGTCGACTAGGGTATGTAGCGAGCTTGCCAACCCCGACACCTTCTCTCTCTGACGTGTGGCTCCTCGTCTTCGACTCCGACAGCTACGCAACATCGGTGGCGACCACTTAACGGCGAGCCGAACTCATGGCAACAGCTGACTCTGACGATTCTAGGGCATGCAGCTTTGTAGATGGCTCGAAGGCAACTTATGTCACGGTTGCTTTTCGATCGTATGTTTTTCGTACGGGTACTTTTGTTCGTACGCATATTTATTTTGACCTCTTCTTGTATACAAACCGTATGATGTGATATATCGTCGTGACCCTCTGGAAGAGTACTTATTTGTGGAATTATTTTGGTACATCATTTCATGGGTCGTTCTCCCACAAAACAACTTTATTTGAAGGGGTGTCTTAACTTTAGACTTCATCGTTTGACCACTTTATTTTTAGTTCCTTTTTCCGTTGACCTAACCCGTGACCGATAATCGTAGTCTCAAACCTCTCGTCGACACGGTCGTCCCGATATTTTTATTACATTTTTCAGACATTGTTCAGTTGGCCAATCACTCTAATCAATTTCAACTTGTGTTTAACCCTAGCTAATCCTAATTTCAAACCCCTAATTAAAAATAAACTTAAACTATAGGGAATCTTACGTTTCATGTTGAATTGGTCCTAGGCATAGTTCTAAAAAACTCGCCACGGTGACGCCATGGCGCGCCATGGCAGAAAGGCTCCACCCTCACGCCCCATTAATGCCCACGTTGGCTCTTTGAGGTGGCACGCCACCATGGCACGCCATGCGACACAACGCGTGCCACAAAACATAATGCACACCTTAAAAAAGTCAACTGGGTCCGCATTATTGGGCTTAGAGAACCCAAACCCGACTGTTCTCATTATTTGAGGCTTCTTTTCATCTCATAGCCATCCGCATTCGATTTGGGGCCTACGGCTTTTCATCTCGCTCGCAGACAGCACTTGTGAACAAGCCTAACTATATCACCCTAGCTAATCACCATCCTATATCACCCTAAGTGCACCCGCTCCCTCTTACACACCCTCTCTCCATCAAGCCTAACTGTACCCCACTTCTATACCCATATATCAAAACAAATTTCGTAGGTTCACCATTTGGGCTAAAAATCACCTTTAATTAAACCCCCTCCCACTATCTCTCTTCCCATTCTCCTTAAACGAACCCTTTATCCACACTATATAGCAAATTGCAACATATTAGAACCAATCACAGACTAGGGTTTCGAGAAAGCTTCTCACGGCCGCAACCCTATTTTCTCCAGACTCCCTCTTCTCGATCTCTCCTCCCCCTCGACTGCTGGGCTTGGCCTAGCCCTTGCCGGCCTCCTCTCGTCAGCAGCCACCCTCGCATGGCCATCCCTGCGTTCCTGTGCACATAGCCCCTTGCGTGACACCCTAGACCTGTAGTGACAGCAGTAGCAACCAGCGCCGCCGCCCCTACCACAGGAGCCGCCCCCACCGCTCGCATAACACCCTAGGCTGGCAGCTATCCGTGGCCAATCCCACTCGCGCGGCTCTCGTCATAGCAGGACATTTCGCAGCCCCTCGCTCACTGATCGACACCACGCCCCCTCGTGCAGTTGTCCTCTCTGTGCGATCAGTCTTCACGTCGCCGCGGCTGTTTTTCGGTCCTGTAGGACCCCCCCTCTTGAAGGTGCCCTCCTCCATGCGCCCCCCATCAGTCACTGATCGCTGCCGTGCCCACGAGTCACTGGCCAACACCAAAACTGTCACCCAAACTAAAGAAAACTGACGCCCTTGCTTTTCCTTGCCTCACCTACTAACCCTGCGGCCTCCCCTTGACAACGAGTCACTGGACAGCCGGTTTCCATCCTTCAACCTACCGCACGACAGCCCCTTCATCCACTTGTAGTATTCCTCGTTGTGCCGTTGCCATGCACAACCCGACAGCAGGCCGTAGGAAATCAGCTGCCCGCTGTCCGCGTCTTCCCGACACCATAGAATGACGTGCGGCTGTCCTTCCCCTCCGCATCGCAGTTCGGTGATCGTGTCGCTACCTGGTTGATCGTTGTCCATTGTCACTGATCACTGCCGTGTAGTGGATCGTCGCTCGTTTCTATTAATTCAACCCCTGACGTCGCTACCCGACGTCAGTGTAGCTCTCGCGTCGTGTTAAGGTATACATGAACCGTATGAACTCACATCCGTATGTTAACAAGATAAAAACTGTGTTTTCATTGCTTTGGTAACTCACTAATTGAAGATAATGAATATGGGACTGTAGGTTGGGCGTTGATTGAGCACATAGGAAGTTCTGAACCTCTCTGATCTGTGATTGCAGCACATCTCTTTCAGGCAAGTGAAACTTGCACAGTAACTTGTTTTAGGCCATGTTTTAGGCCATTTTGTAAATTGCGTAAAAGAGACTAGGCGGTGAAATGATAGTCGCCTAGACGATCATATTTGATCTAGTTTGACAACAAAACTAGATCGACACCCTACTTGATCTAGCTTGACAACGAAGCTAGATCCAACACTTTTTACCATGATTTAATTCATGCTGCCATGTCACGTTTAATTTCAATTAACGGTATGCACTTTAACTGCTCATTGCCATGTCATGTCATGCATCAAAATGTCTCATCGTGATTGCGTAGCACACGCTACAAAAATTGTAACTATTGAGGCTAGGCACCTGCTGTGCGGGTACAACCCCATGCCATAATGAAAAACACTACCTGGCTCGTGATCCAGAAGTGAGCACAATATTGTTGGGAAACCAAAGCTCGATACACGTGGAGGGGTCGGGTTAAGTGATCACGCAGCGTAGAAGTGTGCACGTATATCACTTCAACTGTAAGGCGTAAACTCTGGGGGGAGGGTAGGGTTAATCTATCACACATCATAGAAGGATGCCCGATCCGCTCCTTCAGCTGTAAGGAGTAAACCCTGTGCACAATGTGAATGCATGATTTCATCGTGAAATCGTGATCTCTTGTCTGTAGCTTTTTGCTATAACGTGTCGTGCAATTGTTACCTTTCAAGTTCATCTTAAACTGCCACATTCATGCTAATGTTTAAACTGCTGCATTCATGTCATGTCATCTCCATTATTTTAAAACTTCTAGTTGTACACTTTTGCTCCTATGTTTCCTTGCACAAAAGTCTACTTCCCTCTTTGGATATTTTTGCTGACATGTGCCCTTTTCTCTTTGGGTGTCACATGTCAGGTTTGAGTCTGAATCAGTTACAGAGGACGACATGTTACTGACATCCAGTTCGAGGATTCCGGTCCTACCCTTAGTCTCAGCTGGTGACTCTCTTTTAGTTGTTTTTTTACCTTCTTAGTAGCTGTTGTTAGGTAGTTCGGTGCGCGGCGCCATTACG
The DNA here is from genome assembly GCA_030789695.1 of Scilla litardierei. Taxonomy (NCBI): domain Eukaryota; kingdom Viridiplantae; phylum Streptophyta; class Magnoliopsida; order Asparagales; family Asparagaceae; genus Scilla; species Scilla litardierei. The sequence continues at coordinate 48,932,444 of CM061130.1, forward strand.
TGTTGTAGTTTCGGCCATGCTTAGGTCCTTGCTTTCAGACTCTGTAATTTTTATGACTATATCTCTGTAATGTTTGGAATAAAATCTGTGGACGTTGAATGTTGGATAATTTTATTGTCTATCCCTCATTATTATTATTGTTGTTTCGTCGTAATGCATAGAACATGCTAATGTAATAAGTTACCAGACGCTTATCAGACTGTAGCTTCACAGCTCTAAGTCTGAGCAGACCTTTTCACGTCTTGCCTTTCATACTTGGGAATCGGGGCGTGACAGGTTTTAGTGGTGGCCCATGCATGCCCTCTTTGCGTCTACAAAATATCGGAACAACAATAATGATAACAACATCAATTTCAATATTAAGAACATTCAAGTCATGAATTGAGTCTAACCTGAAGGTTTTTCTTGTCTTAGATGGTAGGAGGCCTTAGATAGACGCCCAGGTTTGATAGTCAGGTGCCTTCGTCAAGATTTAGCATGTAATCGTCTTAGGTTGGCTTAGTAGTCTCTTACCCAGCCCTGACCATATTAGACTTCTAGAGCTTTTCCTTTAGCCATTCGTTGAGTCCATCAATTTCGGACCCAGCAGAACGTAATCTTGATACTCTTAGGACCCTTTTCCGAGACCTCTATTATAGTCTAGTCTATTAGAGAGTCTTGGTGTTAAGTTTCCCTTGATCTTTAGTCGACCTGGTAATTAGAACCCCTGATTCTATCATTTTCCTGATCATTACACTTCTGTGTTATCGACCGTAGATTCCATCATAGCTTTTCAAGAATCATATCCTAGGCGTATTCTTCATGCGGTCATATTCTTTGCCCTCGATTTACGTGATCGCCTCATGACGATTACCGTTTAATCTTTCGAATCTTCTCCGTTGCAAATCTTGATTCTTCCAAAGTTATTTTCGATTTTCCTTATTAAAAGTTTTTGCCCAGTTTAACTTTTGAAATCCCTTCTTATATATTTAAATTCCTTGCCTTTTGGTTGAGTTAAAATTCTTTCTTAGATTTTGAAGTCTATTTGGTCGTAATTTTTAATTACTATCTTGTAATCATTTCCTGACCTAGATCTTTCGTATTTCGGGTTTAAAACTTTATTACCTTTTTAATAATTCAATATATAATTCCTTTGTTTCTATACTACTAAGTTTATTATTTTTAATCACTTACCGTACATACTTTTAAGAATAATTTTTAAGCTAAATAGAACTTCAATCTACTTATATATATCAGTTCAAAGTTCATCGTCCTCATACTTCAAAAATCTTTGTATAAATTTATTTTCTTTAGCAAACCAATCACTACCTCACCCTACTCATTATTTTTGTCGTCTAAAACTTTTTCCGTATCTTCAAATTTTACAGCCTGCTCGCTATTTCTACATATTTTTATAAGAATAGATATATACGATATTATATTTTACTCATATCCTTCTTTCATCTATTTAATTATTTAAAGCAATATTTTTGTCCCAACCCAACCGGCTATCTCCTTATCATCACCTAAAAAGAACTCGTTGTTTCCGATCTTTTCTTCATACACTTTGGTTTCAAGTATCCTTTCTACTGTTTAGCCATTAGTGCTTGTCGTTGCATGTGTTAACTCTAGTTTAGTTGTGGGCCCATTGGTTTTTAGGATGTCGTCATGGTGCTTGTATTTAGGTAGAGTGTGTGGACCTGTATGAGTGTGCTACCCTTAGAATATTAATGATTGTCTCTTTTGTTATGTATGTATACTCAGTGTTATTCGTGATATATGTATGAAGTTGTATAAATGATTGTATTTACATATGTGTGGATAGCTAAACCACTTTAGGGATGTCGATGTATATTAGAATTTGTGTTAGAATATTTACTAGTGGTATGTGGTTTGAAAGTACTTGTAAATTCTTGAATTAGTATACTAGTAAGTCATGTGCATGTTAAGTGTAATGATAATCGGGCACTTATAGTTAATGTGCATGCCCATTACTTGATCTATGTGTTAGTATGTGTGAGCGTGTGCTCGTACATAGTTATGTATGTGCTTAGTGGTAGATAGATATGTGCTTGCTGTATAAATATATGCGATATATGTATGGTAATAGGATTATAATTTTGTTTAGTATTGATTGCCCTTATAGGATGTTGTGTGTACGTGTATGCCATGTGGTATACACGATTATTGTATGGCGTGACTATGCATGGATAGGTATATGTAGTAGTGTATTGATTATATTTAATATTGCTATGGCGTGAATATATTACATGTATGTGGCTATACGATGAATCCATGCATTAGAGAGTGTATTATAATTATACGTGTGCTGATATTTGTAATATTATTATAGGGTGTAAAGTAATTAAATTGTGTGGGTGTTACTTAACTAAATATTAAGTGTGGTTGATATTATGGTATGTATGTGGTTATGTTGGTAGATGTATATATATTGGAGTGGTATTAGTATAAGTATAGATATCGTGTTATGTATGTAGGGTATTCGGATATGGTTTTCAAGTCTCACTCAAGCTTGAGTGGGTATACTCTAAGTATATTGTTACATATGTATGTGGTTTGTGTATAGTACTGTGAATATGGTTGTGGATGATGTATGTATAGTGATAGGATTGGTTGTGCCTGGTTATGTTACGCACATGATTGTGAGTGGCTATACCATTATGTGTTTATGGGTGTTGGTCTTGTGGTCACTACGAAAAAGGCGTTTCTAGTGTCCAACAATTTCGACACTAAAAGGGTAAAAAACCGACACTATAGGTTTCTAGTATTGGTTTTTTTTCTAGTGACGGACCGTCACCTAAAGGGGCGTCTCTAGAAGTAAAACCGGGTTTTAGTGTCGACATTGGGACCGACACAACAACATAGGTTTTTGTCACAGATTAAGTCGACACTAGAGTAACATTCTAGTGATGGATAATGTCGACAGTAGAGTAATGTTCTAGTGTCGTAATAAGTTGACACTATAGTACTGTTTTAGTGACGGAACAAGTCGACACTAGAGTTAGGTTCTAGTGACGAAACATGTAGACACTAGAGTTAGGTTCTATTGACGAAACAAGTCGACACTAGAGTAAGGTTCTATTGACGTAACAAGTAGACACTAGAACAAGTATTCCTGTGTGGGAATAAATCGACACTAGAGCAAATGCCATCTAGTGTCCACAAAAACCGACAAAAAAAAATAGATTCGAGATAACTGATTATTGACACTAGTTTCTAGTTTGTCGACACAAAAAACCTGATTACGTAAAAGCTAATTTTCGAAGCTAGGCAATTTCAAATTCATATTTTTTCAAATCCAGTTCATAAATAAAAATGATACAATAAAATGGATAAATGAAAGTAGAGAGTATTCATTACTTGCATTATGCAAACATTCTCTTAATCAAAATAGTTCCAACATTATTTTTCAAAAAAATACAAGCATTCACCAAAAAGTATCTTCTTGCCTTTGTATTCACCAAAAAGTATCTTCAACCTTTAATGTATCATCTCTCCTTGCCCTTATATCACCAAAAAGTATCTTCAAGTTCTCTGGAGTATCCTCTTGTTAAGCATATGTACCAAAAAGTATATTCAAATCCTCTATAACTCTAACCCTACAAACAAACAAAGTATATGAAAATAAGTTAAAGAACACACATGTTATTATAAGAGTTCTAGTAACATGTCAAAAACAGTAAATATGGAATATAAATAGTAAATATGTACCTAATGGTCGAGTTCTAGTAACATGTCACGAAGTTGTTGCATTTGTAGATCCCTTACTAAATCCCGTTTTCGATTCTCCTCTATACTTTGTTTTTGTTCTTCTTCTCTTCGCCTATATTCATCCTCTCTTCTCTGTTGTTCATCCTCTCTTTGCCTATATTCATCATCTCTTTTCTTCTGTTCCTCCTCTCTTCGCCAATATTCCTCATCTCTTTGCATATGTTCTTCCTCTCTTACAAGTTCTCGTTGACGATATTCCTCTAATTGCATTTGCATGGAAACGATTTGAGAGGATGTAGTTCCACTAGATTGTGTAGAAGTAGAACCAAAACGAGTCTTTGCTGTCACACTAGGTCCATAAGAACGTTGATGACCACTATGTTGTGGAGGCATCACCTGATTGTATGTAGCATCATCTATAGACGTAGGTAGGATTCCTCCATTCTTTTCTGTTGCCACCGCACGCAGTTCATCCAACATTTTAGACAAGCAATCATAATCCTGATGATATGCATATAAGAAAAATAGACAACTGAAGTTCGAAATATTTCTTGACATACAATCAACTCCTTCGCTTTTGGATCTGATAACACATTATTGGAGCGTGAATGCAAATAGATGAACATATCTCCATCTGATGGTGCCACACCATTTGACTTAGTCTATTCACAAAAAACATAATAATAATTTCCATATTAAATGAAGTTAGAATTAAATGTAGTATATGCTTAATTAGATACCAGATCGTAGCGGTAGCAAGCTGCACTTTTAGTCCCTCCAATATTTTGATTTCTTGTTTACTTCGATTTATGGCATTTTTTTAGATATAACCTACACAATTCCAAAATATTTATACAATAGTAAGCTGCCTACCTCAACATGCAATTTTGGGAAAAAATTTTGATTTCTCTATCTATCTACCTCTATTGCTTTTAAGTGTTCGTATCATCTATATCTACCTCTATTGCTATCACAAATATATTGTATACCTACGCTTCGGGAGTAGCCCAAACTTGCATTAGAGCAACCCATTCATCCATCACACAATCTGGAGGTTTATTTCTTTTACGATCATCATTAGTGTTGTAGCATTTATAATGCTGGCACTTCCATCTTTCTTTTGTTTTCCTAAACTTTTCGCCCATATGTGTGTGAATAACAACTTCCTTCATATTCTCTTCAATTTCCAGTCGATCCTATAAAAGGTTCAAAGCAAATAATAAGTATGTATATTGATATAGCAAATGTAAAAGGAAAATATGAAATATATCAAACCAAGTTCAAATGTTTACCTTAATTGATTCCTAAATCCAGTCATTAATAAAGTCATCCACCAAATCCCAGTTCTTTTTAGACCAAGGAAGCCTACCTGGTGTTCTCAAAATAATGCCACATGTATGTGAAAATGTAGATTCTTATGTTCCCACAGGTTGACCATCTTCATCAAACTCGATCCATGGTTTTGGTTCACCTTCTTCTCGGTTAAAGACACGAGCAAGACGAGTAGGACCACGACATTTCTTCTTACTTAAAGTTTCTCCACATACAAAAGAATGAGAACCATAATCAATTCAACTCTAAACTCAAGAGAAGTATTGAACATAGTTCGTATCGTTTAATGTATCACTTACTAGATGTAGCACCTCCATCAGTACTAGTTTCCCCACCATCTAAAGGTGAATAATCTGAAACTTCAGGTAGAGGTCCCTGCTCGCTCCAAATTTCGGTTTCTTTTCATGATGAGTTAACCTGCCCGTATGGAGAAAAAAATATTAAACATCAAGTAATAAATGTGCACATAACATTACCTAATATACGTACAAGGCAAAGGGTCGTTTTAGAAACAGAAAGTAAAGAACTATTTGGTTGACAGTGGAAGATTAGGGTTTTGGAGATGGACCTGGGCTTTCGCTCTTTGGAGCTCATGTTCTAGACATCATCATCATCATCAAAGCTCAGAGCAATCTTATACAACACATTTTGACAAATAATGACGAACAGTCTAATAACAGTTCAGCACATTACAAGGATTCTACTACTCTAGCGGTCTAATCCACAACAACTTCATATACAACGGCCTTGTAATCATCAGACAAAAAACTTATGGTTAATGTTTCAGATTCTGATGTTTCTTATGTTGAGCAGTGTAAACAAAACACATACATCAATTTTGCACTTGTAGAGAAAACCAATGACACAAACTATGATACAAGAAAATGTGCATGGTTTTACATATCCGGAAAAAAACCCATCTCACATTCAATCTAGACAAGAAACGCCTGCTTTTTTTTGCCCTTTTAAACAATATAAAATAAAAGCGCTCCATGTATCTTCCACTTGGTGCCGGGATGTCTAGCCCATATGTTATTCTGTAACAGAACTAATCTACAAATACCGAACTTTGCTATCTCCAATGACATCAGTTAAGAGGTTGTGGCCAATATAAAAGGATACACACATATAATTCACAATAAACACTCCCGACAATGAGATGCTTACTTGATCTTATGACACTGGCAGTGTATGGCACTGTTGCTCTAGGAAATACTGATACTGAAAATAATGGCAACATTGCTCTGAAAAATTCTGATACTAAAATTAATGACACTGTTGCTATAGAAAAGTTCTGATACTAAAATTAATGGCACTGTTGCTATAGAAAAATCCATACACTACTACAAAAGGTTCCATAAATAACAGTTGTAATTTAAACCATTACTAATGAAACCTATTAGTAATGGTTCTTATCATAACCGTTGCTAATATTTTATTGTAAACGGTTTTTGTTAATAGATACGGTTGGCCTATGGTAAGCTTAAAATTAAACGGTTCTTGTTCTTGTTTTTGTGATCTTTGTTTAGAAACTAGAGGGGGAAGTAGTACTTCTATTGAAAGCTATATCTAAATGTATGTTCTCTATTTGAAAAAGTAGTGTCACTGAAACAACTTTTGTGGCTATAAGACCTCAAGGGTATATTTGAATTTACTTTAGTTTTAGTAAATTCAAGCTCTTGTTTACCCTTAAAACTGTATGAACGTGGAAATTGTTGAGAACTTTCTGTAACTAATTATTGTTAATTGCTTCAAGGTTGCTTCATTTCTTGCCTTACACTGTATATGTCCTGGATTTATTTTGTAACTTTTGGGATGTTTCCTTAAGATCTTTATTAAGATATTTGTGCACATGTTTATCTCAAAATAAGAAAATAATAAATAATGGTTGATTATTGAGATTTCCTAAAAACAGTTTTTTCCCTACTTGTTATGCATGACGTGATTATGAGTAATTTATTTAATGCCTTCAACTTGCAGTTCTCTCAGCAGTATCTGGCCTTAGCATCAAAATTCCAGAGCTAAATGAATGAAAGTATTAAAAAACAATGACATTTTCATCTACACTAGCACTGCACAACATGAGATAAGAAAAATAAAACTGCTGATTAAATACCAGATATATGATGACATAAGCTTGCTGAATACTTGATAATGAAATAAGCAAATATAAAGATTAACAGAAAATCCACCTAGCTAGCATGTGAACATCATCTGCAAAGAAAGTCATGTCAGTAACTTGCTGGTAAAAAACGAACTTATTTTGAGTTAATTGAACTGATAAAAAGTATCCATGATTACATTTTGAAGAAAATTACAGGAATGTCAAATATCATGAACTCCACACATACAATAAAACACTGTCAAGAAAAGAACAAAACCTCCAAGTAGCACTTGTCTATTATTATGTGCTCTGTTTTTATAGCACTCCAAGTAGCAATTGTCTAATAACAATGACACTAACAGAGATAGAAGAAGAATCTTAGACTCGTCTATTTTTATTCATGCCTTATGTTAAAATAAAACTAATTCTATTTCCACATGAACAACCATGCAAAGCTAAGACCCATATATCCTTGCAGCTCTCAAGTCATTATGTATCATTTGACATCTAAGTTATGTTCTAACATTTAGTTAATTAAAAGAGGACAGTTATTTTTTTGTGGTCTAGTATTTTACATTTTGCTACTTCCTTAAACAGAATAATTTCAACTTAATTGGTAGCCACTTAGGCTTTAGGTGCTAGATGTCATTTTTAATACGATATTGAAAATTACTGTTCTATGGAGTCCTAACTACTTCAAACTTAACAATGCGCATTTGGTTGGTTACAGTAAGCATTTCTGTGTTCTTAGGACATGGCCATGTTTTTTAGGACGGGGCCATGTTTTTTAATTAAAAAATATTTTGTTGAACTTGAAATTATATCCAAAATAAAATCTTAAGCCTTAAAATAGAGGCCTACTTGCTAATTTAAGGATATCAATTTCTTTCTATTTTTTTTCCAATGCAAGCTATACCAATTCTCCTTCTACGGTTGAAACCTTGAGTTTGAAAATTGAATCGCAATACAGTTCTGAGTTAAAGTCATGTAGGATAGTATTGTTAATCAACAGCCGAACATCACTTGCATCACCAATTGTGATCACATTCTACCGCTTTGATCTTTTCATCTCAATGTTTTTTGAAGTAGCTACCCCTAAAGGAAATGCATGTCTATATATTTTCTCTAGTTCTATCTTTACCTTAATTTTTTCATATCATATATAATTTTCTCTAGTACTGCATAAACTTGGCCTACAGATTTGGAAGCAGTCTTCTGACCGGTTAGGTGTAAAATTGTAAGCTGCAAGAGAATTTCCTACTGTAAATGGAAGGTGAATGCTTTATCTTTGGTTACATTTATGTTGCATTACCCTAGTACATGTGCAGCTGAAGCGAATATGGTGCAAGGTGTGGGCAAGTATTATTTGAAACATAAACTAACATGATTATGGAATTTCTCCTACCATTACAATATCCTTGGTTGACACCAGAATTGACACCAGAAATTTACAGAAATGCTTTTTGACTTTCATGACTGCATTATTCTAACATTATTCTAACATTTGGATATATGTCACCATAAATTGCCTGAAAGAAGAAATATCATGAGATATCATCTTATTCCAACATATACATGTGAATATATACATTCAAGCACACATAAGTTCCTGACAGTCACTTGTGATGAGTCATGCGGGCATAATTGAGAAGCAGAATACATAAAATTGTGAAAAGGGGTTGTTCACTCAGAAAGTTCACAAAATGCAATGGCATTCTATTCTCAATTGGAAGAAACTAATTTTTAGCTTCCTACATCACATGCACAAGGTATGTAAATGTAAAAACATCAAAGAATGGGAATGTCAATGAACCGAAAGTATTTGAACATCGATTGTCTGATGGAAATCGGATGTTTTTTAAAGACAGATGCCAGATTCTATGTCTGCAATCTAAGCTAGACAAACTGCAGCAAAATTCTGAAAGAATTTTTCACCCACAATGAAGACTAAAAATGTTATATTGTATTCACTTTGTGCACCATGAGTCACAATATTTCTTCCATCTAGTTAATTACAGTTTGAATCTTTTGACAGTAATTACGCAGTATTCTGAAACAATTAAAGTCTTAATTAGTGATTAAAAACAGGAATAGTATATTTTAATAGGATTGGGTGTTTAAAACAATTGCACTACTTGGAGAATATTATTATTAAAAAAACTTCCCTCTTTGTGTTGTCTCTGTGGTCTGTTCCAACTATTCACATGTCTGGATATAAAGCTATGCAAGCTCATAGGAACCGTGGAACAAAAAGATAAAGGCAAAGGCTGTCTCCAGATATAAACACAAGAATAGAAGGGTAGCTTGTATATTAAACTAATGAGCATTGTAGAGACCAGAGAAACAGAGAACATCAAAAGATGGAATACCAGAGTTGAGCTGTAGTATCAGTTGTCGTCCTCAATGAGATCATCTTCTACACTACCGTTACCCAATCCACGAACATTTTCCTCATCATCAACGAGATCATCTTTTTCCACTTTCATCATCATCATCATCATTGAATTGATGAACAAATTCATCAGCATTAATGAGAACATCTTCTTCAATAGTATCACCAGCAGTTTCATCCATTTCCACACCCTCAATATCTTCGCTATTCAAATTGATAACATTCGCACCAGTGTTTGTGATGTCAATCACATCTTCGAACATATGTAAATCATGAACTATGCTTGGCTCGATAACTTCTGACCTTGCATCATATAAGTCCCTAGGTTGAGACTTCAACATAACATGCCAATTAACATCCAAATTGTCATCCACATAGAAAACTTGTTGTGCTTGTGATGCAAAAATGAAAGGTTCATCGTTAGCGAAGCTCTTCTTTGAATTCACAGTTGTGAAGCCATAATGATCATGTTTAATTCCCGTTTTGTTTATGACATCTTACCAATTGCATTTAAACAACACAATCTTATTTTCCCCATGATAATGCAACACAAATATGTCATTTAAGACACCGTAGTACCCAATGTTGCCTAATAAAGGATTACTGTCATTCGCACTAGCAAAGCTAGATGTCTCCGCACTCACAAAGACTCCGCTATTTTGAGATTTTTCTATCACGATACTTAGTATGGAACCTAAATCCATTCACAATATACCCTCTGTGACAAGTAATAGTATGTAACGGACCACGAGATAACTTCTCAAGTTGTTCATTCACTGGTTCTCCATTTTTATCATTTGATAAATCTGTTCAAAGAATATATAATGAAAATAGTAAGCACACCAATGTTTGAATAATGTGATCCTATTAACTATAAAACAATGAATTAATCGATCAAAAATTTCCTTACATGTTGATCAAACCATTTACCAAACTCTTTATTATAAGTGTGTTCCACTTCTCTGACACGCATGCCTCTACATCGATTCTTAATTATGTGTTTGTGCATCCTACCAAAAAATTAGTTAGTTAGGAAATAAATAAAATCAAAGAGTGAAGAATTTTTTTGGAGTTGACTTACTCAATATATGGCCATACTTCACTACAATTGCTCAACACGTATAAACGAGTCTGTTCCCACTCTTCGTAACTTAAATTTCGATGAGATCCCTTCCCTATTGAACGACATGTTTTCGTGAATATAGAAAGACTTCCATGTAGTTCCTCGTCATCAATGCCATCATTATTTCGTCCAAGTCGATTGGACTTTGTCTCAACTCCGTCATCCAAGTATCTCGAGCAAAAAGCTTAGCATTCTTCTGCAAGATACCCTTCCGCAATTGAACCCTCTGGTTGAATCTTATTACGAACATATTTTTTGAGGGTAAACAAATACCTAGGCACCAATATACAATTATTATACATATAAATAGGAATATGTGTGTGTCTTGGGTGTGTGTCTGTGAGAAAATCCTGGTATTATTGTTACGCACTAACCTCTCAATTGGGTACATCCATATATATTGCACATGTCCATCAATTAATGCTTGCTCTGCCAAATGGATAGGTAAATGCATCATAATATCAAAGAATGCGGGAGGAAAGAACATTTCCATTCTGCACAAAGTTTCAATAATATCCGACTTAAGTTTCTTTAGCTCTTCCAACACCAACATCTTCGAGCACAACTTTCTGTAAAATGTAGATAACCTAACTAAAATTGGTGTGACATCTTTATGTAAGAGTCCAGGTGCTGCAACAGGAAGTAGTTGTTGTATAAGTACATGCCAGTCGTGACTTTTCAGGCCATGAATTTTGCATTGTTTCACCTGAATACAACGTGATATGTTTGATGAATAATTATCAAGAACCTTTATGTTCTGTAAGTATTGGCAAATCTTTCTTATCTCTGCTGGAGACAATGTGTACCTTGCTGATGGCAGCATATATTTGTTTCCCGTAAGCACCGGATGAAGTGTTGGTTTAATACCCATTAGATCCAAATCTTTTCGAGCATTTAAGCTATCTTTTGTTCTACCTGGTATATTTAGAAGTGTTATATTCATCATTATTCTTCTCAATATGCATCAAATCCAAATTGTGATGCAATTTGAGATCTTTCCAGTAAGGGAGGTCAAATAAAATACTGATGTTCTTCCAGTTATGTGGCAGTTTGTTTGCTTCTCATTTTCGGTTCTGACCAACATTATCACTTTCATCCTGCTTGCCAAAAATAATTTGATTATATTGATTCGGGTTGAATATTGCATGAATATTACATATTTAACCCCCATTTAGCCATATTTTGTGCCCATATGATGTTTAATTGGTATCTAATACGTTCGTATTTTGTATATCATTATTTATTAGAGCACACCATTGATTTGTGCACAAAGTATGAATTTTATTGAGTATTTCTGCCTTTTTATATTTTCATGGCTTGGTCTCGATCTCACGATTCCAACGACTATTTATTTGTATTTTTCTGATATCTGTGCTAATTACTATAAATTTTTGAATGCAGAATACCATTTAATTGGAGAAATACGCGAGAAATACGCATGGAAATACGGAGTATATACGCGTAACTTATCGGGGCGGGACACATGGCACAATCCTAGCGGTGATCCCTCTATCCGACGCTCCAGAAATGGGAAGACACGCCATATTCCCCATTGTTGGATGATCATCCAACGGACAGAAGTATTCCCCATTAAAATCGAAATAATCACGCGGAAGCAATTCCAACGTCCACGTGGCAAAAATGGAACCGCCCCGCTTCAATCCAACGACAGAGAAACAAGAGAGTACGCGGCTAAGGCTCGCCCGTTCGATCTCGATCGAACGGACGTCAACATCCCAATCTAAAAGAAGTCGGAGCGGAGATCAGGATTCAAATCAAGCGGTACGATCTACATCTGACGGCCCGGATTAATTCCGACTCGAAAACGAACTTGCAAGCGAGAGCGGGCAACGTGGCTTATTTACGATCGTTGGATTTCGATCTAACGGCTGTTATCCTCCCCGCAAATTGAAAGCGAAGATGAGCAGAGCATGCCACGTGGCTGATTCTACACCCTCCGATCTGAGTTCCAATGATCCAGATGTAAGCCGATGTGAAATGGATGCGGGCGCACGATTTTTGGAGGCCACGTGGCGTTACGAAGGCGGATCCCGCTCGGATCAACGGCTGAGGTTTGCCCCGCTTGTGAATCGGGTTTGAATGCGTTATTGAAGCGAATTTAGGACCCATTAGCACATTAAAACCCGCAATGAATTGTATTTAAGGTATTACTAGGTTTTTGCTCCGTATTCTTGGCGTATTTGGGCGATTTTGGAGCCGATTTTTGCAGAAACTCACTGACATTACAGAGAGCAACTTGAGGGAATTTTCAGAGGCGTTTTAGAGGAAGAAGAAGGGTTTTATTAGGCTAAAAGAGAGCGTATTTGGTGATATCTTTTGAACTCTTTTGTGTATTTTGAATTCTAATTAATTATATTGCTTAAAACCATGCTTTATATGATGAAATTGCTGTTTATTTTCAGTATGAGTAGCTAAATTCTCATTGTGCATGGTATGGTGTGGTTAGGGCTTATGATTTGTATTCGTTTGGTTGAATATTTGCGCTAAAATTGTCACGTTGGTAAAGTTATAGTCTTTGTTATTAAATCTTCTCTTCATCTTCCAAAAGAACGTGTTTGAGTAGATGAGCACCCCATAAGGGTGAGTTTTGATTTCCCCAAAAGGGACTTTCATCGCTTGTATTTAAAAGACTAAAACTTTAGCAACGATTTTATTGAATTTTGTGCTTTAATCCCCACAAGGGTATTTTCCAGTGAATTGCTCTTAAAAAGAGAATTCATTGAGTTATATTTAATCAACCAAATTAATACGAATCATGGATCCCAATGAACCCATACCATATGCATACTTCTCATATATATTTTTATACACGACACTTTATTCGTTCGTATTATTCACGTATTAAAAACCACGTCCAAACCCATCAAAATCATCGTCATCAAAAGTGGTTAGTTTCTTTACGTTGAATTTCTATTTGATTTAAGCTTTGTGGTTGCAACAGATTTTCTCCCGAGGATTCGACATCTGGACTCCCAGATTATATTACTTGTACGGACTCTTTCGCTTGAGAGAAGCACATTTTTGGGCTGAGCAAGTTTTTGGCGCCGTTGCCGGGGATATGGGATATGATTTGTATTCGTTTGGTTGAATATTCGCGCTAAAATTGTCACGTTGGTAAAGTTATTGTCTTTGTTATTAAATCTTCTCTTCATCTTCCAAAAGAACGTGTTTGAGTAGATGATCACCCCATAAGGGTGAGTTTTGATTTCCCCAAAAGGGACTTTCATCGCTTATATTTAAAAGACTAAAACTTTAGCAACGATTTTATTGAATTTTGTGCTTTAATCCCCACAAGGGTATTTTTCGGTGAATTGCTCTCAAAAAGAGAATTCATTGAGTTATATTTAATCAACCAAATTAATACAAATCATGGATCCTAATGAACCCATACCATGTGCATACTTCTCATATATATTTTTATACACAAAACTTTATTTGCACGTATTGTTCATGTACTAAAAACCATGATCAAACCCATTGAAACCATCGTTATCATAAGTGGTTAGTCTCTTTTCGTTGACTCTCTATTTGATTTAAGCTTTGTGGTTGCAACAGATTTTCTACCGAGGATTCGACATCTGGACTCCCAGATTATATTACTTGTACGGACTCTTTCGCTTGAGAGAAGCACATTTTTGGGCTGAGCATGTATCCACTTAATTGTTTGAGCACATCATCTCCCGATAAAGTTTTTGGTGCTTCCCGCATTTCAATGCAACCTTCAAAAGACATGGTATTTTTTCGAAACTTATGGTCGGGAGGTAAAAATCTACGATGCCCCATGTAGCAACATTTATTTCCAAATTTCAATCTTTCTGAAACGGTGTCCTTGTTGCAACAAGGACAAGTAAGGAAGCCTTTAGTGCTCCAACCTGACAAGTTGGCGTATGTTGGAAAGTCACTAAAGTCCACAACACAGCTGCGTGCATCTGAAAATTCTCTTTTGAAGAAGCATCGTAGGTGAGCACTCCATTTATCCATAAATCCTTCAACTCCTCGATCAATGGTTGCAAGTACACATTAATGTCATTCCCAGGACTGCTAGGACCAGGAATAAGCAACGGCATAAAGAAAAAGGTTGCTTCATGCACATCCAAGGTGGAAGGTTATAAGGAACAAGAACAACCGGCCAAGTACTGTGAGAGGTAGTCATGGTACCAAATGGACTGAATCCATCACTTGCCAATCCAAGCCTAACGTTACGAGCTTCATAACCAAATGATGGATATTTGTTGTCCAAAGTCCTCCATGCATCCGAGTCCGCTGGGTCCCTCAATATCCCATCTTTCATACGTTTCTCGGCATGCCATCTCATATGCTCCGATGTTTTGGAAGACATGAATAATCTTTGAAGCCTTGGTTTCAATGGAAAATGCCTTAAGATCTTTGCAGGTGTCTTTCGTCATGAAATTGGAGAACCTTCGGTGTTTGGGCTGCAAGTGTTTGGTTTCCATCTAGATTTACCACATATGTCACAACTGTCCCTGCTTTCCTTATCTTTCCAATACAACATACAATCATTTGGGCATGCATGAATTTTTTTTAATCCATGCCAAGAACACAAAGTTGAGTATTTGCAGCATAATAATTGTAGGCATGTCAATACCAGGAAATACTTCTTTTAACAACTTAAGTAGCATATCAACTGATTTGTTACTCCATCCATTCAGACACTTAATGTGAAGTAGACGTACGAGAAATGCCAACTTTGGAAACTTGGTAATGCCCGGATATAACTCAGTCTTACTTACATCCAAAAGCTTGAGAAACGTTTCATAGATATCATTATCGCCATCCATTCTATGTTGTCCATCCAACTCCTCACTATTCTCATCATTATATCTACCATCAAAGCCATTTACTCCAAGTGCGTCTTGTATCAATCCATATATATATCATCAAACTGCTGAAAACCCTGGTGCTCAAAGTTAGAAGCATGTACATCTTCATTCCTAATATTTTCATGTTCCTCATTCCTACTCTCTCCATGCTCTGTCCAATGTATGTACGATAGTATAATCCCTTCTTTTAATATATGTCGATGCACTTCATTTCTACTTAATAAGGTCTTATTAAGACACTTAATACATGGACATAATATATCATCCTTGTAAGATGCTAGCCTTGGATGAGAATATGCAAAATTCATGAACTCTTTGCACCCGCGAATGTATGATGGAAGGTTCTTTGAAAACCTCATCCATTCTCATCCATCTCTAGACATCCTACTGCAATGACCAACATGTATATATGGAATAAGATGCATGCAGGCTGCTGGTCAAGGTGTATATATGCGGAAACCTAAAGTTGACAGGTCAAAGCCAACATAATGAACCCCTTCTGGTAGGTCAAAGACAAAATAATGCATTTACACACCTAAAGTTGACCCTAAACAATATGATGGTAGGTATTCGCATGAAGAAATCAAATCAATAATGCATTTCTTTCCCCCCTTCTATAATCTAGTGTTATAATGCTGACCTCCTAGGAGAATGTGATTATTGATTGTTATGTTATCTTGCCTAACACATGTAATTTTATGATTTTACTATTTTACCCATTTCTAACTTCAGATCTTAATTCTAATAATGTATATTTGGAGAAGTTGGAAGAGTGGAGTCACACTGCATTGTCTCCTTTGTGCGTGTTTTCAGTACTTATCTTTTAACTGATCCCAGATTGTGAAATGTTGAAAGAATTTTATAAATAGGACCCATATGTGCTACCACAGAGCCCATAGATTAGGATCTTGTTTCTTCTCAATCCAACCAAATGTTTCCCCTTTATATGGAATTTTTAGAAGCCTTTGATTACCGAGGCAACATGTGCAAGCCAATTAACTTTCGTTGCTCTAAAATTAATTATCAATATTCAAGACAACCTAAATGTCGACTGCATTTGCTTGAAACTAATTGCCTGATTATTCATAATTAGATGGTATTAAAGGGTAAATTATATATTACATGAATATTTCTGTTAATGTGTTTAGCATGTGCAAAAAAGTAAGTATTTAATCTAAGAACAAAAAAGAGAAACAAAAAGAATTTCTTCTCTGCAAACTTTTATATATGTTATGTTGTCATCAGGGTTGTATTCGTACAGCTATGTAGAACATGTATGATACAATAAATGTATACAAACAAATTTAAAATTTTCAGACTGAGTATATTGTGGATGTGTATAAAGCAAAATAAATAAGTATGCTATCAGAATAAGGTATTCTGTAGAAAAAATCATAGATACAAAAATTTATTTTAGGTGTTTAACTTCAATTTACCACTAAAGTTTTAATGGTCCCTGGAATACGCCTTCAATACATATTCAATAAGCATGTTTGCAAATGGAGAAGTTTATTGGGTATGTATGTATATTAATTGTGTTTTGGTACATAGAAGACACCAGCAAGTTTATTAGGCCTGATTAAAACCAAAATCCAAAACAAGTTCATTTACACTCTGAATTTACGGTGGTTTTGAAAAATTGCAATATATTTTTTGCTCAAATATTTTAAATAAATTTTAGAATTTTTAGTGATTTTTAAGAAATTTTCAGAAATTATTTCTTTGTTAATCAACCCAGACTTGTTAACACGTTAACAAAACACATTTAATAAAATCTTAAATTAAAAATTAATTTCAAAATTTAAATCTAAAAAATAGCAAATCCATAAAAGCCAGTGCATGCAATTTACAAGTGATTCAAATTAAGCACAAGAATTGCATGCAAAATATATCAACAAAAGCAACCGATGTGTAAAATTGCCCATAATGAGAACAAATTTCACCCAAGTCAAGATTTTTCTTTACATAATTCGTGAAAGGATCATGGCGCAACAATTTGGAGATTTTATCATGAACATAAACTTCGGTAAAAAGGAATTATTATCAATGCGAGAGGAGACTGATTTACCTAGCTCTTGAGTTTTTCCTCGAGGATACCTGCAGAAATGATCTCAATCACTGGGCTTGATCTCGACACGGGCGTCCAATGAGAGCGATCTCGTCTAAGAGATGAAAAAAGCGGCCGGGGGGAATTGGGGGTTGAATTAAGGGATTAAATGTGGGGGAAAAATTGGGGGGGGGGAAATAATTGGGCTTGAAATCGACGCGGGCGTCCTAGGAGATCGATCTCGTCTTAAGAGCTGAAAAGAGCGGCGGGTGAAATTGTGGGATGAAAGCAGGGATTAAATGAGAAAGGGGAAAATTGGGGGGGGAAATAATTGGGATTAGCACGCAACGAAAAAAATTAACGCGAAATCGCACAGACCTAATCACGAAAATTTCTTATTTTATATTGTATTATGACATTACAATAGTTCCTCCAAATGGACAATTTGTTAGGACGTTGAGATTTGGGCAGAGATGGTCGTAGTGTCAAATCCTGTTGTTGTCATCTTCTAATTTTTGCTTCTTTGTTACTTATTATTATGATTTATATGTAGGGTATTATTTTTTTAGTTTTGTACTTTTAAGAAATTAATAAAATCTATTTTATTTTTATGTTTCTATCTACATTCTTTATACTTTGATATACCACCAAATTTGTACCAAGTATAACAAAATATTATTGTGTATTATTTATAAATAACTAATCGTTTCTAATAAAAAAATATCGAAACGTGATTCGACCACCAAGGTTGACCCCAAAAAGTATACGTTCTAGTGTCGACCACCAAGGTTGACCCCAGAAAGTATACGTTTTAGTGTCGACCACCAAGGTTGACCCCAGAAAGTATACGTTCTAGTCTCGACCACCAAGGTCGACCCTAAAAAGTATACATTTTAGTGTCGACATCTGCAGCCGACACAAGAAAATCACCGACTAGTGTCGATAATTTATCATCTTGTGTCGACAACTTAAGATCGACACATGATATGAGCTCTAGTGTCGACATAAATGTAGGAATCTAAAAAATGGCTTTTCTAATGTCGACTTTCTTCTACCGACACTAAAGTATACTTTTAGTGTCAGCAAATTTAAGTCGACACTAAGTTTGGTCACACGAAACTCACTTTTTTGTAGTGGGTATAGTTAATTACTAAGGTTTTACATGTTTGAATGTATATATGTTAGCTAAATTTGGTGTGTAGATGTGCTAAGTATATTGTGGCATGAAATAATGGTATATTAGCGTGGGTGGGCGTGCACCATGCGCGGGTAAGTATGTGCTGAGTTATAGGTATTTATGACTATGGTATGTGTGGTGTGTCTTGAATATAGTTATATGACTGTATGTGACGTGAATATATGGTGAAGTATCTGCATGCAATTGAATAACTATATATTTGTGAAATTATAGTAATGGTGAATGTATATTAGATATAAAAAACTTGTTTTAATAATGGTATGGTGTGATTACATGGGTTGGTGTGTTTGGTGATGGATGTATACTAGGAGATATTAGGGAGTAGTATATCCATGTTTGTTTTATGCATAGGTAGTTATCTATATGTGAAGAATTACGATTGTATTTGCTAGTGTTAAACTATTTTTATGTAAGTAGCTTGGTTATGTGATAGTGTGTGATTGCCATATAAGGGATGTGCGTGACTATATGAATGATTGAAGCACGTGTATGATTTTGACTGTCTATGATAAGTATAAGTATAGAATACATGTTTGTAGTATTAATGTTTGACTACCTAGCGCATATATAAGCACTTGTAGTGATCGTATCTGGTTTGAATTATAATGTGAATGATTGGGGTAGTTACTAGAGTGGCTAGATATATTTATAGTTAGAAAGTCCGAGGACGGACTTTATTCTAAGGTGTGTAGGATGTCACGGTCACTTTTCGATCGTACGTTTTTTGTGCGCATACTTTTGTTCGTAAGCGTATTTATTTTGACCTCTTCTTGTATCCAAACCGTATGATGTGATATGTTGTCGTGACCCTCTGGAAGAGTACTTATTTGTGGAATTATTTTGGAACATCATTTTACGGGTCGTTCTCCCACAAAACAACTTTGTTTGAAGGGGTGTCTTAACTTTAGACTTCATCATTTGACCTCTTAATTTTTAGTTCCATTTTCCGTTGTCCTAACCCGTGACTGATCATCGTAGTCTAGAACCTCTCGTTGACACGGTCGTCCCGATATTTTTATTACATTTTTCAGACACCGTTTAGTTGGCCAATCACTCTAATCACTTTCAACTTGTGTTTAACCCTAGCTAACCCTAATTTCAAACCCCTAATTAAAAATCAACTTAAACTATAAGGAATCTTACGTTTCATGTTGAATTCGTCCTAGCTAATCACCATCCTATATCACCCTAAGTGCACCCCTTCCCTCACACACACCCTCTCTCCATAAAGCCTAACTATACCCCACTTCTATACCCATATATCAAAACAAAGTTCTTAGGTTCACCATTTGGGCTAAACATCACCTTTAATCAAACCCCCTCCCCCTATCTCTCTCTTCCCAATCTCCTTAAATGAACCCCTTATCCACCCTATATAGCAAATTGCAACATATTAGTGTTGGGGTTTTTGGCGGACCCCCAGAGCTCGGATCCGTATCCGTCCTAAGTCGGACGGACCACGGAGGCACAAAAGCGCAGCGGAAAAACAGAAATCAAAATTTCTAGACTAGCTAAACAATTTAGCTAGGCTCTGGGGAGCCAGAACCCAGCCCGATCTATGCCGACTTGGAGTGGGTCTGACCACTCCAAGAAGGATCTACACTAAGCGACTAATTAAAATTACGCTAAAAAACGCTTAACCACATACCCGGAATCTTGGCCCTGGAGCAGGCAAGATGTACCGCACCGTCTTGAGAAGCTCCTCGTACCCGAGCCGCGTTGACCCGATCTCCCTGAGCCGCCTCGCACCCTCGCACCGATCCGCCCGAGCCGCTTTCGCCTCCGAGCCGATCACACGCGGTAGAAAGTTTCACTTGAGAAGAAACCCGCGTCTTAGACGTCCGGATCAGATCCAAACCCCCTTCGTAGTCGTGCTAGGACTACTCCGGAGAATAGGAAAGTAGAGAGAGAGATTTAGTCGCGGACCGAGCTTGCTCAATAATTTGGAGCTACCCGATCGTTGACTGGTGTGTGTTTCAACGAGGAGAGTGCACCCCTATTTATATAGGGAGTGAGCACTCACCCTCTTGTTGCGGGCAATGTGGGACAATCCACATGAAGAGAAAAGCCAATTAAGCCATTTGGCTTAATTTCAATTTTTAAAGTTAGCCTTTCACAAAGTCAAACTTTAACGAATTAATTCTCCTCACACACTAAACTTCAGACACCAAACAAGCTATCAATCAGAAGAGCTTGGAATGGTGAACGCGTAGGAACTGACGGTGTCGAATTTCGACTTCGTTTGACCCCTCAAACAATTGCTCAAAGTTTAGCAATTTCCACAAAATTCGTAGCCGTCATTTGGGTTTCAAAAACCCTAATTTTAACTTAAGTTGCGGGCGCGCCCGCTAGGCTTAGCGGGCGCGCCCGCCCAAGGAAGCTAGGGCGGGCCGCCCGCCCGCTGCCGCAGCGGGCCGTGCCCGCTGCAACAGCGGGCCGCGCCCGCTTGCAGCGGGCGCTGGCCCGCTGCATGCAGCGGGCCGCGCCCGCTGATGCAGCGGGCCGCGCCCGCTGTGCAGCGGGCGTGCGCCCGTTGCAACCAGCGGGCGTCGCCCGTTTTGCCCTTGCACACGGGCCTCTTGGCCCGGTGGGTCTAACCCACTTCCCCTTGAACTCTTTCTGCGTTTCTGGGCTCATTTGAGCTCCGATTTGGACGCGGTTTGAACCTGTGTTTAGACCGAGACGATCCCGTCATCCAGGTAACCCTTTCCAACAAGTTTGTTCCTACAAAATTCGTCGTAACTAATTTACAACACGTTTAGTTAACGTTAGCATCTAATGCAACGTTGTGTCCCTATTGCTATTGCGACTAACTTTCACAACTCAACTTGTGAATATCATCAAATGATATTTCTCTCTATTCTATATTCCTATTACTAAGACACGAGTACTACTCGGTGTGAGACCCTACAGCCTGACCTTACTACAGGTTGGGGCTCGAAACCCCTAGACGACGGTCACTACGAGCAGTAGCTGTCGTCCCTGTTTCAGAGTCATCATAACGTGATCGACCCTTTGACAAAAGTATCATAGGGTTTGCATTGGCTGTGTCAGTGATGAATTCCGTTAGATAAAATCCCTTCGTCAAGACTGTGTTTGATGTTGGCCTAGGGTATGGTTTTCTGTCAACCCTATCAGACAACATTGGTCAGTATACGGCGGTCTTTATTGTGTACACGTTGTACTACTTGCAACGTACCCCGGCCGAGGATTAACATAAAGACCGTACTGAGCCTATAACACTAACTTCCCTTTAATGGAAGTGACGAATCCCATCTTAGTCACTTACTCACCTAGAGAGCTTCTGGTGCAACCCAACCTAAGATCTTTCATCAGGACTGGTCCTCGAAGCTAGATCATGGGTCTAAGCTACATCGTCCGTTCATAGGTTTATACAGATGACTTCAGGTCTTAAGGATCAACTAACCTATCATCACCCTAGAGTTATTAAAGACAGATCATTAAAGTTAACCATTTAATAACTCTATCTTGGTCGTTCAGTGAACTCATTCTCCAATGAGCACCTGTGTCTCGTCTCCGACTTCAGCAAGTCGAATGACTATGAGATCATCATTACCCGAAGGTAAGACGAAGACACAGTGATCTATCCGATGTGTCGATATCCAGTTCTCGACACATCTATGATCACGAACCGTTTTAGACTTACGTTTCTATTCGGTCTCTTACTTACTCATAATCGAGATCTCATCTAGATATGTAAGGACCTAACTCTAAGTCTATGGATATTATCTAAGTATGTTAATACAAACGATCTTATACTTAGAATAATACGTACCATATACGGTATGAACAAGACGTATAATCAAGATAAATTGCCTCATGGGCATATATCTTCCTACAATTAGAACCAATCGCAGACTAGGGTTTTGAGAAAGCTTCTCACGGCCGCCACCCTATTTTCTCCCGACTCCCTCCCCTCGATCTCTCCCCCCTCGACCGCTGGCCTCGCCCTAGCCATTGTCGGCCTCCTCTCGTCGGCAGCCACCCTTGCATGGCCATCCCCGTGTTCCTAAGCACGCTGCCCCTTGCACGACACCCTAGACCTACAGCGATAGTAGTAGCAACCAGCACCGCCGCCGCTGCCGCAGGAGCCACCCCCGCCTCCCGCGCGACACCCTAGGCTGGCAGCTATCCATCGCCAATCCCACTCGCATGGCTCTCGTCATAGCAGGCCGTTCAGTGGCCCCTCGCTTGCTGATCAACACCACGCCCCCTCGCACGGTTGTCCTCTATGTGCGATCAGTCTTCCCGCCGCCGCGGCTGTTTTTCGGTGCCGTAGGACCCCCCTCTCGAAGGTGCCCTCCTCCATGCACCCCCCACCAGTCACTGATCACTGCCACACACCTGATTCACTGGCCAAAACCAAAACTGTCACCCGAACTAAAGAAAACTGTCGCCCTTGCTTTCCCTTGCTGCACCTACTAACCCTGTGGCCTCGACTTGACTGGGAGTCGCTGGATATCCGGTTTCCATCCTTCAACCTATCACACGACAACCCCTTCATCCACTTGTCGTATTACCCGTTGTGCCATTGTCGCGCACAACCCGACAGCAGGCCATAGGAAATCCACTACTCATTGTCTGCGTCTTCCCGACGTCGTAGAACGACGTGCAACTGTCCTCCCCCTCTGCATCGAAGTTCGGTGATCGTGCTGCTACCCGACTGATCGTCGTCCATTGTTGCTTATTGTTTTCATGCAGTGGATCGTCGCTCGTTAAATTCAACCCCTGACATTGCTACCCGACGTCAATGTAGCTCTCGTGTCATGTTACGATATACCTGAACTGTAGGAACCCACACCCGCATGTTAACAAGATAAAAAATGTGTTTTCATTACTTTGGTAACTCACTAATTGAAGATAATAAATATAGGACTGTAGGCTGGGCGTTGATTGAGCACATAGGAAGTTCTGGACCTCTCTGATCTGTGATTGCAGCACGTCTCTTTCATGCAAGTGAAACTTGCACAGTAACTTGTTTTAGGCCATGTTTTAGGCCATTTTGTATCGTAAAGAGACTAGGTTGTGAAATGATAGTTGCTTAGACGACCATATTTGATCTAGTTTGACAACGAAACTAGATCCGACACCCTACTTGATCTAGCTTGACAACGAAGCTAGATCCGACACTTTTTACCACGCTTTCATTCATGCTGCCATGTCACGTTTAATTTCAATGAACGGTACGCACTTTAACTGCTCATTGCCATGTCATGTCATGCATCAAAATGTCTCATCGTGATTGCATAACACACGCTACAAAAATTGTACTTATTGAGTCTAGGCACCTGCTTTGCAGGTACAACCCTATGCCATATTGAAAAACACTACCTGGCTCGTGATCCAAAAACGAGTGCAATGTTGTTGGAAAACCAAAGCTCGACTCACGTGGAGGGGTAGGGTTAAGTGATCACGAAGCGTAGAAGCGTGCCCGTACAGCTACTTCAGTGTAAGGCGTAAACTCTGGGATTGGGGTAGGGTTAAGCTATCACACAGCGTAGAAGGATGCCTGATCCGCTCCTTCATCTGTAAGGAGTAAACCCTGTGCACAATGTGAATGCATGTTTTCATCGTGAAATCTTGTTTGTAGCTTTTTGCTACAACGTGTCGTGCAAATGTTACCTTTCAAGTTCATCTTAAACTGCTACATTCATGCTCATGTTTAAACTGCTGCATTCATGTCATGTCATCTCCATTATTTTAGAACTACTAGTTGTACACTTTTGCTCTTATGTTTCCTTGCACAAAAGTCTACTTCCATCTTTGGAGATTTTTGCTGACAAGTGCCCTTTTCTCTTTTAGTGTCACATGTCAGGTCTGAGCCTGAGTCAGTTGCAGAGGACGACAGGTTACTGACGTCCAGTTCAAGGATTCTGGTCCTACCCTTAGTCTCAGCTGATGACTCTCTTTTTGTTGTTGTTTATCTTCTTAGTAGCTGCTGTTAGGTTGTTCGGTGCGCAACACCATTACTTGTATTTTCGGCCATGCTTAGGTCCTTGCTTTCAGACTCTGTAATTATTATGACTATATCTCTGTAATGTTTGGAAAAAAATCTGTGGATGTTGAATGTTGGATAATTTTATTGTCTATCCCCCATTATTATTATTGTTGTTTCATCATAATGCAAAGAACTTGCTAATGTAATAAGTTACCAGACGCTTATCAGGCTGTAGCTTCACAGCTCCAAGTCTGAGCGGACCTTCTCACGTCTTGCCTTCCATACTTGGGAAGCGGGGTGTGACAACTTGTCGACGGCAACACTTCGTCTTCACGTCATCGCTTCGAATTGCAGCAAGAGGACATCGAGGAGGGATCGTCTCCAGTGGGGGTACAGAAGCTGCGAGAGTTATCCGGTGACCTCGTCTTGTGGCTCAGAGATGGATTCTCCTGGGCTTCGAATGGAGCTGATGATGGTCACGACAGTGTGAGAGACTCGTCAATGGTAATAGCGATCCATGGCAGCAACAAGAGGACTCACGGCGGGGAGACGAAGTTCAACGATGATGAAGCCTCCCTTGGGCTTGCGTGAGATGATGAACTTCCCTCCTTCACGTAGCCACTATGATGGATCTCCAAGACGTGGGTATGAAGATGACAATGGGGTATTTTTCTTGGAGAGTTTGAAAGATGGGGTCTTTGGGCTTGTATGCATGAGTTTGTGCCTTTGATGAGAGAACTTGCAGGTTGCTTGACGACGTCTATTCTCTCTTTGATGAAAGGCTTATATACCGTAGCTAGGGTTTTCAAAAGAGATAGGTTAGCATCGGGATCTCTTAGGGATGTGGCAAGCAATGGCTAGGATGAGGTCACCTACCAACTAGGAGTTTGGGTATTGATTGAAAAATCGTATTTGACTAGGGATTGGGTTCGATCATCTCACGCAACTTGGGTATTTGACTAGGAGTTGGGTTTGAATCAACCAACTTGAGATTTGATTTGCAAGTCAAAAAGATTTGAATAGGATTTTGTAACACCCAATTGATATGGCTCACTTCATCTCTCCTCATGTTGGACCAAGTCCAATTTGCTAGGTGTAAAGCACTTTGACTAAGCCCATTTGCTATATGAATAGCAATTCCTCCATCTCATTGAATTTTTCATCTCTTCATTAATTACTGTTTTGCCATTCCTGAAACACACTTAGTACACACGTTAAATAGCAACACACGTTTATCATCATCAAACTAGAGATCCTAGATCGTCGCTTCCAACAATCTCCCCCTTTTGATGATGACAAACCCATAAATATTTTAGCAAATAGATATGCGTATGTGATGTTCCCCTAGTTTTAAAGCATAAGAGTGCAATTGGATTGGGGATACCAGATTTAAATATTTATACTGCAAGCGCATGGTGTTGTAGTGTGGCTTGGGCGTCGAACACATGGAGGCGTGGTTGTGCTTGTTTCTAAGAGGAACCGGTTCACCCTACGGGTGAGCTAGCCCGAAAGATTGATGGTTTGTCACAGAATGTAATTACGGAGGATAGACAATATAAAAGGAAACCTTGGACTTCGGTTTCCACCCTATCATGTGTTCTCGCTATTACGACCTACAGATAGGAAAACGATCGGAATTAGGGGTTAGTGGTGAGACGTTGCCTCTAAGAGTGATACCAGCATCCCATGGGCCAGATATTCCGGTCGATGCCCAGGATGATACGCCAAACTACCCGGGTTCGGTCGGTGGGCATTCCCATGTCCATTAACACCGACCGACTCCGGGAGAAGTGATCACTCCATATTTTACACCTTTTTCCTGCATGTTTTCAAGACATTTCGATTGCTCATATTACGATTTTCACGAGTATTCGACGATATTGCGTTACTTTTCACTATTTCTTGTTTTTGTCGGATTTCAGGAAATATGGAGCGATCGGGAGCAAAAATGAGCTTAAGGGACTTGCACCCACTCCGGAGCATCACCCAAGGCACTTTTGAGGGCTATTCGGCGATGGGAGACGGGTGGAAGAAGAAGAAACTCCGTAGGAGCGACGAGGAGGAGAAATGGAGAAGATTGGGCATCTACAGCATGCCACTCGGCCGAGTGGAGCAGCCACTCGGCCGAGCAAGAAGACCACTCGGCCGACCAGGCCGGACACGCTCCAACAGAAGGAATTGGGCGTGCACTCGGTCGAGGGATGATATCCCACTCAGCCGAGTAAGAATATCGCATCACCCGAGTGGCATGAGAAATCCACCATCAAAAGAGGCCGACTTACTGGAAATGTACAGGCTTTTGACGGTTCTGACTCGGCCGAGTACCGAATGCCCCTCGGCCGAGTGAGTAAAGCCACTCGGCAGAGTCACCTCCGAAGACTGGCCCCCAAGATCCATGACTTACTAGAATTCTACAGGGACTGTCACTCGGCCAAGTAGAGAAGCCCACTCGACCGAGTAGAGAAGTCAACTCTGCCGAGTGATGCCGAGGACATGCATCGCCCAGATTTTCAGATAGCCTCCCACTATTTTGATATCTGCTATCTTTCCAGCAAGAAAAGTATTTTTCTAATATTTTTTGTGGATAGTAGACTTCATGACGATTCCAACGCCGCCAAGAACGTAGTCAAACCAACCTAGGATAGATTGGAGCCAACACCACCTCCTCGTGTTCGATACCCGCTCGCCACTTTGCCGTGCGCTTGCGGTAAAATTACAGTCGTTCTCCGGGTGTATATCCGGGCGCGATCAAGTTTTTGGCGCCGTTGCCGGGGAGGTGTTTCCCGTTGGGTGCCAATTTGTCACAATTAGGTTGATTAGACTACGAAAAAAAAATTTTAACAAAAGAAAATTTTCACCTCCGCCACCATTATTATCATTTCTATATTCTTTTGTGCCATTGATATTTTTCTCCAGGTATTTATCTTTGTTTATCAGGTGCTATGGATTATACTACGTGGACCACAGATTTTTATCAGAGTGTTCAGATGGGAGAATACTATTTTGATCAGAGTGCTCAGATGGAAGAATACTTTTTTGAGGAGATGCACTGGCCCGAGCTTGATGAGAGACAAAGGATCTTTTTTGATGAGATGCATGCACACTAGGTTGAAATGCAAGCCAGGCTTAAAAAGAGTAACCTTCTATTGGAACGGGTGAAGAGGCAACTTGAAATGAATGCGCTCATGTTTAAGGTTGCGATGATTCCCAAAGATATCATTTCTGTTCCTTCATCTTATGGGCAAGAAGCATCTCCAATCATATTAACAGAGCCAGAATGTGCCGCCGTCGATCCCACATCCTACAATACAGCTGTTGCATATGAAGAGTGGATGGACGAAGGTACAGTGGAGGAAGCAGAAATTGAGCCACCAGCGCAGCCAGAGGAGGATGGATTTCAGAGATTATTGGAGGGTCTCTTGGAGTCAGTGAGGTTCACCGGGTCAGAGAGCATTACAGCAGGTGATGCATTTGAGCTACGATTTGCAGATTTTGTTATGAACCGTGTTTCAGCTGTAGGAACAATTGAGGAGGACATCCATGTCAGTCTTGAGGGGGATAGACTATATTTTTGGATTGCTTGCGGGCATTCCCCTCCACATGATGCATCCCCACAAGCTGACACACTTGAGCAGCCAACATCACCATTCCAGAGAGAGCCCACATTGATAGTTGATGAGAAGGCAAAGGAGCACACTGTCGAGCTAGAGCATATTGACGAGGAGGCCTCACATGCGGAGCCCGAGCATGCTTTTAAGGAGGCCTTACATACGGAGCCAGAGCTTCTCATCGAGGAGGTCATACATCGGGACGAGGACATAGCCATTCATGAGGATCCCGAGCACTATTCTCCTCCATTAGAGCTCCCGCAGCCACCTCATCCTTCAACTGACGTCGAGGACAATCCCACAGAGCTTACTGCTCCCACTCAGGGAGATATTTTTACCCATTCCATTTCTGAATCATGTATTCCATTTGATATTTATTTTGATTCAGATATTTTTGACATGTCATACCTTTTACAGCACACATACCAGAGGTATGCTTGGACGTGTCACAGTTTGACGAGCCTATCGAGGAGGTCCACAACTATGATCTAGATTTACCTGAGCAGCTTAGAGAGGACAACATGGAGACAGCTATCATGACACGTGAGGATATTGGATTATTTACAGGGAAGTATCGTCCACCATTATTTATTCCATACATTTCTATAGACGATCCTCTTTGGGATACTTTTATTATGAGGGTGAAATTTTTGCAGCGAACTGATGCATCCTATTCTCTGCAGGGTACATGTGGAGTCCTTGTGAGAATGCTAGAGGATGCATTGCTGGAGTTCGTTGGAGTCCGTGGACATATGCGTCTGGCGGAGCCACAGAAGGAGCAGTTGGAGCAATTGCCTGCACTGGCAAAGATACTGGATCCGCCTTTTGCTATAGGTGATATCAATCCAGTAGTGTAGAAAATTTTATGCTTTCAATAAACACGAATTCTCTCGACGGCGAGAGGACCGTATAGATTTGTTTGAATAAATATCACCTCATATGACGGCAACAAAAATCTTTTACACCCCAAACCCATTATATATATTAATTCCCCTCTCTATATTTTGATACGCCACATCCTTTTTGCTCACCACCCATCGAGCATTTCTTTCAAGTGAATACTCACATTCTTATTCGTTTGACTCAATCTCGCTTAGCAAAGCCATGAATAAATATCACCTCTTATTCCGTCCGAGTCATTTGAATAGGATTGTTTGGTATAAGGTTGGGGGAAGGCGCTCTCATGCATCATTGTATGTGCATGTAGTTGCATTAGGATTTCATGTCATTCATAACATCATTTTTCATTCACCCCCTTATTATTATCGTTGTTCCTCATATTCTTTCATTATGATCACATTGAGGACAATGTGAAGTTTAAGCTTGGGGGAGTGCATTTCCATGCCATTTAGATGCATTAGTTGCATTTTTACTTTATTTTAGGATTTTTAAAAAATTTTCAAAATTTTTGCATCATCTTTTTGATTTTTCCATCTTATTTTTCCTTTTATGTGTGTTCACGCATCATATTGTGTGCTTGTCTTTCTTTTCTTTCCTCTCTTTTATTTTATATCTTTATTTTCTTTTCCTCCTTTCGCTAGATTTGTTCCTTATGATGATGTCTCTTATTGCTTTGGCAACCATCACGATGCTTATTATTTCTTGCCATGCTACTTAGAGTATTTCATAGTCCTACTATCCATGTGCTTGCTTATATATTCTTTTGATGATTTCTCTATATGAATGCATGATATTAATTGAAGCTGAATGTATGGATTAGTGTTTGGTATGCTTTTGTTGGAAGTGCTCCAAGATTTACGCATCAATTGTATAACGGAAGCATCTGCCTTATTATCTTATTCACCTTCTGTTGCATGCTTGATATGAAAGTACTCTTTACCGCTTGACTTTGCTATTTTTGAGATGATTGAGAATATCCATACTTACATATGAGTTTTAGTTGAAGTATTATTTTATTAACCGTTCTTGCACATCTTAGAGTGAACCGAGTGTTACATTATTTCTTTCTCCACATATATCTTTTTATTCTCTACATGTCACTTGAGTTCACCTCCTAAAGTTACTTATATCGCATCTATTTCCCAAAAATCCCCACAAAAGAAAAGTTAGCTCCAAAAAGTCCAAAAAGGCCAAAAAGGAGCCAAAAACCAAAAATACAAATCATATAGCTCCTACAAAAAGCCAAAACGAAAAATGAGAAACAAAGTCCAAAAGAAAAAAAAATATATTTCTCTATCTCAATATTGGAGCCACAAAATACTTGGGAAACCCAAGGCAAAAATCCCATTTTCTACTATCATATTCCTTTAGATGTGATGCCCCAAGCTAAGCTTGGGGGGTGAATTCATTTGACCAAATGAGTGAGTATGACCTTAGAGTGGAGACGTGCATGAATGGGGATATTCGATAATGCTTAGACTTTGCAAAATATATTAGATATGGAGATTTTTCATGATTTGAAATAAATATGTGAATGCCATGTCTCTTATTCCATTATCTATTGCATGCTTGGTGTGATTCTTATATGCTTCAGTTATAACTCTTGATTGAAAAGTGCATTGCCAACATTTGTATATTAAATCCTATGAAATGCGTGACGTGGATATGAATTGATTGTATGAATTTAGAGAATCCCTTTTGTTGTTCTTAAAAACTTGCAAGAACCATGTTTATGTAAGATTTGAAATCCTTATAGCATGTGATTCGTATTTTCCAAGTTGTCGTGATGTGTTGCTTATGGCTTGAGATCTGAGAGAAGAATCTAGCGACCCCTTCCACCTCGTGTTCTTTCTTTTTTATTTCATTTTCTTTATTTTCATCTCCCGAGTCCGTCTCTCTACTTATCTTCCTCGAGGACGAGTAAGAGGTAAGCTTGGGGGATTTTGATCACTCCATATTTTACACCTTTTTTCTGTATGTTTTCACGCCATTTCGATTGCTCATATTGCGATTTTCACGAGTATTCGACGATATTGCGTTACTTTTCACTATTTCTTGTTTTTGTCGGATTTCAGGAAATATGTAGCGATCGGGAGCAAAAATGAGCTTAAGGGACTTGCACCCACTCCGGAGCGTCACCCAAGGCACTTTTGAGGGTTATTCGGTGATGGGAGACGGGTGGAAGAAGAAGAAACTCCGTAGGAGCGACGTGGAGGAGAAACGGAGAAGATTGGGCATCTACAGCAGCCACTCGGCCGAGTGGAGCAGCCACTCGGCCGAGCAAGAAGACCACTCGACCGACCAGACTGGACACGCTCCAACAGAAGGAATTGGGCGTGCACTCGGCCAAGGGATGATATCCACTCGGCCGGGTAAGAAGATCGCATCGCCCGAGTGGCATGAGAAATCCACCATCAAAATATGCCGACTTACACGAAATGTACAGGCTTTTGACGGTTCTGACTCGGTCGAGTACCGAATGCCCCTCGGCCGAGTGAGTAAAGCCACTCGGCCGAGTCACCTCCGAAGACAGGTCCACAAGATCCCCGACTTACATGAATTCTATAGAGTCTATCACTTAGCTGAGTAGAGAAGCCCACTCGACCGAGTAGAGAAGTCAACTCGGCCGAGTGATGCTGAGGACATGCAGCGCCCAGATTTTCAGACAGCCTCCCAATATTTTGAAATCTGCTATCATTCCAACAAGCAAAGTATTTTTCTCATATTTTTTATGGATAGTAGACTTCATGACAATTCCAACGCCGCCAAGAACGTGCAAATCAGAGGTTGGATGAAATCTAGAGAATTTCTGCAAGTTGATGCTGCAGTGCTGGAATTTCCACTCGGCCCAGTCACATTTTCCACTCGGCCGAGTCGGCGACGGGCCCAGATTTTAAGTTGCGGTTTGGGCTGTTTTTGGGCACGAATTTGAGGGGTTTTCTAGGGTTTCTTGCTAGGGTTTTGGGGGAGTATTTAAGGGTTTTTAGCCACCATTAGAGGAGGATCCCCATTATGTTTTCTTAGCCCCCATATGTTTTTCTGAGGATTATTTTAGAGGTTAGGCCATGCCCTAGGCCCCCTCTTGGATCTAAAAGCTTGTATTTTGGATTGAAGATCTTCATCAAGCTAAGTATTTTCTTCTTTTTATTTGAATCTTTGTTTTTCTATCTTTTTGTATGCAAGCAATGATTTCTATTGATTCTCATATCCTTATTGCTATGCTAGAGTAGATTTGTTGTTCTAGGGTTTGGGGATGAACCCTATGGATCTAATTTCATATTTGTGATGAATGAATTTCTAAATTGCTAGAATTACTAGGAGGTTAGGTTGTGATTGATTTACTACGGATAGCTAGGGATTTCCATCGATTTGGGATTTGCAAGAGATTGGATTCTAATCGATGGGAAGGCCTAGATATTCGATTTAGATTTACAATTGGATTTCTCTAGATTTGGTTTGCAAGAGATTGGACCAAAGCTAGGATTTTTAATTATAAATCTATACCCATATTCGTTTGCAAGAGATTCGACGAATACGAACTATCACAACCTAGATCGTAACTCGAGTTTGCACGAGAGTGGGCTCGAGGAGCGATTGGACGATGATGTCAATCTTCATGCTAGCGGCTTAGGTTAGGGTTTGCAAGAGATTGGGCCCTAATCTAGGTTGCTATAGACCGGCAATAGCGCGAGAACGTGAGCTTGGTTCTATATTCAGTTACGACTAGTCCACCTCGACACAAGCCTAGTAATATTGAGATTCACTATTCACAATGACGAATGACGATCCGTAGTGGGGATTCCCTAGCCCTAGACTCTTTTATTGTATTGTATCTGAATCGATATTTTATCCGACTTCTATATCTCCGACACCGACATCCATTACCATTGCCATTACATTATACCATAACCATCTCCACCAATAAAACATTCGTAGTCAAACCAAGCTAGGATAGATTGGAGCCAACACCACCTCCTCGTGTTCGATACCCGCTCGCCACTTTGCCGTGCGCTTGCGATAAAAATACAGTCGTTCTCCGGGTGTATATCCGGGCGCGATCAAGCAGTAAGCTCGCAACGATAACTCCCAACATCTCATCCCGCCGTTCTCACGCGCTAGGATTCAATGTCTACGCTAAGGGCGTGAGCTGTGGCTAGGGAGTCAACCGCCAAGTTTATTCCTCCTTAGCCCGATGGTCAAAGGCGGTCTTTTTCCCGCCGATGACAATGAAACACCCCGCATAACCATCTAAATTCCTAATCCCTGTCGAAATCCTAGTCCTATGGAAGCGTTAGGGAGAACCCAGGAAGGGGTTTCCACCAAAATCCCAGTTTTCAGAACTACTCACAAATCAAAGCTAAAAAGCGACTAAATGAAAATCGACCATAAAAATCATGATCAAACGATTGAAATGAAGTAGTAGCAATGCTATAAAGATAATATCAAAGTTTGAAAGCGATCAGAAGGCTTACAAAAACGATAAAATTCCAGCCGTCACCGTACAAGAAAAAAGACAGAAAAGTAACCACGCTCGTTTTCAGCAGCCTATGGCAACTATATATACAAATCGACATCACCCGATCGGTTGAAGCATCAACCGATCGGGTGAGCTGCTACACGTTTCGACCGTCGGCTTCGAGAACTTCAACCGAACGCCGAGGAGAACGGGTGAAGCAAGAGGGTCGTCGTTTGAAGGGATGCAGCATCGGGTCACCCGATCGGTTGAGAATTCAACCGATCGGTTGGAAATAACCCCAAAAATGGCCGAGAGTTCCGTCAACTTGGCACGGTCAGCGAACCGTCGTTTGAGCCCTCCAGGTCGTCGCTTGGAAAATCAGCTACAGATGAACCGATCGGGTGAGATGTCACCCGATTGGTTGGAATTCAGCTCCAAATTGGCCGAGACCTCTGTTGGATTGAACCGATCGATGAACCGGTCGGTTGATTTTCTTCTCACTCCAGCCTCCGTCCGAGTCGGACATGCGTGCACCACCTGATCGGTTGGCTGTGTCCAACCGATCGGTTGATGGCTAAAAAATAGTGATCTTCATCGTTTGACCCCTGGATCACGCGTGACTCCTCCCGTTGCTCCAGGGACTCATGCTATCTTCGTTATATGTCCCCTACACTGGCGATCTCCTGCAAATACACAAAAACACTAAAAAGTGACAGAAAACTAAAATTCCCATCTAAATGGACACGGTACAATGGAAAACAACGGAAAAACAAAAAGAAGACGTGCGTGGATATATAAAATATAAACACACGTCAAAATCCCCCAAGCTGAACCCTTCCTCGTCCTCGAGGAAGAGGAGTGAGAGTAGGAGCTCGGAGGGAGAAAATAGAGAGAGAGAAAGAGAAGTCAAAAATCCTAAATCGCCCGTCAGGGCCAACAAACTCAGACACACCACACTAAACATGCATACGACAAAACACATCACTAAACCAAGGAAATATGAGTCCAAACAAGTTTCGTGGGCCCACGCGGTGAAAGGTGAGTGAGTGTTGTCGCGTGCTTGCAGATGGTATAACTATCTACATTGTGCAGTAAAGTCCCATATACACATATCGAAGGAAAGACCCAAATATCGATTCAGTTTGAAGTAAGTGGTGAATATATAGCTCAAGCATGCATGAGAACAGAGTAAGAATCGAAGCGTATCATGTGTCAGGGACTCCACAGATAGGGACTAGGAAATCACCACACTATTGATCGCTCCGGAATGTAACCCAAAAGTGCGACCGTGTAGTTTTACCGCAAGCGCACAGTGTAGCGGCGAGCGGGTTATCGAACACAGGGAGGACGAATGAAAGTGCTTGCTCCAATCAACCTGGCTATTAAGAACAGAAAAGAGAGAAATTTGCCTTTGGCGATCCTGTCACAATCGTCAGACAAAGTACGAAGATATCAAATCAAATAAAGACGCCTAGGGAATGGGGAATTCCTGCCACTCACCATATTTCATCAATGTGGTTCATTGGTATCAAAATTGCTAGAATAAAATTTTGGATGAACTAGTTGCAACTGAATGTAATACCTAGCTCATGCTCTCGTGCTGTTGCCGGTCTATAGCTATCCTAGGTTCGGGTCCAATCTCTTGCAAACCCTAGCCTAGGCAAGCTAGCATTAGGATCAACATCATCGTTCAATCGTGCCCCGAGCCCACTCTCGTGCAAACTCAGGCCACGACCTAGGTTGGGATAGTTCCTACCCATCCAATCTCTTGCAAACGGGTATCGGCACGGAATTGCAACCGGAAACCCTAGTATCGGTCCAATCTCTTGCAAACCGATACTACGGAAATTCGATTCCAACCCAATTCGGATTTCTAGGGTTTCCTACCGAATTGGGATCCAATCTCTTGAAAATCCCAATCGATATGAATACCTAGCTATCCGTAGTAAATCGGTCCCAATCTAACCCTAATAGCAATTCTAGCATTATTTCCACCAATTCATCACAAATCTGAAATTGGGCTCGTAGGGTTCATCCCCACGCCCCAAGACGTGTAGACTACTCACAATTCATAGCACAAATGCAAAAATAATCAATGAAATTAACAAGAGAATTCATCACAATATTGAGATAAGCAATAAAAATAGTATTTTTAGGGGAGAAAGACACAAACCAATGGAGTTCTTCCAATAATCCAACAAAAATCAACTTTTGTCTCCTCTCCAATCACAAGAATAAAAGCTAAAAAGTTAATCTAAAAGCTGCAAAAATTCAAGAGAAAAATCTCTCTAACCTAGGGTAAAAACAGGGGTTAAATACCCCCCAAAATCGTCCAAAAAACTGTGACCAAAATGCCCCTGCGCAGCCTGAAAACCGCAATTTTCGCTACAGGCAGCGCGTCGCACTCGGCCGAGTGACAAAAGTCGCTCGGCTGAGTGACAAACCCTGTAAATTTCCAGTAAGTCTGGGTCTTCGGGGGTCTTCACTTCGGGAGTCGCTCGGCCGAGTGAGTTGTCGTCACTCGGCCGATGGCTTCTTAGTACTCGGGCGGTCGGTATTTGCCACTCGGCCGAGTGGGTCTTCTGAAGCTCAGGCAGACGAAAAACCGTAAGTTGGCGATTTTTGACATGCGTCGTCTGGGCGCCACTCGGGCGGACGAGATCTCGTTACTCAGCCGATGTGGCTTCCGTCGCTCGGCCGAGTGCACACATAAAGCGTGTCCGATCAGGTCGGCCGAGCGGTGTCTCGCTGGTTGGTCGAGTGACTCCTTCACTCGGCCGAGTGAGACACCAAAAATGCCCAATCAGCTTGTTTTGGCCTCCTCGTCGCTCCTGCGAAGTTCTTTCTTCTTCCTCTCCTCTCCAATTGCAAAATACCCCTCGGGGAGGTTGTCGGTGACACTCTGGAGTAGGCGTATCTCGAGATCACTCCAAATCGCTCCAAATCACCTGAAATGCGACAAAAACAACAAATCGTGAAAAGCATCGCAATATCTTCGATATATCGTGAAAAACATGATTTGAGCGATCTAAATGGCATGCAAACATGCGGGAAAAAAGTGTAAAATAAGGAGTGATCAAAATCCCCCAAGCTTACCTCTTACTCGTCCTCGAGGAAGATAAGTAAAAGACGAACCCGGTGGATTCGGAAAACGAAAACGGCGAAAAACGAAAAAAATGAAAAACGAAGAAAAACGAAAAACGAAATAAAAACAAAGAAGAAAGAAAGAAGCGAAGAGGGAAGCTGCTAGATCATTTTCTCAGGACGTGGGTTTTTCTTACTCATATAGCATGCACCGAATGAAAAACACATGTCAAAGAATTTTATTTCGATATCATAGTATAATGGTGCAAATAGAAATAGAAAACCCACGAACAACGATATAATCATGAAAAACGGAATAATTTTAGAATTAACATCGTCTGAATCATTTAAAGCGGTATACAAATCGCAGATCACACACTTTTCAATTGAATGCTTTCTACGAGGAGTATAAGAATATCACACCGTAGAGTAGAAAGAATAGATAAGCATGGATTTCATGAAATGAGTGCTAGGCATGGATTTCTGGACTTCGTAAAGCTAAAAATAATCTTACCGAGTATAGAATATTACTTAGCCTAGGTTGTCGTGCAACGTCAAGTAGTCACTCTCTCACACATCATTGGATTCCCTCCCCCAAGCTTATCTATAAGCGTGGTGGCATAAAAAATATTTACATCCCCATTTTTATAAAGCTCCAAAAGTAATGAAAATAAATACAAAAAGAGAGAAGAAATAGAGAACATGAGATGGGATCTTTTATTGAGGTTCTTTCCTCTTTTCTTTTTCTTTTTCTCTCTTTTTTTTCTTTTTTTCCTCTTTTTTTTCTTTTTTTTTCAAATAACATATATACACAATGATCCCAACTCAAAGAGAAGTAAGAACATACAAGAAATTTTTTTTTCTTTTTCTTTCTTTGGTTTTGGGAAATTTGGAGCTAGGAATTAATAGCGGGGGAAATGCCATATAATAGAATCGCTAAGGGGAGATTCACCAATGATTTAAAATAGAGAAATGATGTTCAAGATATGTGGAGAATGAAATAAATATGTCTCTCAGTTCACTCTATAAGACGTGCACGACAACTTCAGCAGGGTAATCTAATCTACTCAGTTTCGATCACAAAAAAGCTAAACTAATCCAGATTTATCATAGCTAACATCATTCAATCATCCTGAAGTGAAATGTACAAATCATGCATATAGAAGTGATATAGGAGAAGAAAACGGTACTCCAGATATAAGCATTCAATGTGTGAATCTTGGTGTATTTTCTGCGATAGCATACATATGAATATTCAGACTCAGCTAATAATAAAATTTCATCCATTTTCATGTGGAAAAAGTGTGGGTTACTATCTCTAAATGCAAGGCAATCGCAGCATATGATATCAGAAATAAAATCTAAGACATGACAAATATAGCATAAATATAGAGAAAGCTAACTCCACGTCATCATCATCACAAAAAAGTCATCTCTAGCATGAGATGAAAAAGAAATAAAGATAAAGGGGAAAATAAAACTATTTACAATGTGGCACACAGAAAAATAAGAAAAACTTGATGCATGGTAAAATAAAAGAAAAATGAAAATAAGGGCAAAAGCGGAAAATGGCGTGAAAAACCTAAAAATAAAGGTGGTAAATCAAAAAGAACGTGAGAACTCACTCCCCCAAGCTAAATGGCACAGTGTCCTCAATGTGCATAGTGTGGCACACCGAGAGACAAGTAATGGGAGGGGTAAGTGAGGATGCATTCATGAGGAAAAATAAAAGAAAATAATGAAACGAAAAATATGATGCAGACCTGATGCATGCAGATATAGGAGTGATACAGATATAAAGGTGTGACACCAAAAACTCTCCCTCTCTCCCAAAAAATATATATAAAGATATATAAAGAAAATGTGTACCCAAAAATAGTGAGGGGAGGGGGTGGGCAAAATGCATCAGGACCCAGCAGAGACGGGCAGCACAACTGCAAAAAGAATCGATGGCATCAAGAGTGCCTAAGAAGGTGGGGCTGCGCCGTCTCCGTCCTAAGGAGGAGGAGGTGGTGGTGGTGGTGGGACAGGCTGCTTAGCGGGAGTGGGTGTGGGTGTGGAAAAGGTAGCAGGCTGGGTATGGGTAGGAGTGGGGTGGTGACCTGTCGGGTGGGTGGGGGTACGCAGGGGAGTCGCTCCAGGACATGGGTAATGCAGTAGTGAATATGCGGAAGCAGGTCGAAGTGGCCAGCCATCGTTGTGACGGTGGCGGACAGGGTCCTAAGGTCGCCTCTGAGGCCACTCACCGCCCCCTCGAGAGCACGAATGCTCTGAAGTACAGTGTCGGGGGGAGGTGGTGCAGAGGGATGCACCGGTCTGTGCTGTGTAGGGCGGGGCTGGCGTACTCTGGTGGCGTAGGTGACGGGCTCAGCAGGCAAGGGAACGAAAGGTGCTGCGCTCGCAAATGTGGGCCTGGCCTCAGTGCGAGGCCGGGGCACCGGCTGGTGAGAAGTGGAGGCAGCAGCAACGAAAGAAGAATACAAAAGTGGCAATGAGGCGGCCAGAGAGGTCGGTGACACAGAAGTGTGGACAGACGCCACGACACTCTCAGAGAATACAGCAGCGGTGGAGACAGAGGCGGAGACTATGGTCTCTACGGCGGTGGCAAAAGAGGGCTCTCCGCACTCAACTATAGTCGGCGGGCGCTCGGGTGGGGCAGAGGAAACGGGCTCGGCAGACAGAGGGCCAGTGGTGGTGGTGGCAGGCGTGGAAGCAGTGGAGGTGGGCTCAGCTAGGGTACTCCCGACACCGACAGAAGTGTGGACAAAGGTGTCAGGAGCAGCAAAAATATCAGGGATAGGCTGAGGAGCCACGAGAAGAAAGCTCTCATCATACCGAGAGTGACCTGGCACTCTCGGTCCATGAACCGAAACGAGCATCCCTCGTCGGTCCGGGCGATCGAACTAAGAACCTCAAGTGTCGAATAGATAAACGTGTCCGCCGACACCTGGAAGAAATCTCACCAGCCCACGTTGTCGTACAACGTGAGCATCCCCTCGAGTACCCCCAGGCGTCCTAGGTCTGCAAGGTGTGCGAACCTGGAGGGTACGATCGAGCGCTGGGAGATACGCTCAAAAGCGACGCGGTGTGCATCGTTCCGGAACGTGATCCCCAGCGGCCCGATAAGTGGAGCCGGAGGTGGTGGCTGTGGAGCTGCAGGGAGTGGCTGTGCGGGCTCTGCAGGCTGTGCGGGGTGTGTGGGGCCTGCAGGCTGTGCTGGGTGGACGAGGTGTGGTGGAGAAGGCGGAGGAGAGTCCTCCACCTCGTGGGAGGGGCCGGCATCATCCGACCGCTTCCGCTTGGCGGAAGCTCTCCTCGGCCGCGGCCGTGTCCGGGGCGGCATATGGGCCCCGAGCGCTCACCAAAACCAATAAAAATGCGGCGTGCGTAAAATAAAGGAAAGAATATACCACGACACGCCGCGAGTGCAAAGCTATGGAAGCGTGCGAAGACGACACCTCCACGTAGCCCAAATCAGTCCCTGGAAGCTCCCCTGGGCTCCCATAAGCTCCCCAATATAACCTGCGCATGAAACGGAGATATCAGCGAGTAATATTCAAAACGTATGGGGCATTAGGGGTATAATAGATAGAAATTGAAATTAATTTGGGTTTGGGGTTCGTTAGATACATGGATCCTTGAAAAATACACAAAAGAGGAGAGAATAGGCTAAAAATGGGGTTACCGGAGTCGGCCGGAGCAGCGGCCGCCGGCGGCGACTCGGGCGAGGTGCGGCGGCGGCTCGGCCGGCGAAGGGTGGCCGAGCGGCGGTGTGGCGCGAGGGATCGGGCGAGCGAAGGGGGATTTGGGCGCTGGGAATGCGAAGGGTCGGGGCGCATCGATTTGTTTCGTTTCGAAAAACGAGCCCGACCCTCGCCCCTATTTATTGTAAAAGTTACGACTCGGCCGAGTGACTGGGTCGCTCGGCCGAGTGAACTTTAAGGAAAAATTCCTCCCCGCTACGCTTCGGCCGAGTGCCCTTGCCACCCTCGGCCGAGTGGAGTAAGTCCATTCGGCCGAGTGGCTCAAGCTACTCGGCAAGACTCGCCCTAGGAGCGTATCAGTTTTACTCGGCCGAGTGAATATATATACTCGGCCGAGTAGTAGTTATACTGAAATCAGGAAAATAAACAGAGAGTTGGGTACAGCAGACTTCCCTCGTTCGTGAGCGGCTCAGCCAGACGAACTTATGTGCTCGGCCGAGTGACTAGTATGCTCGGCCGAGTGAGCCTTGTTTTCTGCTGTTTGTCTTTGTTTGAGCTCTAAACTCTGTTTTTCTTCCTCCAGTCGATTTCATCTTCCTCCTAAGCATCGAGCGCCTTCCTGGGGTGCTACTCGTCACCTTGTGCATCCTCCTAATGATGGGTACCTCGTTCTCCTCTCCTGTCGGGAAAAATAGGACCCGTTATCACAAGATTTTTGGGCGAACGACTCAAAACACTAAAAATTTCTAAAACAAAAATAAAAGAAAAGTGAAAATAAAGCAATAACTGTCGGGTTGCCTCTCGACAAGCGCTCGTTTAAGGTCGTGAGCTCGACCCCCTATGATTTTCGATTAATGCGGGATGTTTGGTGCATATGAGATGCACCCGTCAAACTTTCCGGGGAGAACGCTTGGATTCGGAAGTTGCGGCGGCGTGTTTTCCCTCGGTGGTCTCCCGTCTCGAATAGTGTTGGGGGGAGGCTCCCCCAAGCTAGCGTTTGCTCCGGTCCTCGGCTTCACCGGTGACGCCGATTTCCGTATCGGCGGAGCTTTCTTCAGAGACTTTGATTTCGAGAGCTTGCAGAGCTCTCGAATCCTTGCGACATCAGCGTCGCCTTCATCAATTTCAGCGGAGAAGTCGGGGGAATCATTTATATTCTCATCTTGGCCTAAATCCGGCCCTTCCTTGAAATCTTCTTTGAATAGAGCGCCGATCGAATAGGGGATCGCCTCCTCAATTACCTCGTCAAGGAGGTCCATATAGTCAAGCTCCTCGTGGTAAGGCATGTGTTTCATTGCCTTAGGAATATGAAGCTCCACCTCGATGTTGCCGACGTTCAATGTTAGAGTACCTTCTCGCACGTCGACAATGACACCGGCGGTGGCGAGGAACGGGCGTCCAAGTATTAATGACGTATCTCCCTCCTCCTTAACGTCCATGATCACGAAGTTACATGGCAAACATATGCCCCCCGTGACTTGTAGCGGGATGTCCTCTGCGATCCCTACCGGCCTTGTGATCCGTCCATCGGCTAGTTGTATACGCATGTCGGTGGGCTTCAACGTCCTGGTGTTTAGCCTTAGGAATATGGAGAGAGGCATGAGGCTTACACTAGCCCCTAGATCCACCAACGCCTTTTGTAGAGGGACACCACCCAAGATGCAAGGAATTCGAAAACTCCCCGGGTCTTTGAATTTAGCCGGCTCCTTCTCTCTCTTGGTGAACCAAGAGCCCTCCTCAGCGAGCATAATCTTTTCCTTCCTCTTTCTCCCCGAAATCAAATCCTTTAAAAATTTTGTGTATGTCGGGATTTTCACGATGGCGTCGAGGAAAGGAATGTTGAGGCTAACCCCTCTCAGATACTCGAGAAACTTTGCTAGCCTTTTCTTCATTTTTGCTCTAGCAAGCCTCTGGGGGAATGGGACCGGTGGCATAAAGCGCCTCTCTTCAATCAATTGCTCCGCTCTAGATTTCTCCTTTTCTTGCGGCTCTTTCTCCCTATCAACTTCAACTACCGGCTCAATTGGCTCTACATTCTCCTCCACGGGCTCCTCGTTAGGAATCATGGCGGGAGTGGTATCCTTCCTACCTCTAGTTGTAACGGCAACCACGTCATTGATGTGTCCGGTGTTGCCCCGTGGGTTTTGCTCGGGTTGAGCCGGCAATTGTTGAGTATTCCGATTGAGCAACGCCAATTGCTCCGAGATTTGAGCTACAACGGTTGTAAGTGAGTCTTGGCCCGCCTTCAAGGAAGCATTGACCTTCTTTTGCTCGACCATAAACTCCTCCACTCTAGCTTCGAAGTCAGATCGTTGTTGAGCTTGTGGAGGGTTTTGATTTCTACACCCTTGATTGTATCCGGGCGGCCTATAGGGTGGAACTTGTTGCTTCGGTTGAAAATTTTGTTGTGGAGGCCCCCTCGGCGGATAATGTTGTTGTTGGGGTGGTGGTGGTGGTCGAGCTTGTTGAGGTGGTTGTTGCGGCGGGTTCAAAGATCCTTCATTGTTGGCATAAGAGAAACCGGGATGATTTCTTGTGGCCGGATTGGCCCAATATCCTTGGTTCCCCGCGACATATTGAACTTGCTCCAAGGATCCCTCTCCTTGCTCTCCCCCCAAATACATAGCTTGAGATTGGTCTTGCCAATCACACATTTGATTCGTTGGTGCGGATGTGGAAGGGGTTCCTTGGGGCTCCGTGATAAACTTCTCCAGTCTCTCCACTACCTTGTGGAGAGAATCAAACTTGCTTGTCAGCTCCGCTACGGCCTTCGCCTCATAGATGCTAGACGGCTTCAAGGAGGACGTAGAGTGTCCTCGCTCGTCGCCCCATTGTTGATTGTTTCAGGCCATCTCCTCAATTAGGGCCGTAGCTTCTTCGGGAGTCTTTGATAAGATGGCACCATTCGCCGCGGCATCAATAATTTGCTTGGTCCCCGGTTGGAGACCATTGTAGAAGCTATGAACTAGCTCCCAATCTTCAATGCTATGGTGCGGGCATTGATGCTGCAGATATTTGAAACGCTCCCAAGCCTCATAGAGCGTCTCTTGAGGTCCTTGCTTGAAGGACATAAGAGCACTCCGAATCTTTACCGTCTTGGAGGGCGGATAGAACTTGTCAATGAATGCACTCGCCAACTCGTCCCATGTGGTAAAGACTCCCTCAGCTTGCGTCCTCAACCAATAAAGTGCCTTATCCTTTAGTGTGAAGGGGAAGAGACTCAGTCTAATGGCATCGATGGAGACCCCCGTCATCTGAAATGTGGCGCACTTCGACAAAAATAGTTGGATGTGGTAGTGGGGATTTTCATGGGCATTCCCATGAAATGGATCCTGCTGCATCAGAACCACTAGTCCAGTCTTCAGCTCAAAGTTCTTGTCAGCCGCCAACTCCGGCATGGCAATAGATGAGGTCGTAGAAGAGGTCTTAGGCCGAAGCCTATCGCGAATAGAAATAATCCTCGCCATTCTTGCCGCTAATTGTTCCGCAGTTTCCGGGTTGGTCATAAACCTCCCTTCCGGATCTTGTCTTCTCTCCGCTCTGTTTCTCTGCGCAGTACGCTCAATCTCGGGATCAAATAATATAGCCTCAGGGTCCGTCGTTGATCTCGTGTTCATGCACGGGAAAACAAAGTTTCAAAGAAGTGATTAGCACAATGGAAGGGTTAGGTAAAAAATAATGAAATAAAAACAAA
Source organism: Scilla litardierei (assembly GCA_030789695.1). Lineage (NCBI taxonomy): Eukaryota > Viridiplantae > Streptophyta > Magnoliopsida > Asparagales > Asparagaceae > Scilla > Scilla litardierei. Next base: position 48,976,618 of record CM061130.1, read on the forward strand.
AAGAAAGAAATAGCTAGGGTGGTAAGATCAAACGCAATCGCCTCCCTGGCAACGGCGCCAAAAACTTGATCGCTCCGGAATGTAACCCAAAAGTGCGACCGTGTAGTTTTACCGCAAGCGCACGGTGTAGCGACGAGCGGGTTATCGAACACAGGGAGGACGAATGAAAGTGCTTGCTCCAATCAACCTGGCTATTAAGAACAGAAAAGAGAGAAATTTGCTTTTGGCGATCCTGTAACAATCATCAGACAAAGTACGAAAATATCAAATCAAATAAAGACGCCTAGGGAATGGGGAATTCCCGCCACTCACCGTATTTCATCAATGTGGTTCATTGGTATCAAAATTGCTAGAATAAAATTTTGGATGAACTAGTTGCAACTGAATGTAATACCTAGCTCACGCTCTCGCGCTGTTGCCGGTCTATAGCTATCCTAGGTTCGGGTACAATCTCTTGCAAACCTTAGCCTAGGCAAGCTAGCATTAGGATCAACATCATCGTTCAATCGCGCCCCGAGCCCACTCTCGTGCAAACTCGGGTCACGACCTAGGTTGGGATAGTTCCTACCCGTCCAATCTCTTCCAAACGGGTATCGGCACGGAATTGCAACCGGAAACCCTAGTATCGGTCCAATCTCTTGCAAACCGATACTACGGAAATTCGATAACAACCCAATTCGGATTTCTAGGGTTTCCTACCGAATTGGGATCCAATCTCTTGCAAATCCCAATCGATATGAATACCTAGCTATCCGTAGTAAATCGGTCCCAATCTAACTGTCATGCCCCGCTTCCCAAAAATATGGAGGCGAAGCGTGAGAAGGTCCGCTCAGACTTGAAGCTGCAAAGCTTCAAGTCCGATAAGCGTCAATCAAATTTAAAACTGCAGGTCCTTGCAATGTGAGCGAAACAAGATAATAATAATGTAATGAGGCAAAAGAATAATCTCAGAATATCCATAAATATAAATTCCAACATCGCAGAAAAGCCACCAGGCTGAAAAGAAAAAGAGTTCAAAGGCCGAAACATGGCCAACAAAAGTACAAAGCAGAGGTGCCACGCACCAACAACTAACAAAAGGCCTAAAACAAAAGAAGGCTCATCAAATACACCAAGAAAGATCACTGACATCCACAAAACTCCTCCTAGGCAGACGTGGACTCAGGCTCAGCGTCAGCAACACATCACGTACACATCAACGGTCTCTGGCTCAGGTCTAACATGTGACACCCAAAAGAGCAAGGGGCACATGTCAGCAAGTCTATAAGAGACTTGTGCAAGGAAACTGAAAGTAGCTAAAAGTAAAGCAACCTAGCAGTTCTAGCATGAATGCAATGACATGGCAGTTAAAGTATGAGTGCAACTGGGAAAGTAAAGTAACGTAAGGTAAAGTACGAGCATGGCATTTAAACATGGCATGGATGACAAGTATTACATGAATCATTCACAAGACAAGTACAAGACAAGGAAAGTAAGCACCTCGTGCACAGAGTTCACGCCTTACAGCTAGAGTGGCTGATCGGGCCAACTCCTAAGCTGAGTGGTCGCTCAACCCTACCCCTCCACGTGTATCGAGCCAGGGCCTTACCCCCGAACGGGAATGCTCGCTTCTGGATCACGAGCCAGGAAGTGTTTTTAACAAGTATGGCATAGGGGTGCACCTAGCCGGACCAGGAAACCAGGCATTTGCTTTTGACCAACACAATAGGCCTGTTTCCCTGGAAGTAGTATTCAAGGAGTACAAGTATTGTAGCGTGTGCTACGAATGCAACAATCAACTTGGATGACATGTAGAATGCAATGCATGGCAGTTAAAAGTGCGTACAGATAAGGAAAGTAAACGTGATAGTTTAATATGCATGAACAACAAGTTTAAAGGGTTGGATCTAGCTTCGTTGTCAAGCTAGATCCATTTAGGTGACGGACCTAGTTTCATTGTCAAACTAGATCAAGTAGGCATCTAGCCAGCTATCATGTCACTGACTAGTCTCTTTTACTTTAGGAACAAGGAAGTGGCCTAAAAACATGGCCCTACACAAGAGTTGGCAAGTTTCACTTGCCTGCAAGTATGACGTCTGAGCACACCGTCCAATGAGTCCAAAAATCACAATTATCCTACGTGCACAAGTCCACCGGCCTACATCCGTTTTATTAATCTTGATTAGTGAATCATAAAACATTTAAAATACTTTAAAATACTGATTTTAGTCTTGATTAGCATGCAATTGGGTTGGGGGTCCTAGGGGTGCAAAGCGTTACCTCAACACGACACGGAAGCTACACCGGCGTCGGGTAGCGACGCCGGGGGTTGGAATAATAATATCGCGCTCCAAGTCCAGATTTCAATCAGATTCCTAGCTGGAAATTTCAGAGCAATCAACCGGGGCGACGATTCCAGATTCCAAAGCTAGCACGTGCGACGACGGGCTATGACGTGTCGCAACGTCGTACGCGACAAGTCATCGAAGAGAACGCACCTAGGTGGGGCCCACAGTAGTCCTAGGGACCTTTGGGGGACCCACAATACCTCTGGAGAACTTGGGGGGCCCACGGTGGCAAGTGGTGCGAAGGGTGCGGGGTTGCGACGAATGGCTCTCGGTCGTACACAACCAATGCGGGGGATTCCATCGGTCGGGCTCATGCGGCGGGGCTGTGCAGCGCTTGGGGTCGGTGCGGGCCTTGGTGCGGAGAGATTTGTCGGTCGGTGCTGGGGACAGCACCGTTCGGGCGCCTTGGATGCGGGGGAGCGGGCGCTGCAACGTTGCAAGCGTTGCAACGTTGCGGAGGGCGGGCGATCCGCTCGGTCAGTCGCTAGGGGAGGCGGGGCGACAAGGCGGGCGCTGTGCGGAGCGGGGATGCGGAAGACAGCGGGGAATTCTCTCGGTCTGACCGAGAGACTCTCTCGGTCGGACACAGGGTGCAAGCGGAGGCGATGCGGAGTGGTTGTGTGGAGTTTGGTGCGGGCGGAGCAGCGGCCGGTGCGGGGAAAATGGGCTTGTTCTCTCGGTCGGAGCGGGGGAAGTTCGTCGCAACGTTGCGACGATTCGTCGCAACGTCCAATTTGAGTTTTGGGAGCGGCTAGGGTTAAGGTTGTTTATATAGTGAAGGTTGTTTATATAGTGTAGATGGGTTGACTTGGTGGTCTAGGGCTAAATCTAATAGGATTGGAAGTTCAAAAATATTTAAAATTTGAAATTCAACTTCTCCAACTCACCCAAGGATTTGACCCGGTCCAAATGAGCTGGAAATTGGCTCAAAAATTATTTAATACGTTTAAAACTCAAATAAATTTTATTTGGCCGAATATAATTTAAAAATTAATTATTAAAAATAATATAAAACTTGTTTAAAATATAAAAGTGGTCAAATGAACTCCAAAAATTATAAAATAAATATCTTGGTGATCGTGATGACGAAAGTGAGCTAAATAAGAAGACGGATCTTAATTTTGACGTCGGATGACGAAACTAAAAATAGAAACGTCTCCCGTCAAAAGTGAAATTCGTCACGTCTCATCGAGTAAGTTTAAATTGTGGAAAAACGACTCGAGAAGTGTCGTTCCAAGATAGTGCCACTATTTAATACTCTCAGAGACATTCGCAATGGCATATCACACAAAAGTGTTCGCAATCAAATAAAGTCTAAAATAAACACGTGCACGGCCAAAAGCACATGCACGAACAAAGTACGACGAAAAGTGGTCGTTACATCCTCCCCACCTTAGAATAAAGTCCGTCCTCGGACTTTCTAATATAGCTAGTCACTTTAGTAACTACCCCAATCAAGTCACTTTATACTTCAAACCAGGTATAGTCATTACAAGTGCTTATATATGCACTAGGTAGTCAAACATTATTACTACCAACACGTATATATATACATTCACGTACGTCATATACTTATACTTATTATAGTCAGCCAACTTCATACATGTATTTCAATCATGTATATAAACATGCATCCCTTATATAACTGCTACTCACAAAACAATAGTTCAGATACTTATATAAGTATGATATCACACTAGCCAATACAATCATTGCTCTACGTATAGATAGCTACCTATGCACAAACATCAAGGGTATACTACCCTCTAATATTCATCCAATACCAAACATCTCAACATATATAGTCACACCATACCATTATTAAATAAAGTTTCACTATATATATATATATTCACCACTACTATAGTTTCACAATATATAGTCATTCAAATACATGCAATAATTTCACCGTATATTCACATCACATTCGGTCCTATAACTATATTTACGACACGCCATATATACCATAGTCATCAATACATATAACTAAGCACATACTTACCCGTGCATGGTGCACACCCATACACGCTAACTTTTCATTCACGTATACCAATCATATCATTATATAACTACCACACATACACACCTAGTTTTAGCTAGTACACATACGTTCACACGAGCAAGTCCTTAGTAATTAACTATACCACAAGACCAACACCTATAACTATATACTGGTGTAGCGACCCACAATCATGTGTGTAACATAACCAGGCACAAACACTTCTATCACTATACATACATCAAACATTGCTATGTTCAAACTACAAACATACATCCAATATACTTAGAGTATACCCACTCAAGCTTGAGTGAGACTCAGTACATATATCAGAATATTCTATATACGTAACACGACATTCATACCTATACCAATACCACTCCAATATTTATACGTCTACCAATACTACCATATACATACCATAGGTCAATCACACTTAATATTTAGTCAGATAACACCCACATAGTTAAATCAATTAATATACCATCATAATAACATTACAGACATCAGCACCCACATATTTATAATACCCTCCCTAGTACAAACATTCACCGTATAGTCACACATAAGTAATGTATATATTCACACCATAGCCTACTACCTATAATTAGTATACTAACACATCCACACATACATAAGTAAGATGCGCAATAGTCGTGTATACCTCACGGTATGCACGCAAGCAACATCCCGAGAAACAAGCGATACCAAACAAAATGATAATCCTACTACCATATGCATAACACTTATATACTCAGGCAACAAAACATAACTACTTACGTCTAAACACTAAATATATCTACTTACGAGCACATACTCACTCGTACTAGTATATAGGTCACTCAATAGGCCTACTCACTTAACCATACGTACACTTATTATTATCACACCTAACATACACATAGCTTTACCAATCATTTTTATTTCAACCATTACAAGTACCTCTAACTACATACACTCCATTAGATATTCCAACACTAGCTCTTATATACACAGGCACCCCTGGTATGGTATAGCTAGCCACGCACAAATCTATAAACACTAACACACCAACAACTTCATAGTATCACAAATAACTCCGAGTATATATATATATCGCACATTAGGCAAGCATTAATATACTATGGGGGGGTGTACTCATTCAAGCCCACGTACACAACTTAGGTACGTGCACTACGACACCTCACAAAGGTCCAAGGGCCTACTGACAATTAAGAGTTGACACAGACCTTGACGGCACTAAAGCCTAAGCAATAGAGGGGGGTCGAGGTCGAAAGCGTGACGAGGGAAGGATCGATAAGCACGAGTTCAGATAGGACGAATACGAGGAGACGGCTTGGTTAGACGAAACATTGACTCAATGGTGATGTTTAGGTTGAGGGAAAAGGGAGACGTAGTGATGTTTATATAGGAGGGGGAAAAGAAATATGGTAAATTGCATAAGCTAAAATATGTGGAGTTAGAAAACTGTTGTACTTCAAAAGTTGAAATCCTCGTTAGTATAAAAATTATTTGGGGATCGATAAAACGAGTTGTTCAAAATAAGTTTGAGTCGAATATTCATAATAAGAGAAAATGATTTAGTGGCTTATACAAAATCGTTGTAAAAGGAAGTAAAATCATTTACACGAATATTAAGGACGAGGTTTTAGAAATCTTATACGTCAGTAATTTAATATAATGTTGGCAAAAGTTTTGAAATGCAAAGAATGAAATTAAATGAACTGAAGAATTTAAACTCGTGTTAATTACTTTCAAATCTTTAGGCTATGGAAAATCAATATTGAAACTTCTTTTAGAGAAATCAGGATTTGTCAAAAATAAAACTGGTTACACTAAGCTCTTAACGTACGAGCACAGCGATCCTGGTACGGGTATAAGAATAATTGAAATTCAATTTGGTTTAGAAATTTTTCTAAAAGTATGTATGGTGAGCGAAAAGAAAATAATAATGACTTAGTATAAGAATTATCAAGATCGAATAGCAAATCTTTAAAATCAAATCATGAAGGGTCTAAAGCAGGAAGTGGTTATGAAAATAGTAATTTTGCAAAAATCCTAAGTAGCGAAAACGACGAGCAAAAACCAACTTGCTGAAAGCTGAAATTCCATGTGTCTTGAAAGTATATTAAAGTAAACACGACGTATCATTCGAATAACACAAATAAGAAGGAAAATTATAAATCGAATTGGGCAAAGCAAAAGTATGGTTCAGAATAAAATTAATATATGAAAGGAAAATGTATTTTCATAGTTACAAAAGTGTAGACTGGGAAAATACCATAAGCTAGTATTCAAAATTTCAACAAAAGTTTGAAAAAAAAAGTTCAAGTCAACGAAGGAGTATGAAATATATAAGATATATCTATATATAAAATTGAGCAAATTCAAATTTAGGGAAAGAGGAAATCGAAAAATACTTTCGGAAGATTCAAGATTTGTAATGGAGAGGTTTGAAAATTGACGACGATCGTCACGAGGCGGTCTCGTGAATCGAGGCAAGGAAATTGGTCGGATGATCAAAACATAAATACGCCTAGAGTATGAATCAGGAAAGTCTACGGGGAACCCCTACGGTCGACCAACTAAAGACTAAGAACTAAGCGCTAAGACTTTCTAAGGGGCTAGACGGTAATGAAATGCGTTCAGCTTAGTCCGAAATCGATGAACCCAAGCGAACGACTAAAGGAAATTCTAGAAGTCTACTATGGTCAGAGTTAGGCAAGAACCACTAAGGTAACTCCTACGACGACTAAATCAATTGCTGACAGGGAGTCTAACTACAATCAGGGCCTCTAACTAGCAAGCACAGACGTCTAACTTAGCCTTCTTATCACCTAGTGTCCTAAGAAAACAACTTGACTCAGGGCTTCTGACTCGGATGTTGCAATTTATTTAATGGACATTCCGTTATTATCGTTGGTTCGTTAATTCGCAATTGCAAGACTGGACCTGCATGGGCCACCAACAAAACCTGTCACGCCCCGCTTCCCAAAAATATGGAGGCGAAGCGTGAGAAGGTCCGCTCAGACTTGAAGCTGCAAAGCTTCAAGTCCGATAAGCGTCAATCAAATTTAAAACTGCAGGTCCTTGCAATGCGAGCGAAACAAGATAATAATAATGTAATGAGACAAAAGAATAATCTCAGAATATCCATAAATATAAATTCCAACATCGTAGAAAAGCCACCAGGCTGAAAAGAAAAAGAGTTTAAAGGCCCAAACATGGCCAACAAAAGTACAAAGCAGAGGTGCCACGCACCAACAACTAAAAAAAGGCCTAAAACAAAAGAAGGCTCATCAAAGACACCAAGAAAGATCACTGACATCCACAAAACTCCTCCTAGGCAGTCGTGGACTCAGGCTCAGCGTCAGTAACACATCACGTACACAGCAACGGTCTCTGGCTCAGGTCTAACATGTGACACCCAAAAGAGCAAGGGGCACATGTCAGCAAGTCTACAAGAGACTTGTGCAAGGAAACTGAAAGTAGGTAAAAGTAAAGCAACCTAGCAGTTCTAGCATGAATGCAATGACATGGCAGTTAAAGTATGAGTGCAACGGGTAAAGTAAAGTAACGTAAGGTAAAGTACGAGCATGGCATTTAAACATGGCATGTATGACAAGTATTACATGAATCATTCATAAGACAAGTACAAGACAAGGAAAGTAAGCACCTCGTGCACAGAGTTCACGCCTTACAGCTAGAGTGGCTGATCGGGCCAACTCCTAAGCTGAGTGGTCGCTCAACCCTACCCCTCCACGTGTATCGAGCCAGGGCCTTACCCCCGAACGGGAATGCTCGCTTCTGGATCACGAGCCAGGAAGTGTTTTTAACAAGTATGGAATAGGGGTGCACCTAGCCAGACCAGGAAACCGGGCATTGGCTTTTGACCAACACATGAGGCCCGTTTCCCCGGAAGTAGTATTCAAGGAGTACAAGTATTGTAGCGTGTGCTACGATGCAACAATCAACTTGGATGACATGTAGAATGCATTGCATGGCAGTTAAAAGTGCGTACAGATAAGGAAAGTAAACGTGACAGTTTAGTATGCATGAACAACAAGTTTAAAGGGTTGGATCTAGCTTCGTTGTCAAGCTAGATCCATTTAGGTGACGGACCTAGTTTCGTTGTCAAACTAGATCAAGTAGGCGTCTAGCCAGCTATCATTTCACTGACTAGTCTCTTTTACGCTAGGAACAAGGAAGTGGCCTAAAAACATGGCCCTACACAAGAGTTGGCAAGTTTCACTTGCCTGCAAGTACGACGTCTGAGCACACCGTCTAATGAGTCCAAAAATCACAATTATCCTACGTGCACAAGTCCACCGGCCTACATCCGTTTTATTAATCTTGATTAGTGAATCATAAAACATTTAAAATACTTTAAAAATACTGATTTTAGTCTTGATTAGTATGCAATTGGGTTGGGGGTCCTAGGGGTGCAAAGCGTTACCTCAACACGACGCGAAAGCTACACCGGCGTCGGGTAGCGACGCCGGGGGTTGGAATAATAATATCGCGCTCCAAGTCCAGATTCCAATTAGATTCCTAGCTGGAAATTTCAGAGCAATCAACCGGGGCGACGATTCCAGATTCCAAAGCTAGCACGTGCGACGACGGGCTACGACGTGTCGCAACGTCGTACGCGGCAAGTCGTCGAAGAGAACGCACCTAGGTGGGGCCCATAGTAGTCCTATGGACCTTTGGGGGACCCACAATACCTCTGGAGAACTTGGGGGGCCCACGGTGACAAGTGGTGCGAAGGGTGCGGGGTTGCAACGAATGGCTCTCGGTCGTACACAGCCAATGCGGGGGATTCCATCGGTCGGGCTCATGCGACGGGGCTGTGCATCGCTTGGGGTCGGTGCGGGCCTTGGTGCGGAGAGATTTGTCGGTCGGTGCGGGGGACAGCATCGGTCGGGCGCCTTGGATGCGGGGGAGCGGGCGCTGCAACGTTGCAAGCATTGCAACGTTGCGGAGGGCGGGCGATCCGCTCGGTCTGGCGCTAGCAGAGGCGGGGCGACAAGGCGGGCGATGTGCGGAGCGGGGATGCGGAAGACAGCAGGGAATTCTCTCGGTCTGACCGAGAGACTCTCTCGGTCGGACACGGGGTGCAAGCGGAGGCGATGTGGAGCGGCTGTACGGAGCTTGGTGCGGGCGGAGCAGCGGCCGGTGCGGGGAAAATGGGCCTGTTCTCTCGGTCGGAGCGGGGGAAGTTCGGCGCAACGTTGCGACGATTCGTCGCAACGTCCAATTTGAGTTTTCGGAGCGGCTAGGGTTATTTTCTTGCGAAAATAGGTCTTCCTAAAGGTTGTTTATATAGTGTAGATGGGTTGACTTGGTCTAGGGCTAAATCTAATAGGATTGGAAGTTCAAAAATATTTAAAATTTTAAATTCAACTTCTCCAACTCACCCAAGGATTTGACCTGGTCCAAATGAGCTGGAAATTGGCTCAAAAATTCTTTAATACGTTTAAAAATGAAATAAATTTTATTTGGCCGAAAATAAGTTAAAAATTAATTATTAAAAATATTATAAAACTTGTTAAAAATATAAAAGTGGTCAAATGAACTCCAAAAATTATAAAATAAATATCGTGGTGATCGTGATGACGAAAGTGAGCTAACTAAGAAGACGGATCTCAATTTCGACGTCGGACGACGAAACTAAAAATAGAAACGTCTCCCGTCAAAATTGAAAATCGTCACGTCTCATCGAGTAAGTTTAAATTGTGGAAAACCGAATCGAGAAGTGTCGTTCCAAGATAGTGCCACTATTTAATACTCTCAGAGACGTTCGCAACGGCATATCACACAAAAGTGTTCGCAATCAAATAAAGTCTAAAATAACCACGTGCACGGCAAAAAGCACGTGCACGAACAAAGTACGATGAAAAGTGGTCGTTACACTAACCCTAAAAGCAATTCTAGCAATATTTCCACCAATTCATCACAAATCTGAAATTGGGCTCGTACGGTTCATCCCCACGCCCCAAGACGTGTAGACTACTCACAATTCATAGCACAAATGCAAAAATAATCAATGAAATTAACAAGAGAATTCATCACAATATTGAGATAAGCAATAAAAATAGTATTTTTAGGGGAGAAAGACACAAACCAATGGAGTTCTTCCAATAATCCAACAAAAATCAACTTTTGTCTTCTCTCCAATCACAAGAATAAAAGCTAAAAAGTTAATCTAAAAGCTGCAAAAATTCAAGAGAAAAAGCTCTCTAACCTAGGGTAAAAACAGGGGTTAAATACCCCCCAAAATCGTCCAAAAAACTGTGACCAAAATGCCCCTGCGCAGCCTGAAAACCGCAATTTTCGCTACAGGCAGCGCGTCGCACTCGGCCGAGTGACAAAAGTCGCTCGGCCGAGTGACAAACCATGTAAATTTCCAGTAAGTCTGGGTCTTCGGGGGTCTTCACTTCGGGAGTCGCTCGGCCGAGTGAGTTGTCGTCACTCGGCCGATGGCTTCTTAGTACTCGGGCGGTCGGCATTTGCCACTCGGCCGAGTGGGTCTTCTGAAGCTCAGGCAGACGAAAAACAGTAAGTTGGCGATTTTTGACATGCGTCGTCTGGGCGCCACTCGGGCAGACGGGATCTCGTTACTCGGCCGATGTGGCTTCCGTCGCTCGGCCGAGTGCACACATAAAGCGTGTCCGATCAGGTCGGCTGAGCAGTGTCTCGCTGGTCGGCCGAGTGACTCCTTCACTCGGCCGAGTGACTCCTTCACTCGGCCGAGTGAGACACCAAAAATGCCCAATCAGCTTGTTTTGGCCTCCTCGTCGCTCCTGCGACGTTCTTTCTTCTTCCTCTCCTCTCCAATGGCAAAATACCCCTCGGGGAGGTTGTCGGTGACACTCTGGAGTAGGCGTATCTCGAGATCACTCCAAATCGCTCCAAATCACCTGAAATGCGACAAAAACAACAAATAGTGAAAAGCATCGTAATATCTTCGATTTATCGTGAAAAACATGATTTGAGCGATCTAAATGGCATGCAAACATGCGGGAAAAAAGTGTAAAATAAGGAGTGATCAAAATCCCCCAAGCTTACCTCTTACTCGTCCTCGAGGAAGATAAGTAAAAGGCGAACCCGGTGGATTCGGAAAACGAAAACGGCGAAAAACGAAAAAAATGAAAAACGAAGAAAAACGAAAAACGAAATAAAAACAAAGAAGAAAGAAAGAAGCGAAGAGGGAAGCTGCTAGATCATTTTCTCAGGACGTGGGTTTTGCTTACTCATATAGCATGCACCGAATGAAAAACACATGTCAAAGAATTTTATTTCGATATCATAGTATAATGGTGCAAATAGAAATAAAAAACCCACGAACAACAATATAATCATGAAAAACGGAATAATTTTAGAATTAATATCGTCTGAATCTTTTAAAGCGGTATACAAATCGCAGATCATACACTTTTCAATTGAATGCTTTCTACGAGGAGTATAAGAATATCACACCGTAGAGTAGAAAGAATAGATAAGCATGGATTTCATGAAATGAGTGCTAGGCATGGATTTCTGGACTTCGTAAAGCTAAAAATAATCTTACCGAGTATAGAATATTACTTAGCCTAGGTTGTCGTGCAACGTCAAGTAGTCACTCTCTCACACATCATTGGATTCCCTCCCCCAAGCTTATCTATAAGCGTGGTGGCATAAAAAATATTTACATCCCCATTTTTATAAAGCTCCAAAAGTAATGAAAATAAATACAAAAAGAGAGAAGAAAGAGAGAACATGAGATGTGATCTTTTATTGAGGTTCTTTCCTCTTTTCTTTTTCTTTTTCTCTCTTTTTTTTCTTTTTTTTCTCTGTTTTTTTTTCTTTTTTTTTCAAATAACATATATACACAATGATCCCAACTCAAAGAGAAGTAAGAACATACAAGAAATTTTTTTTTCTTTTTCTTTCTTTGGTTTTGGGAAATTTGGAGCTAGGAATTAATAGCGGGGGAAATGCCATATAATAGAATCGCTAAGGGGAGATTCACCAATGATTTAAAATAGAGAAATGATGTTCAAGATATGTGGAGAAAGAAATAAATATGTCTCTCAGTTCACTCTATAAGACGTGCACGACAACTTCAGCAGGGTAATCTAATCTACTCAGTTTCGATCACAAAAAAGCTAAACTAATCCAGATTTATCATAGCTAACATCATTCAATCATCCTGAAGTGAAATGTACAAATCATGCATATAGAAGTGATATAAGAAAAGAAAACGGTACTCCAGATATAAGCATTCAATGCGTGAATCTTGGTGTGTTTTCTGCGATAGCATACATATGAATATTCAGACTCAGCTAATAATAAAATTTCATCCATTTTCATGTGGAAAAAGTGTGGGTTACTATCTCTAAATGCAAGGCAAATCGCAGCATATGATATCAGAAATAAAATCTAAGACATGACAAATATAGCATGCATATAGAGAAAGCTAACTCCACGTCATCATCATCACAGAAAAGTCATCTCTAGCATGAGATGAAAAAGAAATAAAGATAAAGGGGAAAATAAAATTATTTACAATGCGGCACACAGAAAAATAAGAAAAACGTGATGCATGGTAAAATAAAAGAAAAATGAAAATAAGGGCAAAAGCGGAAAATGGCGTGAAAAAACTAAAAATAAAGGTGGTAAATCAAAAAGAACGTGAGAACTCACTCCCCCAAGCTAAATGGCACAGTGTCCTCAATGTGCATAGTGTGGCACACCGAGAGACAAGTAATGGGAGGGGTAAGTGAGGATGCATGCATGAGGAAAAATAAAAGAAAATAATGAAACGAAAAATATGATGCGGACATGATGCATGCAGATATAGGAGTGATACAGATATAAAGGTGTGACACCAAAAACTCTCCCTCTCTCCCAAAAAAAGATATATAAAGATATATAAAGAAAATGTGTACCCAAAAATAGTGAGGGGAGGGGGGTGGGAAAAATGCATCAGGACCCAGCAGAGACGGGCAGCACAACGGCAAAAAGAATCGATGGCATCAAGAGTGCCTAAGAAGGTGGGGCTGCGCCGTCTCCGTCCTGAGGCGGAGGAGGAGGAGGTGGTGGTGGGACAGGCTGTTGAGCGGGAGTGGGTGTGGGTGTGGAAGTGGTAGCAGGCTGGGTATGGGTAGGAGTGGGGGTGGTGACCTACCGGGTGGGTGGGGGTACGCGGGGGAGTCGCTCCAGGACCTGGGTAAGGCAATAGTGAATATGCGGAAGCAGGTCGAAGTGGCCAGCCATCGCTGTGACGGTGGCAGACAGGGTCCTAAGGTCGCCTCTGAGGCCACACACCGCCCCCTCGAGAGCACGAATGCTCTGAAGTACAGTGTCGGGGGGAGGTGGTGCAGAGGGATGCACCGGTCTGTGCTGTGTAGGGCGGGGCTGGCGTACTCTGGTGGCGTAGGTGACGGGCTCAGCAGGCAAGGGAACGAAAGGTGCTGCGCTCGCAAATGTGGGCCTGGCCTCAGTGCGAGGCCGGGGCACCGGCTGGTGAGAAGTGGAGGCAGCAGCAACGAAAGAAGAATACAAAAGTGGCAATGAGGCGGCCAGAGAGGTCGGTGACATAGAAGTGTGGACAGACGCCACGACACTCTCAGAGAATACATCAGCGGTGGAGACAGAGGCGGAGACTACGGTCCCTACGGCGGTGGCAAAAGAGGGCTCTCCGCACTCAACTATAGTCGGCGGGCGCTCGGGTGGGGCAGAGGAAACGGGCTCGGCAGACAGAGGGCCAGTGGTGGTGGTGGCAGGCGTGGAAGCAGTGGAGGTGGGCTCAGCTAGGGTACTCCCGACACCGACAGAAGTGTGGACAGAGGTGTCAGGAGCAGCAGAAATATCAGGGATAGGCTGAGGAGCCACGAGAAGAAAGCTCTCATCATACCGAGAGTGACCTGGCACTCTCGGTCCATGAACCGAAACGAGCATCCCTCGTCGGTCCGTGCGATCGAACTAAGAACCTCAAGTGTCGAACAGATAAACGTGTCAGCCGACACCTGGAAGAAATCTCGCCAGCCCACGTTGTCGTACAACGTGAGCATCCCCTCGAGTACCCCCAGGCGTCCTAGGTCTGCAAGGTGTGCGAACCTGGAGGGTACGATCGAGCGCTGGGAGATACGCTCGAAAGCGACGCGGTGTGCATCGTTCCGGAACGTGATCCCCAGCGGCCCGATAAGTGGAGCCGGAGGTGGTGGCTGTGGAGCGGCAGGGAGTGGCTGTGCGGGCTCTACAGGCTGTGCGGGGTGTGTGGGGCCTGCAGGCTGTGCTAGGTGGACAGGGTGTGGTGGAGAAGGCGGAGGAGAGTCCTCCACCTCATGGGAGGGGCCGGCATCATCCGACCGCTTCCGCTTGGTGGAAGCTCTCCTCGATCGCGGCCATGTCCGGGGAGGCATATGGGCCCCGAGCGCTCACCAAAACCAATAAAAATGCGGCGTGTGTAAAATAAAGGAAAGAATATACCACGACACGCTGCGAGTGCAAAGCTATGGAAGCGTGCGAAGACGACGCCTCCACGTAGCCCAAATCAGTCCCTGGAAGCTCCCCTGGGCTCCCCTAAGCTCCCAAATATAACCTGCGCATGAAACGGAGATATCAGCGAGTAATATTCAAAACGTATAGGGAATTAGGGGTATAATAGATAGAAATTGAAATTAATTTAGGTTTGGGGTTCATTAGATACATGGATCCTTGAAAA
This sequence comes from Scilla litardierei, assembly GCA_030789695.1. Taxonomy (NCBI): domain Eukaryota; kingdom Viridiplantae; phylum Streptophyta; class Magnoliopsida; order Asparagales; family Asparagaceae; genus Scilla; species Scilla litardierei. Next base: position 48,991,652 of record CM061130.1, read on the forward strand.
ATACACAAAAGAGGAGAGAATAGGCTAAAAATGGGGTTACCGGAGTCGGCCGGAGCAGCGGCCGGCGGCGGCGACTCGGGTGAGGTGCGGCGGCGGCTCGGCCGGCGAAGGGTGGCCGAGCGGCGGCGTGGCGCGAGGGATCGGGCGAGCGAAGGGGGATTCAGGCGCTGGGAATGAGAAGGGTCGGGGCGCTGCGATTTGTTTCGTTTTGAAAAACGAGACCGACCCTCGCCCCTATTTATAGTAAAAGTTACGACTCGGCCGAGTGACTGGGTCGCTCAGCTGAGTGAACTTTAAGGAAAAATTCCTCCCCGCTACGCTTCGGCCGAGTGGCCTTGCCACCCTCGGCCGAGTGGAGTAAGTCCATTCGGCCGAGTGGCTCAAGCTACTCGGCAAGACTCGCCCTAGGAGCGTATCAGTTTTACACGGCCGAGTGAATATATATACTCGGTCGAGTAGCAGTTATACTGAAATCAGGACAATAAACAGAGAGTTGGATACAGCAGACTTCCCTCGTTCGTGAGCGGCTCGGCCGGACGAACTTATGTGCTCGGCCAAGTGACTAGTATGCTCGGCCGAGTGAGCCTTGTTTTCTGCTGTTTGTCTTCGTTTGAGCTCTAAACTCTGTTTTTCTTCCTCCAGTCAATTTCATCTTCCTCCTAAGCATCGAGCGCCTTCCTAGGGCGCTACTCGTCGCCTTGTGCATCCTCCTAATGATGGGTACCTCGTTCTCCTATCCTGTCAGGAAAAATAGGACCCATTATCACAAGATTTTTGGGTGAACGACTCAAAACACTAAAAATTTCTAAAACAAAAATAAAAGAAAAGTGAAAATAAAGCAATAACCGTCGGGTTGCCTCTTGACAAGCGCTCGTTTAAGGTCGTGAGCTCGACCCCCTATGATTTTCGATTAATGCGGGATGTTTTGTGCATATGAGATGCACCCGTCAAACTTTCCGGGGAGAACGCTTGGATTCGGAAGTTGCGGCGGCTGTTCTCCCTCGGTGGTCTCCCGTCTCGAATAGTGTTGGGGGGAGGCTCCCCCAAGCTAGCGTTTGCTCCGGTCCTCGGCTTCACCGGTGACGCCGATTTCTGTATCGGCGGAGCTTTCTTCGGAGACTTTGATTTCGAGAGCTTGCAGAGCTCTCGAATCCTTGCGACATCAGCGTCGCCTTCATCAATTTCAGCGGGGAAGTCGGGGGAATCATTTATCTTCTCATCTTGGCCTAAATCCGGCCCTTCCTCGAAATCTTCTTTGAATATAGTGCCGATCGAATGGGGGATCGCCTCCTCAATTACCTCGTCAAGGAGGTCCATATAGTCAAGCTCCTCGTGGTAAGGCATGTGTTTCATTGCCTTAGGAATATGAAGCTCCACCTCTATGTTGCCGACGTTCAATGTTAGGGTACCTTCTCACACGTCGACAATGACACCTGCGGTGGCGAGGAACGGGCGTCCAAGTATCAATGACGTATCTCCCTCCTCCTTAACGTCCATGATCACGAAGTCACATGGCAAACATATGCCCCCCGGGACTTGTAGCGGGATGTCCTCTGCGATCCCTACCGGTCTTGTGATCCGTCCATCGGCTAGTTGTATACGCATGTCGGTGGGCTTCAATTTCGTCCCGGTGTTTAGCCTTAGGAACATGGAGAGAGGCATGAGGCTTACACTAGCCCCTAGATCCACCAACGCCTTTTGTAGAGGGACGCCACCCAAGGTGCAAGGAATTCGAAAACTCCCCGGGTATTTGAATTTAGCCGACTCCTTCTCTCTCTAGGTGAACCAAGAGCCCTCCTCGGCGAGCATAATCTTTTCCTTCCTCTTTCTCCCCGAAATCAAATCATTTAAAAATTTTGCGTATGTCGGGATTTCCACGATGGCGTCGAGGAAAGGAATGTTGAGGCTAACCCCTCTCAGATACTCGAGAAACTTTGCTAGCCTTTTCTCCATTTTTGCTCTAGCAAGCCTCTGGGGGAATGGGACCGGTGGCATAAAGCGCCTCTCTTCAATCAATTGCTCCGCTCTAGATTTCTCCTTTTCTTGCGGCTCTTTCTCCCTATCAACTTCAACTACCGGCTCAATTGGCTCTACATTCTCCTCCACGGGCCCTCGGTAGGAATCATGGCGGGGGTGGTATCCTTCCCGCCTCTAGTTGTAACGGCAACCACGGCATTGATGTGGCCGGTGTTGCCCCGTGGGTTTTGCTCAGGTTGAGCCGGCAATTGTTGAGTATTCCGATTGAGCAACGCCAATTGCTCCGAGATTTGAGCTACAACGGTTGTAAGGGAGTCTTGGCCCACCTTCAAGGAAGCATTGACCTTCTTTTGCTCGACCATAAACTCCTCCACTCTAGCTTCGAAGTCGGATCGTTGTTGAGCTTGTGGAGGGTTTTGATTTCTCCACCCTTGATTGTATTCGGGCGGCCTATAGGGTGGAACTTGTTGCTTCGGTTGGAAATTTTGTTGTGGAGGCCCCCTCGGTGGATAGTGTTGTTGTTGGGGTGGTGGTGGTGGTCGAGCTTGTTGAGGTGGTTGTTGCGGCGGGTTCAAAGCTCCTTCATTATTGGCATAAGAGAAACCGGGATGATTTCTTGTGGCCGGATTGGCCCAATATCCTTGGTTCCCCGCGACATATTGAACTTGCTCCCCCCCAAATACATAGCTTGAGATTGGTCTTGCCAATCACACATTTGATTCGGTTGTGCGGAAGTGGAAGGGGTTCCTTGGGGCTCCGTGATAAACTTCTCCAGTCTCTCCACTACCTTGTGGAGAGAATCAAACTTGCTTGTCAGCTCCGCTACGGCCTTCGCCTCATAGATGCTAGACGGTTTCAAGGAGGACGTAGAGTGTCCTTGCTCGTCGCCCCATTGTTAATTGTTTGAGGCCATCTCCTTAATTATGGCCGTAGCTTCTTCGGGAGTCTTTGATAAGATGGCACCATTCGCCGCGGCATCAATAATTTGCTTGGTCCCCGGTTGGAGACCATTGTAGAAGCTATGAACTAGCTCCCAATCTTCAATGCTATGGTGCGGGCATTGATGTTGCAGATCTTTGAAACGCTCCCAAGCCTCATAGAGCGTCTCTTGAGGTCCTTGCTTGAAGGACATAAGAGCACTCCGAATCTTTACCGTCTTGGAGGGCGGATAGAACTTGTCAATGAATGCACTCGCCAACTCGTTCCATGTGGTAAAGACTCCCTCAGCTTGCGTCCTCAACCAATAAAGTGCCTTATCCTTTAGTGTGAAGGGGAAGAGACGCAGTCTGATGGCATCGATGGAGACCCCCGTCATCTGAAATGTGGCGCACTTCGACAAAAATAGTTGGATGTGGTAGTGGGGATTTTCATGGGCATTCCCATGAAATGGATCCTGCTGCATCAGAACCACTAGTCCAGTCTTCAGCTCAAAGTTCTTGTCAGCTGCCAACTCCGGCATGGCAATAGATGAGGTCGTAGAAGAGGTCTTAGGCCGAAGCCTATCGCGAATAGAAATAATCCTCGCCATTCTTGCCGCTAATTGTTCCGCAGTTTCCGGGTTGGTCATAAACCTCCCTTCCAGATCTTGTCTTCTCTCCGCTCTGATTCTCCGCGCAGTACGCTCAATCTCGGGATCAAATAATATAGACTCAGGGTCCGCCGTTGATCTCGTGTTCATGCACGGGAAAACAAAGTTTCAAAGAAGTGATTAGCACAATGGAAGGGTTAGGTAAAAAATAATGAAATAAAAACAAAAAAAAAGAAATAGCTAGGGTGGTAAGATCAAACGCAATCGCCTCCCCGGCAACGGCACCAAAAACTTGATCGCTCCGGAATGTAACCCAAAAGTGCGACCGTGTAGTTTTACCGCAAGCGCATGGTGTAGCGGCGAGCGGGTTATCGAACACATGGAGGACGAATGAAAGTGCTTGCTCCAATCAACTTGGCTATTAAGAACAGAAAAGAGAGAAATTTGCCTTTGGCGATCCTGTCACAATCGTCAGACAAAGTACGAAGATATCAAATCAAATAAAGACGCCTATGGAATGGGGAATTCCCGCCACTCACCGTATTTCATCAATGTGGTTCATTGGTATCAAAATTGCTAGAATAAAATTTTGGATGAACTAGTTGCATCTGAATGTAATACCTAGCTCACGCTCTCTCGCTGTTGCCGGTCTATAGCTATCCTAGGTTCGGGTCCAATCTCTTGCAAATCCTAGCCTAGGCAAGCTAGCATTAGGATCAACATCATCGTTCAATCGCGCCCCGAGCCCACTCTCGTGCAAACTCGGGCCATGACCTAGGTTGGGATAGTTCCTACCCATCCAATCTCTTGCAAACGGGTATCGGCACGGAATTGCAACCGGAAACCCTAGTATCGGTCCAATCTCTTGCAAACCGATACTACGGAAATTCGATTCCAACCCAATTCGGATTTCTAGGGTTTCCTACCGAATTGGGATCCAATCTCTTGCAAATCCCAATCGATATGAATACCTAGCTATCCGTAGTAAATCGGTCCCAATCTAACACTAATAGCAATTCTAGCAATATTTCCACCAATTCATCACAAATCTGAAATTCGGCTCGTAGGGTTCATCCCCACGCCCCAAGACGTGTAGACTACTCACAATTCATAGCACAAATGCAAAAATAATCAATGAAATTAACAAGAGAATTCATCACAATATTGAGATAAGCAATAAAAATAGTATTTTTTATGGGAGAAAGACACAAACCAATGGAGTTCTTCCAATAATCCAACAAAAATCAACTTTTGTCTCCTCTCCAATCACAAGAATAAAAGCTAAAAAGTTAATCTAAAAGCTGCAAAAATTCAAGAGAAAAAGCTCTCTAACCTAGGACTTACGTGCACTTATGCATATATAATGCGACTTTCCCGCTCATACAGAGATCCTCTCCGCAAGGGAACAGATTCCCTTTGCACATGACTTCGTGTGCGCGACGTTCGAGGTCCGTATTCCCTCGTACATCCCCCACAAGGGTGTACAAACGTCTTCCATATCCAACAAAAACAGGGGTTAAATACCCCCCAAAATCGTCCAAAAAACTGTGACCAAAATGCCCCTGCGCAGCCTGAAAACCGCAATTTTCGCTACAGGCAGCGCGTCGCACTCGGCCGAGTGACAAAAGTCGCTCGGCCGAGTGACAAACCCTGTAAATTTCCAGTAAGTCTGGGTCTTCGGGGGTCTTCACTTCGGGAGTCGCTCGGCCGAGTGAGTTGTCGTCACTCGGCCGATGGCTTCTTAGTACTCGGGCGGTCGGCATTTGCCACTCGGCCGAGTGGGTCTTCTGAAGCTCAGGCAGACGAAAAACAGTAAGTTGGCAATTTTTGACATGCGTCGTCTGGTCGCCACTCGGGCAGACGGGATCTCGTTACTCGGCCGATGTGGCTTCCGTCGCTCGGCCGAGTGCACACATAAAGCGTATCCGATCAGGTCGGCCGAGCGGTGTCTCACTGGTCGGCCGAGTGACTCCTTCACTCGGCCGAGTGAGACACCAAAAATGCCCAATTAGCTTGTTTTGGCCTCCTCGTCGCTCCTGTGACGTTCTTTCTTCTTCCTCTCCTCTCCAATGGCAAAATACCCCTCGGGGAGGTTGTCGGTGACACTCTGTAGTAGGCGTATCTCGAGATCACTCCAAATCGCTCCAAATCACCTGAAATGCGACAAAAACAACAAATGGTGAAAAGCATCGCAATATCTTCGATATATCGTGAAAAACATGATTTGAGCGATCGAAATGGCATGCAAACATGCGAGAAAAAAGTGTAAAATAAGGAGTGATCACTATCGCCTAGATAATCGCTAGAAAGTTCCTATTCCAAGTGTTTTCGAAAACGATGGAGGTTGAGAAGACGTGGAGCAGAACACTCGGTGCAAATTCTCGCCTTCTTTTTATTCTCGGTAGGTAGGAAAATATTCACACAAGAATTTTTTTTGGGTTTTGGATATATGTATTTTTTTGGGATTTTTGGCTACACATATATTTTTTTCTTTTCTCTTTTCATTACTTTTTGGGTTTTTCTTTTCTCTATTTTTTTTAATTTTTGGATTTTTGGGTATATACATGTGTACTCTCTCAAGTGGGAGAACAGTACACGACGAGGGGATTTGCACCAAGTAAAATAAAAAAGAAATCGGATTATAAACACATGGGCAAGGGAGATTTTCTTCGCTAATCAGAGCATAAGCTAAATGGGTTATCTAGTCCTAATTGTGGAATCCCGACACATGCGAAATGAAGTATACGATATAAATATATTCATGCATATAGAAGCAGACAGGAGAAGCAAATACCGCATATTCAAATCGAAGCATGATAATCTAGGGGTCATCCCAGGACAGGTATATAAATCAAAATCACAAGGTAGAAGCACACTATAAGCTAGTCACGACACACGACTCACATAAAAGCAAAACGGACCCCTGATGCATGAAATGCAAGAGGACTCAGCTTCCTAGGGTTAGTGAATGTGATTATCGAAGCCATGCTAGGTGTGTGTGTGATTCTGTGGCAATTCATCATTTGTGGTCATCTCTAGGAGAGAGAGAGAGGACAAAATATGAGAAGAAAAAAGAAAACCACGATGAAAACGACTCAAAAATGAAGAAAAAGACACAAATGATGCACGAAGTACGACTCCCCAAGCTGAACTTGCATTGCCCTTAATGCAATAAAAGTAAATACATGAGGGCAATGAAAATGGGGAGAATACGCAGCGACACAAAGAGAATGAAAAACAAGTAAAACACACATACGAAACTGAAAAATAAAGAAGGAGGAAAAAGAAATACAGAAAATAAAAGATTGAAAATCACACCACACGACATATATAAACAAACACACCACGACGAAAGAACACGACAAAACACACAAAATTCGAATTCCCCCAAGCTGGACATGAGAGTGCTAGCAATATGATATGATAATGATGATGCAGAAATATGCTAGGGGAAGATCGAAGAAGAAAAAGAAATCAAAAAGCGGGAGAGGGGCTGTCCTTGGCCTCCTCGGCAGAAGATGGTGGGGTGTGGAGGGGAGAGGTGGGGGGTGTGCGGAGAAGTGGGGAGAGGGGTGGATGATGTGTGTGGATGGGTGCGTAGGTGTGAACAATGGGTGGTGTGGTGGTGATGATGGTGAGTGGTATGGAAATGGCGACCAATACGGTGGTAGATGGGGTAGATACGTCAACTGGAGAGGATGGTGGGGGAAGTGATCTCGAACGCACCTGCAATTTCTTGCGATGCACGTATGAGGTGACGGAAGTAGAGGGTGGTGGATCTGTGGGATCGACGGCAGTGGTCGTGAGTGGAGGTGAAGTGGGAGGAATGGAAACAGTGGTGGTGGGAGGGGAAGGTCACCTAGGGGGTGATGGATGTGGTGATGAATGTGATGGTGGAGGTGAAGATCGTGGAGAGGTGAGAGGAGTGGGTGGAGGAGGGAAAAAAATGTGAGTGAGGTGGCGGAGAATGGTGCACACGTTCCTCTCTAGTGCGAGGAAACGTGGGTGCGAGAAGATCGAAGAGGATGGGTCCGAGGGGGTAGAGGATGAAGCACGAGCATGTAGTGAAGCAAGCTCAGCCTCGAGAGCGAGGTGAGCGGATGCGGCTCGACGAACGGAAGAAGTAGAGGCTGGACGGAAAGTGGAGTGGTGCCAGCGGCAGTGGTCATGTCAGCACCAGAGGCTAGGCCTAAGAAGGCCTCAGTCAGAGCCTCAGAAGTGATAGGGCCAGAAGCCGGGGTGTGACGACTAGGGCCAGCCCCGGAGTCTCCTCGGGACACAAGGATATCCTGCTCGCCTAAGTGGGCGGTAGGAGAAGGTGGTCTGGGTGCGCCTGGGACAAGGAATGGAAGACGTAACCCCCTAGAAACTCTGGGTTGGTAGGGAATGTCCAATCTGCCACAAGAACGATAGTCATATGAGCAGGGTTGGGCAGAATGGTGTAAAGAGCAGGGGTGACCGTAGAAAAGGTAAAACGACCGTCGGGATGGGGCTTGATCATGTGTATGTGCCGCAGGACATCAAGATCTATATGTGTGGGTCCTGGGGCAGAAGGCAAATCTCTGGGGATGACGATATTGTACTGGGGATATGAAGCTATGATGGTAATAAGGCCCCCTCAGCAATACTTGCCCTTGCCGGCGTGGCTAATCTCAAGAAGCTTGTGAATAAGCAAAGCACCAGCATGAATGGGAATGCAAGGGGCCTCGAAAGCGATCCCGTCGTCACCGCGAATGAAATCAAATGTCATGGCCCACAAAATAAAAAGGTCAGGGATAGTCATGGTCCCGGACTCATCCCTGGGGAAGAATGTGCAAGATATGATTCGGTGGGCCAGACGAAATATGAGGTGAATGATGGAGGAGGCCTTAGCCTTACCTCGGGGATAATGATCGTGGAGGGTGATGCGGAACCAAAATTGATCGACGTCGAAGTCGGGGTGATACCCTTAGGGGCGGATAGCGTCGCCCCTAAGAATGGGGAATCCGAAAATGTTATTAATAGTATTTAGGTGGGTGCGGATAGTTTTGTTTTGGACCCGGAAAACGACGATCGATCTCGACTCACAACAGAGAGAAGATAAGAACTCTAGTGTGAGGGCAGGGTAGGATGTCGCGTGGACGTTCAAGAAAGCTAACCAACCTAAGTTAGCGAAGAGAGTCTCGACTTTAGAGAAAACTCTGAGATCGATAAGCGTTTATGCGTGTGCAAACTTGGTGGAAAGGTGCAAACGTGCGTCGAGTCTATTATAAAAATCTTTTTGTTCAAGACTCAGAAAACGGTAACCACGCGGGCCCAACATTGGGTCCTCAGGAAGGATGATAGGTTGGGGTGGGAGTTGTGTAGGCAGTGTAGGAGGAGGACGTGAGATAGGTGGACGTGTGGACTTCCGTCTCTTACGAGACGGCTCATCCTCGTGCATGATAGCCGTACCCTTATCATTTTCCCTAGCCATGATAGTGTGTGATGCAAGTAAATGCAAGATATGACGAATGCACACAATCGATGGCAATTGAGAATAAATATAGTAATATGGAAATATTAAAAATTAAGCTAAGGAGCGAAGTTACCCAGAAGCGAAGTTAATCCTTGCTCGTAAATCACCCAACACAGCGTACTCGGGAGATGTGTGAAGCCACGACACGCCTTTTCAACAAATTTTGAAATTTTCGATGAAGGGGGAGAAGGTTAGGGCAAAGATTAGGGTTAAATGAAAGAGAATGATAGGTGGAGTGATGGAGAGAGAGAAGGAGGGAGTGGGGAGATCGGTTGAGGGGGTGTGGAGGTCGTTTGGGGGAAGAATGTGGCCGGTTGAGGAGTGGGGGAGTCGAAACGACAGAGGAATTCGAAATCCGGTGAGGAGAAATGAATTGGTTGAAGCGGGGGTTGGGGTTATTTATAGGGTTTGGACGAACTGATCGGGTGAGATCTTACCCGATTGGTTGGGTAAATTTTCGAAAAATTTGTTGAAAAGTGGCTACAGGCAAACTGATCGGTTGAGATTTCAACCGATCGGTTGGCCGCTTCACGATTTCCCGAGAGTTCTGTGCACTTCACCCGGACGGCGACACAACCACTACTTCATATCAACCGATCGGTTGATTAAATCCCCAAATTTCCCGAGAGCTTTGCTCTTCTCACACGATCTACCACCCGGTCTCAGTTTGCTTCACCCGAGCGGTTCGCTGAAGAACTGCTATAGGCCACTTTCTGATACGTCCCACCCGATCGGTTGAGGGATCAACCGATCGGTTGGGGGCTTGTTTCCTGCACAATTTCAAAAATAGCCTAAGTCTCTCGATGAAAGCTCCCGTTGCTGAATTTATTCAATAAAATAAGAAAAATAAACCTAGAAGTAATCCTTAAAACAAAGACGAGGGTTTAGAACATGGGTTGCCTTCCATGAAGCGCTGTTGTTTAACGTCGTTTGCTCGAGGCCCGGTAGATGATTTTCAAGGAGAACGGGGGTGATGCCCAATGTTTGGCATTCGTTCAGATGTTGGAGCGGTGGCCTTTGGTGTCATCGGCGGTGATAAGTAGACTTGCTCGACGATCCTCCCTCCGTTGATGTCCGAGGGCTTCTCCCTCATATTGGCGTCGACCTCCACATTTCTTATGATCCAGATCTCATCAGCGGTGAGCCCCATGGTGTAACGGACGGTACTCGCTATTCGTCATACGGCTGTGCGTATAGCAATTTCGAGTACCTGATTGGTTTTGTGCTTGGTTTGTGAGTCGTGTCGTGGTGTCGATAGGGCTGTAGCACCTTGGTTGCATCCTTAACAAGCCAACCCCGACGTGTGCCCAACTTAGAATTACGGTCGCCTTTGGACCCCGTATCCTTTATACGCCTTACGTGCACGTAGTCTTGTCCGTGCACATATTTATTTTAGACCTTGTCTGTGTCCGAACACTATAGTGTGGTATGTCGTTGTGACCCCCTCTGAGAGTATTAAAATTGTGGTGTTGATTTGGAACGTCATTACACGGGTCGTCCTCCCACGATTTGACCTTATTTGAAGAGACGTAGCGATTCTCGCTTTTGACGTGAGACGTTTTTATTTTTAATTTCATTTCTCGTCATCAAAATTGAGATCTATCTCCTCTGTCTTCCTTCTCTCGTTGTCCCGGTCACCCCAGTATTTATTTCACAATTTTTGGGCTTCGTTTGACCTACTTTCACTTTTTGCCCAACCTATTATCGGTTTAACCCTGAGTTTCTTTTGGTTCCTTCCCCAAAAATTTTATTAATAACAATATCATCCAAAGGTTGACTTAGCCAGCCCATTTCCTTGCCTTGAACGCAGGCATACCTTGGGAGAGAGGGAGATGTTGAGATTGCGGGCTTTTAATATCTATAATAACAATTTTTCTAATAAAACATTCTAATAAAGCAACCCTTACTAATCTAAGCCTAGGCCCAACCCAATAAGAAGCCCACGTTCTCATAGCCATGCCCTATCAAGATCAAACTAGGGTTTCTATTATTTTCACGCAGCCGTCGGATGCTTGGGAAACAACTCACGCAAATCACCCTGACCCAGGCCTCTCCAACCTGAAACCTGACGCCGACGAGCCTCTCCTCATCCCCGATCATTCCCTGACCTTCACCCACCTCCGCGTCATCGGGAAACGCCGCCAGACCGCCGCAAAATCCGCGGGTCTTCTCAGTTTTCACAGCAGCAGCGGCGGCGGCCGCCGTCGCCGCGGCCTCCCTTTGCTGCCGCCGACCCCCTTGAGCTCCCCTCCGCCATTGACTGCAACCTCAGGGCCCTATTGCGTGAAACAACGATGTATCTCGCTGTTTTATGTAGTTTTCGACATTTCGACGTGTCGCGGAGATCTCACCATACACTCTCATTGTCGGGGTCTTTCGACAGCTGCCTGCTGTTCCTGAGGGTGTTTTCCGACGTCGCAAACATCCCTTACGACTCTCAACATCGTGGACCTTGCGCGCGTCAAACCGATCGTCCCGGTTTGTTGATACGACTTCCCAGAAACCGTTGGAATGCCTACCGGCACGCTACACACTGTTTGGAATCGGATCTCTAATAGGAATCTGTGCTCCAGGCCTTCCACCCTTGACCTACCATCGGGTGACACGGCGTTGTGTCAGAATCATCATCGACGGGGAGCTTTCGCATCGGGCTAGGTAACGATTCTCTATAGCCTTGTTGCTCTAGTAATTAGGGCCAACTTGCATGAAGTAACTCACATAGAACGAACTCATTAGAAAATCGCCTCGATCGATCAATGGACTTACTCTGCTGTGCACATAGGATAGATGGAATGATCGATCGAACTAGGCGGTATACCATAGGTCTGGTGACCCAAAGCGGGCCCAGTTAATCTTGCTTATCTTATGTCGTTGTCTGTGGATGTTAGAGTGCATGATCGTGATGATAGAATTATCGTACAAGTTCCGCAGATCCGTTGGTTGACCTAGACCCTGCTGGACTACATCCTTGTCGGAATCTTTCAGGCAAGGAATGAGACTTTAGTTACTGCTTTTATGCTTTTCTAGAATTGATGTTAGAACTGCTAGTTTTATTTCTGCAATTACTTGAAAATGATCGCATGTTACTTTCTGCTCGAACCCACTTTTAAGATGCAACTTAAACCTCACATGCTAATTAATAAGCCGGATATTATGATTGTGTGGATCTTTGTAGAAGATCACAGACGTGGGCCTCTCCTATACAGAGGTTGGCACTACTCTTGTGGAGCGTCTGTTGGCTAGCCCAGAGACGGCTCGCTTATGGACTTGTGGAACGTTTGCTGGCTCGCCCAGGAATGTCTCGCTTTCGGATAATTAATCGATGACGGGGGTGACCATTGAGAACTGGTGCTCCCCCAGCTTTGGCTCACCCATGACTGGTGCACTCTGGTATGATACGTAGTATCATTCATGATTAATGATTTGTTTCGGATCGACGACGGGGGTGACCATTGAGAACTGGTGCTCCCCAGCTTTGGCTCACCCGTGACTGGTGCGCTCCGGTATGATACGCAGTATCATTCATGATCCTTGTCTTTTCTCATGTCTAGATGGAGTGTTTGTTGGCTCGTGTCCATAACACAAATGACTCACGGGTGGGGTAGGACAAAAGAGTCTAGCTGGGCCTGGGGGGTAGCTCCCCTCCGCCTACGCAGCTTGAGTCCTTAGGCTTTATCTTTGTATCGCAGTTGGGGTACTCATATTTGCTTTGCAGGGATGCATTCCGGTCGTTTGACCTTTCTAGACTTGGACAATCTGACCAGATGGACACCCCTGGTAGATTGACAGAACTACATGAACAACTCTTAGACGATCT